>QXEO01000734.1:7012957-7628873 GCA_007115705.1 Dactylis glomerata
TTATATGCTGCCACATAATGCTTGTAAGTGCATTACTGCCTATCTATTTCGTCTTGCAGATATATGTAAAATAATTAGATTTCATGACTTGTTTCTTGACTGCGCATCCTTTTTTTAGGTGATGATACAAAGCGGCTTGATGAAAATACCGGAATGCCATATAATGAAAAGATGGACCATTAAAGCTAGGGATGAGACATTCCGTTATGGCAATGTGCGGCGAAGCTCAATCCAGGGAGAGATGTCTCGCACGCTGAGGCACAGGAACCTTTACATGCGAGTTCTTGATCTAGTAAGCGTCGGTGAGTACGATGAAACCACTTATAAAATAGCTATCAAATATTTAGAAGTAGCTAAAACTAAAATAGCCGAGTATAAATGAACAATTAGTCGTAGTTGTCAAGTTGGTTACAATGTACCAGCCGGTACTAGTAACATGCTCCCAAGTCACATGGAAAGTGGCGATGAATCAGGTGACACGGGGTCATGTGGGTTGCAACTATTTGACCAGGAGAAGAATTTGGGGATAGAAGTTAGTTCCATCAAACCTCCAATTATCAAGACAAAGCAGGGGAGACCTACAAATAAGATATACCTGACCCGCTTCGATATAAATATAAAAAGGAACAAGGAGGCTTTGACTGGTAAATCAAAGTCGAAAACCCCTGTGGAAGAACAGGTGTTCATCAAACGAGGTTTTGCAGTGGCTGCAAATCACCGGGCCACGATATAAGAACTTGCCCTCAGAAGGAAGGTGCCACTGATTTGCGCAAGAAAAAGAAACCAAAAATTTCTGAAGAAGAATTTGAATTCTAGATAGAAATCTGTATTGTACTTGATGAAAAATCATTTAATATTGGTGTTGCGACTTATTATTAGAAATTTGTGTAATGCTATTAGTTCCCAAAATTACTGTTTGTATATCTACTAATTAGTATTACTGTGAAATGGTTAAGGTTAACGACGCATTTCCATTTATTCAAGAACAGCTATATGGATGAGTTTCCCTTGTTCTTTGATATGACCCCTATAACAATCCATCTTGGTAGACTGGAGTAGCTACTGCCGTGTTAACAATACAACATTCCAATGATTAGGAGATTCGTGTGGGGAGTAGATAGTTTTATGGCTACATATAACTAAAATGGAAAAATGTTCAAAATAAAACCATATACGTCACATATGTGAGAGCCACAATTTGAATGATTGGAAAATGTACTGTGTATTGTGAAGTTTTTCTGCTACGAATATAACCTATTCCTATGCGAGACACATATGACATGTTCACATTTTGAGTTGGCTTCAGTTTTTTTTTCTGACAAGCTATTTACATAGTTGGTGATTACATTGCAGCTACATGTGTGAAAAAAGTTTGATAACTGTATCTAAAAAATAAGGGATTTCTATTTTCGTGCCCCTGGGTCGTTAGTTGTACTCAGTTTTCCCCAGCCGCTTAACTTTTCCTCAGTTTTCCCCTCCCTCTAGTTTGAAACCCCTCGCAGACGCTCGGATGGGAGGGTTGCCGTCTGGTCAGAGGCCTTGACCGTTACCGGTGACGGCTAGGGAGCCGCGGTGGTTGTGAATTGACCGATGCTTTTGAATGGTGCTGACGGGTAGGGTCGGGAGACACGTCGGAGTAGCCATCCATCTATCGCTGATGTGTGGGCTGTTTTATTTTCTGATTGTATACGCAGTGCTGCCAATGACAAATGGGGCCGCTCTATAGGGCTGCCGCAGCCAATGACCAGTGAGGTCGTGTATTTTTCAGGAAAAGGCATATATTGCCGCTCTGTGGGGCCTCCACAGCCAATGACCAATGGGGCCGCTCTGTGGGGCTGCCGCAGCCAATGACCAGTGGGGTCGTCTATTTATTTAGAGAAAATCATATATTGCCGCTCTGTGGGGCCTCCGCAGCCAATGACCGCTGGGGTCATCTATTTATTTAGAGAAAATCATATAGAGCCGCTCTGTGGGGCCGCCTCAGCCAATGACCGCTGGGGTCGCCCTTTTTCTTAAGCTAGACCCAGCAGGTGACTATTTTCGCTAGAGAGAAGCAACAAGTTCGCTAATTAATTTTTCTTAAGCTAGACCCAGCAGGTGACTATTTTCGCAGCTTAATCTAAAGTGAATCTTATGCTAAACATGGCTGGAACCTAGTGTTGTGTATCTCATTAGTCATCGGAGAACCGCTGGCAGCTCGTTCTCCACCCTCGGACGGAGCAGCCATCGCCGGCGCCTCATCGCGCCGCCGGCTCTGTCCCCCGGCGGCGTCGGACGGACTGCGGCGCTGCACGTCAACCACGGCTCCAGCACTTGTTTCGTCCGCATGCATTGTACCCACCGCAGGAAAGTCCGCCGCAAGCAGATCCGCCACCCACGACGATCGGGATTTGTTCCGCGCACCAATTGGTAGTATAGCTTGGTAAGACCTCCGCTTCCGCCTCCCCCGCCCCCTAATCGATTCGGTACCCATAATTTATTGGAGTTTGCAGGTGCGAAATAGTCCTCAACGTTCTACTTCTCCTACCTCGTCGGAAGTGCAGGTATCTAGCTTCTGCTCTCTGTACTACCGTTGAATTTGAAGTGCCGCCATGGCCTGTTGGAGTGATTTCAGTTGTTCTTTTTTCCATTATTGTTACAGTTCGCCAGGCAAGCCGATGATCCATGGTACATTGCATACCAAGATGAATCAACCCAGTGGTGTAGCCAGAGGATGGATTTGGAGGAGAAGGTGGCCAATTTAGGTGATGAATTGGCCCGTAAAAACCTGATGATATTCGGGCTGAAGCGTACTGTGGAGGAAGAAAAGAAGAATTCAGAGCTTATTCGCAAGGAGAAGTTGATACTTGAGACAGATCTTGCCGTATCTGATCAAGTGGTAGAAAATCTAGAACATGAACTTCAAGTGATGGGAGAGGCGAAAAGTAGATTCATCTGGGCAGTTTTATTAGGTGTCATCCCTGTCCTAGCAGTTATGTGGTTGTGGTAGATGATTTAGATAGTATAGAATTGTTATTCAGTAGATGGCTCTAACCATTGTATTTTGGTGTGGCTCTAACCACTGTATTTTGGCGTACGATTTCCTAGTTGTGCTAAGTAATGCGCGCGATAATTTTAGCATGCATGACCATCTTATAAAAGTGAAGGGATCCCAAAAGTGAATTTGGATGAGTTCCAAAAGTGAAGGGATCCCAAAAGTGAAAGCATGTACCAGCCTCTCGGATCAAATACATATCAATCTTCCCAATCAAGTTGGGATAGAATTCAAATCATACATTCGGATGTACAGGGACACATCGAGAAAGTGGAGAAGCTTTTTTGAGACGGAGGTAGTAGTTCGAACAATTTTATCCCAAATTAAAATTGAAAAATACAAATTTATCATAATTTATCCCAATTTGCGGCGTCGAACACGGCCGCGCACCGATGGGCTAGAAGGGCCTGGACGACGGGCGGCTGAGGGATGGTCATCTGCGCCATCCGCAAACTCGGACATGGAGGAGGGCTGGATCTGCGGCTTCGCAACCACTCTTGGCACCGTCGCCGTCTTGGTGGCTGGATCTGCGCCATCCGCAAACTCGGACATGGAGGAGGGCTGGATCTACGCCGTCGCAGCGATGTTGTAGGCGATGGCTTCAACCGTCTTGGCATCGATGACCACTGTCAACACGGCCGACATCTTGGTGTCCATCAGCAACAGATCTGATAAGGGCAACGGAAGTGAGACATCGGCAGGCTTCGACATTGAAGGCTGGATCTGCGCCGTCGCAGCGATGTTGTAGGCGATGGCTTCAAGACGATCGATGAGCACTGTCGACATGGCCGCCGTCTTGGTGTCCATCAGCAACAGATCTGAGGAGGGTAACGAAAGTGAGACATCGGCAGGTTCCGACATTGAAGGCTGGATCTGCGCTATCGCAGCGATGTTGTAGGCGATGGCTTCAAGACGATCGATGAGCACTGTCGACACGGCCGCCGTCTTGGTGTCCATCAGCAATAGATCTGAGGAGGGTAACGAAAGTGAGACATCGGCAGGCTCCGACATTGAAGGCTGGATCTGCGCCGTCGCAGCGATGTTGTAGGCGATGGCTTCAATAGTCTTGGCATCGGTGAGCACTGTCGGCACGGCCACCGTATTGGTGTTCTTCATCATCAACAGATCTGAGAAGATAAACGAAAGTGAGACAGAGAGAGACATTTCAACTATTTCTGAGGGTTAGATCCTCACCGGCACTCTTAGATCCTCACCGGCACTCTTAGATCCACGCTGCCGCATGGTTAGATCCGCGCCGCCGCACGCATGGTTAGATCCGCGCCGCCGCACGCTGCAGTTCCGCGCGGCCGCACACATGGTTAGATCCATACCGCCGCACGCACGGTTAGATCCGCGCCGCCGCACGCATGCATGCACATTGCAGATCCGCACCGCCGCGACCGCCAGAGTAAGAGAGGAAGATGCGACTGCTAGGGTTGGTAGGTATGTGCTCTGCTCTTCTCTCCGTATGTGTCCATCGAGGTAGAGAGAGATATATAGGCCGTCCGATCATAAATGATCCCACGGTGCAAGCGTACATTGAGCTATCAACCAACCAAGATCCGTGTGACATACATCTCGACCAATTAGAGATCAGCTAGTGAGTACAAGTGAGGAAAACTGAGTAGAACTAAGAGGGGGAAAAGTGAGAAAATGTTTATCGGAAGGGCAAAACTGAGAGGACTGATTAAAACAAGTGGACCCGGAGGGGGAAAACTGAGTAAAACTAAGTAAAATAGGGGCACCCAAATAATAAAGGGAGTAAGGGAAATTGAAGCTTTTGGCATAAAAATTGTTAGATTGTGTTATTTGAACAATATAGTACATTTTGGCCGACGTGATATTGTTTGCAATTCAAAGATACACAAGTGTGACAAATTTGGACTCATTTGGATAAAGTTTGTAAGCATAGTGGGTATTTGGGAGGTGTGTTGAGTAGAAAGCCCTGCATCTTCATAGCTAGTAGCTCATGGACTAGGAAGTGGTTTTGGGAAAAACTTCATATCTCTATATTTCCTTTTCCATTATTATTTCTCTAGGTTGTAGGTAACATAACAAGACTCCATGGGAAGGTTTCACCATGTTTTGAATTATTTTGAATTAAACTAAACCCAAAACTATATTTTTTGAGTTTAGTCACTTAGAAAATGATAAATTTCCTTTTCCATTATTATTTCTCTAGGTTGTAGGTAACATAACAAGACTCCATGGGAAGGTTCCACCATGTTTTGAATTATTTTGAATTAAACTAAACCCAAAACTATATTTTTTTAGTTTAGTCACTTAGAAAATGATAAATGTGGCTTAAGCGATGAACTTATTCGAGGTGCATGACCATAGAAAACTTGCAATAACACATACATTCAAATTAATTGTTCAAAATAAAATCTTTCTCTTGCTCCTGGTGTGACTCGCTGGGTCCACCACCTTACTCCGGGTAACCCTACCAGGGATATTACCGGTGTCTACCTTCCTTTTGCCCTCTTTCTTGTTCTTCTTCTTCTCTTCGGGTTGTGCCAAGACCGAGAGAACCATATCATACGAAGCTTGTGCTCTTTCTTCTAATGCATTTTCTTTCCTTGCTTCTACAATCTGCTCTTGATCCATCGGTTTACCCAGCTCTTGATCAATTCCTTCACTCAGCTGTCTATGCATTGCTTCAACGGCCTCTAGATCCATCTGTTCCCTCTGCTCTCGATCCATCGGTTCAAGCAGCTCTCGATTCATCTGTTCAAGCAGCTCTCGATCCATTGGTTCAAGCAGCTCTCGATCCATCGGTTCAAGCAGCTCTCGATCCATCGGTTCAAGCAGCTCTTGATTCATTGCTTCAATCTCCTCATGTTGAATTGCTGCTTCATTCTCCTCTGCATTTGCTGCTCCCGCCTGATCTTCCATTCCAAAAGCTGGGTCAACTGGATTTTTACAAAGCCTAGCAATGTGTCCAGGGGTTCCACAATGTTTGCACTTACGTCGTCGAATCGGTGCACCATCCTCTGCACTAGCTCTGATCCTATTCTTCCTCGGGCTACCTGCCGGTCTAGTCAAAACTGGAGAGTACAGTTTGAAGCCTGGATCGACTTTCATCCATTGGTTTTTCCCAACAAGGTAGAAATATTCATAGCATATGCAGCCCTAAATTTGGCAATAGAGAAATACTCTGATACATACTGATCAACTTCACCTTCTGCACCCGCTATAACACTCATGAAAAACAATGCGTGTATGCAGGGTATCCCACAGATCTGCCATCGCCTACAATGGCATGTCCTATCAACCAAACTCACTAGATACCTCCACTGCCTGTTTTTACTGTCAGTGTAGGTTACCTCGGCCTTCATTCCTTTTCTGATGCATTTCATCTTCAATTGTTTTGCCCTGGCATGCAAAGACTTAATCAAAGATGGGAGCATGAGATGGCCAACATATTTTGTGGCTGCAATTCTTTGACGCAGATCGATCTTTATCATGATCATCTACCTAATCTTATCAAATATTTGCCATAGCATAAGCCCTTTCAATGACTTGACCTTTGCATTGAAACTCTCCGCAAGGTTACTTGTTACATAGTCTACCTTGCAAATTTCATTGAATTGGCTTCTTGACCCCACCCTACCATGATGTTCATCCAAGTACTCCTTCACCCCAGGTTTTTGTTTATACAACACTTCCAAATGAAACAGATGCTTCCTAATGCTGCATGTGTATGCAGCTGGCCATAGGTTGTCAGTATAAACTTTACCCTTGAATTTCTTTGTAAAATTCTATACCAAGTGTCGCATACATTCCCTATGCTCCACTCCAGGGAATACTGCTTCTACTGCACTCTCCAAACCTTTGCAAGCGTCTGTGTGGATAGCAAGTCCTGGTGGATGACCTATAAGGTCGCGCAAATTCTGCAGAAACCAAGTCCAACTTTCCTCTGACTCAACCTCCAAAACTCCATAAGCAACAGGGAACATCCAATTGTGTCCATCAACTGCAGTAGCAGCAACTAGCTGTCTTTAAACCTGCCATGAAGAGCTGTTGCATCCACGGCCAAATAAGGCCTGCAACCGTCCAGAAAGCCTTTCCAGCAAGCTTTGAAACAAACAAAAGCCCTTCTAAAACATTCCTTCTGCATTATCCTCCCGCTTTTCAATTTGTAGGGAACTGTATGCTTGTCTATCGCTACAACACTGCCTGGACTAGCCATCTCCACTTCAGCTTTGAAAGTGTAAAGCAACTGAAAGCTTTCATTCCATGGACCATTGATCCTGTCAAGAGCCATTTCCTTTGCATAGAACGTCCTCATGTAAGGTATTTTTATATTAAACTTATCAGATATCAATTTTATGAGTGCTGTTGGACCAAGTGATGGAGTTTCTCTCAGCCAATCTATGATTGCATCTGCCAACCACATAGTCTTCGCTAGCTTTGATTTCTCCTCTGGCGCTCCCACTCGTGGTGGACAAGTATGGTCGATCGAGTTCTTCTTTATCTGAAATATAATTACAAGGGATGTCAGTAACAGTTAACAAATTTTACACCGCGATCTAAAATACACAACTGGTTGGCGTAGTACCTGAACCACGGTGCTTCTGAGCATTGTGGATGCATACAACCTCCACTTACACCTCTTGTATGGGCACTTAACTGTGAACCTACCTGGCTCACTTTTAATAACCTCATAATCATTCTTGGTGAGAATGCAATATGTAGTAATTGCATTACGGTAGTCCATCATCGTTTGAAATACGGTGCCTTCTGCAAGCTGAGGATCCTCCATGTTCCACTCAATTGTTGGCAAGTCATCACCTTCGTAATTGGCTAAAACGAGGCTATCATTGTTCTCATCCTTCTCTTCATCATCAGTGTCATCAAATCTGGCACCTTGTGCAATATCTTCCATGTATTGATCCTCCATTGCCTGCTTACTGCATCGATCTACCAATTTAGGAAACATCAACTCATCCTCATCATCTTGAGGAGACGGATCCTCAATCTCTGCATCGTCCTCCACATCGACCGCAGGAACGATCTGGCTACCACTACCACTAGCACTGGGGACAGATGGTGCTGCTGTGGATCTACAAGGAGCGGGGCGGCGCACATGATTAGCAGAGGCAGCAACACTAGAGAGACATGATGCCCGACCACCTGATGATGCCCCAACACCAGATGATGCCTGGACCCTGTCCACATGGATTCGAATTTTACCGACACGGCAAGAATCATTTAAAGCAAAAAAGAATTCTCAGATCATCGTCGGAAATTAGTGGAACATATCTTCCCTCCGTGCAGTTGAAATATTGGAAATCAACTGAATCGCCAGCGCCCCAGGGGTACTGAGCGCAGATGTTATCTTTTAAATCCCTCAACGAGATGGTAGTTGCAACCACCGCTGGGATGTAAAATCCACTCACATTGCGTTCAGAATCACGCAAAAAGCTAGTATCCAGCCTAACCACCAGCCGAAAAGCTAGCGCTGGATCAATCCTATTCGAAAAGCAACGCAGTTAGTTGAGCAACAACGATTCGCGCTCAAAAAGTGTCTACTGTTAATTCACATAGGCAGATGATGCTTACCCAGATGGAATCCATGCGTTAGATCCCTCTGATTCCCAATCTTCTCCGCCGTTGAGGGGCATAATCGGCACACCAGACGGATGTACAAACTCTACCGCGATAGGGGTAGATCTAGTGGAGTCAGAGCCCTCTCCGCCTCCCGGGGGTGGTGGTGGGGGCGGGGGCAGCTCGGGGGCAGACGACGCCCTAAGGTAGGAGGGCAGGACGGCGTGGCGGCGGAGGGGCGGTGAGCTCTTCCAGTCTCGGGCGGAGGGGAAAGCTTTGGGTGAGTGACCGCCAGTCCGACGTGTCTCATTGGGTCAACAGTCAACACCATTCAAAAGCAACGGTCCATTCACAACCACCGCGGCTCCCTAGCCGTCACCGGTAACGGTCTAAGGCCTCTGACCAGACGGCAACCCTCCCGTCCGAGCGTATGCGAGGGGTTTCAAACTAGAGCGAGGGGAAAACTGAGGAAAAGTTAAGCGGCTGGGGAAAACTGAGTACAACTAACGACCCAGGGGCATGAAAATAGAAATCCCAAAAAATAACTACCATAGGTGAATAAGATGTTTCATTACTTCCCACCCCTCGCATATATATACCATATTTCATGTACAAATAGGACAGATCAAAATATTTGAAGGTTCTAGTTTTGAAATTGTTCTGTCAAGTACATAGTTGTATGGCTACATATATGCGAGGAGTGAGGAAAATGCGATGATTTTGGTGCTAGTACTAATAAGCATCCACGTATAGTACATGGCTGGTATGTAGCCACTATTTTTGTGGTACGGGGAAGGAAAAGGCATGCTTAATTACGAGTAAGTTTGTTTAAGAAAGTAGAACAATATATATATACAAAATTCATATTTTTTCATGTACCACTATTTTTATTCCTGACATGTCCTATTACCATAAATGCAAGAAAAGTTCATTTTCCATAATCATAGGAATGGTATCCTTGGTGAGTTAGCAGACACCTAGAGTCTGCATGAAATCGATAGAAATGGGCTAACATAACGGCAAGATTAAAAAAATTAGGATGAAACGAAGCCGAAACTTATTGTACTAAAGATTTGTGTGATATAGAGCTGCCTCCGGATAGTACAAAATAGGAAACACTTGGCCGCGGTATCGAAGAGGGCTATATAGGTGTTCTATATAGGGATCTTAATTTTGTGTGGACAAACCATGATTAAAACCCTAGCTGCTGTATTTCCTTTGAACTCAGTAAACAACAAACAGATATTATGGAGTTCACGGCAGGTGCATCCATGTGAACTAGATATATCAAATTAATAACTCATTCGGTAGGCAGTGTCTATTAGATATATAGTTTGACGTCTTCATTACATATAGGGGAAGATCCAGAAAATGCATAGCAAATGTTACACAGAAATGTGAGTTATAGAACAAAAATAATAGCATCTCCGGTGCATATGCTAGCAGGTGCGATAGTTCTATTGAAAATAAATTTTAGCTGGATAATACATGCCGGATGTATTAGTTCATAGATAGATAAATACATACCGCATGTAAACCAGTGCTTCTTCCTAGTGTAGAAGCCAACTACTTGCAGATGGCGTAATGATTCTCATATCTGATGACATGCAGGGCTGCTGGCAGTGATCCTGTATTGCCATCCATTGTCATAACCTCCCAGAGGTGCCTAGCTCTGATATCACCGAGGTCGGTCTGAACAGGAAGTACAACCGATGATCAATGCATGTTCCTAACACATATTGCTTATGTCCCAGTACAAATATGGTAAAAAGTTGGTACTTACATTGTCAATTGGGATAGACAGCTAATTTTTACTGAAGAACTGAGCATAATGGAGAGCATAAACAGCAGTGTTAGGCATGCAGCCATGCATAGGGGAAAACATGTTAGATACAAGTTGATAGTATGTTTGCTCATATGCTAGATGTTAATTAGTTAAGAACAGACCCTCTAGCAGCCCTACTGACATCATTTATGTAGACTATTTCCATGTCAAATTTGTCAACCTCCCAGTGTGGATAGAAAAATTTCATGCCTTCGCATAAGTACGCTGTGAGGTTAACAACATGCTTCTCATGGACTCTTTTAATTCTTTGTTTTCGGGAATTCATTAAACTAGGGTCCAGCACGCTAATCTCTTTGGCTAGCAAGTTCCATATGTAACAACTTTTCTTTCCTTCAATGTCCACAGTTGCAACAATCTGTTCATGATACATGAAGAAATATGTGAAGCAGATGAAAGCATCAGAACGAATGAAAGGTAAAACCATAATTTCGTTATGTTACCTTTGTGCATTTGTCAACTTCATACTTATAGAATTCTCCGATGAAGTATTGTTGACATGCTTGAAATGTTGGTTTCGGGGAGTTGTGGCGGAAATCATCCTACATTCAATTAATGCTAGGGATTAAAATGTATCTGATATACTGCTCCATAGATACTAATGTAAAATAGTTTCAGTTGTGCTACTGCATTTGAACTCACCGCCCAACTGAAGGCCATGTAATGGGTTTCTCTTTTTGTATTGCCCAAATACTGCCTGTCATGAGCAGTTGTCATTGTTCTCGTAACAGCATCCATGAATTTTTTTTCCCATATGTTGATCCTCTAGGACATTCATCCACAATTTCCTGCCCTGTGATCTTGAGATCGAATGGCTGGCTGTGTTCAAACCAGTTCAAACTGCCCAAAAAAGCAAAATCATGAAACAACAAATAGAGGTTCAGAAATATAGTATGAAATACCTATGATTGTGTGGAAAGGTCCTGCTTACCAAGATAGGTCATATTTTGAAACCATTTGTAGCACGTTGAAGAATTTGAAACATTTCGAAATAGGATCCTGGTAGAAAGAATATCCCTGCAACTGTTCCGTGGTTGCAATAACTTGCGGAGGTTCTTCGTCGGTTTGATCTTGAATTTTAAATCATGCAAAAACAATTATAACAATTTAGATCGTAGATATGTTAAAAATTACACATATATGTTACTTCAACTTTAAATGAGTCTAACCAGAAATATCGACATTTAGATCAAAGTCTTTCTCTTTGCTGCAAGCATATCTAGATAGCCGTAATACGGTATCAACTGCATATGGAGATAGAATAGTGATAAAAAGTTTAATATACAGCATTCGGCGTGGAGGATATAATAATAAAAAGGGAGAAATAAACCTTTTGTAAATCATCTACCGAACGACGGAGGCTTATTCTTAAAATATTGCAAAATGACATCTAACAACTTTGATGGCAGAGTACTATTCAGAGCTAGTTCCAACTGTAAACTACCCGCACTGACTGTAGAACAAATAGCGTCGAGGGGTTCAATCACTAAACTCTTGTAAAAAATGAATCGACCCAGGTTCATGGCAAACTACTACTTAATGGGAGCATGGGAGACAAAAGGGAAACCTAGATCTACAGGCAAAAGGGGAAACAGGGAAATCTTGGGGAAGCAGGCAGGGGATTATCAATCCGATTCAACTGCATGGCGGTGCACTAATAAAAAAATAAACCCAAAATCAAAGCATTGTACAGGCGCGCTCCATTTAGTACCTGGATTGAAGATAGGAGCCGGAATGTCGAGAGGAATCGGAGCGGCGGCGGAGCTGGAAGAACTTGGGGAGAGAGAAGATAGAACAACCCGGACACTAGAGCAACTCTGGGTAATAACTGAGGGGGAAGAAGCCGTTCGCGGTGAGAAGTAATTGTTACCGGTCCGCACATTAACTGGGCCCACGTAGAGAGGCCAGGCTGAATACAAAACTAACAAAACATATACCGGTTGGAATTCATCTCTATACCCCGCCTTGCTGACATGGCATTCCGAATCGCGAAGCGTTTGAGCGGTCGATGGGGCACCGATAGGAACCGGCACCGCTAGAAATGACTTCTCGGGACTTTGACGCCTTCACGAGCAGTCTACAGGTCTGTCTTTATTCTAATGGTCATGGATGCTAATAGTATTAGTTACTATGTATTCTCACTTGTATCATTATGTATTTTGCAGATCATAATCACAAATCTTGGTATTGGCATCTACTAAGTTTGCAGCTTCAGTGACAGAAATAGCAGAACTAATTGAAGATTCAGTGACATAAATTTCTGATATCTATTCATGCCTCTGCAGATTTGCAGTCTTAGTTATGCAGACGAAGACATGGGGGCGTCACTGTTCCAGTATGGGAAGCCAAGGTTACAAGGTAATTTTTTGCTTCCAGTTTATAAGTTGGACTCTTCTGAAACTTTTGAGTTACTGCAAGCTTGGTATGCCAGAGATGATGAGAATAGTGCGGACAAGGAGTTCGTTAGATGGCCACCTCATAAAATTTTCCCTGTCCGTGACAAAAAATAATCAATCCGTGTATGCTTTTCTCTTCATGTATGCTTTATTGACATCATGCTTCCACTCTCTAAAAGTTGAAACTACTAGCAAGCATTCTAATGGAAGTTACTTCTTTTGTGAGAGATAATGGTTATTAATTTGCCTGGATGTAGCGTATTTGAATATTTATGTCTCGCTTCAGTTTGATTTGAATTTTTGTTTAACTAGTAAACAACCCGTGCGTTGCTACGGCCTTCTCAATCATAGGTGCCATCCGCAGTCATTATCTATCACTGTCAGCTCTGTCAGCTCTTCATGGCCGCCATTGTTGTTCCTAGCTAACGTCGCTACTATAGACCGGTGATGGCTCCTTCATATCTATAGTTATTTTGAAACCTTTTACTGCAGGGGAGTCCCCCACTGCCTTTTATTACTCAAAACCCACTGTACATATTCACATCTATAGTTGGCTCGAGTTGCAGCATTACAGACTGCTCCTCGGCGTCCATCGTTCCGCGAGGGTTTGCCTTGTCCATGCACCAACTTTGGACTTCTAGGAAAATAACAAATATTTTCGTGTGCTGCTCCAATTTAATTTTATTGCATATCTTTTATCGTTATGTATATACTCCTATCCAAAACACACCATAACAAAGAAAAATCACAACCAACATTTATTAGCATAACATAAAAAGACATATTGAGAAATACAAATATTCTTGTTGTAAGATGTGAGTCACTGCAGCTGCAAGATTTAGAAAAATCACGGGCAAGGAGGTGGGGTGCATGGATCGAAAGGTCATTAATTGTGGCATTTCTTATTGTGGTGCAAGGAATATCGTAATATTTTTACCAAATACTTTGCATAAGAAACCACATGTGAATATAACAACACTATTATGAACAACAAAAATCAGACATGATTTACATCTAGTCTACATGAAGTCATCTGTATGGCCAATAAATCATTTGCTAGGCACGATGCAACACGCTTTCCATAGGTGGTCTCACCTCTCCCAAGCCCTCTCCTTCTCTTTTTTTTCTAAAATTAGGAAAAAAGAAATAGGAAAAAAGAAGAAGAAGCAGCGATACATGTTTGGCCCACCACACGAGCTAGGCCTAGCGGAACCGACCCAGTACAGCCATCGACGACCCCAACTTTATCCCCTTCTGTTATCCTCACCCCTGGCTCAGCTCAGCTTTGCTCACCACACGCAACCCCACTGCCACGTGTGCCAGCTCCGCCTCCGGCCGCCGCCACCGGCCCGCTCCTAGTCGTATGTAGGCGTACCGTCCGCCTCTCGCGCTGCGTCACACGTACCCTGCTCTGCCCCAACCACAAGCGGCGCGTGCTGCTATGCTCCACTGGCCGTGCTGCCGCTGCCCTTTCAGCCGACGCTGACTAACCTGCTACTCCCTAGTTTCGAGACAATGTCCTCCGGCGATGTAGGATGCAGGAGCGTGCCAGCTCGGCCTCCGGCCACCGACACCAGCGTGCGCCTAGCCGCCTGTAAAGCGGTTTGCTCGTCGGGGCGAGGACGGCCGCCACTGCGGAGACGTGTGTTGCCATGCTCCACCGGCCATGCTGCCATTGCCCTTCCGGTTGACGCCGACTACCCTGCTGCTGATGATGTCCTCTGGCGATGGAGGATGCAGGAGCATGCTAGCTCGGCCTCCGGCCGCCGCCACCGGTCTGCGCTCAGCCGCCTGTAAGCGGCCTACTCGTTGAGGCGAGGACGGCCACCATTGCGGAGACGCGCGGGGAATCCTTGCCGCCATCGAGGATCGGGTGCGAGGGCGATGCGCTGGATTTTTTCCGAACCATTATTTTAACTTATGAATGGCAGTAGTGGGTAATTTTATTTAGTTGGATGAAGACGTACTTTTGGTGGATTGAAAGCGTACTTGCGAGCCACGGACCATACCTCTAGCAATATTATTAGTACAGATTCCAGCCAATTAGAATTGTCCATTTAAGAATATTTTCCCCGAAGTGTCTGTTTGGATGTATGAATTGGGGCTTGGAATTGCCCATTTGGAATTTAGAGGCCCGAATTCCGCTGTTTGGATGGCTATGGAATTCGAGTGTGGAAACTGGCCAAAATTCCGAGCCAAATCCACCATTTGTTATTTCGGTCTCCCATATTTCCGAGCTGTCCTGCTCCGAATTGGCCAGAATTGTAAAAACTAAAAAAAACTATAAAAAATAAAAACTTTAATAAAATCAAAAAAATGTAAAATTATAAAACTTGAAAAATAGAAAACTTAAAAAATCAGAAACGTAAAAAAGTTCTAATAAAAATCCAAAATAAAAAACCCAGAAAAAGTATAAAATATTTTTTTGAAAATTATAAAATAAAAAACAAAAACTTCCAAAAAATTCAAGTAATTTGAAAATTGTACAAATATCAAAGTTTAATAAAATTTAAATAAAAAAATAAAAAATTAGAAATATAAAGTGAGAAAAACCATAACCCTAGATCGAAATCCAATTCCATGTTTTGTACATCCAAACATGATTTGGAATTAGGTGCTATTCTTTGATTCCAACAAAAAATTCCATGCAC
Source organism: Dactylis glomerata (assembly GCA_007115705.1). Taxonomy (NCBI): domain Eukaryota; kingdom Viridiplantae; phylum Streptophyta; class Magnoliopsida; order Poales; family Poaceae; genus Dactylis; species Dactylis glomerata. The sequence goes on from QXEO01000734.1 coordinate 7,028,432, forward strand.
ATCCAAACAATGAAATTGGAAATGGAGGTCATTTCCTTTCCATCTTAGATTTGGAATTTTCAGTCCAATTCATTTCCGAGCAGAAATTCCTACATCCAAACAGACCCTAAAAGTATTAACCCTTGACGCGCATGCTTTTGTATTGTTTCATTGGTTTTGTTTTTGATTCCATGTTTTTCATAAAGATCCAAGGAAGAAGGCTTCCAGGCTGCCCATAGAAAAATCAGGATTAGGGAAGATGCAGAAAATGTATGGTCTTTTCCTCAAGAGGTATGATCACTAATCATGTCATAGGAGTCGTTCTATTCTTAAGTGTACTTGAAATGTAAAGTTAAGGTAATCTATGTGACACTAAGAGAGACTAGATTGTCACTGTTCAAAGACTGATAGTTTGTTTGTGGATAACTTATTAAGTCCATTAGATTGGTTTCACTGTCAGTTTTAGTCAAAGAAAGTTCATAGAACATTTCACACTTTTGTAGGTTACATATGAGATTTAGTGAACCCGTGACTAAAAGTGTCTCTGCTTGATATATGTGGAAGGTTTACCATTATGCTTCGGTATTAATTTCTTGTAGATGTCAAAGTATGTTTTCTTGACCTTTATCAATATACTATTTTCTTGACATGAAAACCTTTGTTCTTCACCTCTATGTTGTATCGCGAGTTAACGATTACTTCCCAGCATCATCACCTGAAGATAGATCCACATATTCGCCTTTGCGCTTATAAATTATTTTAGCAAAGTCTCTTTCAAACAGAGTTGCCAATATGATAAGTTGATGCCAAGTGATTCTATGATTTACTAGATAGTTTGGAATTCTTTCGAGTGTTACATGATAAGAATTTATTTTCAAGATGCCGGATCTACTTTGCTTTCATAATATCTGCTACTTGACTAACTGCATTTTCCCTCAGGTTGTGGCACTATTTTCATCTTGAAAAAAAGAAGCTTGATAAGCACTCGCTATGAATGGTTAATATTTTATCACATGGAGCTTAGGTATTAGAGATATGGATAACTCACATAACTTTAGTTATTATATTTTTATGGGCTGTTTTTGCATTTATAGCCCGATTACTTTGGTCCCTTGATAATCAGAAATGACATAACACTCCATCTTGTAAGAAATACTTGGATAATTATGAAAATGTATATTAATGTTTGGTATAGTACAATAGCAGTTTGAGCTGCTTGGCCTAGGTTATGTCTAATCAAATATCAATTGCATTAGACCTGCCGTTACAATTTGTGCCACACTAGCTAGGAGTGTAAATTGAGTCCGACTGCCCTTTTCCACCGGTTTTTGAGTTTGGAATACAACAAATTTTAAACCATATCACCATTTGGATGTTGCATTATAGTTTCATCCTTATCTTACCAACTTTCTTTATGTGGTCCAGGTGGTCTTGATTCATGTGTAGTTACTCTTTTTCTGTGAAAAAGGAGTACACGCTCATCCGAAGTTGATGCTCATTCAGTTCACTCTACGAAATAACAGGGGAAAAAGATGTCGCAATACATTGGTCTTTCTGTCTTAGACTTCGTAAACCAAATGTTATTATTGGTTGCCCGTGTCTATGTTTCCACTTTCAAATCAACTGGAGAATGTGATTATGGTGGCAATCTTGTTCAGAAATTTTATTTATTCGTGGTAATTAACATACTTCCTCCGATCTATAATACTCTTCGTCAATATAGATGTATCTAGACATATTTTAGTGGTAGATATATCCATATTAGTGAAGAGTAATATGGATTGGAGAGAGTATCATAGAAATCCAAGATTATACGTGCGTTACACGCTTACTAATACCTACCCGGGGGGGCTTTGCTGGCGAACGCTTACTAATACCTACCAGGGGGGGCTTTGCTGGCGATCTTGCAGGGTCGCGCCCAATTTGATTGAGTCTCTTAGTTCGTAAACTATTTACAATCATATCCAATCGGTTAGCGTAATACCGTACAAAGGTCTACGCGAGATCGCCAAAGACTAAATCAAACTCAAATCCTGCAGAGCTCGCCGGTGCTGGTGCTGGCGCTGGAGGAGCTGGCCCGGTCGGAGAAGCCGTCGTAGGCGGCCATGGTGGTGGCCACCATGTCCCTGTACGTCTTCCTGACGGCCCAGAGCGCGCGGCAGCAGTCGTCCATGCTGGGCCTCTCGTCCCTGACGGGACCCATGCACCGGAACGCCAGCTCCAGCACCGCCTCCGCCGCGCACCCCGCCGCGGCCGTCCGCAGCAGGAACGGGTCCAGCACCTCCTCCGCCGCCCTCCCCTCCACCAGCCGCCGCATCGCCCACCGCGCCGTCAGCCGCTCCTGCATTTCCCGCTTCGCCTCGATGGGCCGCCGCCCGGACACCAGCTCCACCAGCAGGACGCCGAACGAGTACACGTCGCTCCGGTCCGTCAGCTGGCACGTCTTGAGGTACTCCGGGTCCAGGTACCCCGCCGTGCCCTTCACCTGCGTCGTCACGTGCGGCCTCCCTCCGCCGCCGCCGTTGGTGTCGCCGGCGCCGAAGCCGGCCCCGAGGCGCGCGAAGCCGAAGTCGGCCACCTTGGCGCGGAGCGAGGCGGTGAGGAGGATGTTGGAGGACTTGATGTCGCGGTGGATGATGGGGTGGTCGGAGTACATGTGCAGGTACGTGACCCCGTGGGCGACGTCGATGGCGATGTCCAGCCGCGCGCCCAGCTCCAGGAACCGGCCGCCGTGGCACCGGTCGAGGTGCTCGCGGAGGGTGCCGCCGGGGACGTGCTCGATGACCACGACCCGCTCGTCGCCGTCCTCCAGGTAGCCGTAGAAGCGGACCAGGCTCTGGTGCTCCACGCGCGCCATGATCTTCACCTCGCTCCGGAACTCCACGTCCACGTGCGGGCTCTTCGTCCGGGCGCGCTTCACGGCCACCACCGTGCCGTCGGGGAGGACGCCCTTGTACACGGCGCCGAACCCGCCCTGCCCGATCTTGAGCGCCGGAGAGAAGTTGCTTGTCGCCTTGAGGATCTCCTCCATGGTGAACACCGAGCTCTGGAACTGCTGCTGCGCCCCCATACCTCCCCTCCCGCTGCTGTTGTATAGCCCTCCTCCCCGGAGCAACGACGGACGTCCGGTACCGTAGCCAAACGCTACGGAAGCACAAGGATCGGGCTGGTAAGGGAGAAGCCCTCCGATCGGGAAGAAGAAAGTCAACAAGCGAAGGGGGGAAACTCACAAGGTGGTTTCTTGGTGGCATCGTCCGGCGCCGGCAACGCCGCCGCCGTGGACCTCTTCTTCTTCTTGGAGGAGGAGGAGTTGAGCGACGAGGACGACCTGGGGAGCGAGCTGAACCACACGCCGATGGACCGAAACAGGGACTTGGCCCTGCCGCTGCCGCTGCCGGCGGGGAGCTGCTGCGACCACGCGGGGCTCGGCGCCGCCGATCGCCGCTCAGGCCTCCCGGCCGACGACGACGAAATTTTCCTGCGGTGGTCGCGTCCGGCCATGCTCCCCCACCTACACACGCACCACTCCAAGCAGTCGACCACGAACGGGCGGCGAAGACGACGTACGGTGTATATAGAAGAGGACAAGAGATGCGACCGTGTCCTGGGCCGGCCAGCTCGGCAGCAACGCCCGTGATGTGACCCTGCAAGTGGGCCTGTCCGGCACCCACCTGCAGTTGCATGCAAAGTCTTGGGACGACTTGGTGTTTACAAATGCTTTTTCTTTGGGAGAGGAGAACCCTTCAACTCTCGCCGTCGTTTGCCAGGCCAGTTGTGTTGTCAAGGAATTCAGAATCACATGTGTGCATAATACACAGTAGTTCGTACATAATTTGGAGAGAAATATGTTTGTTGGAGAGAACTTGTCAACTACTTGATGAAGTCTCAAGTGTGCCTTCACCATCATAGCATGACCTATTCAAAGTTCAAACTCAAGATGAACACACGCAACAATAGCCATGGTAAATCTATTACCCATATCCTGATATCCAGGCAAGTAGTTTGCCAACGAAAGCAACATCAGCTGAACAACAGTTCCTCCGGTGGGTAAAATTATGGGCATTATGGGCGCGCCGAGAGATGAATTGTGCAGCAAGAAACATCTGACAAACAAGGCCTACAGAAATTTCAGAGTGAAATTCTTCAAATCAAAAGAGCAAAGGATATACAGGAAGCGCGCACGGCTTCCTTTTTTTACAAATGAAACCATAATTCAGAACTAGTTTTCTTTTCCTTCCTGTCAACCTATGTAGTGTGTGATGCTGGTTTATACAGACGCTAACCGAATCAGAAAACAACGGACCAAATTCAGAAGCACAAAAAATATAAGAGAGCTATCAACTATGATATGAATATTGCAGAAGCTGTTCCCTAATCCTCCTGGTACCATAGAAAGCCACAGCTCGACACAAATGGTACTACAAAACAGGGATGATTTTTTTAACACACTGCTTGATGTCTCTTCATTATTTTCCCATTTGTTATCCCAGAGTTCAACCCGCCTCCACCAGACCATATCATATCAGGAGCAGAGTAGTTGCTGATTATACTTTCACCATAAGAAACGACTAGTACTAAACCTCCTCAATAGGCATGACACCAAGCTCCACTAGAGGATCCACCAGAGTCAACATGCTATTCATACATCTCATCTATCAGAGTTATCTGCAACATGACACAGAATATCTCATCAATGGGAGATACCATATTATACTCATAGATGATTTGTGCAAAAATAGCATTATCACAAATTGCAGATTCATAAGAGAACAATATATAGTCAGTAAGAAATCACTATAGACAATCAAAGAGATGCCAATAGATTGTCCTCTTATCGTCATATTCATCAGCATCATTGGCGAGTTTGTATCATCTAAGCTTTTCCAGAATGGACTATAAATACACATATTAGAATATACTTGCCCATGCAACACATCTCTCTTAACGATGAACATACATACAGGAAATGACAACAGAAAACACATCTATGTGCTGCAATGGCATTGCCTTGAGTGAGTTATAGTTTGCCAAATAAGTAGTTATATGGGTTTTACTGTACTGACCTGGTCACAAACTGGGCAAGTCTCACTTCGTTCCATCCATTCAAGGATGCAGCAGAGATGGAAATGGTGATCACATTTAGTAACAGAGCGCGGATTTTCCTCATCATATTCTGGGGAGAGAATAAACAAAGGTTATTATATGGATTTTTATGGCCCAGCACAACATAGAATTTAGAACGTCCATTCAGTGGAGTATAATTGGAGTATCGCACACATCATCAACCAGAAACTATAGCATGGTGCAAGTTCCTATCATACATCTTACCAGAAGGTCCACCATGTCAGGTGGTATCCATCTATCAACTAGTGAACTGGCTATTGCTCCACTAAAAAAAGACATAAAATATGCAGAACATCCATGCACGACAAATAACTGAAGCACCAGTTAGGACCAAATACAGATAAATAACTGGAGCACCAGCACTTATATGACTGGCAGATTCCGGGTAACATATCCCTGTACTCTACCACCATTTGAAAAATAAAACATGGTAATGTTTCAACTAAAATGAACTCACCAACCTCCTGACCAAATTTATCCTGATAAAAAAGAGCAAGCTATAGGAAGAGTAGCAAAAGATACTCAGTTCTTATCCTGATAAGCTATCGAATTCTTATCCATAATCAAGAGAAAACACAACCTTCAAGGCAGATAGGGCAACCATCCTCCTCCTCAGTCTTATCTTCAGGGGCACCTTTTCCTTTTTCACATGATTCATATTCATCCACCTTTAAAGGCTCCTGCTGATCATCTGTTTTGCTCTTCAGATCTGACTTTTCAAAATCTGCGCATGAAAAGTTATAGGGTAACTATCACGAGGCGTTAATAATAATCATCATCCTAAAAGAAAACAAAACTTTACCTGAGTTTTCTGGCAAGCCAACATCATAAGGCAATGGTGCAGGTGGAGCTCGATAGGTGTCAGGAGTGGATGTGTCCAGATTTGTGTCCACTGCGACTATAGCAGAAGCCGGAGATGATCCATCAAACGCAGATGATAATGGTTCATGCTCCTCTTGGTTTTGTTGGTGCTAGATAAAGCAAAGCCAATTTCCAAGTCAATTCAAATGACTAACAAAGCAAAAGGCTGACAGAAACACAAACGTACCACCAAGTAATATTATTAATCCTGATAATGTACACAAATTATAAAAAAGGAGGTGGTGATTTTTTTTTGCAAAAGGGTGTGCATATCACATACACAGCACTGCAGGCCTACAGTTACAGCAAGCAGCATACTGTATAAAAACCAGTGAACCTTTTTCATGTTGCATCAAAACTGCAAATAAGGCAGTTAACCTTGTAGCACTCTGCTGTTACCAGCATGTGCAAGTAAAACATCAGCTGATTCTGGAGCATTCATGCATGCCAGACCATCAAAAGAGCAGAGTGAATATCAGAAAACACTGTGACTTCAGAGAGCATAATCTAAGATAATACAGGCTCTACGTACCAGAAAACACTGTGACTTCAGATAGCATAATCTAAGATACTACAGGGTATATGTCCTATAAAATACTGTGACTTTAGAGAGCATAATCTAAGATAATTCAGGGTCTACATATCAGAAAACACTGTAACTTCGGAGAGCATATTCTAAGATAATAATACAGGGCCTACGTACATAGATATGAACCGGTGCTCTATCCGCTTCAGCTCTTCCTGACGAGAAACAACAACAGCCACCCATTCTGTCCTGAATGGAAAAGCTTGGTCCGGGATATCCTCTACCTGTTGTTTCCGTCTCTCATACCCTACAAAGAAAGAAGTCCATACTGATGTAAGAAATAAGAGAAAATCAAGAAATATACAGTAGCATATATTAACAAAAGATAATGCAAAACGCGCCGGCACAGGGCATACAACTGTACACCTTGTTATGTTGTGGGTCACTGTAGCATAGCTGATCTCTATTACGGCCAGAAATATCGGACATACCGTTTGTGGACATTACAATACCTCCATACAAGTCATGTTAACCTATGCAATGTATTCCGCGATTCCGAATTCTATATTTCTAGCTCAGGAACGGACATCGGCATTGCCACTGAAGCATCCTTTTAGTCGATGCTATCAAATTCAGCAACCGCGGAGCTACCTATCGATGCAACCTTACTCCCCTGCAAACAGGGCTTGCTAACAGAACAACTACACTCATCACGCAGCCTTAACCGCAAAGTGTGGTTCAGCCCAGCTCATAAGTCATACCAAGAAAGGCGTGGGCAAGGCTGCAATACATGCTTGTAACACAGACTAGCAGGCCAAACTCCACTGCAATATCGTGCAAGTCAGTGCAAAACTGTTCCTCTGCAAGCAAGCTTCAACAGACATCTAAAATCTCGACCGAAGCTACATACACGGAACGCCGCAATCCTCATCCAGCTACGCTGGATCGACTGCAGCTGCGGACGCAAGCCAGTTGCGGCTGGAACCCCCTTCTTTCGCGTGAACAGAGCTAGGAGCAGTTCGCTACTCTGAAGGCTAAACAAAATCCGCAAGCAACGGAACGGATCGGAGTAATCTCGAAAACGAACAGAGAGATTTCCGGACTCGGTTGCTGGCGGCGCAAGAACGGGACGAACCTCGAGCAATCAAGGCAAGGGTAGCAGGCTACGGCCTCGGACCGTACCAGCGGAACTAGAAGCCCAGCAAAAACCCCGACGCTTCTCCTCCTCCTCCGGCGCGGGCGACGAGCGGGGGTCGGCGGAATTCGAGGAGACCTAGAGGAAAATCCGGCGGAAAACCGCATGTGAGCAGAATCATCCTCCCAGGAGGAACCAATCGGCCACGAACGAACGAACTCACGGGAAAATCAAGGCAGCGCGGCGGAACCGAGCCGGAGCGCGCTGCGGGAGGCGGATTACCGGAAGCGGGAGGGGCGAAGGAGCTCCGGCGGTGGCCGGGGTTGTCGCGAGAGCTCGCCGAGCAGAGCTCCCCGGACGCCTGTGGTGCGCCTCTCCTCTCCTCTGTGGAGGGAGAGAGGGGGTAGTGCTTTGTCAGGGTGCAGAATCTGGAGGGGTTTTTCTGCAAGACGCGCCGCCTGAGTGGAGAAGAGGACCGAGGAACATTATCTTTGTTACCCGGCCACCCGTCCCCACGTTAGGCTGCCAGGTGGGACCAGGAGCATCCGGACCCACGTGTCAATGGAAGCAGATGGGTGGCGGCGTAGATGAGAAAGATCCTCTCCGCACTAGCAACTTTTTCTTCTCTGCGTCTTTTTCTTTTGGTTTCTAGAGGGAGAAAAAACTGAATTTGTTCAGCGGCAGGATTGAGATGCCACGGTGGCACGACACGTGGACCGGTCCGTCTCACTGACGCTGGGACCCACTGCGTTGAGGGCAGCCGCTCCGATTCTTTTGGCGTCGTGTTCACAAGAATAGTTGGTTGGGATGGTTGGACTTTGTGATGCTAACAGTGCCGACGTGGCTTTGACTTAACAGCGATATATTGTGGTTAGGTAAGCTGTGCTACCTGAAGTGAGTAAGAAAGCAGTCTATGCAATGGAAACACTGGTAGGACATTTTTTTGGATGATCAACCAATTTTGATTGGTTATTAAGCTATAAATAATTATGTAATTTTTGTTGATTTTATAGTAACCAGGTTTGGGGCTATTTCAAAAGGGTTTGAATTCAATGAGCATGTTTATTTTCCTCCGTAGATTACAAATACAGCCAAGACGGTCAAAGATGGACCGACGGTTTCAAGAAACTGCGTCCAAGCCGTTTCCGGACACCCTTGGCTAGGTTGTCGTAACGCACCTTGTCCCTCGGCATGGCCAAGGTCCCCGCGAACATATGAATTGCAACAATTTAAATTCAGTCGGTGAAAATCGGCAATTAGTGAGCAAGATTATTTCCCTCCATTGATTACAATACAACCAAGCCGGTCAAAGATGACGTGTCATTTGTAGTGTGAACCGCTCAAAGACCCTTCAGTGAACTAACGTACGGTCCCCCACCTCTCGGCATGACAGGTTTTCCAGCAAACGCCAACGGCGGACCTAAGAATTTTTTGAAGCCCTGGCACGCCAGACAAGACAACTAAATTTTGCCCATTCCCCGACATTGCTTAGTTGTTGGACATGGTCTCGCGCCTGAGGGGCATAGCGTCAAAGCCTAGGCAACGGGAGCAATGGATCTGTCCATGGCAAACGCATAATTTACCAACAGAAAACGTGCGAAATTACTTGTGGTCCTCGCACACGTGGTACACCACGTGGAAATGTGTCTCTTTGGTGAAAGAATTATCCTCCACGATAAAGAGGTTGGCATAACACAAATGTGGCCATGGCAGAAGACAAGATGGGTCTACTTGGAGAGGGGTGAGTGGGATAGAGTGTTTATTGTTTATAAGCGGTGGCGGTTAGCTGACACCTTCCTTGACGTACATGGCGTGTGAGCATGTTTTATTTCCCTCCATTGATTGCAAATACTGCCAAGACCGTCAAAGATAGACCGACTGTTTCAAAAAAAACTGCACTCAAGCCGTTTCCGAACACCCTTGGCTAGGTTGTCGTAACGCACCCTGTCCCTCGGCATGGCCAGCGAACGCGTGAATTACCCTACGATTTGAATCCAGCATGTGGAAACCGACAACTAGTGAGCAAGCTTATTTCCCTCTCCATTGATTACAATACAACCAAGCCGGTCAAAGATGGCGTGGCGCTTCCGGTGCGAATCATTTTTGAAATACCTTCGGCTACACTAACGTAACGTTCCCTGCCTCTCGGCATGGCCAGGGTTTTTCACAAACACCAACTGTGGATCCAAAAATTTGTCAAAGCCAGGACACACCACAAGGCAACTAAATTTTGCCCATTCACCATCATAGCTTCCCTGTTGGACATGGTCTCATGCCTAGGGGTGCAGTGTCGAAGGCTCGAAGCCTAGGCAAAGAGGGTAATGGGCATGGGCGGAGTCAACTATATACAAGGGTGTACAAATGTACACCCATTATTTTGGGAAAATAAGCTATATATACCTCAATATATTACGTATATATTTAACATTATATTTATGATAAATTAGATTGTTTGAGTAAATTTTTGAGCAATGTACACCCATTTTTTGAAACCTGGCTCCGCTAATGGTAATGGGTCCGCCAATGGCGAACGCGTAAGTTACCAATAGAAACATGTGAAACCACTAGCGATCCTCAACACGTGGCCTGCCGTGTAGAAACACGTCTCTGTACGTAGTGAACTAAACATCTTGCACGGAAAAAGAAGTTTCTATAACACAAATCTGGCCATGAAAGAAGACAAGATCGATCTATTTTGGATAGAGTGTTTGTAGTGTGGGCGGTGGCGGTTAGTCGACGCCTTGACGTACGGGGCGTGTGAGCAGGCGCCCTAATTGATTAATTAATGAAACTCCCAAGTAGGGAGGATGCGTGACGGTGACGGAGCCCGATTAGCATTGCTAGTGTGCTACTCTCTGAATCCTGAGTAGCATCTAGCATGGAGTGAGAATGGGCCATGATTATTTATGGGAGTGATGCTGAGAAGGCAGGACTCCAGAGGGAGTGTGGATTTGATTTTTCGATAAAGAGTGTGGATTTGATTGACGAAGAAGTTTCAGAGACTGCGATCGCTGTATGGATTTGAAGTGTGGAGAGTGGAGGTAGTAGTTGATCCGAAGAAGCAAGCGTGATCTGTGATGCAAGTGCTTTTTTGTTTGGGCACAGCCGCACAGGGTTTTGGTTAGTTGGGATTTGGGTTGGGCAATGGCGAAATCTGCTGTGCTCATGCCACCATGTCTGACTTTTTGTTTTTCAGTGCCTTGAATTTTTCAGTGCGGGACATGTCAGCTGGGCTTGGATTCGTTTACTGTCCACTGAGCTGTGGGCTGTGATTCTTTCAAACACACGAGATAATATCTGGCAGCCCATGCTCTTGCCAGAATGATCTCTGCGTGGTCGTTGTGGGAATTTCTACTTGACGCCCGTTGCGGGATGCAATGCGTACCACCCACAGCGCACTGCAGATGGTCCGGCCCAGGTACAGCCACTATTTGTTTTTCCTTTTCTGTTTTCCCTTATTCCTTTAGTTGTATTTTTTATTTTTTATTTTTCTGTATATAATGAATTATAATTTTAATTTTGAATATTTTTAAATCCGAGCAAATTTCCAATATGAAAAATGTTAAAATCTAAATAAATATGAAATTAACAAATTTCAAATTTGAACACTATTCAAATTTGACCGTCTTTCAGATCTGAACAATTTTAAATTTGAATGATTTCAAATTTGAACTTTTAAGATCTGGTATTTTTTTATGTTTTAACATTTTTTGAATTTGAAAAAACATTATTAAATTTTTTAGATCTTACAATTTTTTAAAGTTTGAACCTTTTCAAAAGTAATATTTAAATTTAAACATTCTTTCAAAATCTGTATGTTTTTCCAATTTTTAAATTTAAACATTCTTTCAAGATCGGAATGTTTTCCCAATTTTCAAATTTTAATAGCATTAAAAAAATTGTTGTCGAGAACTCCCCAAGAAAAGTTCTGAATTCCCGAAGAGCTCCTTTACCCGTGAGGAGGGAGGCTTTTTTTGTGCGTGTGGCAAAGAAATTAGACGCACGGCGTTTTACTACAAAAAAAACGTGTTTTATAGTGTTGTTTTTTTAGGGGATTTTATAGTGTTGTTTTATAGTGTTGTTGGAGATGCTTTAATTGCTCCACACAACATTTGTTTCAGCAAACAATATGAATGCTCGTAAATCTCATACAGCACTGTACCAAATTTGAAGAATGTTCCTCGTTATTCCTTTTGAAAGCTGTTCTCTTTGTACCGGATAAATATCTGCTCCCATACTTGAGAGTATGGAGGACATTCTTTTCCATCCAGTGATGATCGAGTCATGTGTACTCGATGAATCTAGCACTCCAATCGGATGTCGAAATGATGGCGTTCGTGCACAATCTACGCATTGAATCATCATACCCGAAACGCTTCCTTGAGGTCACCGTCGCCGCCGCTGCCCTCCTGAATCTTGTCACTCTCGCTCTCGCCGGCCCACACGCTGATCCGTTCATTCGCTTGCGCCGCCTCGTCCTCCCAGTCCGTCTTCCAGATGACGACCAGCAGGATCGCGGTCTGCAGCGCCGTCCCGCAGAGCATCCCCGCCCAGATCCCCTGCGGCCCGAGCCGGAGGAGGTAGCCGAGGCAGAAGCCCAGCGGGAGGCCGAACACGTAGTAGCAGCCCAGGTTGATGTAGGCCACCAGCGCCTGCCAGCCGCCGCCGATTGCCACGCCCGAGATCACCGGCTGCACGCTGTTGAGCACCATAGTGACGGCGAGGAGGTAGGCTACCTTGCCGACTGCGGCCTGCATGTCCCGGTCCCCCGTGAAGAGCACGGCGAAGCTGTTGCGGTAGGCGAGCATGACGGCCATGGCGAGCAGGCCGATGACGAGGGACTGGAGGATGACCGCGGCCACGGCGTGCTTCGCCGCCCGGGGACGGCCCGATCCCAGCTCGTTGGAGACCCGCACGCTGATGGCCGCGTTCAGGCCGATGAACAGCATCGCCTCCCATCCGTTCAGGTTCATGCAGATGGAGACCGAGCCGACGGCGATCTCGGCGTCGTCGAGGTGGCCGGTGAGGACGACGAGGACCATCATGTACCAAATCTCGAGGAAGAGCATGACGGCGGAGGCTAGCGAGAGCTTGGCGAAGGCCCAGAGCCCCTCGAACGCCTTCCACGACAGGCCGCCCCACCCGTCGCACCACCGCACCACGTACTCCGTTTGCGCCACGGCGATACCCCAAGAGGTGACGTCGTAAGCGGCGGCGGCGCCGGCGAGGCCCCACCCGAGCACGGACACAAAGAGGTACAGCATGGCGACGTGCGCGGCGAGCGCGGCGAGGCTTATCCATGCTAGCACCATGACCTTGCTCTGCGCCTGCAGGAACTTCTGCGTGGGGAAGGTGAGCGCGAGCGAGAACATCTGCGGGAGGATGCGCAGGGTGAAGCTCCCGGCGGCGGCGGCGATGGCGTCGTCCTGGCCGAGCATGCGCAGGATGGGCGTGGCGAAGACGTAGAGCGGGGAGAGCAGCACGGCGGAGACGGCGAGGATGATCCAGGAGCGCTGCATGTACACGCCCAGCGCGCCGACGTGCCCCGCGCCGTACGCCTGCCCGCACAGCGTCTCCAGCGCGCTGCCCATGCCGAGGAGGAATCCGAATGAGAAGTTGGAGACGACGGAGAGGCCGACGGCGGCGGCGGAGAGCTGCAGGTTGCCGAGGCGGCCGGCGAAGAGCTGCGTGGCGGAGTTGACGCCGTAGAGGCAGAGGATGTTGAAGGTGATGGGCGCCGCGATGAGCCACAGACGCTCCGACTCCCGCACGAACGCCTCCCACGCCTCCGCGTGGCTCCTCGGCGCCGCCACGTCTTTGACGTCATCCCAGTCGCATGGCTTCTTCACCAGAAGCGGCGCCGACTCCATGATCGACATTCTTGGTTTGCTCGACTCCGACCGAACCGAGGGATCGATGAGCAGCTCCCCTGCCGCCCCTTCACCTCAGCTGCGAGTAGGGTCGTCTGTCTGGCGGCGGCACAGCTCTCTACCGGCCGGCATCGTCGAGAGACTTTTATAGGCGATCTAGCTACTTGGTGTGCGAGCTAGGGAGCAGGTGATGAAGTATCAAACTTCAATTTTGTTGGGTCGCTACAGAAGCACAGTGACGATGTCAGGCTGAGCGTAGGCGCGGGCAAGACGGCGCGCTTCCCCGCGCGACGCAGCACGTCGTCGTAACGCGACGGATCCGTTGCACGCGGCGCAAGTGGCCGGCGGCGGCGGTGACCGGTGGGTCCTGCCGGCCGGGCTGATGCCGGTAGGAGGCGACGCACCGCACGCACAGGAGGTTGACGGAAGGGACGAACCGTCTACAGGTCTATCTCGCGTGGCGGAGTTCTGGGTGCGGTAGTCAGCAGGCAGGCGTCAGACGTAATTTGTTAGATCATGGATAGCTGTATATATGGAGCCGGATCCTCTAACTTGTCAATCCCGACTTTCCCTGACTTTGAGTCACTGACATGTGGGTCCCACCATATGCAGGGCCCGCACGTCAGTGACCAAAAGTCAGGAACGGCTAAGTCAGAGGATCCCATTCCCTGTATATATATACTACACTGCACATGAAACAAGCTAACACGTAAAGGCAGGTGGTAGATTGCGGATTCTGTCGATTCTCTTGAATCGTCGCCATCCGATAAAGATTCCGTGCAATTAAATGCATGATCAGGGTAGAGGTGTAAGAACACCTCTAGCTGATCCTAGCTACTCCCTCCGTTTCAAAATATAAGATGTTTAAGGTTTGTGAAGCAAATATATCTAGACACTTTTTAGTGTGCGTATTCAAGTGAACCTACACACTAAAAGATGTCTAGATACCTTTGTTTCACAAAGCTAAAACATCTTATATTTTGAAACGGAGGGAGTAGATTTTTGTTAGAATAACAGGAGATCCTCTCCCGGCTCCAATAAAACAAGCCCGCAAAACGGACCAAATTGTAACAGTTTTAGCTTAGAAAGAAAACAGTAGCAATCTAAGCCTAAAGATAGGTTCTAGCATAACGCGGATTTTCTCCGAACGCTATGGCGCCCGGACGCTATCACTAGCCGTCGAAAATTGTCAGATGCATCAAGATTGGTGAGTCCATTTTACAAAAAAGTACCTGACATTTTTTGAATTTTTATTAGGAGGTCCTCCACACGTTTGGTCACACGCTGCGAGAATCAAAAAGTTCTGCAGAGGCATTTGAGTGGATCCATTGATGTTCATACAAAGTTCTTCAAGTTTTGCTCAAATATTTCCAGAAACATTAAAAGGTTCTTCATTTGATTCTCTAAGTAACATCCCTCTGTATAAAAAGATCCAACAAAGTTGCATCGGATCCACTGGTTTCCAACAAGATCCATCAAGATCTTCAGATTATTTCAAACAGAACCATAGGTCAAATTACAAAGACCCAACACAAAAAACTAAGAAGTATAAGATCCAACAGATCAAAAAAAGAACAGAAAAGGCCTCAGATCTTGCAGATAGAGGACACCAGATCCTCTGCGAGAGCCGGCGCCGATCCACAAACAGATCTACAGGCAGATTAGAAAGATCGTGGTCGGAGCAGGCCGACGATGGTCGGAGGAGGCTGACGGTGGTCGGAGGAGGCTGCCTGCCTGTCGACAGTGGCTGACCACCCGACGGTGGTCAGAGAGGAAGAGGGGCGCCAGCCTTCATGGCTCGAGCCCGGCCGCGGGAGGAGGCCGACGGGAGGACGCCGGTGCCGGAGGCGGGACGGCTGGCCACAGGAGGAGGACGCCGGCGCCGGAGGCGGGGCGGCCGGCCGCGGGAGGAGGCCGCCGGCGCCGAAGGAAGGTGGTCGAGCGGCCGGCCGGCGGGAGGAGGACGCCTGCGCCGGTGGGAAACCCTAGCCTGGGAGAGGAGGCGGTGGGGTGGGGTGGGCGGCGGCTGCCCTGATCCGATCTGGGGCTAGGGTTTCCTCTCTCAGCCTGTTTATATACCTAGGTCATCCTGGACTGCGGGTTGATTGCCGAAAACTACATGGGTGTTTTTGCAAAAGTGTCAAACACGAATCTCCAACAACCCCGTGCGGCCAGAGATACGGTCTGGGCACCATAACGTCCGGAATTCCTCGTTTTCGGTACCAGCACAGGAAAGTACTTGGCGAAAGATAGAGGGGGGCAACCACATGCTCCCACATGCGAGAACATGTCCCCACAACTTTTTAACTACGAATAACGACTGCTATTGATCTTCTAGAGGCTTTTCAAGACCCCGGGATTGTTGCCAGGGCAACCGGTGCCGGCAGGGGCGGAGCCAGATTTAGCTTAAGGCTGGTGCTAATTCATGCTTGGCGGTGCTAGTTACCTCAGATTTTCATATTTATAGCCCTAAAATATTACACATGCAGTTGGAGTGTAACTGGACAACATGGCCTAGCCGGTGCTACAACACGGGTAGCACCAGGCACAGCTCCGCCCCTGGATGCCGGAGTTGTCGGGGATGCCCACATCTTCATGTCCAACACAGATGTGGGGCTGCTGAAACCGAGCGAGGATGATGTTGTCATTGAGCTGCGCCCGAGCTTGGAGCTTGCCTCGAGTCCCAACTTGTCAGCTTCAGTTGCTTCTAGCTTCAGCTTGTCTTGCGGTATCAGCCACCCATCAGCATGAGCGGAGGCACCAGCAAACTTTTGTGGAAGTGTTGGCCAAAGCTTTCCACCGAGGCCATCATCGATTCCTTGAAAAGGATCCGCCATGTTCTAGTAGTTCTTAAAACGATCCACCAAATATGTTTCATACTAAGCCATGTTACTCCATTGAAGATTATGTCATTTCTAAGGCTCCAAATGGACCATAACATAGCAATACATATAGAGTTTAGAGCAGCATGGTTATCATTGGCAATCCAGTAGTGTGCTAGAGAATCTAAATTAGCACCTATAAGTTTCCCAAATAAAGTTGCAATCTCACTCCAGATTAACCTAGCAACTATACAGTCAAAAAACAGGTGTTGAACTGATTCATGGCAAACACAAGTTTTAGGCTTGTTTAAGTTCCTCTTTTTCAAGTTATCTCTGGTCGTAATCTTATTATTCATGACCAGCCAACTGAACACATGAATCCTAGGGGGAAAGCTCATGAAAGGAGGAAAGCTCGTGAAGGTATTAAGATGAACGGAGTAACACATATTTGGCCTAATAAACAAACAGAACACTACCGAATAAACATGGAGGTTCATTACTAGTTTTGCAGGTGGAGCTCCAAGTAGGACACTATCAAGTAGAGCACGACTGTATTGTAGCATGGTCCATTAATTTAAAGTCATAGCCTTCATCTATCATCTTTTATTTTACTGACAGTCCATGTAAAAAAATGTGCAAAGCAACTCCTATTGTTGCATCGATACATTAATCAAAGCGCAACTTCGATAATGTGTCAAGCCTACATCAATATTGAACTACTATGTTGTTCTACCACAAGAGTGGGAATTTGTTGTGAACAAACTACCGGCATAATCGTGCATTGTCTAATGTGTTAATACAGACAGCCTAGCAATGTTAGGTTATACGGGATTGTTAATTCTCATTAAGGCAGAGAACCAAGTTAGAGCATAGTCAAATTCTGGACCGTTGGATTTGTTCGTGGTTCGTGCTAGGCTGGTAGTTGCACATGGGTTGACACTGAGTTTTTTTAGTTACACATGACTCAAAAGTGAGAAAAAAAAGTGAGAATTAAGCTAGAGCTCGTTCAAGCGTGATTTGTGCTGTGATGGGAGTTACACATGGGTTGTAGTGAGTTTTTTTCAAGCTATACTATGCATGTGTTGCAACTGAATTATGCTAGTTCACCTCATGTCCTAGGTTATATTTGAGTTGCCAGGGCTGCTTAAAATTTGTTACGTACTGTGGTATAATTTTGTTATTTGTGAATTATATATCTCCACGTATTTCTTTTGACTAAAATGTACTGCCTTTGTTTTCCAACATGGTGTTCGTATTCATGGATGTGCTTGCCGTTGCACACGTACTCTATCCAAGTGCCGTGTAATCTCAGATTCATTCTTTTCCACCAGTTCAAACGGCCAGATCTCATCAAAACAAATCTACTGGCGTTACCGTTCTATAGGATTCACCTCCTCGCGAGTAGTCCTGACTCTGAACACAACGATGAACAAGTAGAGATAGATTATCTTGATCGAAGTTTGAACAATGCAGATATAAATATTTGATCTCTGAGAGGGGCAAGGTTAAATACGTAGCGAGAGATATTAGTTACAACGAACAAACACAAGGATCACAACAAACACACGGCGTCGTCCTCAACCATCCGCCCTAATTAACCAGCCGCAACCACGCCGCCAAGAACGGCAGAGCGGACGGACGGACGGCCCTGCCGCACGCGCGCCAGCCAGGAAGGTGATTGAGCACCGGCCGCCACCACCGGCCACTGCCATGGCCAACACCGAGCCGCTCCTTTTCACCACGTCCCAAAACAGCAGCCACAGCCATCTCCACGTCGGCGCCTTCGATCCTGCCCCCGCCACCATCCCCACAAGAGACGCCGACGACGACGTCGTGGCCAGCATGGTAGTATCGGTGCGCGACGACGAGACTGGCGCGCTCGTGGCCGCTGGCCGTGGAGACGATGACGACGACGATCCGCGGGACGCGCCGGCAGTGCGATCGGCGCGCGACGCTCTGGCGGTGTTCGGGGAGGAGTCGCGTCGGCTTTGGGCCATCGGCGCGCCCATCGCCTTCAACATCCTCTGCCTCTATGGTACCAACTCCACCACGCAAATCTTCGCCGGGCACATCGGCAACCGCGAGCTCTCAGCCGTCGCCATCGGCCTCTCCGTCGTCTCCAACTTCTCCTTCGGCTTCCTCGTAAGTTTTCATCTTCTTCCCCGCATTAACCATCAGGGAATTCATTCTTAGATCCATATCATGTCAATGCAAATTGACAATCTCATCGGACATGCAGCTGGGCATGGGGAGCGCGTTGGAAACGCTGTGCGGGCAGGCGTTCGGGGCGGGGCAGGTGGCGATGCTGGGCGTGTACATGCAGCGGTCCTGGATTATCCTCACCGCCTCCGCGCTCCTCCTCTCGCCGCTCTACGTATTCGCGGGGTCCATCCTGCGCCTGCTCGGCCAGGAGGAGACCATCGCCGCCGCCGCCGGGGACTTTACGCTCCGCATCATCCCGCAGATGTTCGCGCTCGCCATCAACTTCCCCACGCAGAAGTTCCTGCAGGCGCAGAGCAAGGTCGCCGCGCTCGCCTGGATCGGCTTCGCCGCCCTCGTCGCGCACGTCGGGTTGTTGGCATTGTTCGTGTCCGTGCTCGGCTGGGGCGTCGCCGGCGCCGCCGCGGCCTACGACGTGTCGTCGTGGCTCACCGCCCTGGCGCAGGTGGCCTACGTGGTCGGGTGGTGCAAGGAAGGGTGGACGGGCCTGTCCCGCGACGCGTTCAAGGAGCTCTGGGCCTTCGTCAAGCTCTCGCTTGCGTCCGCCGTCATGCTCTGCCTCGAGATCTGGTACATGATGGTGCTCGTCGTTCTCACCGGCCACCTCGACGACGCCGAGATCGCCGTGGACTCCATCTCCATCTGCATGAACATCAACGGATGGGAGGGGATGCTCTTCATCGGCCTGAACGCGGCGATCAGCGTGCGCGTCTCCAACGAGCTCGGCTCCGGCCGGCCGCGGGCGACCATGTACGCGGTGGCGGTGGTGCTGCTGCAGTCGCTCGCCTTCGGGCTGCTGGCCATGGTGCTCATCCTGACGACGCGGAACCAGTTCGCCGTCATCTTCACCGGCGACCGGCACCTGCAGAAGGCCGTGGCCAACATCGCCAGCCTGCTCGCCGTCACCATGGTGCTCAACAGCATCCAGCCCGTCATCTCGGGCGTCGCCGTCGGCGGCGGCTGGCAGGCCGTCGTCGCCTACATCAACCTCGGCTGCTACTACGCCTTCGGCCTCCCCCTCGGCTTCATCTTCGGCTACCTCTTCAGATGGGGCGTCAGGGTAATTAAGCCAAATCTAGTGATCAACCTCGCCATGGATCACCATGGTTGATCACAATAATGTCACATTAGTCCTCGATCCATTTCTAAAAAAAACATTAGTCCTCGATTGATTCGTTGATTTTGCAGGGCATTTGGGCGGGAATGCTGTGCGGGACAGCGTTGCAGACCGCGATCCTCGTGTACATGGTGTACAAGACAGACTGGAAAGCAGAGGTAAATGTGCCCCAAATGCAAAGAAGATTTCTACAGAGAATTTCAGTTTTCTTTTGCAGATTATACTTAACTGAATCTCTTCCTAAGCATGTTCTATAACGATTATTTCAGGCATCACAAGCGCTGGAGAGAGTGAGATTATGGGGAGGGCAGCACGAGAAGCTTCCCACGACAGAAAAGGAGGAGGCGTAGCTAGCTAGATTCAGAAACTACATTAGAGCTCATAGTTTGAGTTTTCCTTTTGCTCTATCGCTCTATCTCATAGCGTGCCATAGACTAGATTATGCTAGGCATAGGTAGATCTGTAGGCTGAGTTTATTCACACGTGAAGACGTTTTTGGACTTGGGTTAATTTTGTAGGATATACTCGTATGTAGAATCTGCCTATACGTTGCACACTCAATTAAAAAGTTTGAAAAACATGAATGGAGTTTTGAATGATCAAGCCGAGCCACCGAGGCAAGTGCCTTTGTCAAGAATGCAATGGACTATAAATCCTCGAATGAGGCATGGGCCGAAGTTAAAACATCGTTGTAACTTTAAAGCCGTATGATTGCTTTTGTTGCCGATGGTGGAGTGGTACAACTTGAGTCTATGCCCGGCTACAAGTACCTGAGCATAGACTCGGGGGCTACTTCCATTGGGAGCGCTGGTCACACACCCAAACATCCCAGCTTGCCCGTTGTGACGATTTCATCCGCAGCATCGACTCCTACTACTTACAAGATCTTCATCGAGTCCTCCAACGAAAGTTGACAGTTTCTATTCGCGTCCATAGACTCATGACTCGAGATGAATTTTCCTCGAGTGCTTCAAAAATCCAAGATGAATTTTCCTCGAGTGCTTCAGAAACTTGAGTCGAATACTTCCTCGAGTGGTGCAACCAACTTTGTCTATTCTTGGCTACAAGTACCCGAACATAGACTCGGGGGGCTACTCCCATCGGGAGCGCTAGTCGTGCACCCGACAGAAAGACAATTTCGAGAAAGAGTTCGACAAAAAAGAGATGATGATGAAGAAGAAAATTTGAGCCTATGATCGACTACAAGTACCCGACCATAGCCTCGGAGGCTACTCCCATCGGGGGCACTGATCGCGCACCCAATGAAGAATTACTTCGAGAAGACAATGAATAAGGAGCAAGGAAGAAAATCTTTGATTCCATTATCCGTGGTAAACACCAGAGACATAGACTCGACATTTACTCCCATAGGGAGAGCGGATTGCACACCCGAAATTTTCAAGAACCCAACAATTTTGGCCATTGCATTAGCCAACCAAGGCATGTACACATTTTAAAAGATAGTTAAAGTATTTACTCGAACAAAGTTTTGGGTTCATGTTGCAGGTACACGAATTAAAGTTTGGAGACTCAACCCGAGTCTGCAACTCAAGTAGAGTCTCAGGGGCTACTAACATGGGCATGCCCTTTGGGTACCTGCGGATTAGTATACCTGGTCTGGCCCACTATGGAGGTGGATTAGCAAAAGGACTCAACAAGTTCGACCCACACAAATTATCGACTTGGAGATGAGGAAAGACAACTCCAATATGTATTTGACTATGACACTTGTAAACCTTAGCATGGTTGCATATATAAAGCCAGACAGGGGCGCCCATAGAGGGACATCATCACATAGCATATTATTAAACAGATTAGATAGACACAACTCCGCCTATGATAGCTCCCTACAAACACAACTATGATCTTATACTAGATTGCTAGCATGATGTAGCGATCCTCCACCGAGGGGACGTGAACCTGGGTACATCGTGTGCCATCTCGCTCCCGGAATCTCCATTCTCACCTTCTCCCCGATCCTAAGTCCTTCATCCGAGGACATTGCCAAGGTCAATCCTCGTCAAGTACTAATATTTATCTCACTAAATTAGTATTATTAGGTTTACCATGAAATATATATTCATCATATATCTATTTGGTTTGAGAAATATTGTTACATTTATGCAAAAACTTGGGTCAAAGTTTAAAAAGTTTGAATCTAAAAAGTAGTTGGAAATACACTCTTTTGAGGACGGAGGGAGTACATACGATCTTTTCTATCTGCAGTTGTCGCTACATTTTTGGAAGCTCCAAGACAACAAAAATGTCATCACGAGTGTATCTAGTAGCTTGTCATTATCTAATTCATAGTCATGTCTCCGGCATCTTCACTTGTCGAGTTGGTGGAAGATGACAACACATGTAACCCTTGCACCAATGAGTGTCAACCTTTGGGTGGCGTTTCATTACAATATTGTGCATCTCAACACATGTGGTGTAAGTGTCTCTGAAATAATTTTTTCATGTATCCTTTTGCCCTTTTTATTTTGAATGTATTGTTTTATAGGTTCTTTTTTATCTCTAATAAATGTTTATCTCTATTAACATGGAATACAATATTTAGTAACATTGTTGATTAAAAAACAAACTAGAAAGATAAAATCATGTATATACGGATCACTGACTAAAAGCATATTTTTTAAATCTAGTTGGGTAGTTGTTTATCTTTTATTTTTTTGGGTTTAATTGACGAAGATTCATCACTAGCTCTCCATCAATCATAAGAAGTTGCATGTCATCACCCTTAGAAATGTTGTATTACTTGACACATCTGAGCTCATCACTAGTGAAAGGATCTGTATGGTCGACTAGAGGGGTGAATAGGCGAGTAACAATTTTTAGTTTTTTTCTAATTAAAGAATGATAAAAATATAAATTGTCTAGATATGCAAGTAGGTGGAAAATCCTACATGGAAAGATACATGCAAGCAAGTAAATAATGATACACGTAAAGGTAAAGGATAGTAATGATTGCAATGAAGACACGATGATGTATTCCGTAGTTCTTTGTTGGAAAGGTGTGGCAACACAAAGTCTACCAATACCACAAACAGTCACCTTATTCTACGATATACAAGCCTCAAAGCTACTCCACCCTTCGCTAAGCGGGTGTCTTTGAAGGCCAAACCAAAACCTTTGCAAACAAGGTTAGAGCATTCTCCACAACTCATTTAATTGGAGGCCCCCAACGCGACCAAGAAGCTTTAAGCCACCAAAATTAAGCTTCAAGGATGACCTCTTCTAGTCTAGGGCAACAAAACACCCAAGATTAGCAAGATCCACTAGGGATTGCAAGGGTAGGGACTTCCTATACATTGGACATTCAATTGAAAAGTTTCGAAAACATCAATAGATTTTGTTATCAAGCTGAGCCACCAAGATAAGTTTGCAATGGCCTAATAAATCCTCGAGATGCGGCATGGACCAAAGTTAAACATCCTTGTATCTCTAGAGCAGTGTGATTATTTTTTTGTTACCAATTGTGTTGTGCGTACATGAACCTTGCCTACTGTTATACCTACGGTTCATCTTCGTGATAGGGTGTTGATGCTTGCGGTACGGTTAATGTTCACCGCCTAGTTGGGAACCCCAAGAGGAAGGTATGATGAATATAGTAGCAAGGTTTTCCCTCAGTAAGAAACCAAGGTTTATCGATCCGAAGGGGAAGAAGCTAAATGACTGAAGGTGATGCTTGCTAGCTTGCGACAGCTCCGGACAATTTATAAGGCGCCTCGTCCAAGCTTTGCTTTGCCAGCTGCAACGTGGAACCTGCACACAACACAACCAAATACTTTGCTCCCAACTTACGATGAGGTTGTCAATCTCACCGGTTTGCTTGAAACAAAGGAATGAGTGTATCGAGTGGAAAATAGTAATAGTATGCGAGTAAAGTAACAGTGTGAGTAAAGTAAACAGGTGATAGCAATATAAAAGAAATAGGACTGGGGTCCACAGTTCACTAGCGGTGTCTCTCCATAAGATAAAATAATACATGCTGGGTAAACAAATTACAGTTGGGCAATTGATAGAATAAAGACAACGTGCATATGATGAGAGGATCACTATGAGATTTACTCTGGGCATTACAACAAGATACATAGACCGCCATCCAACTGCATCTATGACTAATAATCCACTTGTGGCGAATCAATCCGAGAACTCCACAAGTATTAAGTTGCGAACAACAGATAATTGCATTAAGCAAAGTGTGTAATATAAACAAAGCATATGTCCTCGAGCATATGAATGTTGTTTTCCCCCTAGTAGCAACAACACATCTACAACTTTAGAGGTTTCTGTCACTCCCCCAGGTTAAATAGAGGCATGAACCCACTATCGAGCATAAATACCCCCCTTGGAGTCACTAGCAACTACTTGGCCAAGATAGCTACTAACAATGGAGAGCATGCAAGATCATAAACAACATAGAGATAACATAAGATAAATTTCAGTACATCAACTCAAGCATAACACCAATATTCATCGGATCCCAACAAACCAAACATGTAGAATTACATAACGGTGATCTCAATCATGTAGGGCAGCTCATGAGATCTAAACATGAAGCACATGGTGGAGAAGACAACCATCTAGCTACTGCTATGGACCCATAGTCCAAGGTAGACTACTCACTCATCGCTCCGGAGGCAAGCATGGCGATGAAGAAGACCTTCGGTGGCAATTCCCCTCTCTGGCAGGGTGCCAGGAAGAGCTTCTGGACCCTCCCGATCTTCGGGTCGACGGCGATGGCGGATCGCGATGTGTTCTGAAAAAGTGATCGGGTCTTTAGGTTTTTCCCGTCGGGGGGTCTTTATAGGCGAAGGGGCTTCATCAGAAGTGGACCGAGGTGGTCTCACACATAGGGGGAGCAGCCCACCCCCTGGCCGTGCCACCCTGGTGTATGGGGCCCTCGTGGCCCCACTCCGTCTCCTCTACGGTTCTCTGGAAGCTTCGGTAAAATTCTGGGTGACTGGCTTTGGTTTCGTCCAATTCCGAGAATATTTCCTGTGTAACTTTTCTGAAACACAAAAACAGCAGAAAACAGGGAACTAGCACTGTGGCGACTTGTTAATAGGTTAGTTCCGGAAAATGCATAAAAGTGCCACGAAGTGTAACGAAACACTAAGCAAATGGTGTAAAAACAAGCATGGAGCATCAAAAATTATAGATACGTTGGAGATGTATCAGCATCCCCAAGCTTAACTCCTGCTCGTCCTCGAGTAGGTAAGTGATAACAAAAGAAATAATTTTTGAGGTGACATGCACCTACACAATCTTGATCATCTATGTAAGCGTTGTGCGCTGGGATCAAAAGAACTTAAAACATGGGCATGAAAGACATAATCTTGATAGAAGAAACTTGGCAACCATGTTATAACATGAAAATGAACACAAACAAAAGATCATGAAAATGAAACAATGAAAGTCAAATGTGTGTTCAAATCATAAGGAAAAACATACAAATGGTTTTCAGCTTGTCCTTCATGGAGAGCAAAACATAAATGCATAGGATACTTTCAAGTTTAAGAGGGCGACTAGATACAAATAATTTGAGAACAAGTGAAACCAACAATATGAATCAATCAATGAAAACTTTGGGACAATGCACATTATACTAAGAATGACAACTATGCTCTCTTAATGGTACATAAAGATAGAAGGCGGTGACTCAACATAAAAGTAAAAGAAAGGCCCTTCGCGGAGGGAAGCAGTGATTAAACATGTGCTAGAGCGTTTCATTTGTAAAACAGAGGGATAAAACTTGAGTTTTGAGAGGTGGTTGCTTTTGTCAACGACTAGCAATGGGGTTCTTACTATCTTCCATACAAAAATGAAGCAAGTTTTTGAGAGAGATTGGCACTTTTTGTGCTCTTGTTATAAAACTTGGCACTCCCCCCACCTTTTTTCCTTTCTCAAACCATGGCTAACCGATTCCATCTGGTGCCCACCAACATTCACATACCATGGAGGAGTTCCTTTTTTCTTTTTTTTTTCTTTTTTTTCTTTTTGGAATAAGCAATATGGAAGATAGCAAATCCGACCACTACGTCCCCATGAGCTAAAAACAGTGTCACAAAACGAGAAGTGTTTTGAAGGTTTTTGAAAGGTAGCACATGAAAATTTACTTGGAATGGCTTACAAATACCATGCATAGGAATTTATAGTGGACACAATGGCAAACTTGGTTTTTAGGAGTTGGATGCACGAGTAGAGCTCATACTCAGTACAAAACGAGGGCTAGCAAAAGACTGGGAGCGACCAACTAAGAGAGCAATAACGGCCATAATCATGCAGAGCGACAAAGCGACATTAAAAGAAGCATAAGATGGCATCAAAAGTCAAAAACTAAATGATCATAGAGGCTTATGGCGACTTTGTATGAGTCTAACATGTGTGAGCATGCGCCAAGTCAACCCAAATAAAGCATCAAAGGAGAAAACCAAAATAATGCTTCCAAACGATAAAAACAACGCATGATTTTTTCAAAGGCTCATTAAGCAATCTCAGTTATTTGAGACAAGTCATGCTACAACAAAACCACTAAGAATGCTATCAAAAATACATCAAGCACGATATGCAAAAGCCTAGGCCGCAGTCTACACAAGCTCCTTCTTGTACCACTTTTTTGCATAAAGCTTTTTCTCTTTTCCAACACCATTCAAACTTTTTATAACCACCTCTTTTGATGAAAACCAATATAGACCAGAGGCAAAAATACACCTTGATGAAAAGATATAACAAGATCTAAATGCAAATCAAGGCAAAAATCAAAAGCTAAACGCAGTTCTAGAAAAAGAGAACACTCGTTGAAACGAATAGACTGAAAAACGGAGTGTTCTTGGCAAATGAAAAGCAAGGGAACTTCTCCAAAAGTAATTTGTTGGGGTCCAACCATTTATTGCAGCAAACAAAACTAAACTAAATTAAAAACTAAAAACAACTGATGATCCAAGAAAAACGCATAGTGCATGAAGCAATAAAAATATAGTGTCTTGAAAGGTGACCTGATTTTTGCCGATGAAGAAGGGGTGCCTCGGGGGGCATCCCCAAGCTTTGACGCTTGTACTTCTTGGATATTTCTTGGGGTGATGCATGTGAATCCCCAAGCTTGAGCTTTTGTCCATTCTTCAACTCATCTCATCACTCTCTGATCCCTACACTTGAAAACTTCCTTCATACAAAAATAAACACAAATTTATTAGCAACATTAGTGTAAGCATAACATAGAATCAACCTCTTTTTTCTTCAGGTTTCAACTCAAAAACACCACATATAAACCATATACTACTGTATCAACTTCCCCAAAAGTCCCGTGATCAAAAGAACTCAAAAAGAAAGCGATAAAGCGGCAAACACAAATATTGGCAGAAATCTGTCAAAACAGAACAGCTGACAAAGGTCGAATTTTTAAGGGGTTTTCTGTTGCTCAAATCAAAAAGTGTTCAACTAAGAAAAGTTTGGATATAGCCTGGGGCATATGCACAAGAAATCGCAGGTCCAAAAGATATACAGATAATTTTCACGAATTTTTACGGTGCAGCACCGAAAACAGTTTCAGGACATCAACATCCCCAAATCTTACCTCGCTCAAATTAGAGGCTTCTCTTGGCACAAAAACGAAATAAAAAGGATAAGGAGAGGTCATTACAGTAGTAATAACTTCCAAGACTCAAATAAAAGAAAAAAAAACTGAATGTAAAAAACATTGGGTTATCTCCCAAGAGTGCTTTTCTTTAACGCCTTTGAGCTAGGCGCAAAAAATTGCGAATCAAGTAATATCGGATGAAGCATCAAGCTCATAATTTGCTCTAAGAATAGAGTCAAAAAGCAATTTCTTTCTTTTCCTAGGGAAGTGGTCCATACCTTTCTTGAGTGGGAATTGATATTTGATAGTGCCTTCCCTCATATCAATGGTGGCACCTACAGTTCGAAGAAAAAGTCTTCCCAAAATAATAGGACATGAAGCATTGCATTCAACATCCATGACAAGAAAATCAACGGGAACAAGGATATTGTTAACCATAATAAGAACATCATTAATCCTTCCCAAAGGTTTCTTCTTAGCAACATCAGCAATAGGAACATCAAAATAACATTTTTCAAGCGGTGGTAAATCAAGCATGTCATAAATCTTTCTAGGCATAATAGAAATACTAGCACCTAGATCACATAAAGCATGGCAATCAAAACCATTAACATGCATATCAATGATGGGTTCCCAACTATCTTCTAACTTCTTAGGAATAGAAGCTTTTTGCTTCAACTTTTCATCCCTAATTTTCATGAGAGCATTGGTAATATGCTTAGTAAAAGCAACATTTAAAGAACTAGCATTGGGAGTCAAAGCAAGCTTTTGCAAGAACAAAATTACTTCAGATATATTGCAGCCATCAACATCAAAATCATTAAAAGAAATAGAGCTATCATCTCCCACACTCCGAAAAATTTCAGCACTCTTTTGAGAAAAAGTTTTAGCAGTTTTAGGCTTTTTAACACAAGGAGTGGGAGTTTTCTCTACACCAATCAAAGTAAGAGGATTGCTACCAGTAGGAGCAACATCATTAGAGGTAGTAATAGTACATACCTTCATCTCTCTAGCCATCTCATCTTCTCTTTCCCACCTGGCATGCAATTCCGCTAACAATCTAATATTTTCATCAATTCCAACTTTGATAGCATTAGCGGTAGCAAAAACATTGTTCTCTTTCACATCATTAGGAAACACTTCTAGTTTCAGAAGTTCAACATCATGAGCAAGGCTATCAACTTTAGAAGCAAGAATATCAATTTTGCCTAACTTTTCCTCAACAGACTTGTTAAAAGCAGTTTGCTTACCGATGAAGTCCTTGAGCATTACCTCAAGCTCGGAGGGCGCGGCCCTAGTGTTGTTGTAGGAATTACCATAAGAGTTACCATTGGTAGAAGGATACGGCCTATAATTGTTACTAGCAAAATTGTTCCTATAAGCATTGTTGTTAAGATTATTGTTTCTAATGAAATTCACATCAACATGCTCTTCTTGAGCAACCAGAGAGGCTAAAGGAACATTATTAGGATCAACATGAGTCCTATCATTAGCAAGCATAGCCATAATGGTATCAATCTTATCATTCAAGGAAGAGGTTTCCTCAACAGAATTTACCTTCTTACCTTGTGGAGCTCTCTCGGTGTGCCATTCGGAATAATTTACCATCATGTTGTCGAGTAGCTTTGTTGCGGCAAGGTAAGGGACATAAAAGTGCCTCCAGCAGCTGAATCAAGTAGGTTCCTTGAAGAAAAATTTAGTCCTGCATAAAAAGTTTGGACAATCATCCAAGTAGTCAATCCATGAGTGGGGCAATTCTTCATCATAGATTTCATTCTTTCCCAAGCTTGAGCAACATGTTCATTATCAAACTGAGTAAATTTCATAATATTGCTACGCAGAGATATAATCTTAGCAGGAGGATAGTATCTACCAATAAAAGCATCCTTACACTTAGCCCATGAATCAATACTATTCTTAGTCAAAGACATCAACCAATCTTTAGCTTTTCCTCTCAAAGAAAAAGGAAACAACTTGAGCTTAATAATATCACTATCAACATCCTTATATTTCTGTATCTCACATAGCTCAACAAAATTGTTGAGATGAGCTGCAGCATCTTCAGTACTAGCACCAGAAAATTGCTCTCCATAACAAGGTTCAACAAAGCAGGCTTAATCTCATAAAAATTTGCAGCAGTAGCAGGAGGTGCAATAGGAGTGCAGATAAAATCACTATTGTTTGTGCTAGTAAAGTCACACAACTTGGTGTTTTCAGGATTGGCCATTTCAGCAAAACAAAAGTAAACAAGTAAAAACAACTACCAAGGATTCTATTTTTTTTGGGTTTTTGATATAAAACGATGCAGGTAAAATAAATAAAGTAAAGCAAAACAATAAAACAAAGTAAAGGATGTGCGTGCGAAAACTCCCCTCGCAGAAGTCTTCTACTTCCTCCCCGGCAACGGCGCCAGAAAATTAACTGCTGGCGCGTGGGTGACGGCACCAGAAGATTCCTTGTGCGTGGTGAATGACCAGCCAGTTGGGAACCCCAAGAGGAAGGTATGATGAGTATACCAGCTAGTTTTCCCTCAGTTAAGAAACCAAGGTTTATCGTTCTTGGAGAGGAGAGACAAACGACTGAAGGTGATGCTTGCTAGCTTGCGACAGCTTCGGACAATTTATATATGGCGCCTCGTCCAAGCTTTGCTTGCTAGCTGCAACGCGAAACCTGCACACAACACAACTAAGTACTTCGTTCCCAACTTGCGATGAGGTTGTCAATCTCACCAGTTTGCTTGAAACAAAGGTTATGAGCGTATCGAGTGGAAAACAGTAGAGTATGCGAATAAAGTAAACAGTGCGAGTAAAGTAAATAGGTGATAGCAATATGATGGAAATAGGACCGGGATCCACAGTTCACTAGTGGTGTCTCTCCATAAGATAAATAACACATGCTGGGTAAACAAATTACAGTTGGGCAATTGATAGAATAAAGATAAACGTGATATGTCAAGAAGATCACTATGAGATTTACTCTGGGCATTACAACAAAATACATAGACCGCCATCCAACTGCATCTATGACTAATAATCCACTTGTGGCGAATCAATCCGAGAACTCCACAAGTATTAAGTTGCGAACAACAGATAATTGCATTAAACAAAGTGTGTAATGTAAACAAAGCATATGCCCTTGAGCATATGAATGTTGTTTTCTCCCTAGTAGCAACAACACATCTACAACCTTAGAGGTTTCTGTCACTCCCCCAGGTTAAATAGAGGCATGAACCCACTATCGAGCATAAATACCCCCTCTTGGAGTCACTAGCAACTACTCGGCCAAGATAGCTACTAACAACGGAGAGCATGCAAGATCATAAACAACATAGAGATAACAAAAGATAATATTCAGTACAACAACTTAATCATAAACACCAATATTCATCGGATCCCAACAAACCAAACATGTAGAATTACATAACGGTGATCTCAATCATGTAGGGCAGCTCATGAGATCTAAACATGAAGCACATGGTGGAGAAGACAACCATCTAGCTACTGCTATGGACCCATAGTCCAAGGTAGACTACTCACTCATCGCTCCGGAGGCAAGCATGGCGATGAAGAAGACCTCCGGTGGCGATTCCCCTCTCCAGCAGGGTGCCGGGAAGAGCTTCTGGACCCTCCCGATCTTCGGGTCGACGGCGGCGGCGGATCGCGATGTGTTCTGGAAAAGTGATCGGGTCCTTAGGTTTTTTTCCGTCGGGGGGTCTTTATAGGCGAAGGGGCGATGTCAGAGGAGGAGCCAGGCTCCCTCACGCCAGGGTGGCGCGGCCCAGGGCCTGGCCGCGCCAGCCCTGTGTGTGGGGCCCTGGTGGCCCCCTCCTACTCTCCTTTGGATCTCTGGAAGCTTTTGGGTAAAATAAGACTTCAGGAACTTGTTTCGTCCAATTCCGAGAATATTTTCTGTATATCACTTTTGAAACACAAAAACAGCAGAAAACAGGGAACTGGCACTATGGCAACTTATTAATAGGTTAGTTCCAAAAAATGCATAAAAGTGCCACGAAGTGTAACGAAACATTAGGCAAATGGTGTAAAAACAAGCATGGAGCATCAAAAATTATAGATACGTTGGAGACGTATCACATAATAGCATCAATCTTATCACTCAAGGAAGAGGTTTCCTTAACAGAATTTAACTTCTTACCTTGTGGAGCTCTCTCGGTGTGCCATTCAGAGTAATTTACTATCATATTGTCGAGAAGCTTTGTTGCAGCACCCAAGGTAAGGGATATAAAAGTGCCTCCAGCAGCTGAATCAAGTAGGTTCCTTGAAGAAAAATTCAGTCCTGCATAAAAAGTTTGGACAATCATCCAAGTAGTCAGTCCATGAGTGGGACAATTCTTTATCATAGATTTCATTCTTTCCCAAGCTTGAGCAACATGTTCATTATCAAACTGACTAAACTTCATAATATTGCTACGGAAAGCTATAATCTTAGCAGGAGGATAGTATCTACCAATAAAAGCATCCTTACACTTAGCCCATGAATCAATACTATTTTTAGGCAAAGACAGCAACCAATCCTTAGCTTTTTCTCTGAAAGAAAAAGGAAACAACTTAAGCTTAATAATATCACTTTCAACATCCTTATATTTCTGCATCTCACATAGCTCAACAAAATTGTTCAGATGAGCTGCATCATCATCAGTACTAGCACCAGAAAATTGCTCTTTCATAACAAGGTTCAACAAAGCAGGCTTAATCTCATAAAAATTTGCAGCAGGAGCAGGTGGCGCAATAGGAGTGCAGATAAAATCACTATTATTCGTGCTAGTAAAGTCACACAACTTGGTGTTTTCAGGAGTAGCCATTCTAGCAAACTAAAAGCAGACAAGTAAAAATAACTACAAAGGGTTCTAATTTTTTGGGTTTTTTGATAAAACGATGCAAGTAAAAAAAATAAAGTAAAGCAAAACAATAAACAAAGTAAAGGATGTGCGTGCGAAAAACTCCCCTCGCAGAAGTCTTCTTTTTCCTCCCCGGCAACGGCGCCAGAAAATTCTTGATGCTTGTGGTACGGTTAATATTCACCGTCCAGTTGGGAACCCCAAGAGGAAGGTATGATGAATATAGTAGCAAGGTTTTCCCTCAGTAAGAAACCAAGGTTTATCGATTCGAAGGGAAAGAAGCCAAATGACTGAAGATGATGCTTGCTAGCTTGCGACAGCTCCGGACAATTTATAAGGCGCCTCGTCCAAGCTTTGCTTTGCCAGCTGCAACGCGGAACCTACACACAACACAACCAAATACTTTGCTCCCAACTTACGATGAGGTTGTCAATCTCACCGGTTTGCTTGAAACAAAGGAATGAGCGTATCGAGTGGAAAATAGTAATAGTATGCGAGTAAAGTAACAGTGCGAGTAAAGTAAACAGGTGATAGCAATATAAAGGAAATAGGACCGGGGTCCACAGTTCACTAGCGGTGTCTCTCCATAAGATAAAATAATACATGATGGGTAAACAAATTACAGTTGGGCAATTGATAGAATAAAGACAACGTGCATATGATGAGAGGATCACTATGAGATTTACTCTGGGTATTACAACAAGATACATAGACCGCCATCCAACTGCATCTATGACTAATAATCCACTTGTGGCGAATCAATCCGAGAACTCCACAAGTATTAAGTTGCGAACAACAGATAATTGCATCAAGCAAAGTGTGTAATGTAAACAAAGCATATGCCCTCGAGCATATGAATGTTGTTTTCCCCCTAGTAGCAACAGCACATCTACAACCTTAGAGGTTTCTATCACTCCCACAGGTTAAATAGAGGCATGAACCCACTATCGAGCATAAATACCCCCTCTTGGAGTCACTAGCAACTACTTGGCCAAGATAGCTACTAACAACGGAGAGCATGCAAGATCATAAATAACATAGAGATAACATAAGATAAATTTCAGTACATCAACTCAAGCATAACACCAATATTCATCGGATCCCAACAAACCAAACATGTAGAATTACATAACGGTGATCTCAATCATGTAGGGCAGCTCATGAGATCTAAACATGAAGCACATGGTGGAGAAGACAACCATCTAGCTACTGCTATGGACCCATAGTCCAAGGTAGACTACTCACTCATCGCTCCGGAGGCAAGCATGGCGATGAAGAAGACCTCCGGTGGCAATTCCCCTCTCCGGCAGGGTGCCGGGAAGAGCTTCTGGACCCTCCCGATCTTCGGGTCGATGGCGGCGGTGGATCGCGATGTATTCTGGAAAAGTGATCGGGTCTTTAGGTTTTTCACGTCGAGGGGTCTTTATAGACGAAGGGGCATCGTCAGGAGTGGACTGAGGTGGTCTCACACATAGGGGGCGCGGCCCACCCCCTGGTCGCGCCGCCCTGGTGTGTGGGGCCCTCGTGGCCCCACTCCGTCTCCTCTTCGGTTCTCTGAAAGGTTCGGTGAAATTCTGGGCGACTGGCTTTGGTTTCGTCCAATTCCGAGAATATTTCCTGTGTAACTTTTCTGAAACACAAAAATAGCAGAAAATAGGGAACTGGCACTGTGGCGACTTGTTAATAGGTTAGTTCCGGAAAATGCATAAAAGTGCCACGAAGTGTAACGAAACACTAAGCAAATGGTGTAAAAACAAGCATGGAGCATCAAAAATTATAGATACGTTGGAGACGTATTAGGCGTCTGGGTAAACCCTAACCTCACATCGCATCCAACATTGACATTGGTCACAACGGTAGTGTCATTGCAGAATGAATTAGCCCTATACTTTGGTTGTAAAATGGAGGTAATGTCCCATCTATAACCATAATTCCCTCCGAGAATGAAAATTGATGCTTAAGCTTGAATTTGAATCAATGGATATTTTTAAATGTAACTCTTCTATGCATGACTTTACAAATGTATTTGGTAGCATTTGTTCTCATAAAACTTGATCTTTGCAATCACTACAAATAGTAAGATTATGGGAGGGACAGCACAAGAAGCGTCTGGTAGTGATACTCAGTTTTCGCTCTCTTGATATGGACACAAGTCCTCATCTTTGTAAATTAAGCTACATTGAGGTAGTTTATCCCCTCTCTCCTCTTTTTGTCTTTTATGGTTCTCTCATTTTCATATTATTTCCCCATCTTCCTCAACTCTCTCACCATCTCAATACCTGTGGTGGAAGTGTATGTGAAAACCTTTTCTTCCATGTGTCCTTTTCCCTTATTTTTGTATTTGCTTTGGAATGTATTGTTTTTTAGGATTTCATTTTATCTCCACCTAAATGTTTATCTCTAATAGAATGGAATAGGCTATTTAATAACCTAGTTAATATGGAAAACAAAACTACAAAATTGACTGCAAAATAATATCATTTATATATGGATCACTGACTAAAACATATTTATTTCAATCTAGTGTGGTATTTGTTTTTCTTTTTTTGTGTGGGTTTAATGGATGAAGATTTGCCACCGACTCTCCATCGATCATAAAAGTTGTATGGTATCACCCTTATGAAACATTGCATCCATTGACATATCTGACGGGTTTATCTCTAGGATAACAACTTTTAATTTCTCAGAAGCACTAACTTGTGACATTAGCTATGGGTATCGAATATTTTGTTAGTTGTGTCATTTATACTTTAGTATAGTCACATAAATAATTGATTTACACAAAAAATACATGTTTTCATTGTAATCATATCACTATAGGGTACATAAATTTTCATTTTACTACGTGAAGTACAAATTGGTGTGATTTTTTCAGCACATTCAAATTTAAATGGCAAAACATATCCATTTGTTTTAGTTTGTGTTTTATTGTGTAGTTTTATATTGTCCGGGTGAAACTATGTGGATTGTTGTGCAGTTTAATTCAGGCTAAATGATGCTTTTAATTCTAAGGAATGGTGGATATGGTAATGTAATGATGGGGGATAGACATGGTCACATTGTACTCTTTTATAATTTCACTTTGCACTCAACTTTAAAAGAAGATTTACACGTGTCTAACTATTGCGTAGCTCAATGGAGAGATCAAGAATGCAAGGGTGCATTAAGGAAAAATATATGTTTTATTACATTATTTAAAACTAAAACGTAGCTACATTCTCAATCACCCCATATATGTTAGTTGTGATGGGGTTTTCTTTTTGTGAAACATATAATTTACACGAGCTACTAGAGATTAGCTCGCTACATTTATACAAATTAAGTTTGTGATTGTGCTCCCCAAAATTATATAAACACAATTATAAATAGATCAAAGAACTAACATTATTTTTGACAATGACAACTTTACTAGTTATAATCTCTAAATTCTCCCCTCTATTTTAAGAGTTGCATTTGGAAGACATGTGCATAACCATTGTCCTCAATCAGGGGCAATTCCAGAGAAAAGTGCTCCTAGCCCTTGTTTTTGGTCATGTCCAAAGGCCTTTCCATTTCACCTCATCAACCATATGTGACTCATTTAGCCTTACATCCATATGCCCAGTTTTCTTGTATGACACAATGTCAGGTAACCACTAATGTATGCATGACTGGAAGAAGATGAATACACCATGGATTAAGAGGAGGATGGCTTTGTGAAATGCACCATTAATGTTCTCAAACCCCTAATGTTGTTGTGATTCTTTTAGTTGAAGTTGGGAAAAGCCCTAGCTCAACAAAAATCCATAGTGCACCACATAATTCTTATCTGAGAACTCTTAATTACTAACTTCCCCATCATTGTAGTGTTGAAACTTTTGATTTACAATGACTTCATATAAAGCTTGTGCGCTCATGCTTCCTCTAGCAAGATGCATAATATGGTTCTCGCGCTTACATCTTGTCGATGAGAACTTTCATGTAACCGCCAAATACGGGATATTTGGTATTACATAATTTTCTTCCGGGACGCCAAACTATCACATACAAGGACAATCACAATATGTAAGGGGAACAATACTACAAATAGCACCCAAATTTAACCATTATCTATTTATGATGAAATGAAAGTTAAGCTTGAAATAAAATATTATCTTAATTTCCTTTTTTGGCATCAAAATTTCCTAAGTATTGAAAATAAGAGGGGGCTAAAGCTAGTAGCTTAGTAAGGTGAACTAAAAGACAAATTGGAAATAATATAATTTTGCATAAAAGAAGAGGGTTGATTTACAATGTCTTCATATAGCTCATCGACCTTGTGCACTCATGCATCCTCTCGTACAAGATGCATAATATAGTTCTGTTGCCTTCATCTCGTCAATGATAGACTTTCATGAGCTAGAGTGATAATCCCCAAATACGTGATATTGGCACTATATCACTATATAATTTTCTACCGTTCGCCTCACTCCATGCCATGATTAAGGTGATATGCATGTTTATATATGTCATCGCATACTAGGACAACCACGATGTGTGCAATGGATCGTATTCCACATCTACCTTTGCAAGACGAATTGACAAACTAAATTAGTTTACCAAAATATTCTATATTGAACGGGGGTAGTAGTAGTTGAACTTAGAAAGAAAGTGATAAAAATATATTTTTGTTATGCAAGTTAAAAATATCATATCTCTACACAACTTTAAACATAGTATTGTTAGCAAAAGTAAAGTTTAAATAAATTCTTTGCACAAATTTTAAAAATTATGTCAGAAATGTGCAATGGATCGTATTCCACATCTACCATTGCAAGATAAATTGGCAAACTAAATTAGTTTGCAAAAACATTCTATATTATGAAACGGGGTAGTAGTAGTTTAGTAAGATAACTTAGAGACAATCTGATTAAACATAATTTTGTTACGCAAGTTAAAAATATATTATCTTTACACAATTTTAAATATAGTATTGTTAGCTAAAGTAAAGGTTAGATAATTTGTTTGCGCAAAATTTTAAAAAATTATGTCAGAAGTGGGGTTTGAACCCACGCCCTCGTTAGAGGACCAGAACTTGAGTCTGGCGCCTTAGACCACTCGGCCATCCTGACTTCACATTAATAAATCATATGATTACGAACATATTCTATAAATTTGTATGACGCCCTGATATCCCACCGTCCGATCAACCATTCTTCCACCAACGGCCGAGATCAAACACCAACCCTAGTTTTCCTCTATAAGTCCTCCCCAAAACTCAACGAAACCCTAACCCCTCTCCAAAACCCTAAACCCTTTCCCTCCTCTTCTTTCCCTTCGGCGGCGGCGGCGGCGGCGACCAGCACCTCGTCAGCTCAACACCATGAGGCCACCGATGAGAGGAGGAGGTAAGCATCCGACACCCTCGCCTCACTCTTCCTCCTCTTCCTCATATCATCTTGGATTCGGTCTCACCTGCTAACGTTTCGCTGTTAACAGGCGGTCGCAGCGGCGGCAGGAGCTTCGGCGGCAGGGACAGCGGCGGCCGCGGCAGGGGGTTCGGTGGGAGGAGCGATGGCGGCCGCGGGAGGGGCGGCGGGAGAAGCGACCGCGGTAGGGGCCGTGGCGGCGGCAGGGGAGGAGGCAGGGGCGGGCCCGGCATGAAGGGCGGGAGCAAGGTGGTCGTCGTGCCGCACAAGCACGACGGCGTCTTCATCGCCAAGGCCAAGGAGGACGCGCTTTGCACCAAGAACATGGTCCCCGGGGAGTCCGTCTACGGCGAGAAGCGCGTCTCCGTCCAGGTACCTCTCTCGTTTGGATTACATGCTGCTGTTTGAAGCAAACGTCTGGGTTCTGCTGTCTGTCTATTTTAGATAAGG
This sequence comes from Dactylis glomerata, assembly GCA_007115705.1. NCBI lineage: Eukaryota > Viridiplantae > Streptophyta > Magnoliopsida > Poales > Poaceae > Dactylis > Dactylis glomerata. The sequence goes on from QXEO01000734.1 coordinate 7,066,363, forward strand.
AAATGTTATTCAAGCTTGGGTTCAGTGCGGTCACTAGTTCTTTTACCATCATTAGTTGTAAACTCGGCTGTTAGATGCTTTGTTATGCTTCCTGCACATGTGAGCTCAATATTAGAATGTTAGATCAGCTTAGATTCGTCGTGGATATTAGTTCATATATCCATCTTATTTAGTTTGAGCTTCAGCTTCTGATGTTACATTCTGCTGCTCTTTTATGGTTCGAGCGCTGTGAAAAAAATTTCTCATTACTGTTCTAATATTATGTAGAACGAGGACCAATCCAAGGTTGAATACAGGGTTTGGAACCCCTTCAGATCTAAGCTGGCTGCTGCGGTCCTCGGAGGTGTTGACAACATCTGGATTGTAAGTTTGTTGCCCATATGCTTGTTCTGAATTGTTTGTAGACCTGTCTTAATTTTTTTGGTACTGTGGTTGACATTGAGCTTTTGTTTCAGGCTCCTGGTACTCGTGTGTTGTATCTTGGTGCTGCCTCAGGAACAACAGTGTCTCATGTGTCTGATATTGTTGGACCGGTGAGATATCATCACAACTTATGTTTCATTGGTAAATGATTTGTGCTATGTGTGAGTTGTCCTGAACAAGTCATCTGCTTGCAGACTGGGTTGGTGTATGCGGTTGAGTTCTCTCACCGCAGTGGTAGAGATCTGGTCAATATGGCCAAGAAGAGGACCAATGTGATCCCCATCATTGAGGATGCTAGGCACCCGGCAAAGTACCGGATGCTGGTCGGCATGGTTGATGTTATCTTTTCAGATGTTGCACAACCTGACCAGGTATACCTATTATAAGGAGTTTTGTTTTACACTCTTGCGTAGGTCAGTCTTAGTTATTATATTTACAGTTGACTGTTGTATGTCTATGCAACTCATTCACAAGTTGTTGGTTGCTAGCAAAAGATGAGCTATACTCGGATTCCCCTTCAGGACATCAAAATGGATGATGCAAAATCGAGTCTCTGATGCCTTTGTGCCTCTTTTCTTATTTGGCTTGCTGCATTTTGATTATACCATACTTCAATCCGTCATTATCACTTTGGGTGGTATATCTTATCAGTTAGTTCCCATTTCAGTGGTTTGCAATAATTTGTGTATACAATCTGCTGTTATTGATTTGCAATGTTTTTCCGTGGATATATTGTGGCTTAGCAGATGATGAGCTAACTCGGATTCCCCTTCAGGACATCATATGTATGATGCAAAATCGAGTTTCTGATGCTTTTGTGCCCATACCCAGTTCTTTTTCTTTAGTGCACCGCTACATTTCCATCTACTTATTTTGACTATTAACATTATCCATTCACTGACTTGGTTTTAAATTTGCCTTTTTTCTGTCTGTTTATTGAATGCTTGTGTGAGCTTTAAGTTTGGATGGTTGGTTACAAGTAACCTGGCAACCTTCCCATGGCTACAGGACAGTCGAGTTGATTACCTTGTCATGTTTTCTTGTTTTTATCAATTTCATTGGAAGTTCCTTATGGATAGAGCTCTGTTTTTCAAATGTCTTATACTTGTCTTTTTATCAGTTGTGCTCTCACATTATGAGCTCATTGGATGAAGTAATTAAAAAAGATTCTCTATGGTTTACTGCCTAATATGGTAAAAGCTGTGTTGAAAACCGTCTTGATTTGAATTGGTTCTCACATGGATTGAATTTTTGTACCCAAATTCAGCTTTTCATATGGTGGTTTGATATGGGCTATTTGCCATTGTTGTGATTAAGCATGTCTGAACCTTGTCATCGTATCTTCTTTCCCACAGGCAAGAATCTTAGCCTTAAACGCATCATACTTCTTGAAGAATGGCGGCCATTTTGTTATTTCAATCAAGGTACTAAGTCATGTATTTTTGATGAATCGTTTGTATGCAATGCATTGGAAAGGTTGTAGTTGCCATTTGAGCTAACATTTGTGTCCCTTTTATCAGGCGAACTGTATTGACTCGACCATGCCCGCTGAGGCTGTGTTTGCTAGCGAAGTGGAGAAGCTCAAGGCCGACCAGTTCAAGCCCTCTGAGCAGGTGACCCTGGAGCCCTTCGAGCGTGACCATGCCTGCGTTGTTGGTGGTTACAGGGTGCCCAAGAAGCAAAAGTGAGCATGAGAGGAAAGAAATTGCTGTTTCATGTTTGTCATCTGTTTTGATCAGATGTAGTATTAGTATTACCCCATGTACTAGGGTTTTGTGGAAGTTCCTGTGAGACAATGAAGGATTGGTTTATGTTAAAACTTTATTTCAGCAGAAAATGGTTGCACGTTGAAACCGTTAGCAGCTCCAGATTTCTTTGATGCTGGTAATGAAATGAAATTATACGCAGTTGGCTTTCTAGGGAAAGCAAGCATGATCGTGTCTCAGTTCATCTGATGACACGGAAATCTGGTTATCTCTAAACACATACAATTGACCCTCTGATTGATCTTTGAGCACGCATATAATCGACATTCTGATTGATCTATGAACGTTGATGACTGATTGATCTCTGAGCACACATACAATCGACATTTTGTTTGATCTCTGAACATTGATGACTGATTGATCTCTGAGCACACATTAACCTAAGCTTTAAGCTTGGTCGTGAGCCTGTGCATTGAGGGCACTTGGCGTTCGACGTTTCGCGCGACGCTCGCTGCGTGTGGGCCACTTCGCTTTTCCATCGCTGCACCTAGGCCAGCTATCCCGGAAACCGTCTTTGACCGGACCAACTCGTGCCCCCGGCGAACACCCGTGCCGTGTCCCAAACCCGTCCGGTCCCTCCAGGCCTCCATGGTCGTTCAAGGACAAGCTTTTTGTGTCTTGGGGGAGAGCGTGAGGGCGCCACGGGCTGGCGTGGGGGCAGCCGGTGGTGTTGGGGCGGAGGCTTTATGGGGCGCTGGAGGCTCGGATCCGCCGCGTGAAGGACCTGGAGGAACACCTCGGCTTCAACCAGCCCAGTCATCAACACTGCAATCGATGAGCCCGTCGGTCTACCCGGCCACCTTCGCCGCCATGCCGGACGGTCAGCAGCAGGTTGAGCCTCGTGCCGGCAAGCAGCAGCTGGTCCAGGTGCAGCAACACGTCAGCTATCAGCAGAGGGTCCGAGATCTCACTCTCTGGTTTCTTGGATGCAGGTCGTCCGTGTGTCCATATTTGTCTTTGTTTCATGTCCATATTTTTTCTCTCTTGGTGAACAATCTGTTCCTATAAAGAAGCCATACACTGGTATACGTATACTAAAGTTGTGCATATTTTCAGTAGAAGCCTACCTCGGGTGTAGACAGCGAAGCCTACCTGAAGTAGACAGCGAGGGTGTTATTGTTGTTTCCTCATCCTGCTTTTCTTCAGCAAAACATTATGCATTTCCCACATTGCTTTATGCTTGTACGTTTTTTTTATGATATCCCAGCAACTTGATTTAGCTGACCTCTATGCATTTTCTGTTACCATAAATTTTCGAAGCAAAAACTGAAGCAAGATCTACTGAATTTCTTTGCATAGTGTAGTAGTTCTTCTATTGCCAAAATTCACATTATGGTATATTCATTTGCACTATATTGGCTTATCTAACTATCACTTTATTTGACTCACATACCTTTAGTTTGGAAGGTTTATGGATCACTCTGCTACAAGGGATGGCAAAACAAGTGAAGTTATTAGTTCTGATGTGGAAGCCATAATTCTACTATTCCTCAATGTTGTTCAAGGCAAGTGACCTATTTTCGCATTCTCTTCCTTTTCATATATTATTAAGAGAAGAGTGCATCCTTATAAATCCACCGTTGTTTCAGTAATGCAGATCTTATCCAAGAATATTTATTGCATCTGGCAAAACAATTTAGTTGGACAAATTTAGGTCTTCAAATTATTAGTGAGCATGTACCTCCTCCCCCTCTTCCATTGGACTTCTTGAGAGGTAAAACTTGTGGAATGTTGATGTTTCTCTCAGTATTCCAATATGTTAAGGTTGTAGACTTTATTTACATCTCAAGCAAGTATATCTTTCATTTTTCATTGATCTGCTCCATTAAATATATTGCTTCAGTTCTCAAAATTATTGTTCCCGACGCCAAGGTCACCGGCCGCCTCTCCCTAGGAGCTCGATCAGCTGAAGTCTGACTGATCTCTCCCTTCTGCTGATGACCTCCACCAGCAATCTTACCTAACACCGTTCCTCTTTTCCTTAGGTATCACGCTGTCATCTGCATGTCATATATTCAACAAAATGCCTGTGAGTAATACAATTGCAGAATGTGTCTAATTAAGTAATTATAAATTGGTACCCGAGCATTTAGCTGTTGTGTCTTAGTTACTTAGCTCGCATGTTGCATCGTCTTCCCGTAGCGCTCATATGAGCCAGCCATTTGCGCTGCAGGCGCACATCAGTGCACGGTCATCACCTGTTGTGGCATTAGTGATGTCTTGCTAGGCTAAACGAGCTGTGTCACTTGCGCCCTAGCTCAGTTCTTAATTTCGAGATTATAAGTGCTCTTTATTTAACTACTACCAGATGTTCTTCTGTTTGTTCGCAAGTGCCGGTAGACATCTGTTAATTACTGCCACATCAAACCGTGAAGCTATAAAGGCGTTCAATCAATCTTTACAGTTCGTATAAATAGGTTACCATGCATATTCACGTTGTCTGGACTAGGCGCTGTGATGTTTTCTTTCTGTTTCATTCCTAGGGGTCAGTGCTTGGACGAGGTTTGTTTTTCTGAATTTTCGTCCATTGTTTCAGCTGTTGGACCCTGATGCAAGTTGGTTGAGGTGCGGTTTTTTGCTGTCTGGATTGGGTGGTTGGTTTGTTCCCTTCCTAGGATCTGTTGGTTGGACGAGGTTTGTTTTTCTGCTGTATCTTTCGGTTAATTACTAATAATTGTCTCTTCGTTGCTGATTCATTGGCCTGTTGGTTTGTTTTGTGCCATTATATGCTTATAGGAGTAACTTATCTGTTTGTGTGGATTATGAGGTAGTTACTATAAGCTGTAAGCTTGGTGGCCAATCTGTGCAATGAGAGCATTAGCCAATCTGTGCGATGAGAGCATCAGCCAATCCCCATTCTCTGTGTGTGGTCCCATGTATATTTCGTCGCGTCTCTCTCACCTGTCGTAGGGCTGTCAAGGCCAGGCCAAAAAAACTTCTTGCGCTAGGGTTTCCAGGCACAGGCCACCGCCACTGCCCGCCTCCTGGCGCCGCCGATGCTGCCCGCCTCCCGGCTCCGCCGCCGCTGCCCGCCTCCCGGTGCCACCGCCGCTGCTGCCAGCCCCTAGCGCCGCCGCTGCTGCCAGCCCCTAGTGCCGCCGCTACTGCCAGCCCCTAGCGCCGCCGCTGCTGCCCACCTCATCCGCGCGCCGGCTCCATAGCTCACCATGTCGACAGCCATCCAACGCCCTTTGCCCAACGGCGTGCCAGTTCGCATTGTTTTCAGTTATGGATTAATTTTATTCTCCATTAATTTGCAGTCTACTGTGTGGTGTGGTCGATTTTGCATTGTTGTGTTTTCTTTTCTTTTTGTTCTGATGTTATACATTCACCTGGTCGATTTGGTACCTATTCTTGCCTCTGTCGATGAGTGTTTGAGGTCGGCTGGTTGTGTGGCTTGTCTTTGCTTTGGGCATATGTTGGTGCTTCCGTGCTGGTCGAGGGCGTGTTGGCTCTTGCTCCCGTGCTTCAGTATCTAAGTCCTTAGATAGATATCGATGATGTAGTGTTCTCAAAGAAATCTGCAATACCGCTGAATTTATGCATGGATTGATCTCTAATATTTGGTATTTTCTGGTTATTTTATTTTATCGAATGGTACTGGCGCCACAATATAGTTAGAGGCGGTTTTGTGTGGCGTGATTACCTTTTCCAATCCCTGGTGGTCTTTATATATTTGGTTTGTCATGTGCAGTCTGGTAGGATCTGTGCACCCAGTTGAATTTACCTCCCTATCTGGTATTTTCTTGGTTGAGGTCTTTTTTAAAATGGCATTGCTGATCTGTGTAGCACTGATGTTTATAATCCTTACATGATTGACTCCATGTGCAGATCCGTTGTGTAACATGGGTTGGACTATAAAAAGGGAAACTATATTATGTGTTCAGTACTTCAGTTCATTCATGTAATTTTGGAACTAAATGATTTGTTGCCACTCTGTATGTACCAGCCTAGCAGAGTTTTGTATGGAATGATTTGAGAGTTTTCAGCAATCAGCAGGATGTGAGTTTTGATTGTTGGATTTTGCAAAATTAAAATGACTTAAAAGTTGTATTGATTTTACCTTGAGTGTTTTGGGTCAGCTTTTTCTACCAAATTTCGTATCATCTTTGTTCTAAATTTCGCTTTCAAGTGCTATCTATGCTTACCTACTGTTTTGATGTTTGCTTTTGATAGATGCATGATAGACTGCACAGTATTGTCCTGGTAACTTTTGATGTTTGTTTGTTTCAGTCCTTCTAATGTTCAAAAATCCCATAAATGATCTATGTTTTTGTGCATTTTAAGATCATTGTGCACCGTTTGTTTTACATGAATGTTAGCACATTGACCTGGCTGCAGGTGAGGATGCTTCCACTTTGGTTGCATGTCGTGATTCAGTTTAGTGCGGAGGTATGCCTTTCTTTTCTACTTGTGAGCCAGGATGTAAAATGGTGTATTTCTCCTCACATGATAATATGAGAAACAGGGAAAACTATAGTAGTATTAGCATATACCATGTAGTATCCCATGTTATTAGGTCAATGTAGCTGCATTTTTACTTCCTTGTTGAGCATGTGTATTCTAGCATCCATGGCAAGTTAGACCATCCATGGAGGCAATGTCGTGACTAGGAGCATGCTTACTGGATATGTTTATTGTCTGCTTTAGTTCTGCTTTGATGATACTCTAAAACAAGTAGAAATGTATGAAGTATGTTTGCCAGAACGAGACTGAAAGTCAAGGTAAATTTTCCCCTTTGAGAACACTCATCTCTGTGTTTGAGATACAGGTACAAGTTATAGCGTCAGATAAACCATCAATGGTTGAATTGAAACGGTCTTTTCTGGAATTGCTCAGGATCTCAGGTAAACCGACTGATTTTATGGTTCTCAGTCACACAGTTTAGTTGGTTCAATTCCTTTTTAGATAACAAAACACACTGGGAGAAATACGATGGGGGATATCACTGTGTTATGGTTTTCCTTCCTGAGATCTTCAAAAGATTGTTGTTGCTCTAGGTTTTCATCACTTCTCTGTGTTTGATACTTTGGTAGGACGAGGTTCTATATATGTAGTCGCAGCGAGATGATAAATGAGAAGAAAATTGATAAAGGAGTTATTCTAAGCTTGTAAGCTGGGTGACGTCCCAACGTTCTCAGTCCATCACCGCTCCAGCTAATGGCAGCCCTTGGATCTACATCTTAATTAATATCACACGTCCGCTTGGTCTGATCGGTGGAGTGCTTTATTACTTTGCTCTGTGTTTCTTTTAGTGTCTGCTATTGGGTGCTTTATTACTAGGCCAGAGGTCATATGGATGGGTAGATCTTCATGTGAAAAAAGGGAACACCACATTTGCTTGCACGCTCGGACTCCCTCGACCCCGCTTGCCACAACCTAGCCCTTCTCTCTCTTCTATTTCTCCCCGCCGTGCCGTCGCCCTCACGCGTGCCATCGCTTCCCGCTCCCAACCGACCACCGCACCCTGCAGCGGCACTAACCAGTACCCGCCGGCCGCGAACTAGCTGCAGCATCCGGCGCTGACGAGGACCCACCGACGCCACGTGGCCCCGGACCGGCTACCGCACTCGACCCGCCGCCGCGCCCTAGGAGGAGGTTGTTGCTCTGCATCCAGACCTCCCCTTCCCCGTTGAAGCCCTCTGTTAAGATTGCGGTTTAGATCTTTGTATGGGGTTGCTTTCGTGGTCACCGGTCGACGCCCAATGCCGCCCCAGGTCTGCTCTTTGTTCGGAATTCATTGAGTCGAGTCGAGCTCAAAGATTTGAGTCGACATGTCGCCGATTAGGCGACAACTGGGCGTTGGGCGTAATAATAATCAATAATATATAATATGATAGGAAAATGAAATTATGCATCATATGACAGCAAATTAGGTGATTTAGGAACATACGGCTCAGCATTATCAGCCATCTCAGTCTGTCACAACAAGAAACAAAATCAACAGAGCAGCAACAACTAGCAGCAAACAGAACAGAGCAGGAGGAGGAGGAGTGAAAGGGATCTCACGGGCGACTAGAGGGGGGGGGGTGAATAGGCGCTACACAAAATTTTACCTTTTTCAATTTTAAGGCTTGACACAAACGAAATTCTCTAGATGCGCAACTAGGTGAATTTCCTATGTGACAAGCAAGCAAGTGAACGAGAGTGAAACGAGTAAAACTGATGCGAGTAAGGGTAAGAAAGAACTGTAAAGCGGAGGCCGGAGACACAAGGATGTATTCCCGTAGTTCCTTCCTTTTGAGGGGAAGTACGTCTATGTTGGAGAGGTGTGGCGACACGGAGTCCACCAACGCCACGGAGGCTCACCTTGTTCTCCGGTGAGCAAGCCACAGAGGCTAACTCGTTTCCACTAAGCGGTGGTAGTGGGGGTACCGACCGAAACCCTTACACGGAGGTTGGGGCACAACTCCACAACTCAATTGGAGGCTCCCAACAAGAACAACCACAAAGCTTTTACACGGAGGAAGCTTTGAGGTGACCTCTCTTGCCTAAGGCAAGGTCCACGGAGGAGGAGTGAAGCAAACACTAAGTACTTCGGTGAGGTTGTAGATCTATGGATCCTCTCCCAATCTACCAAGTCTTGGAGGATTTGGTTGGCTAGGGAAGGAGATCTACGGAGTTGAAGCTCAGCACCAATGGAGGAAAGAGAGTGTAGACGAGGTAACCAGATCTGAGGTAGGGGACGACTATTTATAGGCTGGCTCGAAATGTGGTCGTTGGAGAAAACTTACCCCGGAAATTCCGGCCTGGGGGCGGAAATTCCGGGGTCCAATAAGGGCGGAAATTCCGGCCTGGGGGCGGAAATTCCGGCCCCCCGGAAATTCCAAAATGGAATTTCCGGCCAGAAATTCCGGCCCTTCCCTGCAGGTTGCACCACATCTTGAGTTGAGGGACTTAGTGACAAATCACGGGGGCCAGAAATTCTGGAATTTCTGGCCCCCGGAAATTCTGCCTTCACAGAATTTCCGGCCCCTCTACTGCAAGCTGCACCACGCCCTTCGGGAAAGGACTTAGCCGAAAAATCAGGGGGCCGGAAATTCTGAAATTTCCGGCCCCCGGAAATTCTGCCAAACCAGAATTTCCGGCCCCCTTACTGCACGGTGCACCACCCGGATTCGTAAGGGACTTAGCCTGTCCAGGGGCGGAATTTCCGGCCCTGAAACAGAATTTCCGGCCCTGGAATTTTCTCTCCTTTGGTTGATTTCAAGCCTTCCTACAGCAGTCCCCATTCCCACACTTCTTCACCATCAGTCTTGTGCAATACCTGTAGAATTCCTGCAAGGCTCAGCACAAGGTTAAATTCCTTGTATTGTGATCAAACACCCAAAAACTGAAGGCAATGAATATGTCCTTTCAATCTCCCCCTTTTTGGTGTTTGATGACAATACACGGATTTGCAATAGAGAGCAAGAACAAGTGCTCCCCCTAAACAAGTGCAAGGTATAAACAAGACAATAAGAGCAATTTGCACACTAGAAAGACAGTATTAAACGAGGAGCACAAAGTTAAGCACGACTAGATTATTACAATAAAAGAACCAAAGTTCCAACTCAAAGAGACCACAAATAGTTCACGAAGCGAATAAGGCAAATAACCAACCCAAAGCAAATCCTAATAGAACTACTTCTCCCCCTTTGGCATCGAGACACCAAAAAGGGAGAAGAGCGATGCTAATCCCCAAACGAAGATCACTCATCATCGAACTCGTCCTCATCAACATCAGCAGCGTCGTCGTCGTCGTCCTCAACACACCCTGAGAACTCCTCATCACTTCCAACCTTGGAGAGAGCCTCCACTTCAGCCCAATCGACGCCGTTGTCATCTTGCCACCGCTCGTACGGAATGTACTTAGGTGCAGGAACAGGAGAGAGCTGAAGGGAGGGATCCTGAAGAAGCTGAACCTCGCGAGAAAGAACTTGCTGATTGTGAATGATATCCCTTCTCTCTTCATAGGCAGAGTAGTTCTCCTTGTGGATGGCAACGTTGATGCACAAGAGAGTGCGTTGCCACAGAGAAAGCTTCTTGTTGCGAGATGGACGAGCAGAGGAGGACTTGCGCAAACGAGAGCTAGAATCACCCATCTCAACATCACCACCTGAAGGAACTGGCTTCTTTCCTTTGCTTTTGGCAGCTTCTTTCTCTTCTGCTGGCTTGATCACATTCATTCTCTTGAGCTTGTGTTCTGAGTTCCCCTTGGAGAAATCCATGTCTTGAGCCTTTTGAATAATGAGGAGCATAATGTATGGAGCATAGGGAGGAGTACGCTTGGAAACCATGGCATCATGCATTTCATTGAAGATATAGTGCATCACATCCAGCTTGAAGACTTCATTAGGATCAGTACTCACAAAGCAGCGATGAGAAAGATACATGAGCTCAACAAGGGCAGCACGAATAGCATCCCGATTACCTCCAGAAGGAGAGATGTTCTCCCTGAACATGCGAAGAAGAATGTTGTACAGAGGAAGCAAGCCCTTAATAGTGCCAATCTGGCCCTTTGAAGAATAAAGGGGAGCTAGGCGATTCTTGTCCGGCTGAACTCCATGCAGATGCACACGGTGACCAACAGGCACACTGTACCCCTGAAAATCATAGTTCAACAACTGGGAAAACTCATAGAAGTCTGACTCACGCATGGTATCTCCACACATCCATCTGAAAGAGAGAGCCTCATTCCCCTTGAAAGCGAGAGTGGCATAGAACTGCTGAATGATCTTCTCATTGTAGGGACACTGAATATCCATAAGAGGAAACAGACCAAGCCTCTTCATGATTCCCAAGGCCTCACCAAAATATTCAGCCTTCTTCCTGAGATGAGTATGGTCCAAAACGTGCATGTAACACACCCGCTGAGACATAGGGCGATAGATATCTTCATATATACCTTTCTGAGCAGCACACCAGAAACGAGTATCCTCAAGCTCTTCATCTCTATCTTCAGAAAACCAGTCCATCTGCCTCAAAGCACTGTACTCCACAGAGTTCATAGTCTCATAGTTCACACGAGGAACCCGTGAGGGGTTGCGAGCTGCCCTCTTGGCTGCCCTAGCTTCCTTCTCCCTTGCTGCCTCCTGAGCAGCCTCTTGTTCAGCTTGCTGAGATACAAATTCTTCTTCAAAAGTGCCCTCATCAGCAAACCGAAAGTTCCGCTTGCGAACAGCAGAACGGCCCCGCTGATCACGCTTAGGACGAGAACTAGAGCCACCTGTGAATGATAGTAGGAGGAAAAGCACGGAGATAAGAACACACAAGTCGATAAGATAGCTAGTGAGAACATAGAAGGGAACTAGTAAGGCATAAACAATTTAGAGATGACGTATCTTAGTTGTATTATTCTCAGCATAGCGGCGGAAATTCCGGTCTGGGGGCGGAAATTCCGGTGGGGAGGGCGGAAATTCCGGTCCAAAGGACGGAATTTCCGGCCTACCTCGGAATTTCCGGCCCCAGGGGCGGAAATTCTGGCCCCTGGTGAGAACACCACAACAAAGATACAAAAACCTCTAGAAATAGGATCGGCACCAACTAAGTTCAATGCTAGGTTCACTAGACCGAAAAACTACCTCTAAACATGCTCCTTTCAATGAAAAACGGATCAACCCAAACGAATCTAGATCTAGGGCAAAGGCACCTAGAGAAAGAGAGAATTGGGGCAATACCGCTGTCCATGGCGAAAACCGCGTGGAGGAAAAGAACCCCCACGCCGAGAGGAGCAAGGACCGGCGAAATCCGGGGAATCCGGCGGCTAGGGAGTCGCCGGAGAGGACCTTGGTGAGGCGGTGGCGGCGGTTTGGAGTATGGGGGGTCGGGGGTGAAAAGAGGTACCAAGGGGTAACTCCACCCCGGCCCCCCCTTTTTATAGACTAACCGCAGGGGCGGAAATTCCGACCCTAGGGGCGGAATTTCCGGCCCCCGGAATTTCCGGGTTAAGTAGTAGAATTTCCGGGGGGGCAGAAATTTAACGTTTCCGCCCAAATTTCCGGGGCAAATTTCCGGCCCATGTACTGCAGAGTGCACCACTTCGGAGGAGTACATGGAGGCATAAAAATTTGCTACAGAAATAAGGGTTTCCACCCATTGGGAAAATTCTAACACTTAAACACGGAAAATCCTGCCATCTCATCAAGAATCAAGATAAAACAAGAGGTTGACTTGTGTGTTAGACGGAGGTTTTAGAGACAAGGAGGGCATAGGCTAGAAAACAAACACGGAGTGGTTCTCGGCACTTGAGGTTGCAAAGAGGCAAGAAATCATCGAAAAACCAAACTCAAGTCCCTTCCCATAACAAGAGAAACTTCAAAAGATTTTCAAGGAATAAACTCTTCAAAAGAAGAGGTCGGTGGCCGAAGCCACCATATATGAGTGTTTTGGCATTAAACCGCGAAGATATATCTTGGGTTCATAACCAATACTCATCATTGAAGCTCATATATCACAAAATGATATTAAGAGAATGATTGCATTACTATTGGCATAATGGGGGGAGGGATAGCCCAATGAATTAGGACCGCACTCCCCCAATGTCCATGCCCACATCTAGAGTAGAACACGTGCTATCGTATGGGAATGAGTACACATTAACAAGCCACATTGCAAGAATCAATGATATTCAATTCATGCCTCAACTCTCGGAATCTTGCTTCATCAAGGGGCTTCGTGAAGATGTCGGCGAGTTGATCATTTGTACCTACATAAGACAAGTTAATATCACCTCGATTGATGTGGTCCCGGATGAAGTGATGCCGGATCTCAATGTGCTTCGTCTTGTTGTGTTGAACCGGATTATGGGCGATCTTGATGGCACTCTCGTTGTCGCATAAGAGTGGAACCTTGTCACAATGAACTCCATAGTCCTTCAACGTTTGCCGCATCCAAAGGAGTTGAGCACAACCACTTGCCGCAGACACATACTCAGCTTCGGCGGTGGAGAGAGACACACAATTTTGCTTCTTAGAAGACCAACTAACCAAGGACCTACCAAGAAGTTGGCAAGTCCCGGAAGTTGACTTCCTGTCCACTTTGTCTCCCGCCCAATCCGAGTCCGTGTACCCAACAAGCTCGAAGCTTGATCCCTTCGGGTACCAAAGGCCGAAAGTTGGAGTATGAATCAAATATCGGAAGATTCTTTTCACGGCCATTAAATGGCTTTCCTTTGGGGTGGCTTGATAACGTGCACAAATTCCCACACTAAGCATGATATCGGGTCTAGATGCGCAAAGATAAAGAAGCGAGCCAATCATCGAACGGTAAAGCTTTTGATCCACTTCCTTACCACTAGGATCGAGATCAAGAGTAACCTTTGTTGGCATGGGGGTTTTGGCTCCCTTAACTCCGAAATCCATGTTGAATTTCTTGAGCATGTCTTGGATGTACTTGGCTTGATTGATGAATGTCCCTCCTCGCAATTGCCGAATCTCAAAGCCAAGAAAGAATTTCAACTCTCCCATCATGGACATCTCGAATTTGTCTGTCATTAGCTTTGCAAATTCATCATTGAAGAGCTTGTTAGAAGAGCCAAAAATAATATCGTCTACATAAATTTGGCATATGAAAAGCTCCCCGTTGACTTTCTTAGTAAAAAGAGTTGGGTCGATGAGCCCAATTTCAAACCCACGGTCTAACAACAACTCCTTAAGGTGCTCGTACCACGCGCGTGGGGCTTGTTTAAGGCCATAAAGCGCCTTATCGAGTTTGTAGACATGGGTCGGGAAATGGGGATCTTCAAACCCCGGGGGTTGCTTCACATAGACCAATTCATGTAGAGGACCGTTTAGAAAGGCACTCTTCACATCCATTTGATATAACTTAAAGTTGAAGTGAGAAGCATAAGCAAGAAGGATATGGATTGACTCGAGACGAGCCACGGGAGCGTAGGTCTCCCCATAGTCGATTCCTTCCACTTGAGAGTAGCCTTGAGCAACCAAGCGAGCCTTGTTCCTCACGACAATCCCATTGGCATCTTGTTTGTTCTTGAACACCCACTTGGTTCCAATGACATTGCGGCACTCCTTGGGCTTCTCCACCAAAATCCAAACTTCATTGCGCTTGAAGTTGTTGAGTTCTTCGTGCATGGCTTCCACCCAATCCGGGTCTTCAAGTGCTTCAAACACCTTTTGAGGTTCCACACAAGAGACGAAGGCATGATGGATGCTAAAGTTGGCTAATTGTCTCCTTGTGGAAACCCCTTTTCTCACACTTCCAATCACACTATCCAAGGTATGACTCCCTTTGCGAAGAGCTTCTTCCACTTTCCTTGCACGGCGAGCTTGAGCTTCTTCAAAAGACTCTTGAGAAGCCACTTGGTCATCACCACTATTTTGGTCCTCGCCTTGACCTTCAACTTGAGCTTGATCAACATCATGAGCATGCTCAACGTCTTGAGCTTGGCCTTGATCTACCATTGGTGAGAAATCACCATCGTCCTCTTGGTCTTGGTCTTGATCTTGGCCTTGCTCGCTTGAATGAGGGTCTAATGCTTGTCTTTGGTTAGCATCAATCGGTCCTTGAGGAGCTTGTGGAGCTTGTGAAGGTGAAGGCTCCACTTGAGTAGAGCATAGTCCTTCTCCTTCCGCCAAAAGGTGTCCCTCAATGGGTATGAGATGACCCACACCCATTCTTCTTATGGCTTGAGGAGGTATTTCGTCACCTACATCACAAACACCACTTTGCTCCACACGGGAGCCGTCATTCTCGCCGAATCTCACGTTAGAAACTTCAACAACACGAGCGGACTCTTTGTCAAAGATTCTAAAAGCATGAGATTCGGCGGCATAACCAACAAAGATACCCTCAAGAGCTTTAGAATCAAACTTGGACAAATGAACACCCTTTCTAAGATAGAAGCACTTACAACCGAATACTCGAAAGTATTTGATGTTAGGCTTGTTGCCGGTGAGGATCTCATAAGGAGTCTTGTTCAAGCCCTTGCGAAGATATAGCCGGTTAGAAGTATGACAAGCGGTATTGATGGCTTCGGCCCAAAACTTATACGGAGACTTAAACTCCGCTAACATTGTCCTTGCCATGTCCATCAAGGTTCGGTTCTTCCGCTCGGCTACACCATTTTGTTGTGGAGTGTAGGGAGAGGAGTATTGATGTTGAATTCCCTCATCACTCAAGAATTCGTTGACGGTGTAGTTCTTGAACTCCGTCCCGTTATCACTCCGAATCATCAAGATATCTTGGCCAAATTGACGTTCCACTTCCTTGATGAAGTCCTTGACGGTTTGTTGGGTCTCGTATTTGTGCTTGAAGAAGTAGACCCAAGTATATCTTGAGTAATCATCAACAATCACCAAGCAATACTTCTTCCCTCCTAGACTTGCATGAGATGGAGGGCCAAAGAGATCCATGTGAAGGAGCTCCAAGACCCTTTTAGAAGAAATGATCGTCTTGCTAGGATGAGGAATTTCATGCATCTTTCCTTCAATGCAAGCTCTACACACACGATCTTTGGCAAAGGTTAGATCGGTTAGTCCTAGGATGTGGTTACCTTTGTGGAGTCTTTGCAAAGTTATCATATTGACGTGGCCTAGCCGGCGATGCCATAGCCATCCCACGTCAACTTTAGCCATTAGGCAAGTTGCGGCTTTAGTGACCTTCTCCGAGAAGTCAATCACATATAAGCCGTTTTCAACATGCCCAACAAAAGCTACTTTAAGAGACTTGCTCCACAAAAGAACCACAATCCCAACATCAAAGAAAGTTGCAAAGCCCATATCGGCAAGTTGAGCTACGGAAAGTAAATTGTAAGAGAGAGACTCAACAAGCATGACATTCTCCACGGTAACATCTTGAGATATAACCACTTTACCAAGACCCAATACCTTTGACCTTGAGGAATCTCCATAGGTGACGTAGCCCGCACTAGATGAACCGGTGCGAAGCTCCTTCACCAACTCTTTGCTTCCAGACATATGATTGGTAGCACCGCTATCAATTATCCATTGTCCCGCACCGGAAGCAAAGCCCTACAAAAATCAAGCTTTGTTTTTAGGTATCCATTTTTCAATGGGTCCTCTTTTGTTAGTGACAAGGGTCTTAGGAACCCAAATAGACCAAGCAATGCGTTCATTAGGTGAGCCAACAAATTTAGCATAAACATGTCCATCATAAGCACGGCGAAGAACATAGGAGGGGTTATATTTTCCTGCAAAGTCGTTGTGATTGGGCATTGCCCTCTTGGCATTCCCAACCACTTCCCTCACGAGCTCCCCCTCCTCCTCATAAACATTGCCATCCTCGTCAAAGCATATGTCATTTGGGATGTGCTTCTTAGGAGGAGGAGTGGGCACAAGAAATTGCGTCTTCTTGTTGTTCTTCTTGTTGTTCTTTTTCTTGTTCCTCTTCTTGTTGGACTTGGGAGTGAAACCAAGCCCGGTCTTGTCACCATGTTGCTTTTGAGCACTCAAAAGCTCGTCAAGCCTTGTGTCACCTTTGGGGGCATCTTTCTCATAAAGAGGGTTAGAGTAACAAGTACTTGCAACAAAGGTGCTAGAAGATAACTTGGTTGCTTCTTTAGCAATTATAAGATTTAGTTTCTCATTTTGCAACCTAAGTTCATTAGCAACTGATTGAGCAATATCACGATCATTCTTAAGTCTAGCAATGTCCAAGTTATAGGATTCTTCAAGACCTAACTTGGATGCCTCAAGTGCCATCCTTAGATCTTGCTCAACCTCAAGAGATTGATTGAGAGTTGCAATTTCATCGGCATACTCACGAGCATGCCCTTCTAGCTCAAAGATGCGTTCCTCATTTTTATCATTAAGTTGAAGAGACTCATTATATTGATTTAGGAGAATCTCAAATTGAGCTTTGGTCTCCCCATGCAAGGTTGACATGAAGGTGTCAAAATCATTAGGCTCATCCTTATCACTACTAGTATCAACACAATCCATCAAAGATAAGCTTCTAGGTATGATGGGTGTGAAAGTCGGTGATACCTTTGTAGCGTGAGCCATTAGACATGTTCCCTTGGAGTTGGAGCGCTTGGACTCGTTTGCGGAAGCGAATAGGGATGGTGAAGAGATGGGCTTGGCGATGGCGATGGCGGCCCTTCCTACTTCTTCATCATCACTTGCATCATCACCGGATGGGTATTCTTCTTGAGTCGTCAAGGCATGTATTGGAACGGCTTTCTTCTTATCAAAGTTCCTTGGTGGGTAAGACTTGGCCTTCATCTCCTTGCGAATGAGTCTTCCATTGTGATCTTCCACTCTTTCATAGGGACAATCCGCGATGAAGTGGTGTTGATTACCACAATTGTAGCATGTTCTCACTCTACTTGTGGCCTTAGGTTTGGAGGGACTTGATGACTTCCACTTCTTCATGAAAGCCCGTTGAGCAAGAGCCATGTGTTCGGCATGAGCATACTTCATGTCTTCGGGACTTCCACACATAGACTCTTCCTCTTCCATAAAACTTGCTTCTTCATGAAGAGAGACTTTTGCCTTCAAAGCAAGGTTGGGTGCACGCACACCACGTGCACGAGCTAGAGCATCATCCGCATTCTTCTCGGAGATCTTCCTTGCCACAATCTCTTGCAAGATGTCATGAGCGGTCATCTTCCTAAAGTTGGCATCTCCCTTGATTGAGTTCATCGTATCCTTGAAGAAGGGCAAGAGGGCTTGGACAAATTTCCTCTTCATCCATCTCCCATCACATTGAGTGGAGCCAAGGTCGACTAGCTTCACTTGGAGTGCCGAGAGACGCCGATGAAGTTCTTCGGGTGATTCACCATCAAGCATAACAAAGTTGTCCGCTTCATTAGATGCCTCATCAAACTTGGACTCTTGAATGCTCTCATTGCCGATGAAGAGGTTGGTGAGAGCATCCCAAGCTTCCTTGGCGGAAGAGATGTTGCGAACAAAGGCCTTGTCCTTCTCGGAGAGTGACATGTGAATGAGGTGCAAGGCGGAGGCATTGAGCTGCTTGTCGATTTGCTCCCAAGGTAGCAAGTTGGTCAAGTCCTTGGAAGTTGGATGATAACCCTGCTCAATGATCCTCCAAAGCTCAATAGACACGAAATTGATGTGAGAGCGCATGTTATCTTGCCAATTGGCAAAGCTAGAAGCATCAAGTTGTGGCGGTGGGCCGCATGAGGCAAGGTGTGGCATTTGAAGGTGCCTTCCGGAGACATAGCTTGTAGGATGTGGAACCTCCGTGCTATGTCCCCGAGATGTGTCATCTTTCTTGGGGGGATCCTCGTTGTTCTCATTCCCATCCTTCTCCGGATCTTCCTCGCTTAAGGATGGCTTATCCTTACCCGAGGTGTCAACCGGAGTTGGTGGAGTGGTACTTGATATTCCACTAGTGAGAGCATCAAGTTGAGATTTTTGGCTTTCCATGGCTGCCATCATAGCATCCATGCAAGTCATTATGTTATTAAAATCCGCCTTAGTGGCGGGCTCCTCTTCGCCCATGATCTCTTAGGCGGTTAAGCCCAATCAAGAGCACTAGGCTCTGATACCAATTGAAAGGGATCTCACGGGCGACTAGAGGGGGGGGGGGTGAATAGGCGCTACACAAAATTTTACCTTTTTCAATTTTAAGGCTTGACACAAACGAAATTCTCTAGATGTGCAACTAGGTGAATTTCCTATGTGACAAGCAAGCAAGTGAACGAGAGTGAAACGAGTAAAACCGATGCGAGTAAGGGTAAGAAAGAACCGTAAAGCGGAGGCCGGAGACACAAGGATGTATTCCCGTAGTTCCTTCCTTTTGAGGGGAAGTACGTCTACGTTGGAGAGGTGTGGCGACACGGAGTCCACCAACGCCACGGAGGCTCACCTTGTTCTCCGGTGAGCAAGCCACGGAGGCTAACTCGTTTCCACTAAGCGGTGGTAGTGGGGGTACCGACCGAAACCCTTACACGGAGGTTGGGGCACAACTCCACAACTCAATTGGAGGCTCCCAACAAGAACAACCACAAAGCTTTTACACGGAGGAAGCTTTGAGGTGACCTCTCTTGCCTAAGGCAAGGTCCACGGAGGAGGAGTGAAGCAAACACTAAGTACTTCGGTGAGGTTGTAGATCTATGGATCCTCTCCCAATCTACCAAGTCTTGGAGGATTTGGTTGGCTAGGGAAGGAGATCTACGGAGTTGAAGCTCAGCACCAATGGAGGAAAGAGAGTGTAGACGAGGTAACCAGATCTGAGGTAGGGGACGACTATTTATAGGCTGGCTCGAAATGTGGCCGTTGGAGAAAACTTACCCCGGAAATTCCGGCCTGGGGGCGGAAATTCCGGGGTCCAATAAGGGCGGAAATTCCGGCCTGGGGGCGGAAATTCCGGCCCCCCGGAAATTCCAAAATGGAATTTCCGGCCAGAAATTCCGGCCCTTCCCTGCAGGTTGCACCACATCTTGAGTTGAGGGACTTAGTGAAAAATCACGGGGGCCGGAAATTCTGGAATTTCCGGCCCCCGGAAATTCTGCCTTCACAGAATTTCCGGCCCCTCTACTGCAAGCTGCACCACGCCCTTCGGGAAAGGACTTAGCCGAAAAATCAGGGGGCCGGAAATTCTAAAATTTCCGGCCCCCGGAAATTCTGCCAAACCAGAATTTCCGGCCCCCTTACTGCACGGTGCACCACCCGGCTTCGTAAGGGACTTAGCCGAATTTCGAAGGGCCGGAAATTATGAAATTTCCGGCCCCCCGGAAATTTTGTCCAGGGGCGGAATTTCCGGCCCTGGGGCGGAATTTCCGGCCCTGGGGCGGAATTTCCGGCCCTGAAACAGAATTTCCGGCCCTGGAATTTTCTCTCCTTTGGTTGATTTCAAGCCTTCCTACAGCAGTCCCCATTCCCACACTTCTTCACCATCAGTCTTGTGCAATACCTGTAGAATTCCTGCAAGGCTCAGCACAAGGTTAAATTCCTTGTATTGTGATCAAACACCCAAAAACTGAAGGCAATGAATATGTCCTTTCAAGGAGCAGCACAGGGGCACACGCACACCAGACCCGAGAGGGAGGATCAGCAGAGCTACAGAGCAGAGCGGGAGAGGGAGGATCAGCAGAGGAGTCTCCCTCTGTCTCCTGCCCGATGTTCTTCCGCCTCCCTCTGCCTCCCGCTCGATTCCCCCTCTGCCTCCCGCTCGATTCCCCCTCTGCCTCCCGCTCGATTCCCCCTCTGCCTCCCACTCGATTCCCCCTCTGTCCCGCTCAATTCCCCCATCTCTCCCGCTGGATTCCCCCTCTCAGTTGCTCGATTTCCTTTTCCCTTCACATGTACGCGCCAATTTCACCTATTTCCCCCCGATCCCCTCCCAAAAATCCCGCCAATAGCTCTGGGCGAGCAACCGAACCACCCAATTTCTGGGCGTCGCTCCCAGTCATCCTCTCCAGCGCGACCCAACGACTAGACGCCATTTAGGCGACGATTACGCGACGACTTCTGAACAAAGGGTCTGCTCCCTCCTCCACTCCAGACTCGGCAAGCACTTTGGCCCAATCATGTTTTTGTTTGCCATGGATTGTGCCTGTGGTTACAATTGGAAGCTGGAGTGCGATTTTTATGAACAGTTTCAGGACAAGGAAATATTAGTGTAGATGGGTGTATGGAGGACGATGTTCTGGTTTTGGGACTGCACCTTTCAGATTAGCACAAAAGCCATTCGTGAGTTCATGTCAGGGAATCAAGAACTTATGGGTTCCTTCTACACAACAGCTTTTTACGGTTTTTGTGCTGCTTGACAGGCAATGTCTGTTTGACAATCTCTATATGGAATCTAAAGTGATGCAAGATCAATGACGCATATACATTTTTTAACTATACAATTTAAGGGGAAGGCTGAGGTTTTTAATTCAGAATGCATATATTTAGTGATATGCTATTTTTAAACTTATTCCCACTGCAAATCATTATATTAATAATAATAGTATTCCGGCTGTAAATAACACCGATATTTGCATGATCATATGTGATGGCCTATATGTAAACTTGATTTTGCTGCTTGCATACAAATGAAGTATGATCCTGTTGCTTGCAATATGATCCAGTTGCTTGCAATATATGATCTCATTTGATCACATGATATGTTACATGGAAACTTTGGAATAATAACAACAATCACACTCTGGATATTAAAACAACACCGTTAACCACTGCTGGTTTAGGGTGACATTCGTTGCAAGCATTATTGTATTAGTACATGACAAATGCAGAATAGTTGGATGCCACAAGATGTAAGTTTTTCTTTTCTTTTCTTCCATATGGCGATGTCTTGCATTGTTGTTGGTAAAGGTCTGAGATAACAATGATAAGTGTCGAGAAGGGCATGCCAAGCATTTTCGGCATCACAAGCATTGAATTCCTGTGCACTATGTCTGAATATTCATATGTGCACTTATCATGGTTTAGCATCACAAAAATCTGAGCAGGATCATATTTGTACCATCTCAAAGGATATTAAATCTTTCTATTTCTACACTTACATCTAATTGGATTTTCCCTAGACAAAGGTCTGTTTATATGTTACGTAAGACTCAAGAGAATTGAAAACGACTTATACTAACAGGTACAGTATATTCTTTGGTTCAAAAAGAATGTCTTAATTTTCTTTATACAATGTTCCTGTTTATCTTGCTGAATATATCCATTGTGTGCAATAAGAGATTTTGGTATTGTTTGTTTTAACTGTTTCACCCTCTTCTGTTAGTTGTTCATTTAGTCCATTTTGTTTTGGTGAAGTTCTTTTTGGATCCTTTATTTGCTGAAATAAAGTTGGAACTTTTCAGGCCCGTTCTATCTGTTTATCCAACTGTTTATTTGCTAGCTTGTCCAATTCAGTCTGCAGGAACACCTTCTTATACCATGTTTGTTTCATTGCTGCACAACCAGGCCAGCTAGGATACACCCTGTGAACTAAGGATAATGGTGGGGTGACGGATCTCAGCAGCTCAAGGAGTACCTTCGAGCCTTGAAGGACACAACGACAGTGACCTTAGCGAAAGTGAACTGGGATTATAAGGTTGTAGTTTTTTTTATGATACATGTATATATTGCTGCAATCTTTCCACATTTATATCTACCCTGTGTCAAACGAATTGCAGGAGGGCCGGGCGAAGCCGGCCGGTTTGTCTAGTACAATCGACATTCTGATTGATCTCTGAACGATGATGATGGCCAGTGAAACACTGCGTCCTCTCCGTCACTGGCCAGGACACCAAGGTCATCTCCAAGACCAGCAGACGTGCACCTGAACAATATATACATGGCAATGATAGGCTTCTTATTCCATCAATAATCTCTGCCCGTGCTTCTGTTCATCCAAGACCAGCAGACGTGCACCTGAACAGTATATACATGGCAAGGATAGATCTAGCTCGATCTCCTCTGTGCTGGATGGAGCAAATTATATATCGGAATGCAAATTCTGTCTGCTGCTACCATGTATAGTTGTAAACATTGCAGCTGCCATTTTTTTCAAGAAGGGTTACATATTTTTTTAATAAGATAGAAAAGGAGAATTTGCCGATTACATCTTCAGAACTTTCCAGTAAGCAGCAGCTTAAGTGGCATCGTAGGTAGACATAGTGTCAAAATTGAACTTGGATCTTCGTTCAGCCACAGATTCTTAGGGGAGTTTTCAGTCTCTGAGATGGGAACTGGCAAAATGCGGTATAAATTACAACTCCATCTTTTTTGAGGGGAACTACGGCAGGCACAAGGCCGGCTTGAACCTTTTTCAATAACCCAAGGGCAGAAAGTACAAAGAAAACTTTACAAGTCCAAAAATGGATGAAACAAAAAAAAGCTGTTACAGCACCCTTGATACATGTGGATCGGCTTTGAGCAGGACTTACCACTAGCCTCAGCCAAAATTGTAGCTCTTGAAAAGGAGGAACAATGGCATATGAGATATGATTGTCCAACTATTGCTCCTTACAATTAATTAATTGATTGTCAAGTTTGTACCTAGAGGGGCATTTCCCTGTGTATTGCAGTGAAGGCTATACCTCTTGACTTTGACAAACAAGGAATGTGATCTGTTCTTGTGTTGTTTTGGTCTGATACTGTTTCATGCTTCTTTTTATGGCCTGCTTAGTGACCAGAGCTAAATCATGCTATACCATTGGTGCAATTGGTCTGTATAATCAGAAACTGTAATACAGTTAATTGCTCTGTCCTATGCTAGCCAATGCGGTTTGATGGCACCGGCTGCACTCTACCTGATTAACATGCCAGATTCATACAGTATATGTAGCAAATAGCAGCAGGGTAGGCATGTGCAATTCATTCAACATTCAAAAATGAGAACTAAGGTTCAAAATACTGAGCTCGGAGAAAAAAAATCAAACACACGAACACACAAAACATGCTTGAAAAGCATAAAACAAATTTAAGAATCCCAAGAACCAATAAATTAGACAGTAAATGGGAGTTCAGAAATCCACTTCACGGCTCAATTCTGCATCTCAGCCATTGGAATGTTACCCTAGATATCTGCATATCAAGGAATATCACTAGTAAAACTAATATGCACTATTCATTCAAGAAAACCCTTCTGGCGTACCAACTGCTCCGTGTCACGAACCTTCTCCATGTGATTCAATAAGGGGGAAGTTATAGCCTCCTTCTACATCCAACGGATATCTTTGACATTCTCACGTTTTGTTTATGACAAACAGTACACATTAGGTTCATTTGTAGAAATTGTGTCAACATATCCAAACTTGAATCATCTCAGCATCATAACCGAAATCAATATTTGAACAGCAGTTGTGTACAGTCACAACTTCAACTTCCAATATTAGCAGTTTTGGCTACATCTGGTCTTAGTAAGAAGCAAATCAGCAGCTTATGGACTAGAAAAGCGGAAACCTTGTAGAAATGTAAAAAATTGTAAAATTCACTATGACAATTTTTTAATTCACGCAGTAATTCAGTCATCTCATTTATTGATACTTCCATATTCCAATTGGTCCAAATTGGCATTTTTTTTTACTCTGCACAGCATCAAGCAATACTTTAACCCCTACTTTACTGATAATTGGCTAGCACAGTAGATACAAAATGTGCTGAAAATAATTTATATGATGAATCAAGTAATGTAATTCTTGAAAGGATCGGTACGGGCGACTAGAGGGGGGGGGGTGAATAGGCGCTAAGTCAATTTTTAATCTTTTTCAAATTTAAGGCTTGACACAAAGTAAATTCACTAGATGTGCAACTAGGTGAATTTCCTATAAGTGGCAAGCATGCAAGTAAACAAGTAACTAGCAAGATACAAGTAAGGGAAAGAAATAACCGAAGAGTGGAGACCGGAGACACAAGGATGTATTCCCGTAGTTCCTTCCTTTTGAGGGGAAGTACGTCTACGTTGGAGAGGTGTGGTGACACGGAGTCGAGCAACGCCACAAAGGCTCACCTTGTTCTCCGGTGAGCAAGCCACGGAGGCTAGCTCGTTTCCACTAAGCGGTGGTATTGGGGGAACCACGAATCCCTTACACGGAGCTTGGGGCACAACTCCACAACTCAATTGGAGGCTCCCAAGAAAGCCACGGAGGCAAGAATCACCACAAAGACAAGTCAATCAACCAATTACAACACCTAGGGTCACAAGAACCCCAAGGTGCAAATCCTCCAAGCAAATGGAGGTGGAAATGAAATTCCTTCGGTGAAGATGTAGATCGGTGCCTCCTCCTTCAATCCTCCAAAGATCAAGAGCTTTGGTTGGCTAGAAGGGGAGATCTATGGAATTTGGTGTTTTTTCAATGGGGGTAGGTGAGAGCTTCAAGGATGAACAATGGTTGGTGAAGTTTCTAACCCTACCCAAGCAGGGAGAAGGGGTATTTATAGGTAGGTGGGAATCTGGCCGTTGAGGGAGCACACAGCAGCAATCCCGGCGATAAGTCCGGCGGCGCCGGGCCCTGGGCCGGACGCCCCGGCGGTAAGTCCGGCGGCGCCGGGCACCTCGCCGGGAGTCCGGCGGTGGACCGGGCGGATCCGGCGGCCCGCCGAAAACCCATTCAGACTATCAGTCCGGCGGCCCCGCCGGGCCAGTCCGGTCTGCCGCCGGGTGGTCCGGTCTGGGGGCCGGCCAGACCAACTTTGGCCACTTTCGGCAGGCGATTCCACCATATTTCTTTTTATGCATTAGAACCCCTTCACCTGTGAACTTAAACCTGTATGCATATAATTCAAATATTAGTTCACACAAAAAACATAGTCATGTCATTGTAAATCAAAAAAGTAGAAAGGGACAAATGTCCTTTCAATCTCCCCCTTTTTGATTTACGATGACAAACTATGTTAGAGTCTCATAGGATAAACAAATCATGGTATCTAATGAATAGAGAGAGTGCTCCCCCATAACATATGCACATGGTAGAATTTGCTTTTGGAATGCAAAGTGCAAGATTTAGATTATAGGGAGCTCCCCCACCATCAATAGGAACCAAGCATGGCATGGACAAGATAATATCATGGATAGCTAATAATATAGCAAGCATAGACATATCCAAAGATAAACATAGAGTGCATAGAGCATAATTAAAGTACACACTTGTCCACACACGATAAGGTTCCACGGAGTTTGAGAGATAAAATGGCAAATAAAACGCAAATGGACACAAGCCACTTAAGAACCAAGGAAAATGAAAGCAAGGCTTGTGTCATGCGACGTTATTCCTAGAGACTCTACACTCTTCTCCCCCTTTGGCATCGAAACACCAAAAAGGGACAAGAGAGTAGATGATGCTAGCGCTCAAAAATCTTCACTGGGGACAGGAGAACCCTCCGGATCATCCTCTCCATGAGCACCTTCTTCTTCATCAGCATCTTCTGGCTCAGAGGGTGGCTCGAAGTCTTCAAAGTCTTCAATACCAGCAAACATGTCATCATCAAGAGGCGGCATGACATAGTTGACATACAGGACCGGAGCCAATTCATGCCCAACGGGGGGAACAGCACTGCCCCTAGCAGCCAAGAACTCATTCTGCCTCCTCCGGGTCTCCTGACTCATCTCCATGCTCCTATGAGCCACATCATAAGAGCTGCAACACATCTCCCACAAGTTCTTGAAGAACGCAGCAACACCCTTCTTGCGAGAGGGCCTAGGGTGGCGATGGTGACGACGATGACTAGTACCAGAACCAGAGGGACGGTGAGGATCAGGAGCATCCATGGTGGGACCTCTAGACCTGGTACGGAGCAAACTGGGAGCCTCTTCAAAACCACCCTGGAAACCCACTGAGAAAGTCTCCATCTCCACAACCTGTCCACGAACCAAAGCAGTCTGAGCCCAGGGCTGCCTGTTGATCAAACGCTGCACATACTGACAGTAGTTGGGAGTCATGCGCTTGAGAGAGGATCTCTTCATCTCCTGAAAAATGAAGTCACAACCATCGATCTTCCGAAGCTTGTTGGGCTGGCAATAGTACAGCAAGTTCCTGTGATAGCCCCTGACACTAGCATCATCTCTAGCCTTACTTATCAGATTCTGACGGAAGAGCTTGGCAAGAGCATTGTAGTAGTAGTACATCCCTGAAATGGCAGGAGCAGGGAGGGATGGCTCATCTGGATAGCAAATGCGAGAGATCTTCTCCACGGTAAAGGGCGCCTCGGAGTGAATCTTGAAACCTCCAGCCCTACCACCACCATAGCCCAAAGCATCACAGAAATCAGCAAACGTGGCAGTGAACACATCCTGGCCAGTCATCCAAGAGAAGGACTCCGCAGGGTCATTATGGAAGAACACAGTGCAGCAGAACTGACGGACCACCAATGACTGAATAGACTCAGAGAGGGTGACAAGGTCCAAAATATCTATCTTGAGAAGAGCCTCATTGATGTAGCGAAAGTCCCTGGAGGCATAGTGCTGAAAGTGCTCGACATTGAGAGATTTAGGCACCACATAGAATCCACTCTTCATGTGCTCAGATGCATCATAGTAATCATCCCACATAGCACGCTGAGAATCAGTCCAGAACCTCTTGTCAGAGCCAGTGTACTGCCTCTCATGAAAGCGGTACGGGTTTGCAAGGCGAAGTTTACGCCAAGTGCTGATACTGGCTGTACCCAAGTTCCCTTCAATCTCCTGCTCCTTCTCCACATCCACCGGGCCACGAGCCCCCGTACCCTTCCGGGGTGGATGAGGTCCACGAGTGTAAACAAGCTTGGACCTCATCCGCGGCCCTGCAGCTGCAGATCTGCCACCTTCAGCTGCGGTCTTCCCTGTCTGACGAGTACGGCGCGAAGACTGCCCCTCAACCTCATCAATCTTCCTCTTCTTGGCTTCAAAGGCGCGAAGCTCTTCTGCGGTTTCAATCCGGTAATCACTGTCCTCAGTCGAGAAGGAGTCTGAAAACGCAAGCAAAGCAAAGCAACACCAGATAAAGATACATGTCACGAAAAAGGAACTCAAGGTCAGAAGAAACAAGTGCAGGATGGAAAGCCGGTTTGACAGAGTGGTTCGGCGCCAGGTCCGGCGGGACCGGGCCATAGGCCGGACGGTCCGGCGGGCCGCCGGGCCATTCCGGCGACACCACCGAACTGGCTTTCAGAACACCAATTCGGCGGGTCCGCCGAAACGGTCTGGCCGACCGCCGGGCGGTCCGGCGCCAGGTCCGGTGGCCGCCGGAAAAATCGCCGAACACACTTTCCAACCTCCTTCCATCATGACTCAAGGAAAACTTGTTTCTACCAACCTTAGGTAAACATGGATGCCAAGGAACAAACACTAGCCCAACAAAGAACGAAACCCTAAAAGGATCTATCCCTAGACAAGATGAATCTAACCCTAGAAACACACTAGATCTACTCATACAAGAGCATGAACAAAACGAGTGTGAGGCAAGGGTTAGAGGAAGAAGAGAAAAAGAGGGAGTTACCCGAAGACATGGTGCACAAGAAGATGGGGAAAAATCCCGATCTCCCAATGCGGTTGACGAAACGCGAAGATCTTCGGAGGAAAGCTTCAAAACACCCCGATCTACACCCGATCTAAATTTGGAAGGGATTGGTTGGGTGGAGAGGCTAGGGGGAGGAGAAGCTTGATGGGGCGGCGGCAATGGAGTTGGGGGCGGGCGTGGGGAGGGAGGGAAGTGGGGTAAACTGCTCAGGAAACCCTCCCCACAAAGTTTATATAGGCCGCCAGTCCGGCGGTAAGTCCGGCGGGACCGGGCCATTCGCCGGGCGGTCCGGCGGGCCGCCGGGCTAATCCGGCGAGCTCGCCGAACTGGTATACTGAATGCTAGTTCGGCGGGGCCGCCGAGTCAGTCCGGTGGTCCGCCGAGCAGTCCGGCGCCAGGTCCGGCGACCGCCGGGCAGGCCGCCGAAACTCCTTTTGGACTAGAAAAGTTTTGACAATTGTCGATATGTGACATGTATCAATCAAGAAAAGCATGGTGTGCGGAAGAAATCAACAGCCATCAAACTTGTTTGCAAGAAAATCAATTTAAGATTGCATGCCTTCCAAATAAGGGCAACAACAACACACGAGATTTGAAGACATGCAATGGTGGGGGATTTCTCCCCCTATGTGTGATCACCAATGTCGTGACACCGCGAAGAGACATGCTTGGGCTCAAATGACATTAGTGATCTTATGATGTCGCACACTTGAGTATGCATCGTGCCATTAGTTGACACGATGACTATCCTCAACTATGCGCATCTAGACTAGAACAACACACTATAATATGGGAATGAGTGCACACGATCAAGCCACATTGCAAGAGTCTAGGATATTCAATTCATGCCTCAACTCTCGGAATCTTGCTTCATCAAGAGGCTTCGTGAAAATGTCGGCAAGTTGGTCTTGTGTACCTACATAAGATAGGTTAATCTCACCTCGGTTGACATGGTCACGGATGAAGTGGTGGCGGATCTCGATGTGCTTGGTCTTGTTGTGTTGAACCGGATTATGAGCGATCTTGATGGCACTCTCATTGTCACATAAGAGTGGCACCTTGTCGAAGTGAATACCATAATCCTCCATGGTTTGCCTCATCCAAAGAAGTTGAGCACAACAACTTGCGGCCGCCACATACTCGGCTTCGGCGGTGGAGAGAGACACACAATTTTGCTTCTTGGAAGACCAACTAACCAAAGACCTACCAAGAAATTGGCAAGCCCCGGAAGTTGACTTCCTATCCACTTTGTCTCCCGCCCAATCCGAGTCCGAGTACCCTACAAGCTCAAGGCTTGCTCCCTTCGGGTACCAAAGGCCAAAAGTTGGGGTATGAATCAAATATCAAAAGACCCTTTTGACCGCCATTAGATGGCTTTCCTTAGGGGCGGCTTGATATCGTGCACACATTCCCACACTAAGCATGATATCCGGTCTAGATGCACAAAGATAGAGCAAAGACCCAATCATAGAGCGATAAAGTTTTTGATCCACTTCTTTACCATTAGGATCGAGATCAAGAGTAACCTTTGTAGGCATGGGAGTCTTGGCTCCCTTCACTCCGGTGTCCATCTTGAACTTCTTGAACATGTCTTGGGTGTACTTGGCTTGATTGATGAAGGTACCACCCTTCAATTGCTTTATCTCAAAGCCAAGAAAGAATTTCAACTCCCCCATCATAGACATCTCAAATTTATCTGTCATTAGTCTTGCAAATTCATCATTGAAAGATTTGTTAGAAGAACCAAAAATGATATCATCTACATAAAGTTGGCATATGAAAAGCTCCCCGTTTACTTTCTTAGTAAAAAGAGTGGGATCAATGAGGCCTATCTCAAACCCACGGTCTACAAGAAGCTCTCTAAGATGCTCGTACCACGCACGTGGGGCTTGCTTAAGGCCATAGAGTGCCTTATCGAGCTTGTAGACATGGTTCGGAAAGTTAGGATCCTCAAAACCCGGGGGTTGCTTTACATACACTAACTCATGCAAAGGACCATTTAAGAAAGCACTCTTCACATCCATTTGTTGCAACTTAAAATTATGATGTGATGCATAAGCAAGAAGGATACGGATGGACTCAAGGCGAGCCATGGGTGCAAAGGTCTCTCCATAGTCGATGCCTTCAATTTGAGAGTATCCTTGAGCAACCAAACGAGCCTTGTTCCTCACAACAATACCTTTTGCATCTTGCTTGTTCTTGAAGATCCACTTGGTTCCAATGACATTGCGACAATCCTTGGGCTTCTCAACTAATGACCAAACTTTATTGCGCTCGAAGTTATTGAGTTCTTCATGCATGGCTTCTACCCAATCCGGGTCTTCAAGCGCTTCAAACACTTTTTGAGGTTCCACACAAGAGATATAGGCATGGTGGTTACTAAAGTTTGCCAATTTCCTCCTCGTGGACACCCCTTTCCTTACACTTCCAATCACATTCTCCAAGGTGTGGCTACCTCTTTGGAGAGTTGTTGCTATCTTCATGGCACGGCGAGCTTGAGCTTCTTCAAGAGATTCTTGAGAGGCCACTTGGTCATCACCACGATTTTGGTCCTCGCCTTGACCTTCAAACCGAGCATGCTCATCATCTTGAGCTTGCTCAATGTCTTGAACTTGATCTTGATCACCACTTGGTGAAAAATCACCATCATGCTCATGGTCTTGATCTTGATCATGCTCACATGGTTGAGGGGCTTGAGATTGTCTTTGGCTAGCATCAAAAGGACCTTGAGGAGCTTGTGGTGTTTGAGAGGGTGAAGGCTCCACTTGAGTAGAGCATAGTCCTTCTCCTTCCGCCAAAAGGTGTCCCTCAACGGGTATGAGATGTCCCACACCCATTCTTCTTATGGCAAGAGGAGGTATTTCGTCACCTACATCAAAAACACCACGTTGCTCCACACGGGAGCCGTCATTCTCGTCGAATCTCACGTTAGAAACTTCAACAACTTGAGCGGAGAGTTTGTCAAAGATTCTAAAGGCGTGAGATTCGGCGGCATAGCCAACAAAGGTACCCTCAAGAGCTTTCGAATCAAATTTGGACAAATGGACACCTTTCTTAAGATAGTAGCACTTACAACCGAATACCCGAAAGTACTTGATGTTAGGCTTCTTTCCAATGAGGATCTCATAAGAAGTCTTGTTCAAACCCTTGCAGAGATATAATCGGTTTGACGCATGACATGCGGTATTAATGGCTTCGGCCCAAAAGTTATACGGAGACTTGAATTCCGCTAACATGGTCCTAGCCATATCAATGAGAGTCCGGTTCTTCCGCTCGGCTACACCATTTTGTTGAGGAGTGTAGGGAGATGAGTATTGATGGCGAATCCCCTCATCACTGAGAAAATCATTCAAGGTGTAGTTCTTGAACTCGGTGCCATTGTCACTTCGGATCATCAATATGTCTTGACCATATTGGCGTTGCACTTCATTGGTGAAGTCTTTGACGGTTTGTTGAGTCTCACTCTTATGAGCAAAGAAAAAGACCCAAGTGTATCTTGAATAGTCATCGACAATCACCAAGCAATACTTCTTTCCTCCAAGACTTTCATAAGAGGGAGGGCCGAAGAGATCCATGTGAAGGAGCTCTAGGACCCTCTTAGATGAAATGATGGTCTTGCTAGGATGAGGAAGTTCATGCATCTTTCCTTCAATGCAAGCTCTACACACACGATCTTTTGAAAAGGTTAGATCGGTTAGTCCTAGGATGTGGTTGCCTTTGTGGAGACTTTGCAAAGTTCTCATATTGATGTGGCCTAGCCGGTGATGCCAAAGCCATCCCACATCAACTTTAGCCATGAGGCATGTCGCGGCTTTAGTGACCTCCTTCGAGAAGTCGATCACATATAAGCCATTTTCGACATGCCCTACATGAGCTACATTAAGAGACTTTCTCCACAAAAGAACTACAATCCCAACATCAAAGAAGGTTGCAAAGCCCATATTAGCAAGTTGAGCAACGGAAAGAAGATTATATGAAAGGGACTCAACAAGCATGACATCTTCCACGGTAACATTGTGAGAGACAACAACCTTGCCGAGGCCCAATACCTTTGACCTTGAAGAATCCCCATAGGTGACGTAGCCCGCATGGGTTGAACCGGTGCAAAGCTCCTTCACCATTTCTTTGCTCCTGGTCATATGATTGGTAGCACCACTATCAATTATCCATTGACCACCACCGGAAGCAAAGCCCTACAAGAGATCAAGTCTTGACTTTAGGTCCCCATTTCTCAATGGGTCCTTTCTTGTTAGTGACAAGGGTCTTTGGAACCCAAATAGACCATGCAACATATTCATTTGATGAACCAACAAATTTAGCATAAACATGTCCATCTTGTGCACGGCAAAGAACATAGGAAGGATTATATTTTCCCGCAAAGTTATTATGGTTGGGCATAGCCTTTTTGCCATTCCCAATAACTTCCCTCACCTCCTCCTCAAATACATTACCATTCTCATCATAGCATATTTCACTAGGAACATGCTTCTTTAATGAGGGAGGAGGTGCGGGGACACTCTTCTTCTTCTTCTTCTTCTTGTTCTTCTTCTTCTTGTTCTTCTTGGACTTGTGAACGGATCGTATGGGCCCCTAGAGGGGGGGGGTGAATAGGTGCTACTCAAATTTTAATTCTTTTTCAATTTAGGCTTGACACAAAAGGTAAATTCTCTAGATATGCAACTATGGTGAATTTACCTATATGTCAACAAGCAAGCTAAGCAAGATACAATATATAAAGGCAATAAAGGATAGAGGTAACCAAGAGTAGAGCACACGGAGACACTGATGTAATTCCCGTAGTTCCTTCCTTTTTAGGGGAAGTACGTCTACGTTGGAGAGGTGTGGTTGCCACAAAGGCCTAACCAACGCCACAAAGGCTCACCCTATTCTCCGGTGCAAGCTTCCGCCACAAAGGCCTAGCTCACTTTCCACTAAGGGATTCCTCAAGGCGGAACCGGCCTTTACAATCTTGGGGCACGCATCCACAACCGAATTGGAGGCTCCCAAGCACAACACAATGCTGTCAAACAACAAGTAGCAAGATATCAAATACACAAAACAAGGTCTTGGGACACAAGGGAACCCAAGACACAAGGCCCCTCAAGCAAATGAGAGGGGAAATTAAATCGCTTCGGTGAGGATGTAGATGATGGTCTTCTCCTTCGATTCTCCAAAGATCAAGAGCTTTGGTGGGTTGAGGGAGGAGATCTAGTTGATTTGGTGGCTCCAATAATGGTGTTCTTCTTGCTTGGGACGAGCTCCCCTTTGGGGAAGAAGGTGGGGGGTATTTATACCCCCCCAAATCTGACCGTTGCCAGCCAGGAAAGTCCGGCTAAAGCCGGTCACACCGGCTAAAGCCGGCCTCCACACCGGCTAAAGCCGGTCTGAAAAATCCGGCCCTGCCGGAATAAGCCGGACAAATAGCCGGGTTACTCTAGAGGCGCAGAGCTTCTTCCGAAACTGGGCAGTCCGGCTATAGCCGGTCTGGGGACCGGCTAAAGCCGGCCTTCCTGGCCAAACTTCATATAAAACCTCTCCCAGAGCATATTAGCACCATTTCCTCAAGAATTTCCTTTGGGCAATGATAATTATCAAGTGTAACATAGGAAACCCAATATCTTGTGCAAGACTATAATAAAATCCTGCAAAGCATAATCACCACATTAATAGATAATGTATTGTTAACAAACGCCAAAATCAATTAGGCGGGAAATGCTCTTTCAATCTCCCCCTTTTTGGTGTTTGATGACAATACATAATTTTGCATGTTTCAAACGATATAAAATATAGACGGAGCTCCCCCTTGCTATGTGCCTTATTTTAAGTTTGTATTTGAATACACAGAGACACATCAACAACAAGAACTCCCCCTAGATTTTATAGTGTGATCCATATGTGCACAAGATATATAGTAATAGCACATAATCAATAAGCATATGATATGATACGATATATAGCAAGTACTCATAGCACATAGTTCAACACATAGTAGTAGATGATAATCCAACTAGAGTTCAACCATGGGACACAAGCGAGCAAGCACACGATAAGAGCTTGTGACCCAACCAAATCCAAATAAAAAATCAACACAAATCCAAATGGAACACATGCAAATGGGACATTCTCCCCCTTTGGCATCAAGACGCCAAAAAGGGAGACAACAACACGAGATCACTCCTCAACATCATCAAAGTCCTCATCATCCGCATCATCATCTCCTTGGTCATCATCTTCTGTATCTTCATCACCTTCTTCTTCCTCATCTTCTTCATCAACGGCTTCGTTGCCCTTGGAGGTGACTTCGGCTAACTCCTTCCAATCAAAAGATGATCCCTCATTCCACTTGCCAAATGAAAAGGTGTCCTCGGATAGATCTTGCTCTTGGGACTCTTCTTCATGACTAGCTCCTTTGCCCTTCTCCACAATCCTCAAACGAGCATCCAACTCTCTTTGCTTCTTGTGAATGTGCTTGCGGTTCACATAGTCCTTGTATTGAGTTTGACGCACATCATTGTTCATGCAAAACAAAGCCCTTTGCCACCACTTGAGTTTCTTCATCTCTTGACCCATTCCACCACTTGGTGGATCCGCATTCTTCCTCCTACAACCACTAGCATAGCGGTTGCCACCCAACGCATCGCTCGAAGAGGGAAAAGCACTTGAGGTGCTAGACACCAAGTGAGCGGTCTTCTTGTAGAGCTTGTTGGGCTTGTGCACCTCTAACTCTTCATCTAGAAAATCTTGCTCAATCTCAAAGTCTCCCTCAATGCCTCTGTCAATGATAAGCCTCATGATATATGGAGCATAAGGAGGGATTTTCCTGTCAAGCATAGCAATCTTCATCTCCATGAAGATAAAGTACATCACATCA
Source organism: Dactylis glomerata (assembly GCA_007115705.1). Classification (NCBI taxonomy): domain Eukaryota; kingdom Viridiplantae; phylum Streptophyta; class Magnoliopsida; order Poales; family Poaceae; genus Dactylis; species Dactylis glomerata. Next base: position 7,101,278 of record QXEO01000734.1, read on the forward strand.
AGCTCCATCCCTTCACATTCCCTTCTGGCCTCGAAGACAAGACGGGCATGGTGGAGTAGATGCACAAGTCCACCTCTGATAGAATCATTGTTGCCCCCACTTGGAGCAATGTTGGCACGAAACATCCGAAGCAAAATATCATAGAGGGGAAGGAGATTTGCAGTCTCTCCCGCTCTGCCCCCGGGACCATAGAGACACTGGATCTTCCTTTTGTTGTACTCTGTGGTGTCAAGATGCAAACGGGCACCTCTAGGTCGATGAATGCCATCAAACCTATAGCCCAAGAGCTGTCCGAAGCGAGAGATGGTAGAGCTCTTCCTCACTTCACCTGACATCCAAGCGAACCCAACCTCATCCCTAGTGTCAAACTCCAAAGTGGCAAAGAACTGCTGGATCAAACGAGGATTATAGTCTTGTCTGAAGACCATCAACTTGTGCAAACCCAACTTCTGAGTGACCCAGAGAGCATCAGCAAAGTACTCATCCCTGGACAACGATGCAATGTTGGTGAACTTCATGGGGCAAACCTTTGTGCTCATGGTCTCATACACCTGCTCATAGATCCTCTGATGCTCTGACCGGTAGAAGGAACCACTGTCGATGTCCCTAGGCATGGCATAGAACTTCTGTTCACGGAATTCACGGTACTCTTGCTTGGACAACTTCTTGAGATCACCAATGTTAGCAAATAGAGATTTCTTCTTTCGTTCTTCCAACCGCTTCTTCTTCATATCAGCGGTCATACGTGCATCGTGATGTTCTTGACGGCGGGCAAGAGAAGTGTAACGACCCAAGATTTTATCAAATTTTGGGGGAAAATTTTTTCGTTTTTATTTTGCTTGTGTTGATTGAAAATTCACAGAGATTTAAAACTTTTGAGTCTATTTGAAAGCTTTAGCGAAAACCATTTTAAATCCTCTATTTATTTCTTGAAGAACTTCCTTGAGAAAAATAAAGTATCAAAATACTATTTCCTTTTCTTGTTATTCAAACCTATGCAAGCTACTTGCAAAGGGTACCTCCTAAAATGTTTCTTTTGTCAAAAAGGTTTGCTTTGCAAAAGGGTGGTTTGAAAACAATTTGTAAATAATATTTTATAAAGTGTTATCCCCTTATTTTTAAAAGGATTTATTCTCAAACCCTATTTCTATTATAGATTATGCAAGTAAGCCCTTTGGCCAATTTATAAAGTTTTTCTTAAAAATCATACTTTGTTCAGAAAACTTGTCTTCTTACAGTTCCAGATTGCTGTGTTGAATTCTAGGAAATTTTACAAATTGATTTGAATCAATTTGAACCAAATTTGCAAAGGCTACAAAGGAAATAGAAAATAGAAAAAGAATTAAGAAAAGAGAAAGAGGCCGCCGGGGACTGATTCGGTCCAGACCTCATTACGGCCCACGGCCCAGCTCGGGAAATTTTGAACCGGTATCCTCTCTCCTTTTTCCCCTCTGACAGGTGGAGCCCACCTGTCGGCTCGTTCTTCTCCGACGGATTCTCCTCCCTCCCCAGTAACGTCGCCACTCAAGGCCGAAACGGCCGGCGATTACTCCCCGCCTTATCTCGCGAATTAATGCCTCCTATCAAACGCCTTAAGTACCCTGCGCCCCCTCCCTCTGAACCCCCTTTTTCCCCTCTCACTCGACGCCGCCAGGCTGCGTATTTGACCGCCGGAATCTGCAGACGCCGACGCCGCTCGTCGTCAAATTCGTCGAGTTAAGGCCTTGCCGAGCCTCCTCTCCGGCCTCCCTATCTTCCTCTCTCTCGTGCGCATCCTCTGACCGTCGGCCGAACGGTTTTGCCCGCAGGAACTCGCCACAGACGAAGAGCCGAAGCACACCGGCGCCTGGAGCTCCTCCAGCTGCGTCTCCTACCCACTCGAGGAAACAATCGACGACGACGACCTCACCCAAGAGCTCTCCGAAGCCTTCCACACACCATCCACGCATCCGGCATCGTCAGGGACCACCAGAATCTCGCCGGCATCCACCCTCTGGCCGCTACCTCATCGGCGACTCGCCGGAAACCTAACTAGGTGAGCCTTACCTCTGTCAGATCTTCCCTGCCCGTCCGATTTCGATCTAACGCACCAGATCAATCCACTTAACCGAAGAGGTACCAGTCCATCCGGGACGTCCAGATCACTTTAGATCAAACGGCCCACGATCCCGATCCGAACGAACCGGTACCCTCCTATTAGATAGCGCCACGTGGCCAGCCATGATTTAAACAGATTCAAAATCTTCTCAAATGTGCTGAAACTTGTAAAAAGCATAGAAATTCTTCTGTAAGTCCAAAAATTGCAAATAATATACCGTTGGAATCCTTAGAACTTGTAGAATCCAGCAGTACCATAAAATATTATATTTTATGGGTCCAATTTGAAACTATTTTCAAATTGGAATCAAACCTTCTGTTAGTTTGATAAATTCATATCTTTAGTTCTACTAATCCAAAAATCACAAATTTGTAGTCTCTGGAATCCTCTCATCTTATAGAACATCATGGAATCAAGAAACATCAAAGTTGATATGTGCACACACTTTGTGCATTCAAATTTTCCCAAATCACTATTTTGGTGATAAATCAATTTCTATAACTTATTTTAGAGTGATTCCAATTGCAGTGACTTTGTATTACTGCAAGCTATCCAGTAGCATCACTCCCATAGTTCCTTGAACCACTTCACAATTATTCAAATTCTAATATGAGAATTTGAGTATTCCTATATAGATTAATTCTAATTCTATTTCAATCAATGATTCCTTCTACTTTAGCAAATCCCATGATCATACCTAGCCCTCAAAGTTATCTAAACAACATCTTGATCAAGATCATATCTACTTAGACCTATCTTGTCTAGTTCACACATATTCAAATTACAATTGTGTTGTTTGAGTAAAGTGTGACACATCTCATTCCTAGATTCTATGCTTGCTATCCTTGTAGTGTTGATCAAATCAACATTATGGCACCTATCTGACACTCCTTGTACCTAATAGAAACCTTAAACCATAATCTCAAATGTTATCTACCCATACTCAATCATCTGTTCACCTGATCCTGATTTCATGTGTAGAACTATTCAATTAACAAATGAGTTAATTGAGTAACTCAATGTTTCATGAATCCTTGACCCATACCTTGTCCAACTAAACATATTTTGTCAAATTCATATTATACTCAAATTGCAATTGTACTACTTGAGTAGAATATGAATGCATCTCAAACCTAGATTTTGTTAATGTGGTGTTATTATAACCCGCACCATAGTGTGTGTTATACACCATGTTGATTCAATGAACCATCTGAGTCATGTTCCCCAAAATCAATCATTCATACCCAATCCAATGCCTACCTAGTTTTGTTCCCATGTATTGAACTATTCAACTTGCAAATGTACTAATTGAGTAGTTCAAGCATTCTTAAAACCTAGCCTAGTGCCTAAGTGTGATATATACTATTTAAAGAATAAATGTTGTTACACTCATTCAAATAGTATTGTGGTTGCACTGTCCCACACCTATGTGATTTATTTCACATGAGCATTTCCCAAAAGCCATATATGCTTTGAATAAAGCATAAAAACTTCATCAATTATATTTGCCTAAACCCAATTCTCTCTCAAATCATATTGATCTCTCCCAACTAAGCTCTCCGATCCATATCTCACAGATCATGATCCTTTACCATATCTTTCTATCATAACATATTAATAAATTTAAATTGTTAAACAAATACTTTTCAATTGTTTGATTTGTTTGATTGTGTTTGTATGGTGTGTTTATGGTATGCTATTTCTGTGCTATAGTTTGTGCGAAGAGCTACGTGCTTAGTTGAGAGAAGCGGAACGTCGTGATCTTCAAAAAGGCAAGTGATACACATACTTCCACCTATCTTTTGTTATATGCATTAGTGATTTCAATACTGTGCATGTTATGAAAATTTTCAAAGTGGTTATGAAATGCTTAGCACCTAGTAGTGGTAGCTATCCCTTGAAACCCCACTTGCTAGGATTGCAAACTTACTTGCAAAATGATGCCATGCCTTGTTTTCAAATTGATATGAAAATTAACAACCCAATGAATCACCTGGGTGCAATCTTGTGGCTACTCAGGGCTACACACCTGGCTATCAACCCAGGACATGTGTGGTTGTCATCGCCTGAGGGTACACAACTCGGGGCTACACACCTGGCTATCAACCCAGGATATGTGTGGTGGTTATCACCTGAGAGTACTTTGTATTGGTTGTACCTAGGAACAGAGAGAGGACATGTCGATCGAAAGGAATCTCATCACCATTTCAGAATAATTAAAACTTGAATAGTGACTACTTAGGGCTACACACCTGACTATCAACTCAGGATATGTGTGGTTGTCATCGCCTAAGGGTCCTCACCAATCCCAAGACTAACTACTTAGGGCTACACACCTGACTATCAACTCAGGACATGTGTGGTTGTCATCGCCTAAGGGTTACCTTGGGGCTTAAATTGAGTAACTACTCAGGACTGCACACCTGGCTATCAACCCAGGATATGTGTGGTTGTCATCGCCTGAGGGTTATTCTAGTTTTAAATTGAGTAACTACTCAGGACTGCACACCTGGCTATCAACCCAGGATATGTGTGGTTGTCATCGCCTGAGGGTTATTCTAGTTTTAATTGAGTAACTACTCAGGACTGCACACCTGGCTATCAACCCAGGATATGTGTGCTTGTCATCGCCTGAGGGTTATTCATGTTTTGTTGAGTTACTACCCAGGGCTACACAACTTGGCTATCAACCCAAGAATTGTGTGGTGGTTATCACCTGGGGGTTATCTTGACCTTGAAGAAAAATTCAAAATGTTTTAAAAATGTTTTGATAAGATAAAACTTGCTTTATGCAATTCAGCCATGAGATCCACCAGCCAAATATCATGTAGCATAGTCTTTCCACAAAATGCCACCAAATATGTGTCATTTGCCAGTACGTTGTTGTACTGACCCCTTTGGGGCTGCATATTCAAACGTGCAGGTTTTATTTCGAGTAAGGAACCAGGAGTAGGATCTCGAGCTTACATTCCAACACGTCTGCCTGTGGCACTTGATGAAGATGGAAGCTCACTGCAACTATGCTTTATGCTGTGTACTCATAAGGTAGAAGACCTATGTAACTGGATTTACGTTGTAATATTGATGCTATTGCAATGATTACTTATTTTGTACTGTGGTGCTATCTACTGATCCAGGGAATGGCACAGATACACAGGAGATTTGCCTTTAGTAAAAGGCGGGTCGTTACAAATGGTATCAGAGCATAGTGTTGCCTGTAGGATCGAGACCCTAGGTTTGGAATTAGAGATAGGAAGACCGTAAGATAAAAATCTCTATCTCATCTTACTTCTTTTTAAAAGAGAATGTTTGCATCTTGAAACTCCTTGTATTTCTCCCCTACTTCATTTTCAAATGATTCCCTTAGATGACCCAACTCTCGGAACCTTCAAGAAAGGACAGAAGAACACAATGTGCTAGAAGAATGCGAGTTCTACTTCATAGGTTGACCTTGATCCAACATGAAGAACTACATTGAAGACCAACAAAGAGCTCGAGGAAATGTGGATATGAAGGTTGCCCAACACCAACGATGCATTGGGAAGTGGAAATAAGAAATGGAACAATGAAACTATAATAGAATAGACCACCAAGATTCTAGTTTATAGAACCAACGATTTATAGATGCTTCTATGATCATACAAAATTGGTGTATGACCATATCATTTCGTTAGCATGTTTTTCCAAAACTTATCAAAAGGAATTTTCAATGATTGTTTGATTTATGTTTGTTTGTTGCATGGTTTGTTGTTTGTGCACGGGTAGGAAAATTTTCTTCTTTAGTTCTATCTATCTATTACTCACCTTTGCTAAAACCACCTCAGATGCCGCCTCGCCGTGAAAACAACAACAACAACAATGACAACAACATCAATGATGTGGTTCAACAGTTAGCCACAGGTCAAGCCCAGCTCATGCAGATGATGACCCAATTCATGCAAGCAAGCACCAACCTCATGAACAACAACAACAATCCACCACCCCCACCTCAAGTGGACCGACTAGCTCGTTTCCTGAAGCTCAGACCCAATAAGTTTTCGTTTGCCACAGACCCAATAGTGGCCGACGACTGGTTGCGTTCAGTCAGTAAGGACTTAGTTACCTATGATTGCACAGATGCTGAAAAGATTAGATTCACTGCTCACCTGCTAGAGGGACCAGCAGCAATGTGGTGGGATACTTACCAAGTCACCAATCCAATTGAAGGTCTGGACTGGGATTCCTTTAGGGAAGGCTTTCGTAATGCCCATATCTCCACGGGCATTATGAATCTAAAGAAAGATGAGTTCCGCACTCTGAAGCAGGGTGACAGGACACTAAAGGAGTACATGGACGACTTCTGCTCTCTGTCAAGATACGCACCAGAAGACATCGACACTGATGCCAAGAGGAAAGATAAGTTTCTCAGTGGACTCAAAGGGGAACTGAAGATACCTCTGTCAGTAGCTTATGCTCCAAACTACCAGACTCTCCTAGACCAAGCGGTTACTCTGGATAACAACATAAGGAAGGAGGAAAACCGTAAGCGGAAGCTCAACAATGGCAGGAACCACACTAGACATTTCCACAAGAGACCCCACTTCAGTGAAGGCTATGGAAATGGTAATTTCAATGGCCATAGGCACAATGGTGGAAACAATGGAAACCACTCCAATGATCATCATAATGGAGGAAATGGACAACACCACTCCAAACCGGTAGTTAAGAAGGATCTCTCGACAATCACTTGTTACAAGTGCAAACAAAAGGGACACTATGCAAATAAGTGTTCAGAAAATGGTACTACAAGACCTCAGTGAACTGGATGACCGAAGGGTGCCGCAAAGTACAAGGAGAAGACACAACAAAGTATAGCCAATTTGAAAGAATTTGTATACAGCTATAACCTTGTAATAAATATTTTAAGGACTTGTAAGAGCTGAAGACAACCTTGTTGAATGAATTTTACTTCTCAATGAAATGGCAAGCTGAAGGATTTGTAACTCAAGAGTTAACGTCATACGACAAGTTTGCGCAAAACCTTAGATAAGGAACGATAGATTTGTTTTAAAATCTAGATTTGAGAACATAGGTTTTCATTTCAAGAAAATTTTGTCAAACGAGTAAGGTTGACCAAGAGTTAGAATGCGAGATGCACCAAACCAAATACAAGGTAATGATTGAGTGCGACGTGGATTGGCCCCCATGACGACTACTCATATTGTTCGCTCTTGTTATGAGGAATGGTGAATCTAGAGAGACATACCTACATGAGAGACGACGTCGTTAAACCATAACCTTAGAAGGATAAATTATTACACCTTTATAGTGAGCCAGTGTGGCCAAAACGTAGGAATACGGTGAGAACTTGGACTTTTGAACGACTACACGAATCAGAAACGTTTTGCTCAGTGGGCTTTGAATGCGAAGACTGTTCAACTTTGGCTGCTGCCTGTTCAATTCACCTCCCCGACTCTTCGTTTCAACTCCCCACACGGCCTGTTCGACTACCTCCCTGAGCCTATAAAAGCGAGGTCACTCCTCTCCAGAAAGTCACAACCGAGACAGCCACCACCAACTATGAGATTTCCTCCTGATTCCAGAGCCCTACGCCACCGAAGTCTACCCCATCCCGACCTGCGACATTTTGAAGCAACTCTCAGAATCCCTGAAACTACTTTCTTGCCCATGAGAGCTTCGTTAGATCCCTTTTTCCTGCAAGGGAGTTCATCTTCGAGATATGATCAAGTTGCTCAGCGCCCTTCAACAACTATGAAGATGGTTGCTAAAGGAATTCTTAAGGACCATCTGATACCTGTGGCAAGTAGCACGACTTGCTCCGGTAACTTGAATGGGTTCAACAATGCTGGTTATAAGGTGACCTTCCGTCCCTTAAAGGTGCAAGTGCATCTTACAGAGTCTACCTTGTTTACCCCTATGAAATGCTTGAGAAGCCCGCAGAGAGATGCCATCCTAACTCATTGGGATGTGTGGTCTCATCATGTTCGTGGGGCAAGCATGCAGCACATGGCACTGAGTCATCTTTTGAGATTCTGCAATGAAAATCAGCTAAAAAGCAACAAGGAGTATGGTGATGGCCTGTATGCTATCTTGGCCTTGATAAGGACCGACCAAGAAAAGGCTAGATACACATTCTTGGACGATGTGGACTACCTTGTTGAAGACAACGCGATGGATGATATCTGCTTATCACCAGAATTGGATGGAACCATTGGTGTGCCCACTTTTGAACATAGCCGTGAACATCAAAAAAAAAACTTCTGAGAAGGACGATTCAGGGAAAAATGACACAACAGCGAATGCAAGCTGGGAACAAAATGCAAGTGCCTAAGGAAGCATCAAGATACCACCAAGAGGAATTTTCTTTTAAGGGTGGTAGCCACCCAGATACCTAAACCCAGATGACCTACTACCTACTTCTTTCTAGCCTCTTCCAATCTCGAGGACGAGATTTCTTTTAAGGGTGGTAGTCTGTAACGACCCAAGATTTTATCAAATTTTGGGGGAAATTTTTTTCATTTTTATTTTGCTTGTGTTGATTGAAAATTCACAGAGATTTAAAACTTTTGAGTCTATTTGAAAGCTTTAGCGAAAACCATTTTAAATCCTCTATTTATTTCTTGAAGAACTTCCTTGAGAAAAATAAAGTATCAAAATACTATTTCCTTTTCTTGTTATTCAAACCTATGCAAGCTACTTGCAAAGGGTACCTCCTAAAATGTTTCTTTTGTCAAAAAGGTTTGCTTTGCAAAAGGGTGGTTTGAAAACAATTTGTAAATAATATTTTATAAAGTGTTATCCCCTTATTTTTAAAAGGATTTATTCTCAAACCCTATTTCTATTATAGATTATGCAAGTAAGCCCTTTGGCCAATTTATAAAGTTTTTCTTAAAAATCATACTTTGTTCAGAAAACTTGTCTTCTTACAGTTCCAGATTGCTGTGTTGAATTCTAGGAAATTTTACAAATTGATTTGAATCAATTTGAACCAAATTTGCAAAGGCTACAAAGGAAATAGAAAACAGAAAAAGAATTAAGAAAAGAGAAAGAGGCCGCCGGGGACTGATTCGGTCCAGACCTCATTACGGCCCACGGCCCAGCTCGGGAAATTTTGAACCGGTATCCTCTCTCCTTTTTCCCCTCTGACAGGTGGAGCCCACCTGTCGGCTCGTTCTTCTCCGACGGATTCTCCTCCCTCCCCAGTAACGTCGCCACTCAAGGCCGAAACGGCCGGCGATTTCTCCCCGCCTTATCTCGCGAATTAATGCCTCCTATCAAACGCCTTAAGTACCCTGCGCCCCCTCCCTCTGAACCTCCTTTTTCCCCTCTCACTCGACGCCGCCAGGCTGCGTATTTGACCGCCGGAATCTGCAGACGCCGACGCCGCTCGTCGTCAAATTCGTCGAGTTAAGGCCTTGCCGAGCCTCCTCTCCGGCCTCCCTATCTTCATCTCTCTCGTGCGCATCCTCTGACTGTCGGCCGAACGGTTTTGCCCGCAGGAACTCGCCACAGACGAAGAGCCGAAGCACACCGGCGCCTGGAGCTCCTCCAGCTGCGTCTCCTACCCACTCGAGGAAACAATCGACGACGACGACCTCACCCAAGAGCTCTCCGAAGCCTTCCACACACCGTCCACGCATCCGGCATCGTCAGGGACCACCAGAATCTCGCCGGCATCCACCCTCTGGCCGCTACCTCATCGGCGACTCGCCGGAAACCTAACTAGGTGAGCCTTACCTCTGTCAGATCTTCCTTGCCCGTCCGATTTCGATCTAACGCACCAGATCAATCCACTTAACCGAAGAGGTACCAGTCCATCCGGGACGTCCAGATCACTTTAGATCAAACGGCCCACGATCCCGATCCGAACGAACCGGTACCCTCCTATTAGATAGCGCCACGTGGCCAGCCATGATTTAAACAGATTCAAAATCTTCTCAAATGTGCTGAAACTTGTAAAAAGCATAGAAATTCTTCTGTAAGTCCAAAAATTGCAAATAATATACCGTTGGAATCCTTAGAACTTGTAGAATCCAGCAGTACCATAAAATATTATATTTTATGGGTCCAATTTGAAACTATTTTCAAATTGGAATCAAACCTTCTGTTAGTTTGATAAATTCATATCTTTTGTTCTACTAATCCAAAAATCACAAATTTGTAGTCTCTAGAATCCTCTCATCTTATAGAATATCATGGAATCAAGAAACATCAAAGTTGATATGTGCACACACTTTGTGCATTCAAATTTTCCCAAATCACTATTTTGGTGATAAATCAATTTCTATAACTTATTTTAGAGTGATTCCAATTGCAGTGACTTTGTATTACTGCAAGCTATCCAGTAGCATCACTCCCATAGTTCCTTGAACCACTTCACAATTATTCAAATTCTAATATGAGAATTTGAGTATTCCTATATAGATTAATTCTAATTCTATTTCAATCAATGATTCCTTCTACTTTAGCAAATCCCATGATCATACCTAGCCCTCAAAGTTATCTAAACAACATCTTGATCAAGATCATATCTACTTAGACCTATCTTGTCTAGTTCACACATATTCAAATTACAATTGTGTTGTTTGAGTAAAGTGTGACACATCTCATTCCTAGATTCTATGCTTGCTATCCTTGTAGTGTTGATCAAATCAACATTATGGCACCTATCTGACACTCCTTGTACCTAATAGAAACCTTAAACCATAATCTCAAATGTTATCTACCCATACTCAATCATCTGTTCACCTGATCCTGATTTCATGTGTAGAACTATTCAATTAACAAATGAGTTAATTGAGTAACTCAATGTTTCATGAATCCTTGACCCATACCTTGTCCAACTAAACATATTTTGTCAAATTCATATTATACTCAAATTGCAATTGTACTACTTGAGTAGAATATGAATGCATCTCAAACCTAGATTTTGTTAATGTGGTGTTATTATAACCCGCACCATAGTGTGTGTTATACACCATGTTGATTCAATGAACCATCTGAGTCATGTTCCCCAAAATCAATCATTCATACCCAATCCAATGCCTACCTAGTTTTGTTCCCATGTATTGAACTATTCAACTTGCAAATGTACTAATTGAGTAGTTCAAGCATTCTTAAAACCTAGCCTAGTGCCTAAGTGTGATATATACTATTTAAAGAATAAATGTTGTTACACTCATTCAAATAGTATTGTGGTTGCACTGTCCCACACCTATGTGATTTATTTCACATGAGCATTTCCCAAAAGCCATATATGCTTTGAATAAAGCATAAAAACTTCATCAATTATATTTGCCTAAACCCAATTCTCTCTCAAATCATATTGATCTCTCCCAACTAAGCTCTCCGATCCATATCTCACAGATCATGATCCTTTACCATATCTTTCTATCATAACATATTAATAAATTTAAATTGTTAAACAAATACTTTTCAATTGTTTGATTTGTTTGATTGTGTTTGTATGGTGTGTTTATGGTATGCTATTTCTGTGCTATAGTTTGTGCGAAGAGCTACGTGCTTAGTTGAGAGAAGCGGAACGTCGTGATCTTCAAAAAGGCAAGTGATACACATACTTCCACCTATCTTTTGTTATATGCATTAGTGATTTCAATACTGTGCATGTTATGAAAATTTTCAAAGTGGTTATGAAATGCTTAGCACCTAGTAGTGGTAGCTATCCCTTGAAACCCCACTTGCTAGGATTGCAAACTTACTTGCAAAATGATGCCATGCCTTGTTTTCAAATTGATATGAAAATTAACAACCCAATGAATCACCTGGGTGCAATCTTGTGGCTACTCAGGGCTACACACCTGGCTATCAACCCAGGACATGTGTGGTTGTCATCGCCTGAGGGTACACAACTCGGGGCTACACACCTGGCTATCAACCCAGGATATGTGTGGTGGTTATCACCTGAGAGTACTTTGTATTGGTTGTACCTAGGAACAGAGAGAGGACATGTCGATCGAAAGGAATCTCATCACCATTTCAGAATAATTAAAACTTGAATAGTGACTACTTAGGGCTACACACCTGACTATCAACTCAGGATATGTGTGGTTGTCATCGCCTAAGGGTCCTCACCAATCCCAAGACTAACTACTTAGGGCTACACACCTGACTATCAACTCAGGACATGTGTGGTTGTCATCGCCTAAGGGTTACCTTGGGGCTTAAATTGAGTAACTACTCAGGACTGCACACCTGGCTATCAACCCAGGATATGTGTGGTTGTCATCGCCTGAGGGTTATTCTAGTTTTAAATTGAGTAACTACTCAGGACTGCACACCTGGCTATCAACCCAGGATATGTGTGGTTGTCATCGCCTGAGGGTTATTCTAGTTTTAATTGAGTAACTACTCAGGACTGCACACCTGGCTATCAACCCAGGATATGTGTGCTTGTCATCGCCTGAGGGTTATTCATGTTTTGTTGAGTTACTACCCAGGGCTACACAACTTGGCTATCAACCCAAGAATTGTGTGGTGGTTATCACCTGGGGGTTATCTTGACCTTGAAGAAAAATTCAAAATGTTTTAAAAATGTTTTGATAAGATAAAACTTGCTTTATGCAATTCAGCCATGAGATCCACCAGCCAAATATCATGTAGCATAGTCTTTCCACAAAATGCCACCAAATATGTGTCATTTGCCAGTACGTTGTTGTACTGACCCCTTTGGGGCTGCATATTCAAACGTGCAGGTTTTATTTCGAGTAAGGAACCAGGAGTAGGATCTCGAGCTTACATTCCAACACGTCTGCCTGTGGCACTTGATGAAGATGGAAGCTCACTGCAACTATGCTTTATGCTGTGTACTCATAAGGTAGAAGACCTATGTAACTGGATTTACGTTGTAATATTGATGCTATTGCAATGATTACTTATTTTGTACTGTGGTGCTATCTACTGATCCAGGGAATGGCACAGATACACAGGAGATTTGCCTTTAGTAAAAGGCGGGTCGTTACAAGAAGGATCAACATAGCGAGACCGCTTGGGTCGAGAACCACCTGCAAACAGCACATAGGAAGATAGCATATAGGATGAGCATGCATGCCAGAGGATCAAAGAGCAATAGCACAAAGGGAAAAAAACATGACAGTACTTGGTGATCTACACCGGCTATTTCCGGTCTCAGGCCGGCAATAGCCGGTCTGACACCGGCTTTAGCCGGACCAGATGACCACAATTCGAAATCTCAGGAGTAGGCCACCAAAACTAGTCAAGTATTTTCGATCTATGCAATGCTGGAAGGAATCACGAAACCAAACATTCCCAGATGAACCAACAAGGTACCACAAAATCAACTAACCCTAACCCTAGGGAGACCTAGGGAGAGAGAGAGAGGAGAAAGTAGGGGAGGATACCCTGGTCCATGGGGAGGGCGCCGGAGAGGATGGCCGGCCGATGAGGGGGCTCCGGCGGCCGGAGGAGAGGCGAATGACGGCGGCGGCGGCGGGTCCAAGGGAGGAGAAGCTCGAGCAGAGATATGCGTGGGGGTTAACTGAGGAAACCCTCACCCCCACAGCCTTATGAGATGGGCTCGAAAACCCCAGGCCGGCTATAGCCGGATGGGCCGGCTAAAGCCGCACCCCGGCTATTTCCGGTGAAGGACCGGCTATAGCCGGTCAAGATGACACAAAACAGATGAATTTGATTTCAGGAAATTCTGGGCATGCAAGAGAGGATGCTTGGCTTTAGATAAGTGGGCTTAGGATAGAAAAACATGCATGGAGTGGTTCTCGGCACTTGACATTGCAAACACAAGAAATCTTTGGAGAATCCAATGCAAGTGCCTTCCCATTTCAAGGATAGAGACAATGACGAAAAAGTTCAATAAACTCAAATAGAATTTGCAAGGAATCAACTCTTCGAAAAGAAGAGGTCGGTGGCCGAGGCCACCATGTATGAGTGTTATGGCATTGGACCGCGAAGATATATCTTGGGTCCATAACCAATACTCGTCATTGAAACTCATATATCACAAAAATGATAGAAAGTGAACAATTTTGTTACTATTGGCATTATGGGGGAGGGATAGCCCAATTGATTAGGACCGCACTCCCCCTATCTCCATGCCCACACCTAAACCAAACAAGTATTGAAAAATAGGTGTATTTGCAAGATGCTCAAGCCACACTCCTTGAATCAATGATATTTAGCTCATTCCTCAAATATCCAAATCTTGCTTCATCAAGGGGCTTCGTGAATATATCGGCAAGTTGATCCTTGGTGCTCACATATGCAAGCTCAATATCACCACGAGCAACATGATCTCTAATAAAATGATTCCGGATCTCAATATGCTTGGTTCTTGAATGTTGCACCGGATTATAGGCTATCTTGATAGCACTCTCATTGTCACATAAAAGAGGCACTTTGTCACAATTGACACCATATTCCTTTAAAGTTTGCCTCATCCACAACAATTGAGTGCATCCACTTGCGGCGGCAATATATTCGGCTTCGGCGGTGGAGAGAGATATACAATTTTGCTTCTTAGAAGACCAACACACCAAAGACCTACCAAGAAATTGGCAAGCTCCGGAGGTTGATTTCCTATCATCCTTGTCACCGGCCCAATCCGAATCCGTGAAGCCACAAAGAGAGAAATCCGAGCCTTTGGGATACCAAAGCCCATAGGTTGGGGTATGAACCAAATATCGAAAGATTCTCTTAACCGCCATAAGGTGGCTTTCTTTAGGAGCGGCTTGATACCTTGCACACACACCTACACTCAACACAATATCGGGTCTAGATGCGCAAAGGTAAAGCAAAGAACCGATCATAGAACGGTATACCTTTTGATCCACATCTTTACCATTGGGATCAAGTTCAAGATGACATTTTGTGGCCATTGGTGTGGCGGCCCCATTTAGTTCCTTCATCTTGAACCTCTTGAGCATGTCTTGGACATATTTGGCTTGATTAATGAAAGTCCCTTCTTTCAATTGCTTGATTTCAAAACCAAGAAAGAACTTCATTTCGCCCATCATAGACATCTCGAACCTATCGGTCATAAGCTTTGAAAATTCATCATTAAAAGCTTTGTTAGTAGAGCCAAAGATAATATCATCAACGTATAGTTGGCATACGAAAAGCTCCCCATTGACCCTCTTAGTAAAAAGAGTGGGATCGATTTGCCCAACTTCAAACCCACGGTCTAACAACAACTCCCTAAGGTGCTCATACCACGCACGTGGGGCTTGTTTAAGGCCATAGAGTGCCTTATGGAGTTTGTAGACATGGTTAGGAAAGTTGAGATCCTCAAACCCCGGGGGTTGCTTAACATATACTTCCTCTTTCAATGGACCATTAAGAAAAGCACTTTTAACATCTATTTGTTGCAACTTAAAGTTATGATGAGTGGCATATGCAAGAAGGATACGGATGGACTCAAGGCGAGCCACGGGAGCATAAGTTTCTCCAAAGTCAATTCCTTCCAATTGAGAGAAACCTTGAGCAACCAATCTAGCCTTGTTCCTCACAACAATTCCATGCTCATCTTGCTTGTTCTTGAATATCCACTTTGTGCCAATCACATTGCGGCACTCCTTTGGCTTCTCCACTAACACCCATACATTATTGTGCTTGAAGTTGTTGAGTTCTTCATGCATAGCATCCAACCAATCCGGATCTTCAAGAGCTTCAAATACTTTCTTGGGTTCAACCATGGAGATATAAGCATGATGAGAGCTAAATTGTGCCAATTGACGCCGGGTTGACACTTTGCTTCTTAAATCTCCAATAACCCTCTCAAGGGTATGACCTTTAAGTTCCAAGACTCTTTCAACTCTTCTCTTGCGACGGGCTTCGATCTCCTCATTTGACCTTGGAGGAATCACTTGATCATCTTGATCATTTTGGTCCCCGTCTTGACCATCAAATTGACCTTGATCATCATTATCTTCATGAGTAGGTTGATCTTGGTCTTGTGAAGAATTGGGGGCGGTTGAGATAACCGGAGAGGATGGTGGTGCCCCTTCTTCTTCATGAAGGTCCTTGACTTGTTCTTCGGTTGGTGCATTAGTTGCTTCCATGGGAGAGGCTTGTTGAGCTTGTGAAGATGAAGGCTCCACTTGAGTAGAGCATAGTCCTTCTCGGTCCGCCACAAGGTGTCCCTCAATGGGGCGGAAAAATCCCACGCCCATTCTTCCTATGGCTTCTCGAGGTATTTCATCATCTATATCACAAGAAACAACATCTTGCCCCCCTTGGGAGCCATCATTATCTTCGAATACCACACTACAAGATTCTTCAACACGCCCGGTGGACTTGTTGAAGAATCTATAAGTGTGGGATTCGGCACCATAACCAACAAAAATACCTTCTATTGCTTTCGGATCAAATTTACCTAAACGAACTCCTTTTCTTTGAAAGAAACACTTACACCCGAAAACTCAGAAGTAGGAGATGTTGGGCTTACTTCCGGTGAGTATTTCATATGGAGTCTTGTTTAGGCCTTTGCGGAGGAAGAGCCGGTTTGAAGAGTGACAAGCCGTAGAGATAGCTTCGGCCCAAAAGTTGTATGGAGACTTAAACTCCGCCAACATGGACCTAGCCATATCCATAAGAGTCCGGTTCTTCCTCTCGGCTACACCATTTTGTTGAGGGGTGTATGCAACGGAATATTGATGACGAATCCCCTCATCACTAAGAAATCCATTTAAGGTGTAGTTCTTGAATTCCGAGCCATTGTCACTTCTAATTGCCAAAATAGTTTGCCCATGTTGACATTCAACTTCCTTGGCAAAGTCGATGATGGTTTGTTGAGTCTCACTCTTATGCTTGAAGAAGTAGACCCAAGTATATCTTGAATAGTCATCAACAATCACCAAACAATATTTCTTCCCACCAAGACTTGCATGAGAGGGAGGACCAAAAAGATCCACATGAAGGAGCTCCAAGATCCTTTTGGAAGAAATGATAGTCTTGCTTGGGTGGGGAGAATCATGCATTTTTCCTAGAACGCAAGCCCTGCAAACACGATCTTTGGCAAAAGAAACATTCTCTTTTAGTCTGAGTATATGGCCACCCTTGTGAAGGCTTTGCAAAGTTCTCATATTGACATGGGCTAGTCGGCGATGCCAAAGCCAACCCACATCGGCCTTTACAAATAAACACATTGCACTTGTAGTGGTTTTCCCCGAGAAGTCCACCACATACAAGTTGTTTTCAATGTGCCCAACGAAAGCGACCTTTAGAGACTTGCTCCACAAGAGTACCACAATTTCATTATCAATGAAGACGGCAAAGCCCATCTTACCAAGTGCACAAACTGAAAGTAAATTGTAACCTAGGGTCTCAACAAGCATGACGTCCACAAGGGAAATATCCGGTGCGACCACCACCTTGCCAAGACCCAATACCTCGGATTGTGACATGTCTCCATAAGTGACGGTTATATTGTTGTCATTAGGCCTCATCTCCGTCATAATCTCCTTGCTTCCGGTCATATGACTTGTGCATCCACTATCAAGCACCCATTTTGATCCACCGGAAGCATAGTCCTACAAGAGATCATTGCTTGGTTTTAGGTCCCCATTTCTCAATGGGTCCTCTTTTGTTAGCAACAAGGGTCTTTGGAACCCAAATAGACCAAGCAATATAACCATCATTTGGACCAACATATTTTGCATAAACATCACCATAATAATCACGAAATAAGACATAGTGAGGGTTAGCAAATACCGCATGATCATCATGAGTGGCATTGCCACCCACAATAGGATCCTTCTTTACTTGTGCGGGTTTGGCCTTCTTTTTCTTGTTCTTCTTCTTCTTCTTCTTTGAGACAAAGCCAATCCCCGTTTTATTACCAAATGCCTTTTGCTTACTCAAAAGGTCATTCAAGTTTTTCTCACCTATGGGAATGGAGGACTTGGCAAGCTCATCTTTCAACCTAGCATTTTCTTCAATAACATTTGCATGATCACAAGTAGAAGTAGAAGAACTAGGCACAACATTCTTAGTCAATTGAATTTGAAGTTGTTCATGTGACTTGGTAAGAATAGAGTGTTCATTTTTCAAGGCCTTGTGAGCCTTGTCAAGATCTTCTAAATCCTTAACAAGTATATCATGACCAACACCAAATTCAACCTTTTCCTTTTTAAGCATTTTTACTTTAGCACGAGCATGGTCACGCTCTTTAATGAGTTTGGAAACAACTTCATTATTAGCTTCCTCAATGGAATCGAGCTTCTCTTCAAGAGTTGCTCGTTCCTCTTGCTCTTCTTCAAGAGACTCGGTTAGTGAGGCAATATCTTGAGCATATTCCTTTTCAAGCCTCATTTGTTCATCTAGTTTTTCAAGAGTTTTACCATATTGGCTCAATAGACGTTCAAAGTGAATCTTATGAACACCATCTACACTAGACACATAGTCATCAAAAGCAATAATTTCTTCCTTTACTCTAAGACTAGCAAGATCATTCAAGGGAGGATCATTTGTCTTAGAGGAGGAGGAAGATGTGGGTGATACCTCGGAAGATTTGGCCATAAGGCACTTGACGTTCTTGACAAGAGAGTCCTCATTGGGGGATTCAAAGAGTGATGTTGAGGAAGTGGAGGTGGTTGCCATTGCGGCCATCTCACTAGTTGTAGTTTCTTCTTCTTCACTCTCACTTGCGGAGTACTCTTCTTGAGTCAAGAACACAAACTTTGGCTGTTTCTTCTTTGGTCCACCCTTCTTCACAAATGGCTTCTTTGATGGTGACTTGGTCTTGCTTTTGAGGATGAGCTTTCCACCATGATCTTCTCTCTTCTCATAAGGGCACTCGGCAACGAAGTGGAATCTATCATTGCAATTATAGCATGTCCTCACCCTTTGACCATTGTTGTCATTCCTTTGATAGCCACTTGACTTGCTCCTTCTTTGATTGTCTTCTTTAGCCTTGTGTGGATCAACCCAAAAGGTTTTTCCATAGAAGGCCATGTGCTCATTGTACTCATGTCTTATGTCCTCGGGACACATCTCTAGTCTTGCTTCAATACTAGCTTGAAGAGGACACTCTTTCTCAACCACACTTGCTTTCAATGCAAGATTAGAGCTTCTTTGCATTCCTATGGCACGGGCACGAGCATCTTCCGCATTTTGTGCGGAAACCTTGTAGGCTTGAATCGCTTGCATCACTTGATTGGAGGTCATCTCATTGAAGTTGTGCTTTCCTTGAACACTCTTCACATCCGCGGGCTCATATGGAGTGAGAGCAAGAATGTACTTCATCTTGATCCACTCATCATCAATATGGTGAGCACCGAGGTTCTTGAAGGTGGTAGCAATAGCCTTGAGTCTTCTATACATCTCTTGATGATCCTCACCATCCATCATGAAGAATCCCTCCGCTTGATTTGAGAAGGCAATATATCTCGTTTTCTTCATGCTCTCATTGCCAACAAAGACGTCGGAGAGTCCTTGCCAAGCTTCTTTGGCGGTGGAGAAGTGTTGGATGTGAGGCAAGTCCTTGGATCCAACGGCGACTTGAATCATGTGTAGAGCGGTAGCATTGAGTTGGCTATCGACCGTCTCTCTTCTTGTCATGTTGTGGGGATCCACGGCCTTGAATCCTTCCTCAACGATCCTCCAAAGCTCGATGCAAGAACTGCGCATATAAGAGATCATTTGATATTGCCATTGACCAAAGTTTAATGCATCAAGCTTAGGTGGGTCTCCTCTATGGTTAATATGAGGATGAGGAACCGGCGGGTCGGGTGAATACCAATGTGGGAATTCACCTTTCCCGTCACCCTTGGTGGAAGACTTAGCATCGCCATTTTTATCGGCACCCTCCACATCAACCACCACATTCTCCACTTGTGGAGTAGTGGGTTTTTCCGGAGGTGGAGAAGCATTAGCCGTTTTAGCTTGCATGAGTTGCGCTATCATTTCACGCAACTCACTTATTTGAGATGTCATGGAAGTCATGGATGATTCCAAAGATTTGAACTCACCCATGGAAACTTGACCCGAGCCCTCACTAGGTGATGTTTCCATACTCTTAGGTGGTTAAGCCCGAAATAAGAGCCGAGGCTCTGATACCAATTGAACGGATCGTATGGGCACCTAGAGGGGGGGTGAATAGGTGCTACTCAAATTTTAATTCTTTTTCAATTTAGGCTTGACACAAAAGGTAAATTCTCTAGATATGCAACTATGGTGAATTTACCTGTATGTCAACAAGCAAGCTAAGCAAGATACAATATATAAAGGCAATAAAGGATAGAGGTAACCAAGAGTGGAGCACACGGAGACACGGATGTAATTCCCGTAGTTCCTTCATTTTTAGGGGAAGTACGTCTACGTTGGAGAGGTGTGGTTGCCACAAAGGCCTAACCAACGCCACAAAGGCTCACCCTATTCTCCGGTGCAAGCTTCCGCCACAAAGGCCTAGCTCACTTTCCACTAAGGGATTTCTCAAGGCGGAACCGGCCTTTACAATCTTGGGGCATGCATCCACAACCGAATTGGAGGCTCCCAAGCACAACACAATGCTGTCAAACAACAAGTAGCAAGATATCAAATACACAAAACAAGGTCTTGGGACACAAGGGAACCCAAGACACAAGGCCCCTCAAGCAAATGAGAGGGGAAATCAAATCGCTTCGGTGAGGATGTAGATGATGGTCTTCTCCTTCGATTCTCCAAAGATCAAGAGCTTTGGTGGGTTGAGGGAGGAGATCTAGTTGATTTGGTGGCTCCAATAATGGTGTTCTTCTTGCTTGGGACGAGCTCCCCTTTGGGGAAGAAGGTGGGGGGTATTTATACCCCCCCAAATCTGACCGTTGCCAGCCAGGAAAGTCCGGCTAAAGCCGGAGTTAAGTCCGGCTAAAGCCGGCCTCCACACCGGCTAAAGCCGGTCTAAAAAATCCGGCCCTGCCGGAATAAGCCGGACAAATAGCCGGGTTACTCCAGAGGCGCAGAGCTTCTTCCGAAACTGGGCAGTCCGGCTATAGCCGGTCTGGGGACCGGCTAAAGCCGGCCTTCCTGGCCAAACTTCATATAAAACCTCTCCCAGAGCATATTAGCACCATTTCCTCAAGAATTTCCTTTGGGCAATGATAATTATCAAGTGTAACATAGGAAACCCAATATCTTGTGCAAGACTATAATAAAATCCTGCAAAGCATAATCACCACATTAATAGATAATGTATTGTTAACAAACGCCAAAATCAATTAGGCGGGAAATGCTCTTTCAACTTGGATGAAAATCCAAGTCCCGTCTTGCCACCATGTTGCTTTTGAGCATTCAAAAGCTCATCAAGCATCTCATCTCCCTTTATGGGGGCTTTCTCACAAAGGGGGTTAGTCGAGCAAGAACTTGCAACAAATGTGCTAGAAAGAGACTTGGTTGCTTCATTAGCAATTATAAGATTTAGTTTCTCATTTTGCAACCTAAGTTCATTAGCAACGGATTGAGCAATATCACGATCACTTTTAAGTTTGGCAATATCCAAATTGTGAGACTCTTCAAGACCCAACATGGATGTCTCAAGTGATACCCTTAGCTCTTGCTCTTCCTCAAGAGATTGAGTAAGAGAAGCAATTTCATTGGCATAGTCACGAGCATGCCCCTCAAGTTCAAAAATGCGTTCATCATTTTTATCATTTACTTGGATGGCTTCATTAAGTTGATCTAGGAGGATCTCAAAGCGAGCTTTGGTCTCCCCATGCAAGGTTGACATGAACATGTCCATTTCATTTAGATCATCTTTTTCACCAACTTGTTCAACACAATCCATCAAAGATAAACTTTTAGGTATGATGGGTGTGAGAGGCGGTGATACCTTTGTAGCGTGAGCCATGAGACAAGTCGCATTGTGGTTGGAGCGCTTTGATTCATTTGCGGAAGCGAATAGGGATGATGAGGGGGTAGGATGGGCAATGGCGATGGCGGCCCTTCCTATTTCCTCCTTATCACTTGCATCATCCTCGGAGAGGTACTCTTCTTGAGTTATCAAAGCGTGAGTTGGGAGGACTCTCTTCTTGTCGGAGTTTCTAGGGTAAGACTTGGACTTCATTTCCTTGCGGACAAGCCTTCCATTGTGATCTTCAACTCTTTCATAAGGACACTCCGCAATAAAGTGGTTAGTGTTACCACAATTGTAGCAAGTCCTCACTCTACTTGTAGCCTTGGGCTTTGAGGGTCTAGATGACTTCCACTTCTTCATGAATGCCCTTTGAGCAAGAGCCATATGCTCGGCATGAGCATGCTTCATGTCCTCGGGGCTTCCACCCAATACTTCTTCCTCTTCCAACAAGCTTTCTTCTTCATGATAGGTGACTTTTGCCTTCAAAGCAAGGTTGGGAGCACGCACACCACGTGCACGAGCGAGAGCATCATCCGCATTCTTCTCGGAGATCTTCCTTGCCATCATCTCTTGCAAAATGTCATGAGCGGACATCGTCCGGAAATTTGCATTTCCTTTGATGGAGTTCACGGTTTCCCTATGGAAGGGCAAGAGAGCTTGAATGAACTTCCTCTTCATCCATCTCCAATCACATTGGGTGGAGCCAAGATCCGTTAGCTTCACTTGGAGTGACGAGAGACGCCTATGGAGTTCTTCGGGAGTTTCACCATCAAGCATGGCAAAGTTGTCCGCTTCATTGGAGGCTTCATCAAACTTGGATTCTTGAATACTCTCATTCCCAATGAAGAGGTTGGTGAGAATATCCCAAGCTTCTTTGGCGGAGGAGATGCTGCGGACGAACGCCTTGTCCTTCTCGGTAAGCGACATGTGAATGAGATGCAAGGCGGAGGCATTGAGTTGCTTGTCGATTTGCTCCCA
Organism: Dactylis glomerata; assembly: GCA_007115705.1. NCBI lineage: Eukaryota > Viridiplantae > Streptophyta > Magnoliopsida > Poales > Poaceae > Dactylis > Dactylis glomerata. The sequence goes on from QXEO01000734.1 coordinate 7,124,173, forward strand.
AGGTAGCAAGTTGGTCAAATCCTTGGAAGTTGGATGGAAACCCTGCTCAATGATCCTCCAAAGCTCAATAGACACAAAATTTATGTGAGAGCGCATGTTATCTTGCCAATTGGCAAAGCTAGAAGCATCAAGTGGTGGCGGTGGACCGCAAGAAGCAAGGTGTGGCATTTGAAGATGTCTTCCGGAGACATAGCTCGTGGGATGTGGAATTCCCGGACTATGCCCCCGAGAGGTGTCATCTTTGTTGGGGGTGTCATCTACCTTGGGGGGTTCCTCTCCGCCCTCATCCCCATCCTCATCCGGATTATCCTCGTTTAAGTCGGGCTTAGCCGAGGAATCAACCGGGGTCGGTGGAGTGGTACTAGACATTCCACTCACGAGGGAGTCAAGTTGAGATTTTTGGCTTTCCATGGCTGCCATCATAGCATCCATACGTGCCATTATATTATTTAGATCCCCCTTAGTGGCGGGTTCCTCTTCGCCCATAACCTCTTAGGCGGTTAAGCCCAATCAAAGAGCACTAGGCTCTGATACCAATTGAAAGGATCGGTATGGGCGACTAGAGGGGGGGTGAATAGGCGCTAAGTCAATTTTTAATCTTTTTCAAATTTAAGGCTTGACACAAAGTAAATTCACTAGATGTGCAACTAGGTGAATTTCCTATAAGTGGCAAGCATGCAAGTAAACAAGTAACTAGCAAGATACAAGTAAGGGAAAGAAATAACCGAAGAGTGGAGACCGGAGACACAAGGATGTATTCCCGTAGTTCCTTCCTTTTGAGGGGAAGTACGTCTACGTTGGAGAGGTGTGGTGACACGGAGTCGACCAACGCCACAAAGGCTCACCTTGTTCTCCGGTGAGCAAGCCACGGAGGCTAGCTCGTTTCCACTAAGCAGTTGTATTGGGGGAACCACGAATCCCTTACACGGAGCTTGGGGCACAACTCCACAACTCAATTGGAGGCTCCCAAGAAAGCCACGGAGGCAAGAATCACCACAAAGACAAGTCAATCAACCAATTACAACACCTAGGGTCACAAGAACCCCAAGGTGCAAATCCTCCAAGCAAATGGAGGTGGAAATGAAATTCCTTCGGTGAAGATGTAGATCGATGCCTCCTCCTTCAATCCTCCAAAGATCAAGAGCTTTGGTTGGCTAGAAGGGGAGATCTATGGAATTTGGTGTTTTTTCAATGGGGGTAGGTGAGAGCTTCAAGGATGAACAATGGTTGGTGAAGTTTCTAACCCTACCCAAGCAGGGAGAAGGGGTATTTATAGGTAGGTGGGAATCTGACCGTTGAGGGAGCACACAGCAGCAATCCCGACGATAAGTCCAGCGGCGCCGGGCCCTGGGCCGGACGCCCCGGCGGTAAGTCCGGCGGCGCCGGGCACCTCACCGGGAGTCCGGCGGTGGACCGGGCGGATCCGGCGGCCCGCCGAAAACCCATTCAGACTATCAGTCCGGCGGCCCCGCCGGGCCAGTCCGGTCTGCCGCCGGGTGGTCCGGTCTAGGGGCCGGCCAGACCAACTTTGGCCACTTTCGGCAGGCGATTCCACCATATTTCTTTTTATGCATTAGAACCCCTTCACCTGTGAACTTAAACCTGTATGCATATAATTCAAATATTAGTTCACACAAAAAACATAGTCATGTCATTGTAAATCAAAAAAGTAGAAAGGGACAAATGTCCTTTCAATTCTGAAGACCATGCCTTCAATAGTAATAAACATCTATGGAGGTGATACCTTCCAATCAAGGTTATAACGGGTCCGGTATCAGCAACACCCGCCAATCGTGTTGGTACGGTGGGTTCCCCATACCCATTATTCAGAAAAAAGCTTGTCATAGCAGCTCAAACCTCCGATCGGGAAATGAGAGTTCTAACCGTCCTAACTACAGTTAAGAAAAGCTAATTGCCAGTTACAAATCATCTCATTAATTGATACTTCCATATTCCAATTTGTCCATACTGACAGTCATTTTTTTTTACTCTGCAAAGCATCAAGCATTACTTTAACCCCTACTTTACTGATAATTGGCTAGCACAGCAGATACAAAAATGTTATTAGTGCTGAAAATAATTTATATGATGAATCAAGTAATGTCATTCTGAATTTGTGAAGGCATATATGGGCTCATTGGTCAAATCCTGGATCGACCCCTGGTTACAAATATATGCTGTAACACGCTACTTATTGCAAGCTTAACAAAAAAAAGATGCGAACATCTTTCCATCAATCAATCGTCGGGAAATAAGTAAATAACTTGGTTTTGTTATACGCGCATTGCACATGAAGGCACGATATATATTACCTGCAGCATGGTGTACGGGCACCTTCCAATGGATACCCATGGTGCATGGTGCGACATCTAAAGTGAATCCGCAACAAGCTTGCTCGGATCAATCATGGTGGCAACCATGCTCGTAAGGAGATTAGAAACCTCGGATGGAAGCGGTGTTGAGATGAGATTACCCCATATGCCGGTCTCCGACGAGTAAACGCAGGCGACCGCATGGGAGTGGTGTATGGGGTAATCTCATCTCAACAACGCTGCCACCCCGGGATGTGAAGCCATGACGGCAAGCGGCAGCCGGCGTGAAGGAGGATCTGGGAGAGAAGGTCTGTGTGGCGGCTGCGCATCAGGCCCTCGTCACAGCTCGCTAGGTCATGTGGTGAGTCGTACCATCAGCCACCATATATAGTGCAGTGGGTCGGTCGGCCCAAAAGTTACAGTAATTAGAAGCCATAATGACGCTAAAACTACTCTTGAAAGAAGCCCAAAACGTCTTTCGTAGATGAAGCCCACGTTAGCTGGGAAGTCCTCACAACTAAGAAAAATATATTACTGTAATTGTTTGCTTATAATTTGTAATATTCCGTCTTCAAAACAAAAGTATCGTCTCTCTGTTCTCAAAAAATAAATTAAGTATTACCTGCAGAGATTTAGGCCCCCAAGAATGAACCGCTTGTACGTACAGGTATACAATTACACACCCAAAAAAAAGTTATACCCCTACAGAGTACACACAACAATATACACAGATTATATGTAGAACTTAAGACTTACGGGAACGTAATTTTAGCAACTAGCTAGTTGCCCATGCAATATATATTCTGAATCCTTTATTTTTTAGTTTAAATAAAATTCTGAAATGATTTATGTGCATGCATATTCAGTTTTCTTTCTACATCAACACATGCAGCATCATAAGAGCTCATCTACGAAGGATAAGCATGATCAGTATGTTAAGTGAAAAACATATGTTCCAGTAGCACGAAAAATAATTGTTACCGAAGTTTAAGCTAAGGGGTTTATCAATGTCAAGAGGTAAATCAAGGCTAATATTGCTCTGGCTTTGATTCACATATATCTCTGTACTGGTCAGAATGAGTGAAACCTTTTCGTTCTTCAGAATCTAGCTCAAAAGTATTTCAAATGTTAACTAACTCGTACAGGAAACCCAAAATTTTGGCAGCTCAGAAAAAAGCAAGGTAGCATAAAGCCCTGGTCAAATCGACAGGCTAAGGCAGGTGACATTCAACTCAACTTACAAGAATTTCTTCCCTCCCAGGACATACAACTGATGTGATTCTATCTCAAAAAAAAAAAAAAAAACTGATGTGATTCAACATTTAGTCACCACTAAGTTTCGACATATTGAGGAAGACTTTCAACAACAAAAAACAGACAGAAAATGGTACATCAAGGATCATAAGCAGAAATCTCACATCCTAGTCTCAACGGCAGATATAACAGGGCACATAATCAAACACACCCACACATATGCACACACTAAAACGCAATCAAGATCAGTTGACAGGTGAGCTTGCCCCAGAACGATTGAAAATTATAAAGCAAATTACATGAATCACAATGTAAGTGCTAATTAATCGAACGCCAATGTGCCTTTAACCTTTGTGCCAGTCGGGACAGGTCTACATATATTAGATAATAGAGGGGAGTGAGCAAATTAAGCAATTCTTTCCTTTAAGTTTAATTCACAGCTAACTAGTGCATGCTCCTTACAATTAAATAATTGATTTTCAAGTTTGTACCGAGAGGGGCATTTCCCAGTGTATTGCAGTGAAGGCTATACCCGAACCCCCTCTTGACTTTGACAAACAAGGAATGTGATATGTTCTTCTGTTGTTTTGGTGTGATTCTGTTTCATGATTCTTTTTATGGCCTGCTTAATTACCAGAGATAATTCATGCTATATCATTGGTGCAATTGGTGTGTATAATCAGAAACTGTAATACAGTACATTGCTCTGTCCTATGCTAGCCAATGCATTTTGATGGCATTGGCTGCACTCTACCTGATTAACGTGCCAGATTTGTACAGTATATGTAGCAAATAGCACCAGGGTAGGCATGTGCAATTCATTCAACATTCAATAATGACAACTAAGGTTCAAAATACTGAGCTCGGAACTAGATAGAACTTCAATACCCACATACAAAATGTGACAACGGAAAAAAATCAAACACACGAACACACACAACATGCTTGGAAAGCATAAAACAAATTTAATGAATCCCAAGAACCAACAAGTTAGATAGTAAATGGGAGTTCACATATCCACTTCACGGCTCAATTCTGCATCTCAGCCATCGGAATGATACACTAGATATCTGCAGATCAAGAAATACCACTAGTCAAACAAATCTGTACTATTCATTCAGGAAAACCCTTTGGGCGTTCTATCAACCGCTCCGTGTAATGAACCTTCTCCATCTGATTCAATAAGGGGGTGTTAGCGTCCTTCTACATCCAATGGATATCTTTGACATTCTCACATTTTGTTTATGACAAACACTACACATTAGGTTCGTTTGTAGAAATTATGTCAAAATATCCAAACTTGAATCATCTCAGCATCATAAACGAAATCAATATTTGAACAACAGTAGTGTACAGTTAGCAGTTTTGCTGCAGCTGGTCTGAATAAGAAGCAAATCAGCAGCTCATGGACTAGAAGCAGAAACCTTGTAGAAATGTAAAATTTTGTAACATTCACCATTTTTTTAATTCATGCAGTACAACCCCAAACTACAGGATATTTGCGTAATGCAATCATCTCATTAATTGATACTTCCATATTCCAATTGGTCCATATTGACAGACATTTTTTTTTTACTCTACACAGCATCAAGCAGTACTTTAACCCCCTACTTTACTGATAATTGGCCAGCACCGTAGATACAAAAACGTTATTAGTGCTCAAAATAATATATATGATGAATCAAAGTAATGTCATTCTGAATTTGTGATCATGCCTTCGATAATAATAAACATCTATGGAGGCCATACCGTCCAATCAGGGTTATAACGGGTCCGGTACAGCCAATTGTGTTGGTACAGTAGGCTTCCCATACCCACTATTAGGAAAAAAGCTTGCCATAGCCCCTCAAACCTCCGATCGGGAAATGAGAGTTCTAACCGGTCCTAACCCCAATTAAAAAAAACATGGCTACATATAGTTACGACTAGCCAAATTATATTAGAAGCTAATTGCCAGTTACAAATAAATGCTGTCCCACGCTACTTATTCCAAGGTTAACAAAAAAAAGGACACATTCATCAACCAATCATCGGGAAATAACTTGGTTTGTTATACACGCATAGTAACACGCATAGTACATGAAGGAATGATATATATTACCTGCAGCATGGTGCACGGACACCTTCCAGTGCATAACAATGGTGCATGTGGTGCGACATGTAAAGCGAATCCGCAATAAGCTTGCTCGATATCAATCACGGTGGCAAGCATGCTGGTAAGAAGCTAGAAACCTCGGATGGAATCGGTGTTGATATGAGATTACCCCATGTCCCATATGCTGGCCGCCGCGAATAAACGGAGGCAACCACTCGTTGTTGAACAATCAAATCAACGGTGCTTACCAGTACAGCATGGGAGTGGTGTATGGGGTAATCTCATCTCAACAACGCTCCCATCCCGAGATATGTGGAGCATGAGCAGGAAGGAAGCTATGACGGCATCCGAGGAACAAGCGGCGGCCGCCGGCGTGGAGGAGGATCTGGGAGAGAAGGTCGTCGTGGCGGCTGCGCATCTCGCCCTCCTCACGCTAGGTTAGGTCATGTGGTGGAGTCGTACCATCAGCCACGATATATAGTGCAGTGGGTCGGCCCAAAAGTACAGTAATTGATGAAAGTTATAATGACCCTAAAACTACTCTTAAAAGAAGCCCAAAACATCTTTCTTAGAGAAAGCCCACGTTAGCTGGGAAGTCCTGATAACTAAGAAAAAATATTACTCCCTCTGATTCATAATAAATATCGCTGATTTTGTATAAAATTGTACTAAATTAGCAACACTTATTATGGATCAGAAGTAGTACTTTAATTGTTTGCTTAATTTTTCTTATTCTTCCATGAAAGATTGTATTCTTAGCTAATACTATTCCGTCTCAAAACAAAAGTAATTTCTTTTGCGTTCACAAAAAATACTAAGTATTCCCTACAAAGACGTACAGTTACGACACTACACTCCCTAACAAAAGTTATAGAACAAAACACACACACACACACAACAATATAAACAGGTTCATATATATAGTTTAAGACTTATGGGGAACTCTATATATCCTGAATTCTCTATTTTAGAAAATTCTGAATAAATTTATGTGCATATTCAGTTTTCTTTTTACACCAACACAGGCAGCTTCACAAGAGCCTGTAGTAATGTTCTTGTCTACCAGTTTAATATCCAAGGTTTTCTTTTCGGTGCACATTAGGATTAGTGGCAGCAATACACAAAGCCCCATTTTCTTCAGAAAATTGTTTATACCGTGGCAGAACTGGCTACAGGAGTACATGGCACTCAACTTCAAACTACTATGGTCATCTAATTTGCTAATACTATGCTCTGCTACATTACAAGTTATCTGGGTCAAATGTTGATTTCGCGCTCGGAAGTCAAATGCCTTACAAGAGCCCATCACGCTCTCACCATAGAAATTGTCTTCCTTCTCCTCCCTTGATTCCCAAGAAGCCTGCTGCACTGTGCATGCTCCTCATTGCTGTCTGAGAAGCCGGTGGCTGCCAGTTCGAGTTCTGCAAGTGCTACCGCCTATCAGCAGTGACATGCCGCCGTGCAGTGGGCGTGCATGCTCTTCTGCATCGAACTCGACTGCAGGCACATCCAGGACGGCGTGCAGGATGGCCTGTGGCCTGGACTCCCTCAGCGGCGCTGATAAGACTTGAACCATTTATGTCTCTTATTCTTCTTGCGATGAACAATGCTGCAATCTATGCTCTTGTTTTCTTGTGAACACCAAGAAAAAAAACATTTGTTCTGATTATTTTGTTTTTGCATTGCATTGCACAGTTGCAGATGATTCCCCGGCGTGTGTATGTGTGGGACTGAAACGAGAAGGCAGTTTTACGGTACCTTTTATTTGTCACAGAAGAGAGACAAGTAGCAAATAATCCAATGATTAGGATTGACAGATGTAGGTTAGGCCCAGCCGGCCCATTAGCTTAATTATAATCTAGAAAAAAGGGACATGCCGCTTGAAAAAAACAAGTCAGAGGACTCCTCTTCAACCTGGACGCGCAGGCAGACAAGACAGACGGCGCCGCCGCCGCCATCGCCGTGTTCAGCGTGGTAGACGCCAGCGCAAAGCACAGAGCGGTAATGGGCAAGAACTAGTGCAAAGCACAAACACAATTTCGCCAGAATCAATGTGTCACATGTGAATTGCACATGGAAGTATGGAACGATCTCCCAGCACTAAACACAATTTTCTCCACCGATAGCAATCCTTGTAATGGCTTTTGATATTTTCATTTCCTGAAACTATCTCTGAAAATAATGCCTGACGCCCATGCTTGTGTAGAACCTGTTTTGTTCTGCAATGCTGTATAAGTTATTGCCGGTATCTTCTTGTTTTGAATTTTGAAAGCCTGTCGTTTGTCAAGGATTCTGGTTGTGTATCAACCAGTGCACCATGAACTTTGCTATGATTTTCATAACTAACAGTCCACTCCCGTGCACCCACATTGTCAAGTCTTGTGTTCTATCCTCAGTAGTGCTGACTGAATGTCTTCTGATCTGCTAAGAACACTACAAGAAATCTGTTGACTGGTGACCCTTCATTTTGGTCACTAGATGGTCACTGTTGTTCAACTTATGACCCTCTTCTGACCAAAAATATTTGGTCAGCAGTTGAGCGTCACTGACCGCCTACGATGACCAATTTTTCTAATTGGTCATAAGCGATTATGACCAAAATAGATGGTCATAAGCATTATGACTAAAAAATTGGTCACTTGCAATTTGGCCAGGCCACGTCGGATCCTACGTGGCCAATCCTACGTGGCAGGATTGTGACCAAACCAAATGGTCGTAATTCGAATTCAGCCCAGTCCAGTTTCGGTGTCTACATGGGCTGAGCCCAGTAATTTTAGCCTTTTTCTTCTCTAAGCTTTTGCTTTTACAATCCATTTATTTAGTGGGCCAAGCCCAAAACTTCAGCCCATATACATTTAGAGCATGCCGCTTTCTTTGGCCCATTTTTGTTTTTTCATTTTAATTTATAGCAGGTCCCACATGTTGGATGGGCCCTAGCAGTCAGCTTTTGTTACCAATTGGTCCCACACGTCAGTTAGAAGTTTTCAATGGTCCCACATGTCAGTTGTACGTTTCTGCAACGCCCACTTGTCAGATTTCAATTTCTCACATATCCACACCAGGTTTTAGTTTTCAATGATTGATAGCTGTAAAATCATTACAGAATTCTTCTCACATCCGCACCAGGTTTCAGGTTTCAGATTTCAAATAACATAAATACAATTTCTATTACAATCATTACAGAATTCTTCTCATTCAAAGTACTGGTAATAGCTGTAAAATCTAGAGCTAAAATCTAGCTCTGAATATACATCTAATGTGCGGAGCATTGGGATTCTTTGAACTTCAGCCTGGAACTCTGTGAGAGAGGAACCCCTATTATCTGGTAACAAGAAAATAAAAGTGAGCCACGATGTTTATCTTGAACAAACACAGAAATCACAAGCATTGCATATAATTTCAGTAACTGTAGAAATTAGATTGTACTCCGTATGAGTGTAATATTTCTGAAGATCAAAGCAGATGAAGTTTGCAACAGAATATACAAGTCAACTTTATCTACACTCTTTTTTGTAATTTCATAATCCAGTAAGCATATCTTGTTGGTATGGATCAGAAACTCAAATAGAATTCAATATACTCAAGCAGTTCTACAGTTTTCCATGCCAAACTTGTTCAAGCTAACAAAAACTAAAGAAAAGCTGTCATCTTCTCACCTGCTACAAGCTACAGGCCATTGTAGTGGCAGAAGAGGGTGGTACTCCAGAACCTCAAGTAGTAAGCAAGGTGGAGGTGGCATCCGCAAGCACCCCGCCAGAGGTCTTCTTGTTCCTCCACATGAATAGATCGGTAGCTGCAAGCACAAGCCATAATCCATAAGTAAACCACAGCGCATCAAAGGCAATGATGAACAAGGATATCAGAATATATGACCGACTCAGGAACAACTTGGAATGGGAGAGGGGAGTCGGTCATACCTCACAGCGAGACTCAAAGGAATTGTCCATGAAAAGGCAAACAGTGGCGAGCTCGTCGGCCTGCAGCTTCCGCAGTGTGGCGACGAACAAGGACCTGCATCTGGAGGATAACAGGACAGAAATAATAGACAAGAGTGACACAACTAAAAGAAGTAAGTAGCATTGGAGAAAAACCGAGGAGGAACCGCACATGGCATAGAAGGATATGTGCCTCGCTGTTCTCATCTGCCTTGGCTAGCATCGCACTGAACATAAAAGATTCATACGCATTAGTTTTCTAAAGAACTACTTAACTGAGCATTGCCTAGTTAAATAAATGCATTAAATGTTCTAAATGCACCACCGCTGATGGCAGGTTGTTTTTCCCCATTCTTCAGGTAGGAGTATCTAATTCAGCCTAGCTACAACATTTTATCAACTGTTTTAGGATTTACAAACCAAAAGGCTGAACAGACATGAATAAATTGACTCTATGGATATGAGCAGGCAGTATCTAATTCGGCCTAGCTACAACATTTTATCAACTTTGTGTAGGTCTGTTTCATATTTCAGCAAAATGTCCCTAATGAATTCTGAACAAACAAATGCATTTGCTAATATGAATCAAATTCTTGTAGAGCACACAAAATACCTCCTTTAGAGGCTTATCCAAATAACTGACAGTAGGGTAATACTAAGCAGATATGGGAACACTACTGATTAAACTAGGCAGATTATTTGGGTAATACTAAAATCTTAAGCTCCTAGCAGATCATGAAATTCAACAATAATCAAATAGCATCAACATGCAAATGACAAAATGGTTTGTGACAGCAGAGACAATGAGGTAATGCCTGCAATATATTTTTAAGAGAAAGAAAATATTACGACAGCAGATTGGGAACTGTTTGCGTGAGCTCCAAAATTATAAAACATGCATTACTCTCTGTCATGAGGATGATATTCTTAATATGTATTTACTGGAATAGCTCAAGTGTGAATTACCAAATGGAGTTCGTTCCTAGAACATGTTTACCTTATTTTGCATAAAACAAATCTGAATAGTTCTTGTAATTAAAGGGAGACTGTAATGTAACTACTGGCTGTAAAGCTGACACAATTAGCTATGGACAAAGCAAGCTTTTATATATGGATCAGTCTAGAGGATATGCTATTTGCAAGAAGTTACAGACTCTTGAGCTATTTATTTGCACTGTAAGTATGCAAGAAGTTGAATTGACCAAAAATAGAGCACTGGTGTCTTGTGCCTCCTAGCTTTTTGTACATATCATGTATGCATATTTCTACTATTTTCTACAAGTATCTAGGTATTCTCCATCTCCGATACTGGGTAGTAGCATTAGACTAGCCAACAACTCGATAATGATTATATGATTCAATAGCAATCTTAACATTAGAATGGCGCTGTTCTTGTGTAACGAGGATTTGTTCAGTAACAGATCACAGAGGCTACAATTCACACAATCAACAGCATCACATTCTAGTAATGCAAGCAACGGCATCCATGCTCATACAGATCACGCAAAGGGAAAGCTCTCCAAGTATTTCCACGAAGGCCCTCTACTCCAATCCACACGCAATTAAATCGCATGCATACAGCTAGTTTAGCAGTGTCGCCTAGAAATTTGGTGGAATTATGCACATGCGAAGGGAATATATTCCGCCATTTGTTTGGGGAAACCCTGATTTTCCTACCAATCCGAACGAAATCTTCCACGGCCGCAAAATCCGGAACGGAAACAAAACGAAACGAGTTTCTGGAGGTCTCACCGATGAAGGGGAAGATGATGAGGAAGATGTAGAGCCCGAATCCAGCGTTGTGGAGAAGAAGAACTGCGGGATGGCGCGGACCTGACGACGATGACCGCCGCGACGACGATGGTGAGGAGGAGCTGCAGGGAAAGGATGATGTAGATCTTCCGGATGAGCGCCCAGCGCAGCGAGAGGAGTTTGCCTGGCGCCGGATCTGGCGTCGTCGAGCGCGGCGTCGAGATGATGCCTGCGTACGGGGCTAGATCCTGACAAGAAAAGGTGCGCGTGTTGGAGGTTGCCTGGCGCCGGATCTGGCGTCGTCGTTGAAGGCTCTAGATCTGGCTCCGATGAAGGGGACTGGATCTGGATCCGATGAAGGGGACTGGATCTTGCAGAGGGAGGAGAGGCGGCGTGGAGGAGGGAGGAAAAGGAGGCGGCTAGGGTTTGGGTTGGGCACGACCACGAGAGAATGAAATGGGATCTCGGTAGGCGGCTAGGGTTTGGGTTGGCGCGGCCTTTTCCTTCCTGTGCTTTTCCATCGTTGGATTGGAAACTGGGTGGATGGATCAGATGCTTGTCTCGAGCGATCCGTGGGTACTCTGTTTTGGTGATCTTATTGGTTGGAAATCAAATCAGAGGGAGTAGTGTATCTTAAGCCAAAAAACTAATGTTATAGCCACAACCATGACATAGTTTGTTCAAATGATCCTATATTATGCAAAATTATTTAACTTGGAATGACAAACAATATTGCAGAAGGAAGTTTTCATTTTTTTTGCACAAAAAACTCATTTTTCATTTTCTGAGTGACACAAATCGATGTTTTTGTGGAGGAGCTACCAAAATTTAATTTGAAAAATGGACCAAAACAATTTCCAAAAATACTATATCACTTAGGGATTACAATTCAGCACTTGGTTAAACAATAAACCATTTGTAGGTATTTTAAAAAAATTGACAACTTTCTGCCGATTCAGTTGGAAGCGAGTCCAATTTGAACTACAAGTGCTTTATAGTTTCCTCATGATTTTTTCCAAAAATGATTTTTAGGTACACAACATGCTATTTCATCATAGATCTAACAAAAAATTCACAAGATCCACAACTATCCGGGAATAATCGTTCCCACCATTTTGACCACCTTTTAATATCAACATACAAAATTCAAAAAAAAATCAAAAAAATAAAAACTCTTTGCATTGCGTCATGTTATGTGACATGGTTGCAAGGAAAAATAACAAACTTGAAATATTATAATTTTTCAAAAAAAGTGTTCCCAAAACAGAGCTATCATGTATGAAGATTTCTAACTTTTAAGCCAAACTACCAATGTTATGACCACAATCATGATATAGTTTGTTCAAATGATCCTATATTGTGCAAAAGTGTTCGACTCGGAATGACAAACAATGTTGCAGAAGGAAGTTTTCATTTTTTTTGCACGAAAAAAAATCATTTTTCATTTTCTGAGTGACACAAATCGACGTTTTAGTGAAGGAGCTACCAAAATTCAATTTGAAAATTGGGCCAAAACAATCTCAAAAAATATTAGAACACTTAGGGTTTACAATTCGGCACTTAGTTGAACAATAAACCATTTATAGGTATTTTTTAAATTTCTGACAACTTTCTGCCGATTCAGTTGGAAGCGGGCCCAATTTGAACTACAAGTGCTTCATAGTTTGCTCATGATTTTTTTTAAAAAATATTTTTAGATGCACAAGTTGCTATTTTATCAGAGATCTACAGAAAGTTTCACAAGATTCCACCCATATCTACAAAAAAGCTATCATATACGAAGATTTTTGAGTTTTAAGCTAAACGACCGATGTCATGGCCACAATCATGGCATAGTTTGTTCAAATGATCCTATATTGTGTAAAAGTGTTCGACTCGGAATGACAAACAATGTTGCTGAAGGAAGTTTTCAATTTCTTTGCACAAAAAAGTCATTTTTTTTATTTTCTAAGCGACGCAAATCGATGTTTTAGTGAAGGAGCTACCAAAATTCAATTTGAAAATTGGGCCAAAACAATCTCAACAAATATTAGAACACCTAGGGTTTAAAATTCCGCACTTAGTTGAATAATAAACCATTTATAGGTATTTTTTAATTTTCTGACAACTTTGTGCCGATTCAGCAGGAAGCGGGTCCAATTTGAACTACAAGTGCTTAATAGTTTGCTCATGATTTTTTGAAAAAAATATATTTAGATTCACAAGTTGCTAATTTATCAGAGATCTACAGAAAGTTTTGCAAGATTTCACCCATATCTTAAAAAGAGCTACCATGTATGAAGATTCTTGAGTTTTAAGCTAAACTACCGATGTCATAGCCACAATCATGGCATAGTTTGTTCAAATGATCCAATATTGTGCAAAAGTGTTCGACTCGGAATGACAAACAATATTGTAGAAGGAAGTTTTCATTTTCTTTGCACGAAAAACTCATTTTTCATTTTTCTAAGTGGCGCAAATCGATGTTTTAGTGAAGGAGCTACCAAAATTCAATTTGAAAATTGGGCCAAAACAATCTCAAAAAATATTAGGACACTTAGAGTTTAAAATTCAGCACTTAGTTGAATAATAAACCATTTATAGGTATTTTTTAAATTTCTGACACTGTTCTGCTGATTCAGCAGGAAGCGGGCCTAATTTGAACTACAAGTGCTTAATAGTTTTCACATAATTTTTTTAAAAATTAATTTTTAGATGCATAAGTTGCTATTTCAATAGAAATCCATAAATATTTTTGCAAGATTAAACCCCTAGCTAAGTGTGGTCATGCCCAGCATTTTAAAGATATTCTGGAAACAACATAAGAGAATTAATAAAGATAAAAAGAATACTTACATATATGAATAACTCACCAACATGAAAATTGTAAGTCTAAGCGAGTTGAACAAAGTTGCTTTTTGGATCATTTCAATCCGAGCTTATATGCAAATTTTGTGGTCCAATTACTCAAGTAGTTCTTAAATTATTCATAATGAATTCTTTTTAGGAAGCTATTTGGGCCGAAATCATTTGCCAGCCCATACTATTAATGGGGGACACTTGATGGGCCGGTCAAGTTCTGTATAGTCCCAGGCCCAACAGATTCGATTAGGCATATAATGGACTGAAAGCATTATTTGACACAAGTGATTTGGTGGTGTAGTGGTAGGGGATGGTGTCCGACCAAGATGTTGGAGGTCTTGAGTTTGAATCCTCCTGGTTGCATATTTTGCGAGAAATATTTTCCTTGTTCATATGACATGTGGGACCCACATGGGGGCGGGTGGGACCCACCTGGTAGGTGGGGTAGGGGGTGGGGGTGGGTGGGACCCACCTGACAGGTGGGGTAGGGGTGGGGTAGGGCGGGTGGGACCCACCTGACAGGTGGGGTAGGGGTAGGGGTAGGGTAGGACGGGTGGGACCCACCTGACAGGTGGGGTAGGGGTAGGGGTGGGGTAGGGCGGGTGGGACCCACCTGGCAGGTGGGGTAGGGGTGGGACCCACCCATCATATTAGTCAAAGAGTCAATATTACAATGGGTCCCACCTGGCAGGTGGGGTAGGGGTGGGACCCACCCATCATATTAGTCAAAGAGTCAATATTACAATGGGTCCCAGTCGTCAGAGCATTGATACGTAGGCATCAATGCCACCTAGACATTGACACGTAGGCATCAATGCCACCTAGACATTGACACATAGGCAGAATTGCTGAGGTAGACATCTAGTCACACTGGTTGTAGTGGTATGACCATTTAAATTGGTCATAATCGACATAAAATCAATTAAAAATAATGTGCTAAATTCGATTATATAGGTTATGACCATTTCGTGTCTGAGCATTATGACCTTTTGGACTAAATTGGTCATGAGGATTAAGACCTTAAACCCTCCGAAACGGCTTACGACCATTTGATCCGAGTTGGTCATAAATCTATGACCAATTTTTCTGTGGTCACTATGAGTTGGTCACTAGTCAACACATTTCTTGTAGTGGAAGCACTGCCTGTCCTTTGTGATGTTACAATCTGCACCAAAGATGCTGCCAAGCCAAACCTCAGTTCACGTGTATTGAACATCTATCTCACTCTCTAAAAACACAGTATACATGGATTTACATTTCATCTTAATTGAAATGGCAGAACAATTTTGTTATTTGATGTCCATTTTGTTACATGCGTTCCATCTATGACAGTGTCTCATCATTAGCACTATATGTCTGTACGGTGGGTATCATTATTCTAGCTACATACAAGATTGCCATTAACCATAAAATGTGGAGTATTTCCTAGAATTGCATTTCTTATGTTCAAGGTTTTTGCCATGTGCCCTCTGCTTCTCCTTGTAATCTGAGTGAACACCGAGAGTCAAGTTTGTTCTATAATTGTAAAGCTTGTTGTTCCTTCTCATTCACAAGGTGCACCAATGAAGCCAACTTATCTTGTAGACTTTCGTTTGAAGCCGTACCGCAGTAGTTCATCGTGTCTTCAGCGTACTTGTCGAACGTCTTCCCGGATGATTGATAAGCTACATCCCTGAACACATTAGTTACATAAATCCAAATAAAAACTGAGGAGATCTCGATAAATAAATTATTTAGAGATTCTAGGAAAAAAGCAAGCAAAGTAATTGCAAGGATAAAAACTAATATAATAGCAAGAGACATAGAGACGGACATGGTGTTTTGCGTCATAGGAGTAAATGCTCTTATTATGAAAGTACATTTTAAATGCATTTAAAAAAAATTAAAAAATTTGGACAAAATATTCGGAGTATGCATCTGAACGTACTATGTCCATCCACGAAAGTTTTGGTGTGAAAAGATATTTTTTGTGGCCTGTATAAAAAAGACAAAAAAATGTTACGTAAATAGTAATTTTGTACCATAAAAAATTATCTTTTTTACATAGGCCCCAAAAAATATCTTTTTCTTACAAAACTTGGTGGGTGAACATAAAATGTGTACATGCATGCCAACAATTTTTTTTCAGAATTTTTGGACATTTTGAAAAATGATTTTTGGCCAGTGGGTGCATCTACACCTAGGAGCCAAAGTGGATTTCCGGAGACATAGGAGATACTCTTGGATACATTTGCTAGATACATTTGCTAACTACTGCTGTAGCTGTAGACAGTAATATACAGCACATAGGATAGAGATAAAGAAGGTAAATGTAGGCGGGGAACAGAGCAGTACCTGAGCGTTCTTATATCTAAACTGAACATATTATGATTGAAAGCACAAACAGCAGAACAATTGGTCTGGGGATCCTCTATCTAGGATGAACACATTATGATTGCAAGTAAGTCAATCTTGACTTAAGTTCTTCAGATCTTCAAAGTCCACAACCAGCAGCAAGTTGATTGCTTGGACAGATCCTGGACCTGCAGTTGGTTCTGAGTAATTAATTTTCATTTTCAGATCAAACAATGTATAAAGACTCACAATAGTAGTTTTAAATAGGAAACGTCCTATCTAAAATTGCATCAGCACATATGAACACATGAAGCAACAGACACTTCGTTTGTATATAACACATCAAGGTCAAATGCTACTTTTATTTAGTGAATCTTTTGAGAAGTGAGAACACACAACTCTAGTTAGCTCGAGTAGATAGAGTAATAAAGAAACAAAATGGGTACTTCAAATTAGACAATGCCCACATCTACACTTCTGTGAGCAATAAAAAGAAATTTGAAGTACCTGTGGCTACATTGTTTGGCCGGGAAACTATCTTTATAACTGCAGTCATCATTAAAGCGGAGGTTTGGCTCACGGGAGCCACACTCCCCCATCTCTCCACCACACGTTATTGTCTTGAGGTGGGGCCAAGAAAATTTTAGACAATAGTTTTCTTTGCAATACTTATCCAATACAAATTTGTCTACAGTGTGCAATAAATGTTAGGCCCCACTAGTTAATACCACGCGAAAGTTTGGATGGTACGGTGTGGGTCGCTCAGAATCATTAAGTGCTCTGTTTCCCGTTTTACAGAGCACAAATCTTGGATTAATTAGCGGAGAGGGATGTAAAAACTGAATTAATTAGCAAAACCAATCTTGCATTAATTTGGCCTCTCGCTCCCAGGCACGAGCGCTCTCGCTCCTGTGCGGCCATGGGGCCCTGTCGACCACACCGGCGCGCCACCAGCCGCATGCGCTCGCCGTTGCCACCGGCCGTCTGCGCACCGGCGTTGTTGTCGGACCTGGGCGGCGGCGGGGAAGTGCGACGACCCTGGCAGCGTCGTGGGATACGGGCGGCGGCAGTGAACCTGGGCGGCGTCAGCAGACCTGGGTAACGGCGGCGAACCTGGGCGGCGCTGTGGGACCTGGCCGGCGTCGATCCTTGCTGTAGACCACAGCCAACCTGAACGTGTCCCATGGCCTTGCCGTCGACCTGGTGAATCTTCACGCGTCCGTGGAGCAGCTTCACGTAGAGGGCTGCGCGGACGAAGCTCTGCTCGCCCGTGACCGCGAACAGCACGCCGTCGTGCCTGCTCTTTCCCCTCATTTTTTGCTCAGATCCATGTTCGTGGCAGAAGGGAGGTGATTGCCCTCGACTACCTCGTCGATACTCGCGGCGGCGGCGGTCCCGGCGAGAAGGGAGGTGATGGCGCTGGGCGGCCTGATTCTACCACCGGCAACTACCTCGTCCAACCTCTCGCACCAAGCTCCCCTGCATCTACTAGAGCAATGAAGAGAGGGGAATAGTTTCCCGAGGTTGCGGGAGAGGAGGGCAAAGTCTGACGGGATGAGGCAGTTGTGGGCCAAGCGTTGGCTTGTAAAGAGGTATACACGTCAGAGC
Source organism: Dactylis glomerata (assembly GCA_007115705.1). Classification (NCBI taxonomy): domain Eukaryota; kingdom Viridiplantae; phylum Streptophyta; class Magnoliopsida; order Poales; family Poaceae; genus Dactylis; species Dactylis glomerata. The sequence continues at coordinate 7,142,304 of QXEO01000734.1, forward strand.
CTGCTCCTATACACTAAGGCCTTGTTTACTTCTAGGGTATTTGAGAGGATGAGAGGGGATTATTTTGTATCCCGGAATTTTCCCGGTAGGTTGTTTACTACTCCGGGTTTTGAGGGGATAATCCCGGGATATCCCCACAAATCCCCTCCACTCTAGTGTATTTTTGGCTAGATTAAAAACTCTACATCATGGTAGAGTTTTTTTGGGGAAGAGTATTTGAGGGGATTTGAGAGTATTGGGTGAACACCAAATCCCCACATATCCCCACATCTTTTGGGGATAAAAATACCGGAGAAGTAAACAAGACCTAAGGTATACAACGGATATACAAAGGAGAAAACGTGGGACCGGGACAGATGTCTGCTAGAGGAATCGGTGGGGGTGGCACCCGGGTGCTCCTCTGCAATTCTCCAGTCATCATTCCCTATGTTAGCTTACCACGAATTAGAAAAGGTTGTAGCTCAGTATAGTGGATTTTTTATGTCACACAGGATTACATCTTCGAGAAAGTCGTCTGGGAATTTACAAAGAGGCTACCAAGGGTGCCGATATCATGTACCAAAAAATCTACAGTAAATAAAAAAGTATGTCAATGAGATAACCAATACTCGCTGGCTTGGTGCGCGTCTTCTGGCCTCCAACTTGGTGGCTGCAGAGGAGCTTGAGGACTGCGGCTGCACGGCCGGAGCGGCACTAGCACGCTACGAGGAGAGAGGCGCCCCAGTCGCTAGGAGTCGGGGATGCACAAGATCGCGCCGGCGATGGGGCAGCTGACTGGGTCAGAGGCGACCTCGGGGAGGCCTGGCCGAGGACTGCTCAACGTTGGCACGTCCGGACCCCATCCTCAGCCCCACTTCCCCTGCGTGCTTCCTCCGCTGCCGCCTTACGGGGAAGGAGCGCCCGGACTCCGCCTCTGCCGCCTTATGGGGAAGGACCGTGCGGGGGGCGCCCTGCCTCCGCAGCTGCCGGCAACCGCCGCTACGGCCCTATGGGGAAGAAGGAGCGAGCGGGGCGGTGCCGTCTTCCATGGTCGGGTAGGGGATGGCGGAGGGGTGGGTGGAGATAGATCCGGCGGATCTTGCCGGCGGGAATGGCCGAGGCGGTGGTGCTGCCGGAGTTTGGTATGGCGAGATCGGCGGCGGCATCTCACTCGACTAGGTCGCCCCCGATTCTGCACAGTCAACCCCTCCGAATCTTCAAGCGGTCGCGTATGTTGGGCCGGTGGGCCATCTATTGGGCCAGGTCCTTTTCTGATGCGGTACAAAATTAGCACAAGTGTCAATATTATTTGTCACATTTTTAACACCAGTATCAAATCTTGTGGACCTTTAGATAGACGTAAATAGAGGGCTATTATTCATTTAAGGGTACCATAAAACACCTCGAGAAGCAGAACTACCAAAGCCGCTGTTTCAATTTTCACTATTCGGCAACTTAGCTGGCTGTCTAGCTGTATGTTGAGAAATTGTCTAAGATACCCTCAGAGTTTCGAGTATATTTATATTTGCTGATTAAAGTGTACAAGCATATTTGTCAATGAGTTATACACATGAATATTCACACAAATATACACATTAATTGTTCTTACATACTTTGCATTAATCCTCAATACAAAACCAATACATCACATAAATCAAACATAGTATGCATTGACAGTTTATTTAGCATACATTCTTCCTCTCTAATTAAAATTTCCAGTTAAAGAAAAAGAGAGAAATAAAAAGGAAAAATTTAAAAACCCAGCCGAGCCCCACTTTCCCCTCTCTCTCTCTCTCCTTTATCCTCTCCTCTTTCTCACCTCTCTCTGTTTCGCTGCCCGACCCTGCACATCACCGCCGCTCCCGCACCTCCCCCACCTAGCTCCGCCGCCGGCCGCTGCTCTCCTTCTCCTCCCCCGCCTCTCTTCCTTCCCTCCCGCACGAGCTGCTCCCAGTACCTCGCTCGCCCGCGCTTGCTCCCCGGCGCCCATGGCCGTCCGCTGCTTGCGCGGCTCAGGAGGAGGTCAGCCCGGGAGGAGACAGGGTAGGAAGGTCGTTCGGCGGCGCAAGTCGGGGGGCCGTCGATCTAGGGCGGCGGGGGTCGGGCGAGGACGTGGGCAAGGCTCAGTATGGCAATTTACTGTGATTTCCTCAAACAAAATGTCCAAGCGGAAAACGCTTCGCTCACAGTCCCGGGAAGCCATGGGAAGCATCTCTGGAGGCGCTTTCCCTTCTATGCCTGTTTTGCTCTCTGGCTTCGACGAAGCCTACAGCCAATGCACACCGTTTGATTCATTTGACCTGCTTTTGCTTTTGGAAAGCCACCAAAAGCTGAAACAAACAGGCACTAAAAGCATGTGTGGGAACAGCTGTAGCGGCAACCACTGAAGTAAGTTTATGTTGATGTCATATCCATTACAATGTTAATCTGGCTGTGATTTGGCCTAATCCCTGGTTGGATCTCATCAACTTTTTTTTAAACTACAACTAAATTTATTCGTTTTCTTGAGAGTAAAGAAAAGAGAAAATGTGTTTCTCAAGCTTACTCATAAAAAATTAAGTTCAAATATTAGCCAACTCATTGAAACCTTGGCCATACCGAAAAGAACTGCTACCGAAGCTTAAGCTTAGGCGTTTGTGTCTAGAGGTAACTAAATGCTAATATTGCTTTGGCTCACCTATCCCTGTCTTGATCACTGGTCAGAGCAAGTGAAGCTTTTTCTTTCTTCCGAACCTAACTTAAAAAATATTTCAAATGTTAGCCAACTTACAAAGGAAATCCAAAATAGGCAGCTGAGAAAAAACAAGGTAGCACTGAAGCCCTGGTTGAATCATCAGGCTAAGTAAGGAGCACTTACCCTCTCCCTCCCATGTCGCCCCCGCTCGGGCGGCACCGGGAGCCAAACCCTAGCCGCCACCGTCGGGCGGCTCCTCTCCCGTCTTTCCCCTCCGCCTCCACCGGAGGATGTGGCCGGGCGAAGCTCGCGCCGCCGACGACGGAGGCGGGGTCTCTCTCGTCCTCGGCGTCTCGTCGTATAGGGCAGCGGCCTGGGCAGCGGCGGTGGTCCAAGGCGGTGGGGCGGCGAGCGGCGGCGCAGGGAGGGCGCCTGGTGGCCATGTGGAGGGCACACAGTGGAGGTTGCTGCACCCTACTGCCCGAGGTCGCGCATGGCGGTTGGGCCCGATCTGGGCCTACGCGGGCCTGTGCGGGCCGCCGCTGCGGGGCGCGGTGGCGGCGCGGGGAGCTCCAGCTCCGGCGGGTTGCAGCAACCGTGGTGGTCGGCCGGCATGGGGGGCCTTCTCCCCCGAGCCCATGCTGGTTGGCGGTGAGGCCAGCGGGGATCGACGCCCTTCTTCTTCGACGGTGAGACCGGTGTCTCTCCTCTCCTCTCCTCTCTGTGGTGGTGCCATGCGCCGGAGCCTACACCTCACCCTTCGTCTCCGGTTGAGCTACATCGGAGGTTACAGTTTATGGCCAGGTGAAAACCCTGCTCGGCAGCAGCTGACGTTGACCATGACGACGCCTGCGGGCGCCGTGCCCTCCCTTGAGGCGTGGCCATGGCCTAAACCGTGCCTCCCTATTTCGGGTGCCAGGGGAAACCCTAGGTCCGGTTCGCCGGTCCGAACGACGGTGGCGCCACGGCGTCGCTCTCTTCTTGAAGACGTCGTCTTGGTTACCAGAGGTGTGTGCTCTCTTCGGCGTGTATGGGGGATGATGTGATGCCCGGTGTTGAGTGCCACCTAGGGCGAAGGCTTCAAGGGCGCAATGTACGTCATGGCCGATGTTCCATAGTCGTCAGCTTCCCCAAGACCGGTTGGATTCTGCCTTCTACTTGCCGACTCCCTCTAGGCGTATGAGGGAAGGTACGTTGATCCGGAAAGTCTTGGAGTGGTGGTCTGTTGCGGTGGTCGCTTTGATCGTGACGCGGCCGTGAAGCCCAGTGCTTTGTGTCCTGACCTTTCAGGGTAGGATTCTTGGCAAGGCGAGCTATTTGGTGCCGGTTCGTTGTAGCGGGTGTGTTGTAAGCCGTTTGGCGTGGTATGTGCATAGTAGCCTTATGGCTTGTATCGGCCATCTTGGCCTTTCTTCTATGAAATTGATACGTCTCCCAGGGCGTATCCTTGAAAGTAAGGAGCACTTCAACTCCACTTACAGGAACTTCTTCCCAACTCCCAGGTCAAATCACTTACAGGCCTGTGTGTCAGCACTAAGCTTCTAAATATTGAGGTAGAAATTCAACAAAAAAGAACACTCACAAAATGACATCAATGAACATAAGCATAAATCTGACGTCAAAATCTCAACGACATAAAACACGAAGATAATCAACCACACCCACACATATGCACACAGCACACACTAAAAGGCACAAGATCAATTGACAGGTGAGCTCGTCCCAACATGTCAGAAAATTATAAAGCAAATTACACGAATCACAATGTAAGTGCTGATTAATTGAACGCCAATGTGCCTTCAACCTTTATGCCAGTTGAGGCATGTTTTCATCAATTAGATAATATACACAGGAGTGAGCAAATTAAGCTCCTACAAGTTCACTTCACAGCTGAGTGGTGCATGCTACATAGAAGGTCCACGTCCAGCCAAATCCCAAGAAGAAAAAAGTAGAGCATACAAAATGGAAGAAACCTGCACCCACAACTCATTTTCTGCAACTGAATCCACCTGAATATGACTCTAGATACGTATGGAGCAAGCAAGACCATACGTCAAACAAATATGTATTACTCCTCAATCCTTTAGGAAAAAACATCAGAGTAATTCTCATAATTTTTTTATGGTTCAAACAGTAAACATGAGATTCACCATTGTGGAAATTATGTCAAAAGTATTGAAGCATGTTTTTACAATATGAATACATCCATGTTGGCCAAACTGAAGATATAAGACTACACACAGAGCATAGCTACATATAGTTTGGACCAGCCAAGTTGTATTAATGGTCAATGGCCAATTACATATGTATGCAAGTTTGGCTGACAATAGGTGACATGGTGAGAAAATGTTTAACCAAACAACCTAAACCTATATTAATAGTCTATAAAACTACAATAGTTGCAAGAATAAAAACAACAACATATATATGATTTAATGAAAGCACCAAAACAATGACATTCCGAAGAAAAGCCAAACAGAAACGAGCAGGCATCTGCAAGATATTTAGATAAACTCGTAGCTTTAATCTGAGATAAACAACTCGATCAGTTTTCGATCAGCAATAGGAATAGATATATAAACCTATCTACTGTCAAATTTACAGGATATCTGAAAACAGCAAATACTCATTATTATCATAAAAATGAAGGACAGGTACACTCAGACTATCAGCTGGTCAGTTAAAGCTTGTTTCACACCATACTGGGAGACAAAAACTTATACTAATAAATCCTGGGCAACATATATAAGTGAATATCATTTGTATTATCTGAATAAATTTAGACCAACAAGATGAAGGTGAAATCCATTTTAATTAACCCTGCCACAAGGCCCAAAAATGGACTCGCCATATGGGGCTGTCCTACAAGTGATAAAATGAACAATTACTCTGAAATTTCCAACGAAGTGGTTACAATGATGATTTTAAGATTATTACAACACCGAATGAAAGAAATATTACTAGCATTAAGCTCCAAATGTACCTATTGAGCTACCCATTTGACATCTGTGTTGTTCAACAGTTCAAGGTAGATTTTCATATTGTTAATTTCCAAATGTTTTGCATCTCATCTTGAGAAAAAAAGCACTGCCGCTACGCACTACACAAAACACCGCCACATGATGGTGTAAAAAAGCAGCACGACTATTGAAATACCAGAACATAACACTCCAGAACAACACCACTGTATTTTGAAGATTTCATCAAGCTGCAGAAGAAACAACTGATGCGAGACACTACTTCTAATTGTTAGCTTAACATGAAAGGATATAAACAACATTCCATCAACCAATTACCAAAAGTTAATAATGTTTGTTATACCCACCAGTGCAGTGTAAATGAACGCTGTTTCTTAGTAGTTTAAAGGCATGTTATTACCTTTAGCGTAGACATTTTCAAACGGATGAAACCAATAAATCATTGAGTCAGAAAGTTCCTTGAAATGCAATGGCTCGAGATGGACCATGAATACGCCGATAGATGTCCACAGGAACACCACATTGTTGTCCTCAGCAAACCCTAGTATAGAAATGGCTCCTCTATCCCTCTCTTGTTTCAGGGAAAGTAGCTTGTCCAGTTCAATAGTCCTCATCAGCACCCATGTAGCAATACCATCACAACAGGTCACCCTCTTCCATAATTTGGCGCAAAAGTCTGACACAATGAGCAAACCAAGCCCACCACCCTCTGCCAGCCTAGTAATTGTGAAGGTCCAAGTAGACATGCCATACAGGTTCACTGGCATAGGTATCACAGCTAGGCTCTGCCTCTCCAAATCAAACTCGAGAATTCCAAAAAAATCCCCAACTAGCTGCCAGTAGAGGGAATTTTTATCCATCACAGCGGGCTTCATGGAAACATATACGGAGTACATCAGATGTAGTAAGTGGTATTGAGATGAGTTTGCCCCATCCACCAGTCTCCGATGAGTAAACGCAGGCGAGCACACGTCTATGTAGCGTCTCGTCATTGCTCGTCACTACCATGACAACTTGATAGTGTTGGAGGTCTCCGACAGGGCGAAGCACGGCCCCGCTGGTGGCCACAGTCTTCCCCCCATGGAGGCTCAGGGGAAGGGCAATGCGGTGATGGTCGCCAGTGAATGGGTCCCACACAAGTACGACATCTTTCTGGTCCTCGTCCAACATTAGCACGAGACCATGGCGGCATCCGAGGGGCACGAAGGGGCCGCAGTTGTCGTGGTGCAAGGAGAAACGTGCCAGCGGGACACGATTGGGGGGCTCCAGGGTATGCACATAGGAGAGGACGTGAGAGTTTACGATGACGCAACCGAGAGGCGGCGCCAGCGCTTGCTGACAAGAGAGGCGTGGGGGAGCGAGGACGGCTGCGGAGGAAGACGGAGGAGTATCTCGGAGAGCAGGTAGTCGTCTTCCAGCGGTGGCGCCACCGACGAGCAGGGGTGGCGGCAGAGGCTGCTCATCTCGCCCTCACGTGCGGGTTGTGGTGGAGTCAGACTCGAAGCATCAATGCAATGTGAATTTCTGAAAGCAACATGTCACGCCGGGTTTTTTCTCTTCGGCTTAAGCTTACGAGCGTATTTCTATTTCTGTTTAAAGTACTACTACTGTAGTACGTATTATTCCCTCCTATCCTAGACTCCTAGTCGTATAAGTACAAGGAAATCGATAAGATCTTTTAATGTACGTTACGTGACGAGTACGGCTAGGAACGGTTGAAAAAAGGGCAAAAAGTCCTTTGCATTGCATGACGTGCTGGAGTAGAATCCAACTTCTTGCAAGCCGTGCTGGAGTAGAATCCAACTTCTTGCAAGCCGTGCTGGAGTAGAATCCAACTCTACGCGTACATAGCTGACAGACCCACATATAAATCGCCCAAGATCATCATAGTCTCGCAAACCACGAGGACGATCGTCGATGGTCATGGATTCCAGCATAGCAGATCCCGACGGAGCCGCGGATGACGACTTCATCAGCAGACTTCCGGACGTTACCTTCTCCGACATCGGCAGGACACCACCGCCGCCAGGTTTCGTCGAGTTGGTCGACGCGGCACTGGCTCACCACCACGAAACCCTGACGATCCACGTCGAGCGTCCTCGCCACAAGTACCACGCCAACGCGTGGCTCCAGCAGGCCGCGAAGCGTGTGCATGGCAAGATCAGCCTCTGGCTGAAGGATTACAGCCTAACTGACGATGACATTGAGGACAAATATGCGTATTGGCGCGGGTTTGGCAAGATCGAGCTAGACCTTCCATGTGCGAGGACGGCTTCCTTGTCGATACGCTCGTCTGATTGTTACATGGCAAGTCTTCGAGTCCCAGTCGCGCCGGCGGTGAACGACTCGCTGACTGAGCTGGAACTAGATGGTATTCGGCTGGAGGGCGACAGCCTCTCGGATTTCCTGTCCTCGTGCGGCCAGCTACGAAGGCTTGTCATGCATTGGATTGAGGGGATGGACGGACAGGACCTCAGGATATCAAACAAGCTCCTAGAAGAGCTTTCTTTGGACTACATCGACGGTTTAGTGCGTCTGGAGGTGTCGTGTCCCAAGCTCCGCTTACTTCGCCTAAATAGGCTCTTCGCCAAACATGATGGCAAGCTGGTGGGTAGTTTCTGCACTCCCTGCCTCGAGGAGATAGACTGGCCCTTGAGCACCTCTCTACCCAAGAGCAGGGTTGAGTTCCTTAGCAGCATGGACACGGTCCGCCGACTCAATGTCGGGTTACTTACGCATGTCCATACATATGAATCCCAATCCCACGTCGGCGCCTGGTTACTTCGGAGTTGCACCGGCGTCCACCGCCTTGATGTTGCCCTATGGAATATCACAAAGGTGGGAACGGTTTAAGTTCTGACTTAACCATGTTTATTTATCTATTGTCATCTCTAACGCTTACTATACTATGTATACATGTGCCCCTTTTATGCAGAACGATGGACATAATGATGTGGTCAACTTGATGGAAGAACTACCCAAACTTAATAGCGTCACTCACCTGAGAGTGACCACAAAAGGCCACGGCAGATTGGCGCACACGTTCGGAGCAAGTATAGCAGAATTACTCTCGAGGTGCAGCCAGCTAGAGAGGCTCTACGTCAGTCCAGGCATCTCGGTAAGTTTGTAACTGCAGTAATAATAAGCTGGCCGGGTAACTTAGGTACTGTACGAGTAAGTTTAACCAAAGTATGTAGCTATATCAGTGACCTACCCAGGACACACATAACATAATTATAAGTTTCTAGGTACGTAAGGTGGAGAGAAAAAAAAAACGGTGTAGGTATGATGCATTAGCAAACTCAATAAAAATCAGAATTGATGAAAAGGGTAGACAATATATCTCAACACTCCCTCCCACGTCTAGGCCTCTTTAGACGCGGGTTCGATGTGGGCCGTAAAAAAAATTATACTACATTGGATACTTGTTGGCTATGATACCATATTAAATTGATGCACTAGCCAATTTTATGAAAAGTCAGCTACACAATTTATTTCAACATGCCCCAGTGGCATCAAGAAGATTTTTCAAAATATGCAATAAGATACTCCACTATCATATAACTTCCAGCTAATATACATTTAAACGTTGCAGGGACGTGATATGTGCTTACTAGAGTGCCCGTGCAGGAGACCCCTCGTTTGGAGGGACAGGAATCTCAGCTTAGATTTCCTCACGCATGTTGAGATCTGCAAATACAATGAAAGGGTTGATTGGATTGACAATCTCGATATTCTACTAAGGCGCTCCAGCAAGGCCAATGTGAAAGCATAAGCATGAGCACAAAACTACCCCCTCTGGTCTGGTGGTGTATGAGTCCTCTACGTATTTTTAGTCAGTTATTATAATATTTCCATTTTCCAAGTTCTTAGTTTTTAGGAAAATACATAAAGGGAGAAAAGGAGACGAAATTCGGGAGTGGCTTCATCCCTGCTCTTCAGGATATTCCCCATTCTATGTAAACTACTATGGCCATGATGAAAAAAGCTGAAACTAGCCAGATTAATGCAATTTTTTTTTCAACTATTGTTTGAAGAACTTCTCTGCTTCCAACAGTTCATCAATAACAAAATTTCCGCTTCGTGGATTCAATGTGTCATTCAGGCCTATCTCGACGACCACCTTGCTTCACAATCATGTACGGATTTTTGATTTAAGCTGACGCCATAGCAACGAACACAGATTTTGCTATCGAATAAAAAGAAAAGAAAAAAATTAACACCCACATATTCAACACAGCAACCGCTACACGAATTCGTGGTATGCCGAATTATTTATTAAGAAACAACTCGTTGCAACACACGGGCAGATTTATACTAGTATAATAATATAATTAAATAACATAAAAAATACATCATTAGAAAAAGGGTTAATTGGATTCATGCCACTACAACTTTCACCAATTGTAAAAATGCCATTACAAAAATCAAAGTTGGAAATATGCCACTCTAACTTTGTCATACCTCTACCTATGCCATTTTCCCCAATACAAAACCATATACAGATTTTATACACCAGTACGTACCCACATACTCCCATAAAGGAAGGAAAAACTCACGAGGACCCCGCTTGAACAGCATTAAAATTCCCCACTGGAACGACTGCGATCATGAACCCTAGGCGGCGGCCGGAGTCCGCCGAAGCTAGAGGCGCACGCGCGACACCGCTGCAGGCGCTCGTGGCCGAAGGCCGCCCTGGTGCGACGCATCGGCTGGAAGTCCCCGCTCGCGACGCAGCTGTTGGAGGAGGGCACGGCTGGACGCGGCTGCTGCTGAAGGAGGTCGCCAACTCGCCATGGTGCTAGACGCGGGCGGCGCTGGAGGTTGTCGTGGGCTTGTGGCTGCAGCCGCGCCAGAGCTCAACTCATCTTCCTTTCTCTAATCCCGCTGCCAACCTTCTTCTTTCTAATGTGGTTTACGTTTTTAATTGGTGCATTAGTGATCTATTCCATGCCTGTTGACGAGATGTCTATCCTCTTCCTATGAATTGTTTGCGTGTACAGAGCAACCACGTTGATATGTTCTGGGAATTTGCTAAAGTACACTCATACCAGTGGGCTTAATTTTCTATTTTTTTTCATATTTCTCTAGGCAGATAAACAAACCCAAATGTACTGTTTAAATCTAGCCATAGGGGTATTATAGTCAATACTGAATACACATTGAAATACAAGTATTTATTGAACCGTTATTGTCCTAAGTGAATAAAATGGTATAGATAGAGGTATGCCAAAGTTAGAGTGGCATATTTCCAACTTCACTTTTTGTAATGGTATTTTTCCAATCGGTGAAAGTTAGAGTGGCATGGATACAATTAACCCTTAGAAAATATACATTTAAACGTTTATAGGTAGGTAAGGTGGAGAGAAAAAGCCGGTGTAGATATGATGCATTAACTAACTCAATCAAAAGTCTAAACTAATGAAAAGGGTACACAATATATTTTAACACTCCCTCTCATGTCTAGGCTATTTTAGTCTTTAAACGTGGATTTGATGGGGCCGTGGAAAAAATTATACTTTGTGAGCAGCAAACTTATAATCTCTTGGCTTTGATAATACCATATTAAATTAATACACTAGCCAACGGGCGCCCCTAGCTAGCACGTGTGTGCTTGGTAAATAAATAAACAACATACTGGTTATAATTTATTCAACACCATGGTAACCACAAGGTAACTATTTACTCAATACCTTGGTAACTGCACCAATAACAAGTTGGTAAATATTTACTCGACACCCTGATAACTACATCAACACCATATTAGTAACTATTTACTAAACAACATGGTAACTACATCACCACCCTAGTAACAACATCATCACCATGGTGCTAACTATTTACTCAATACCTTGATAACTCATCATCACCATGTTCATACATATTTACTAAACACCTTGGTAGCTTCATGCTCGTAACTATTGGCTCAACACCTTGGTAACCACAAGGTCACTATGGTGTTAAGGTTTTTTTCAAGAAAACACAAAAGACATTGCGTTTCATTGAACAGGAAGAAAGAGGTACAGGTACAACCTCCCGCGGGAGGGACACACGCACACACACGGCTGTCCTCACCAAAAGGTGAGGAGGTGCCAACCCTACAGATGTAACGACAACGAAAGGTCTCACCTTGTCCAGCGTCCAACCAAGAATGGTGAGGCGGCTAGACTCAGAGCATCAAGGCCGCGTCACAACCATTGCCAAGCGCCACAAAAGAAAACCACAACTCCAGGGCTGCCCGGGCCAACGTACCCTCCACCTTAATGTGCCTAGAAGAGTCGGCAGGTGGATGGCAGGACCCGACCAGAACTAATGAAGCCATCGTCTTGGAAGCGCCGTCGCCGGCGTACATTGCGCACTGGACGCCCACGCCCTATGCTACAGCCCACTCACAACAACGCATCAAGCCTCACCGAAAAGACCGTTGAGACCACCATCTCCAGCTACCGCATCGGGACTCCACGTGCAACCCAAGCAGGGCCTCCAAGAAGGGAATGGCGCCGAGACGCCGTCGTTGCCTTGTCCAGCGAACTAGACAAAGGGTTTCCCCCAGTGCTCAAGAGTAAGATAAGAGCATCTCTAACAGATCACATAAAAACACAAACATTAAAACATGTATAAAGGTCACCTTAAAGCGGTTTTATAGTTTAGAAAGTGGTCAACCTGAATAGATACTCTAAAAGAAGTCCTTATAGCGTAGGGCCCACCTGTATGACCATTTTTTCCTTTATCTTTCATTTTTTTCTTGTCTTTCTCTTCTTCCTGTCGCACTTGCACATGCACTGCCGCCTGCATGAAGTTGCCCGCCTCGGCCGCACCGGCCCTGGCCGCGCTGCCGGCCCGCCGCGCCGCTCCTGCCCCCACATGCACGCCCTGCCACGCGCGTTGCCAGCCAGCCGCACCTCCCCAGGCCCTTCCTCGGTCGAACCAGCCCCCACACGCTGCCCTAGGCCCTGCCTCAGCCGCAATGGCCCCCATGCGCCGTCCCTGGCCCTGCCGAGCTGCCCCTGGCCCGAATCGGCAATGGCGAGCTATGGCCGGACGCGATGAAGAAACCAAAAAAATTCGTCGGCCTCCAAGCGGCTTAGTCAAGAGACTTGTTGAGGATGAGGGAGATGAGGCGCATCTTTTGATGTTCTCCGACAAGCGTGTGGTGGAGCAAAGGAGCGGCGCAAATTTCCAACGAACAGTTAGAGTGATGGTCCGGCGATAGTTGGAGCATTGACCAGTTTAAAGGCCACCCCCGGTTCCGCGTTGGTTTCGCGTAAAAAACTGAGAATCCAAGGTTCTTGCAGATCGATTTGAGGGCACCTTTAAAAATTTAAGGCCTCGACCGCTTTTATGGGATCTATATTCTAGAACATTTTTGGAACCAAAACCTTAAAAAGGCGGTATTTTAAGGGTTCAACCGCTTTTAAGGGATCTCTTAGAGATGCTCTAAGTCCAGTCAAGGCCAAGACATCGCCTCCATGGAGGTTACCACACCTTGGGTGTCGCCGTTGTCAGCGCCGATCATCGCCACATAGGGATTTTGCCTCGTCCCATGAGCGTAGACCACCTAAGATCGCCAAAGCAGGGACAAACAAGGGACAGAGGAGCAGGTCGCCAGTGAGAACCACCAACACTGAGAGGGGAGTCACCCGTCGTCACCGTCGCAGGAGGAAAGCACCGGCCAACACAATAGCCGCCAGCGCATCGAGCAGGGCTAGTGGAGCCGTCGGACTACCACCTGCACCTTGCCGCCGCCGGCCATGGCCTCCGCCACGCCGACCCGCAGCCTCCGTCGCCAGGATTCGCCGGTGCATAGCCAATCCGGCACCACCATGCCCCTACAAGGTTGTCGCGCGCTGCTTCCGTGCTTGCCGCGCCGGGTCAAGAGGCCCGGCCCTCTGGATCTGGGGTTGCCATGAAACCCTAGCCCGGAGCTGCCAGTATTCGCCGGGACACATCCAAGAAGGCACCGCCACGCCCCCACAGGGTCGCTGCGCACCGCTCACGTGCTCGATGCCGTGAAACCCTAGCCCATAGAAGTTTCGCACCGTCAACATTGTCGAGCCCCCACACTCGAGGGAGGAAGCTGCCGGGAAGCAAGGCCCGCCGCCGCCAGATCCGCCCGGTCTTTACCTAGCGGAGGGGCACCAGAGGCGGCAGTGAGAGGGGAGGTACAGCCGGTAGCTACTGCATCACCACCATGCTGGTAGCTACTGACTTCACACTTTGGTAACCACCTGGTCACCATGGTGCTAACTTTTCAGTTGACACCCTAGTAACTACATCATCACTATGGTAACTATTTACTTAACACATTGGTGACTACATTAATATGTTGGTACCTATTGACTCGATGCCTTGGTAACCACATGGTCACCATGGTGTTAATTTTTCACTCGACACTCTGTTAACTACATCATCAATAGGGTGGTAACTAACACATAGGTATCACATCATCACCATGTTTGTAACTATTGACTCAAGACCTTGGTAACCAAATGGTCACTATGGCGGTAAATTTTCACCCGACACCCTAAAACTACATCACTGAGAGTGGTAACTAATTACTCAAAACCTTGGTAACTGCATCATCATGCTGGTACCTATCGACTCTGATACCTTGGTACATGGTGGTAATTGTTCACTACACCACCTTGGTACATGGTGGTAATTGTTCACTTGACACCTTGGTAACTACATCATCACGAGGTTGTTACTAATTAGTCAACACCTTGGTAACTGCATCATCACCATGTTGGTAATTATTTACTCAAAAGCTTGGTAAGTGCATCATCATCATGTTGGTAACTATTGACTCGACACCTTGGTAACCACATGGTCACCATGTGTTAACTTTGACTCGGCACACTGGTAACTACATCATCACCAAAGAAATAACTACTGACTCAACACCACGAGAAAACCAGCAAGTCCATTCCGACTCGACAGCCTTAACCGTTGCTTCTTTTGAGGCACACGCCTTGCCCCTTGTCCATCGTCGCTACCTCAGTGAGTGTTTACTACTATTTGACAACTTGTGTTACACTACGACTTGTGTTACACTATTTGTTGCTTCATTGAGGTCCACTACAACTTGTGTTGCCCAAATCGATGCCCTACTTGTATTTATGAATTAATGTTATTAACTAGCACAAACATTTTACAAGATACCTATGTGTTAAATCATGACTCTGCAGTCTGCATGCATAAATATGTTGTGTGTCCAAGCATGGATAGATTCAATGGGCTAAAAAGGGAGAATCACTTTTGACCGCAAAATGATAGTTACCTGCAAGGCGTGCATTGCATTCTCCTACCAACTGTTTGGCAAAATATTCATGATGAATATGCCACTGTCGAGCCCTGTCGACAAAAAAAAAAAAAGATTCACAACAGAGGGCGTAAGTAAAAATGGAGCACAATGCGATTGTACAAAAAAGGAAAAGGAATGCACATGGTTGCAGGTCATGTTGTGCAGAGTCTTATGCTACATTGTAAATGAAACTTAAATATGCTTTAACATATGGTTGTGAAACTTACAAATATCACAGCTTTATCATTGGTCCAAAGTATAGTACCCGCTTTCATCACCTGAAAAAAAAAGAACATAGTCAAATTACCGAATTCGAACATTGGGAAACTTGTAAATGTTCAGCGGAAGAAGCATCAACTTTTGCTAAAAGGTGTCCAGAAACGAGCTTTCAAGTTATAGATGAACATAAAATAAAAGCATATATTTTCGGCCAGTTGATATAATCATTCATTATAGGTCAAATTATACCACAAATGCATGTCAAGTTCCAATGACCCAATAAAAAAATATAACGTGCCATGAAAACAAAATGCTATTAAAAAATCCTATTACAAACAATACAACCCCTAAAAGAGGGTAGAAGGAATTTAAATTGCAGAACTGCGCACATACAATGCATTTAATTTGGAAGCGAAGCGAATATGTAAGACGTTGGTCATGCATGAGAAGATTTAAGAAAAATAGAAGCATGGAACATGTAAAAATTGTGGCAACCTTTCTATCATAATTAATTGTCACATCTTAATTATATTCCAAGTTTTCAGATAAGAAACAGAGAAAGAATATATATGGTGGGGCCAGAGTATGAGAATCACATATCAGAAACTAATCAATATCATCAGTATCTAACCAAATGCCCCCTATACAGGATATAAATGAAAAATCCATATTTCCTCACCTACGTACAGGGGGTATGTTATGCCAAAACAATATCTGCAGTAGAATAAAAAGCGAAAAAATCAATAATAAGCATGCTGAGTTACAGATAACATCCAACAATGACTAGAACAAACTGACTTGATTTGGCGCCGGCGAGACCCGGTTTGGTCGTACCAGTCGGCAAGTAATCAACCGGATGGAAAGACCAAGCATAAGGTAATTAGAATAACACTAACTACATGGAAAACCCTATTTACTTAGAACTAGCTCACCTATTTTGTAGCTTTGGCATGACAAATAGTATTGTCTCGAAGTTTCACTTAGGCTTTACATGTATAGATTGTACAAAGGCTTTTGATACAAATAATGACGGAAACGCATTGACAGCATGCTGCTGATTGCTGAAGTAACATTTCATTGTCATCACGGTAGGAGAGGAAATAAATCCACACATAACAAATTAAGCAAAAAAAAAAAGACAGATTCCCCAAATATGTTCAGACGAGAGCATTCAGTTTGACAGAAAACAAGGAATCAAATATCAAAACACCAGCTCGGTAGGTCTTTTTAGTCCCCCAAACAGCAAAGCATGAATTGTGAAACCTCAAAACTCTTAAATATCATTTCAACAGAAGATCATAGTTAACACTGGTTTGGCTACAAATCTGTTATTAACTAGTTTCTATGTATTTCTAAAATAATACAGTCACAAGGTCCTCTGTAATCCCCACAGAACCAAAGGAACCGTGAATAATGTAGCTACACTTTGGAATTCATAAGCACAACACTGTCCAAAGCTATCATATGTCAAACAAAATTAGCATGCCAACTACAGAACATTGGACTCTCTTGCAATGAACCCTTAGTAACATTTAGCCTATTTGGCTACATGAAACCAATATGGTATTAGCCAACTTAACGATCAGATTGGACATGCAAAAACTGAGGCCTTACCTTGATGCACTGAATGGGAACATACTGGAGGTGGCCGTCGACGAGCTGCTGCAAGTGGAGAAGCTCACAGACGGCATTGATGACTAGTAGCTGGTGGAGGATCTCGGGAAGTCGTCCAACGAGCAGCAGAAGAGGGCCACCTCAGGAGCAAGAGTGGGAGAGGCGGAGCCACCTCTCCAGCAGCTACCTGAACTGGAGAGGCAGGTCGAGTTAGCCGACCCAGCAGCTAGGCAGGATGAAGAGGAATGGCTGGGGGAGGTCGGGATGCGAAGCGGAGCTGGGGGAGGTTGCCCGTCTTGTCGTAGATCATGTAAATTCAGTCCTAAACAAAAGCTAGCATCTCATCAACCCCCTCCAAACACCAATGGAATGCAAGGGATGTATACGTGAAACAAAAACCAGTAGAAACATACATTCTCTATTATCACATAGTTGCAAACTTGCAATATATGAACGAAGATCATGGGCATGCATGTATAGGGGATTTGAAGAACGCTTTCACAAAAAGAACACAGATCATGGGCACTTCTCTGAACAATTTAGTTTGATGCAATTTAGTTTGATTAGGGATGTCGACAATGTCACTGATACAGCAACGGAGTAGACGCTCCATCTGACGCAAACTCAGAGAAAGTTGCTAAAACTAACATCAGTTCCAACTAGCAAGCGTAATAGATTTATAGTGCACTGCACTACCAGATAGCACAAGCTATTTTAAAGTATTGCCATGATCCAGCCACATCTGTTGCAATGCCAGATCGAGAAAACACCTTCTGAAAGCAGTTAACTCAGATTGATCATTGATAATCTCATGTCTCAAAGGTTCAGCTACACTATGAGTAATTTCAGTGGCGAAAATGATAGCTGACGTGTTTAATTACTCTAGAAAGAAACATGGAAAAGCCTGGAGCGCAGCATAATTGGGGGAAAAGGAAAATGACCAGCCTGGGGCGGTGCAGATAAGCTGGTGAGATGTGGTACCTTCTGCGGGGTGGCGTCATGGTTAGGCTCCACGACGTCCTCTCGAGCTCGACGATGTCCTCATCGAGCTCGTCGGGATCCGGGGTGGGGTCCCGCATGTCCAGGTCGTTGTCCTCTTGGTCGATGTCGTCCATGGAGGACACCCCCCGCGTGCACAGAAACGAATCACACTCCATGGCTAGTGCTGCGCTCCTCCTCCTGGTGTTGGATGGCCACGGTTCGGAGGGAAGGTGGTCGTCGGGGGGAATGGTACTGGGAGAAGATGGGGCGGAATGGGAAAGGGAACAGGAAGAGTCCGGGGAGGGCGGCAGCGATCTAGTCGTCGTGGGCTTGGGGAGGACGCCGAGGATCTGGCCGTTGGGGGCTCGGGGAGGACGCCGGGAAGAGATGGGGCGGGGCAAACTCAGGGAGGACGCCGGGGAAGAGCTGGAAAGGGAAGGACCGGAGGGAAGGTAGTTGTTGGGGGACTGAGGAAGACGCCGGTGAGGAGTGAGTTGACCGTCGGCGGTCGAAATTGCTGGGTGGGCGCGGCGGTCGGGGCCGGCGAAAAGGGGAAGACGAAGAGAGGTAGGCCGAAACTGAAAAGGAGTCTGGCTTCGCACCAGAGTGAGGAGTGAATCAGGGACGGGATTTCGCTAGCCAACGAATAGTCAGCTATGCTATGCAACGTATTTCAACATGCCTCAGTGGCTTTTCGAAATATGCAATAAGACGCTGAAAATGTAGACTGAGCTACATGTAGTCTTTTTTTAATATATGAAAATTATATTTAAAAGTTTTTAAAAAATAAAATAAATTTTTGTGATAAGCAATATTGAATGCTACAAACCGGTACAAATTTTAATATGAAATACTTTATATTCTAGTCTACATAAAAAAGACAAAATCTAATATATATTATATAGTAAATCACTATATAATTTTGTCAGATTTTATTATTTTTATATAGCCTAGAATATAAATAATTTCATATTAAGATTTATACCGGTTTGTAGCATTCAACATTACATATCACAAGAATTTTCTTTCAATTTTTTTAAAAAACTTTAAAATACAAATTTTATATATTTAAAAATAAAAGGCTACATGTAGCTCGATCTACATTAGTCCATATCCGGCCCATTATCATATTTTTACATTTAAAATAGTTGCAGAGATCTGATATGTGTCCATTAGAGTGCTCGTGCAAGAGACCTCTCAGTTTGGAGGAACATGAATCTCAGCTTAGATTTCCTCACACGTGTTGAGATCTGCGAATACGAGTAAAGGGACCAAGGTGATTGACGATATCTAGGTCACTCTAGCAAGTTCTTTTTAGTTCTCGAAGTATCTCAAAGTGTTAAAATAGAAAAATATGATTTTCTTTCATGCAGAGTTATGATCTAAATAACAGTGATCTTGTAGAAAACTAGGAGATACCCCGCGCGTTGCTGCGGCAATTTAAGCAAGCAATCTATCTTGTATATATCTTGTATATAGTAGATCAACTGCAAATATTGGACACAAATATTGGACAAAGCTTTGTATAATTGGGTAGGAACCTGGAATTGGGGAACGGAAGGAAGGCAGTCACCAATATCTTCGACATCCTATGCGCGATACAGATAAAATAGGAAGGGGAGAGATGGTAGTACTTTGTCAGGGAGACGCCTAGTGGAGTCAGAGAGGGGTTGGCCAAGGAGCACCTCGGCGTGGGCTATTTGAGCAGGCCGCCGATTGACTCATGTAGCTCAAACAAACATTGTTTTTTCTGCTGTTGAGGTGGATTGATGCACAACTACGACTGATTGAGAGAACTGGGGAAAGGAAGAGAGCTCGGTAATTTATGTACGGAGTTGGTGGGAGATGAAGATAAAGAGGCGCTCGCCTGCCTCTCCAATCAAAGTGTGGTCGTTTCTTCTCTATGCTCTTGCGGTGATGGCTGATGAGATGGACTGAACCGAGACGTCATGCGCTGCGGACGAAAGCGATGCCATGCAAATGTTGAGGACGAAAGGAGTCTGTTGACGTGGACACTTTGCATGTTGAGCTTGCAAACATTAAATGAATATAGTGGGGATCAACTTTATAAGTACTAGATGATACCCCGCGCCATTGCGGCGGGAATTTGTTGGAAGAAATTCTAGGTATATTAGAAAAATAAAATAGAAATAATTAGAACATACTTGTTAACCACATCTTCTCTATGCAAGCAAAATAGTTTAATTAGGATGGATGATGAACGACTGGGTGGAAGAGTAAGATACCAATTACATGTCTTGATGTGTATATAGCACACCAAATATATAGTCAGCAGATATAAAACTGTATCGAATTATAATTAAGTTTACAATTAGAATAACTCACGAATAATGCAATTGGATGGAAGTGGCAGGAGTACAAATCCAATCACCGAATATGAGAGAGGAATCACATAATTTAACCGTGAATTCAGAAAAGCACCACACTGCACGTTCAAGTGCTGGTGGAAGTTTAGAATTTCCTATTATCGATCAATTTTGTAAAATGACTGACTAAGTTTTTACAATCTGCACAGAAATTAGCTGAGAAGATATAATTTTTTGTCATAATAAGGGAAGACCAATCAAGCACAGTGTCAACGCCGGTTCAAGGATTGAACTTGATATTTCATAGCATATTATACAATTTGGCCATTCATTTCCAATTAGTGTTGTGAACCTGTTTCAGATACATTGGTGTGTAAGTTGTGTTGAAGAGCTATGACAGTAAACGGAGTTCAGTAAATAGAATATTACCAATTCTGCAAACACAAACATAGATAAAAAGATGTAGATCTGAAGCAATTCTACAGCAGTCAAAGAAGAACAGTTTGTAACAATAATTAAAAGAAGACATAGTACATCTATAGATTGGAATTTTGGAATCTGTGAACACAATCATGTACGTCGCACATATCAAATAATAAAATCAAATGGAGCTGACTTCCATATAGCCTGAAGACAGTCAGCAAATCTTATTCCAAACTTGTACCTACTTACCTTGTTAGGTAGTGTTTACTTTCTGTTCATGATAAAGTTGACAGTCAGGTATGCTTAGTCCATGCAACAACCAAGTAGTATCTTGAGCAGTTTGGTAGTGGCTCAAGCTACACGTGTGGGCGTGGAATGACACATGCAGTAGGCAACGTGATGACAGACTCACTGAAGTTTGTTATTTCAACGTTCTTTGCTTTAATCCTTCGAAATAAGAAGAAAACAGATAGAACAGAAAAGCTGCAACTTTTACACAGGCAAAATCCCTCTCTTGTGTGTCTACTTGGGTGAGAATCCCCTGCGATCATAAAGTTACTTCAGGTCTGCAACTACAGAAATAGGGAGTGATATATACTCTCAGGTCCATGCAAATGGAAGAAAAAATATGTTCAGCTTCCTTCAAATATTTACGTATCAATGGTCCACACTCTTGGGATTGCAGATTCAAGACTAACCTGCAAACATCAAAATAATGCAATTGTTGTATGACACTTTGGTTTCTTCAATGGAAAGCGGGGAAACCCCTTTTTCTTCAAAAGAAAACACACAGACAATAGTAACAAATAGAAGATATGTTCAATGATGAAGAAGGTTATGAAGCATAGATCAGAGTTAATTTGTGCAGTATTGCGAGGTAATTTCTACAGATCTTCTTTAGCAAACATAGTTACCTCCAATGGATGATAGCAACGCCTTCCTCAAGGGGTTTCAGTAAACTGATTAATAAAATCCGGTGTGTTTCCAAACGCAATCAGCTAGAACAAATCAGGGGCAGTACAGGCCTCTTAGTTTCAGCGAGCAGACCCACAATAATAAATCCAAAGCAATATGGGGATTTGAGGTAGCAGCTGTCAGAAATCATCAAATCTGCTGCAGGGAAAACTCATTGACTCGAGTGGATTTGAAGCCGAAGCTCAACCTGGCAGTATTGGAAGATACGCTGAGGGATTGAAATAATGTAAGGAGGAGTAAAAATGGGTATCGGGCAGGTACCAGGAGGCCGCTTGTAACACCCCACTTTTTGTAACCCTGTTTAAGTCATGTTTAGTGAGCCAAAAATTAGGGCCAACAAAAACTTTTCGAGCAAACCTCTGGAAGTACTGTTTCTTGCTTGTTTGTTTTGGTTGTTATGTTAGTGATGTCTGCTTGAGTTGCTTATTGAGCACCATTGTGAACCAACACAATCCTTGTGCCCTTGTGATCATGCTCTTATTTATGCTTCTAGTTATTTTCCAAAACCATTATCTTGGCAAACTCTCCTTTGTATTCAAATTATTTTATTTATCCAAATAAACGCCAAGATTTATTCTTGAGACAAAGCTTTTATCAAACCTAAGTATTTACAAAATTATCTGGACCTACAAAGTAGAGTGGTCCAACTATTTTTTACAAACTTTTATTTTGTTGATATTTATAAAAGGATTTCAAACACCTTTGAGAAGACTTTACAAAGGAGATGTTTATGTCTCCATTTGTTTCTAAAACTATCTACCAAAGCCTTACTCCTTTATTTGAAACTCTTCTCTACTTGACCCTGGCATGATCACTAAGCACTGGTTCAATCATTTATTCTGATAATGCTAGATTAGCTGCAAATGATTGACCTTGTGTGGTGAGTTGACTTTGTGTGACTGTTTGACTTTGATGAGTTGCTTGTGTGTACACATACTCCTCATATAGGCCTGTGGCCTAACCTTTTCAAATCTCCTCAATTTATATTTTGTCCCATGTAAGTTGTTTCCACTCCATCTTTCAAATCAAACCTATCTGGTTATTTTCATCTCAATCCTGAATCCCTAACTCTAATATCTTAGTCTTATTATGAGACATTAGGAGCACCATTTTGAGAAATCTGAAAACTAATCAAACTAGCCCAAGGAAGGCACCCATGGTGTTATTTGAATCATTTTCATCCAACCATAAAAAGGTTCCACTCTGGTTTAGAAAATCATCTCTTGTAGGCATTTCATCAAACACCTAGTGTGTAGACTATCAGTGTCTATTAACAGATTCAATTTTCCAACACCTATATTAAGCTCATCTATTCTATCCATGGCAATGTACCTTTCTAGAACTCATATTTGTCATGTGTTCTTCCATTCCTTCCATTGCCACCTGGTCATTTGAAGTCATTTGCTACTTGTTCTAATCCTGTTCCTGACCCTAATCAAATCACTGACCATTTGACTATTATCATATGCACTTTTGCTCCTACTTCTAGAACTCGAAATAAATTGTTCAGAGACCATTCCTTGACCCATTCCTCTTCCTTTTGATCTACTCTAACTATCTATGCACTTGCATGTGCATTTTGAAGCATGTCACCTATTTATGTGACTAGGTTTTGAACCCTAGTCAAAAACTGAATTCACCTTCTAGTTTTCCTTGCTCCTCTTGATAATTAGTCAACACTCATCATAAAATCTCTCCATAAATTCATTTCCTCTCTTCTAGCATTTGGAAATGTTATTCTTGCAAAATATCACTTTTCCTCCATCAAGAATAGCTATGTCTCTATCTCATCTTTCTTGCATAATAAAATGCATATGAATGGTACCTTGTTATTTCATGCACCTTTTTATTCTCATCAAATATTTTATAAACTCCTACCTTGTTCTCCTATTCCTATAGGACCCTATGGACCCAAAACCGTAGTGGTTAATCTTCAAATTTTCAAAACCTTGTCTCAAGTAGTATGGTCCAAATCTTCACATTCCAATTTTTGGTGGTCTTGCCTATTCCCAAATAAAACCTTCCAAATTGGCAATACCATTAATCTTACCCAAACCACACCTATCTAATCCATTGTGCGTTCCATCTCCTATGAGCCCCTAGTTATTTCCATCTATCATTTCTGAAATCTGGTCCAAAGTATATTTTGGGCAAATCTTCAAATACCCAAACTTCAGTGATAAATCTAATTTGGCAAAGCCCTTATACCATCCCTAAATTTCTCACCACCCTCCTTGAAACACCCCAGCATGCCCATGCTTGGAATCCATCTCATCTACCTCTCATATTTTCATTTGATCAATGCATGCATCCAACACCATTTCCACCTCCATTTACCAAACTTCAATGAAACTTCACCAAACCACCACCCAGCCTTCTCTAGCACTTGACACCCCTCTGGTCGAAATCCTACTGTAGCAGCACTCTCTCTTTTGTCCTCTAGTGCTTGGAGGTAGCCATTGGTAATACTCATGCATGTGTGCAAAGATCTTGTCTCAGACTTGTTTAAAAGCCAGCAGCAGCTCCTTCCCAAGCAAGATACCTTCCCAGGCTCTCTCTTATCCTCTCCACCGTCCTTGGTGCCCAACCAGAGGTAGCCAAGCCCACCACATGTGCCAAACCGACATAGGATACCATACACCACCACCCCTCTAGATATAAACCCACAGCGCACCCCATCCCCTCTCTGGACCCTCATTCCACTCTCACACCCTCACCTTTCCCTCCCAGAGCACCAGGAACCACCCCCAGCATTGAACCAGAGAAGGAGAGAAGAAACCCTAGCCCTAAATCTGCAAAGAAGAAGGGTCAAATGCCACCACTCTGAACCCTATCCGAGCTCATTTACTGCATTCGTGTACTCCCCTATACACTACCAACCTAATCCTACCCCTCTCTTGATCCAGAAACACCAAATCGATGACCATCTGGGGGCGTCCGGTCGAGTTCCTCCACTGCCGGCATGCAGATCTTCTTCTCGGGGACCAATCCGCCGCTGCCGCCCCTCTCCGAGCTCGCCGTCGTGCACCGCGCCACCCCGTCACCTCCTCGTCACCGGGGAAAGCCCCCCGGTGAGCCCCCGCACCCTGCCTGGCCGCCGCTAGGGTTTCCGCCGTGTTCCTGCGGTCGGAGGAAGAAGACGGCCGAGGGCCGTCGATCATAACTTGATCGGACGGCCCCGGTTGCCCCGTACCGTTTCGGGTACGTTGGCGTCTGACGGCTGGGCCCCGCCCGTCAGCCCTTTGAATTCGGATCCCGCGCGACGCTGGCAGATCTGGGCCCGATTCACCCCGGGTCGGCCCAGCCCGAGCAGATCTGGCCCGCGCAATTTTTTTTAGAAAAATCCTGTTAACTATATTCCCAGATCTGCAAACTTTGATAAATCATAGAATATTCTCTGATTATGCAAATTGAATGAATCAAGTTTCTGTGGACTCCTTGTTAAAATATCTATCCAATGGCACCTGCCCCATTCCATTTGGGCCCCTGTAGAAATACTTGTATTTAACCTTGCAAAACAAGCACCTTTTTGTCAAAATTGCAAATCTAGAGTTTTATAAATTGAAATGCTTTGTTTCCAATTTCCAGAGATGCTATGATGTGTTAGCTTGCATGTCACACTAGATTTGCTATTTTAGGAGCATATGGTTACCTGTAGTGATTACCTTAGTGATGCTTAGGTTTCACATGGTTTTATTTATTGTGCTCAGTAGGTATATTATTTTTGGGTGATTCCAACTTCCAGTGGTAGATTGTTGTGATATCTTGCTTGACTCACTGGTTTTGATATTTTAGGACTTGTAATCTTGCAGTAGTAATTAAAATGGCATAGTGTGTAATTAATCATAGAAAAATCACCATTTTCTGTAGAAGTAGAATTTTGTGTTGAATCCAACTTTGTTGGATTGTGTTCTGGAAGAGCTTTCCAGAACACTTGACCTCATATTTTTCTGAATAACATAGAATATTTGAGGATTATTTTGGTGCCCTAGTGTTATTCTCCTATAGTTAAATTCATAGGAGTTAGACCACACTTTGTTTTTCAGTAAATCCAACTTTGGTAGTTTCTTAAGATTGTTGTCAACCTGCAAGATTGATAGAGGTGCTGTTTGCTTCACTGGATGCCTACATGCTTGAAGTGGTTGCTAAAGTGGTGGTGTTCACATCAACTTAAGAAACCCTAGTTTCTAGTAGGCTTAATTTGCTAATTAAGAACCTTTAAAACTTTGTTTGTTTTCTAAACTTGTTTGCTTCTGATACTCTTTGATAAGATGGTATGAGTGCTGAAATGCTTGTGGCTTGTGTATACATGTATGCTTATTGTGTGCTTTTTTTTTCCGGCGATAGTATCGAACGAGGAGTGTACCGAAGAGGGTGAAGTGTACGAGTACCGAGGAGGGAGGAATCTTTGTTTATCAAGAAGAAGAAGACCAGGGACAAGCTACTAAGGCAAGCCATCTAACTTGATGCATATCTGAACCATAATTACACATTTGCATATCTCCTTCTACTTTATTAAAGTGCATGGATTTATGTTGCTATAGTCCCTATAGCAATTATTTGTTGACTCAGGCTCCGCGAGTCAAGTTGATATCATCCATCGAGATGACCCCCTTTTGCTACCTATTCCAATACCCCTGAAGTAGTGGCTTGTTGGTTAGCGACAATGCCTTTGATAAACTTTCTAGTGGAGCCAAAACTCTAGGACTGGGAACACTCAATGAAAGTTTACGAAAATGTTTCCGAAAACCTTGGGGTAGTAACTACCCCATTGAAGTGGTTTCAAAAATGGTTTTTGTCAAAATGGAGGACAAGGAGATGGTGGTTTTTAATATGACATTGGTGATCACTAGGCGTTCGCTCAGAACAATTAACCCGTGCAACCACATTACCCTGGTATGGGACGGGGCTTAGTCGGAAGTTTATCTGCCTTAGTGCGGGGAGCCTCGCACTATATAAGGGTCTGGAGGACCCCGGAATCCGGGTTGTCGCAAGTGGTGGGCAATAGTGTAGCGGGCCCGCCAATAGGCTACCCGTCCGGAAGACACTTGGGTTTCTCCCGCCGTGGCACTGGAACTACGCTCGGCAGAGGTAGACGGCCAGGGTTTGCCGGGGATGTATACTCCACAGGGTAGGCGCCCGTATTAAGGTGGATAGATGGAAGGCTATGATCGATTATCCGAACCCCGCATACTTGTGTATGACGGTCCGTGGTGGTATCCCGGTGGATTTATCGGATGGTGTGGGTAAAGTGTACAACCTCTGCAGAGTGAAATTCTATTCGAATAGCCGAGTCCTCGGTCATGGACGGTTGGGACGACCGTTGCCTAGCCCAATGTCGGTTTTGTTTTTCAAAAGTGGATTTCGGAAAGAAATGGAGAAAGTGTCGGACGGAGTACTCGAAGGGTACTGCCGTGGCACGTGCTTGGGTTCGGAGTACTTGGAGGGTACTGCCGAAGGTGGAAAGTGGTCATGTGTGATTGACCAGAATTAATAAGGAGGGTGGTCATGTTTGATTGGCCCCCGCCGGCTCTTCTCTTGAAAATGAGTTCCCCCTTCCCTAGAGCTTTTACTAAAGATGCTTTACAAAGATCCTTCTTTAATAAGGATACAGAGATGTCGTATGACATGCTATATCGACACGAGAGATTGACTAGATAGGGAAAACTAGACTAGAGCATTTCTTCTTGCTACAGCCAAACTGCATATTTGTCCTCTCCCCTTTAGATGGTTTGCGAGTACAATTCAAATGTACTCACGGCTTTGTCCCTGGCTATTAACTTGGCCAGATTATGGAGAAGACTACTCAGAAGGTGACGATGGTAGCGATGACGCCGGTGCGAACTAGGAATGTCTCCCAGTCAGTTGCCTACAGGGTAGTAGGCATGACGTGGGTCATCAACGCTGCTTGGTATCCGCTGCTTGGTTTGTAAACTTGCCCTGCGTGGCATTATCAGTCTTGGTCGTGTGACCAATTGTAAGACTTTAAATTCGGTACTGTAATGGATGATGTAACTTTGATATCAGCTCGGTTATGTGGACTCACGACATACTGATCATGGGATCGTGAGTTGTATGCATAACGGGAATTCCGGGTGGTAAACCGGGGTCCCCACAGAGTTGGTATCAGAGCCATCCTGACTGTAGGAGACCTTAGTTAGCATGGGCGTTAGTTAGGAAACTACTTTTTGGGTAAACCTAATTGCAAAACTTATATTCCCTAGGTAGCCAATAGTATGGCTTAATCCCTACTTGCCCTTTTCAACACTTCTAATCTTACCTCTCTAATTTTCAAGGATTTTAAAGATTTTACTCTCCTACCTTTCCCACTTCAAATTCAAATAATGGACGTTATACCCCAACTAGACCTGAAGCTTAGCAATACCAGATGGAGCAAATATTCAGACGGATGTCTTCAAACATACCCAGCTGTGAAGGAAGAAGGATTTTGTCAATGTTTTGCCTTTGGTTCACACCAATGGCTCTGTCAAGATACTAACCTTGATCCTCCCTGGACTTGCGCTTTTGCAGTCGCCAAGTACCAAGTACTTAGTTGCTTGACTAGTATTTATTAGGTCTGTCAGGCATGTATGCTACCAATGGAACACTTCAGCAATCCCTCTGAAGACCTCACAACCATGTGATGTGATACAAGAAGACTCACAAAACTGCACTTCCCAAGTCAACATCAACGTCTCTACAACACTGCAACTTCACCACCAACTACCATCAAGTTTCTGCTGAAGCAAGAGTCAAGGAGAATGAAGACATCAACAACTATGGCAAACCATGACCCTAGGATGAACAGGACTAACCCCAAATATCACGCGATGTTAGGCGTCGTTGGTACTTGAAGTTCCTCGTGTGTTTCCTGCAATTGTTTGTTGTTTGCCTTGTGTGTTTCCTGAATGTGTGTTGGTACTTTGTGCTCATGCTTGTTTTGGCCTCTCGGCCCTAAAAACCCTCTAGTGTGTAAAACCCGGGATAGAAAACCTCTCTAAAATGTGTTTTTGCTCTCATCTACTTATGTCCGCTCGAGTAGCATTCATAGAGTAAAATTAAGATGCTAACTCTAACCTTGAAAATGGTGGATAATAACTCTTCTTGCAACACCTCCACAAGATCCGGCGCAACAATTTGTGCCGAGTGTCTCAAGCTTCATCAAGACCTCTCTACAACGTCAAGGGAGCAGAAGATAGACCCGCCTAGACTACAAAGGACTTCTAGGAGACAAAGACTTCACTACCCCAGGATCGCCTAACCTTAACTTTAGAGTTTTGCTAGCATTGATGATACTCTCTTAGCACCCCAACGCTTGCTAAACTTCTAACAAGCCGACTAACATTGAGCATAGAAGTATTAAGGCCAAGACCTAACATTCGAAGATCAAACCGTTGTCGCCACTTGAAGCCCGAAGACTCACGTGCTTGATCTCCACTGAGCAAATGGAAGGACGAAGGCTCTCCAAAATCAAGCCATCAATGTCGACTCTGCATTTAGAAGATATCAATGGAGGTAACAACGAGAAGAAGTGAAGACTGTTCTAACTAACTCGCTCGCTCGTCCAAATTTTTGACGGGTTTGAAAACCAATACTGACTTATGCCACGAGTAGAAATCCACGTGAAGATTTCTCGGAATATGAAGTCGACTCAAGGTATCCCAGTATACCTCAAGATTCTCAAGACTACAAGAAGCAAGATCTTCAATAATCTCCACCGACCCGAAGACAAGAAGAAATAGGTCATCGACTACTGGAAGACACACCGTTGGTGGTGCAGCGCCGCCTAAAGTGTTTTTAGCTCAATCACAAGACGACCTAGAAGAATGGTTTCCATTAGGGCTAACCTACGCCTTGGTAGTTAGGAAGCATAGGAGACTAAGCTGATAAAAATTCGACGTGCCTATCAAGACCGAAGCATAGATGCTCTCGTCTACCGTCTGCAAGGTCGAGATTAAAGGTCTACGCCAACATCAAGCTCCAAGGCACGACTCCAAGATCTGAAGATTCCATCAAGCTACGCGAGGGAAGAAGCGACTCCAAGCCAACAAGAGCTACGCGAGAAGCCTCGACTCTTCAAGACCTCAATCGCGAGTTGAAACCCTTCTAACTCTCGTAGGATCCTTTTTGGACATACTAGATAGCTTGACCCCACTAACCTTAAAAAGTGTCTCGGCACGGTTTCGACAAGGTACTTTTGGCAACATCAACTCTTCAGCCATCAACTGCAGCAAGTGAAGATGATCTACATATTCAGCAAGAGCAAGCCTTCGATGTAGCTCGAAGTAGCATTAAAAAGTTGGAAGAGCGACCTTTCGAAGTCTAACTCTAACCTAGTCTCTTCACCTCTCTAGTACTACGCTTAGGAATCTCGGGACGAGATTCTGTTTAAGGGGGGAAGAGCTGTAACACCCCACTTTTTGTAACCCTGTTTAAGTCATGTTTAGTGAGCCAAAAATTAGGGCCAACAAAAACTTTTCGAGCAAACCTCTGGAAGTACTGTTTCTTGCTTGTTTGTTTTGGTTGTTATGTTAGTGATGTCTGCTTGAGTTGCTTATTGAGCACCATTGTGAACCAACACAATCCTTGTGCCCTTGTGATCATGCTCTTATTTATGCTTCTAGTTATTTTCCAAAACCATTATCTTGGCAAACTCTCCTTTGTATTCAAATTATTTTATTTATCCAAATAAACGCCAAGATTTATTCTTGAGACAAAGCTTTTATCAAACCTAAGTATTTACAAAATTATCTGGACCTACAAAGTAGAGTGGTCCAACTATTTTTTACAAACTTTTATTTTGTTGATATTTATAAAAGGATTTCAAACACCTTTGAGAAGACTTTACAAAGGAGATGTTTATGTCTCCATTTGTTTCTAAAACTATCTACCAAAGCCTTACTCCTTTATTTGAAACTCTTCTCTACTTGACCCTGGCATGATCACTAAGCACTGGTTCAATCATTTATTCTGATAATGCTAGATTAGCTGCAAATGATTGACCTTGTGTGGTGAGTTGACTTTGTGTGACTGTTTGACTTTGATGAGTTGCTTGTGTGTACACATACTCCTCATATAGGCCTGTGGCCTAACCTTTTCAAATCTCCTCAATTTATATTTTGTCCCATGTAAGTTGTTTCCACTCCATCTTTCAAATCAAACCTATCTGGTTATTTTCATCTCAATCCTGAATCCCTAACTCTAATATCTTAGTCTTATTATGAGACATTAGGAGCACCATTTTGAGAAATCTGAAAACTAATCAAACTAGCCCAAGGAAGGCACCCATGGTGTTATTTGAATCATTTTCATCCAACCATAAAAAGGTTCCACTCTGGTTTAGAAAATCATCTCTTGTAGGCATTTCATCAAACACCTAGTGTGTAGACTATCAGTGTCTATTAACAGATTCAATTTTCCAACACCTATATTAAGCTCATATATTCTATCCATGGCAATGTACCTTTCTAGAACTCATATTTGTCATGTGTTCTTCCATTCCTTCCATTGCCACCTGGTCATTTGAAGTCATTTGCTACTTGTTCTAATCCTGTTCCTGACCCTAATCAAATCACTGACCATTTGACTATTATCATATGCACTTTTGCTCCTACTTCTAGAACTCAAAATAAATTGTTCAGAGACCATTCCTTGACCCATTCCTCTTCCTTTTGATCTACTCTAACTATCTATGCACTTGCATGTGCATTTTGAAGCATGTCACCTATTTATGTGACTAGGTTTTGAACCCTAGTCAAAAACTGAATTCACCTTCTAGTTTTCCTTGCTCCTCTTGATAATTAGTCAACACTCATCATAAAATCTCTCCATAAATTCATTTCCTCTCTTCTAGCATTTGGAAATGTTATTCTTGCAAAATATCACTTTTCCTCCATCAAGAATAGCTATGTCTCTATCTCATCTTTCTTGCATAATAAAATGCATATGAATGGTACCTTGTTATTTCATGCACCTTTTTATTCTCATCAAATATTTTATAAACTCCTACCTTGTTCTCCTATTCCTATAGGACCCTATGGACCCAAAACCGTAGTGGTTAATCTTCAAATTTTCAAAACCTTGTCTCAAGTAGTATGGTCCAAATCTTCACATTCCAATTTTTGGTGGTCTTGCCTATTCCCAAATAAAACCTTCCAAATTGGCAATACCATTAATCTTACCCAAACCACACCTATCTAATCCATTGTGCGTTCCATCTCCTATGAGCCCCTAGTTATTTCCATCTATCATTTCTGAAATCTGGTCCAAAGTATATTTTGGGCAAATCTTCAAATACCCAAACTTCAGTGATAAATCTAATTTGGCAAAGCCCTTATACCATCCCTAAATTTCTCACCACCCTCCTTGAAACACCCCAGCATGCCCATGCTTGGAATCCATCTCATCTACCTCTCATATTTTCATTTGATCAATGCATGCATCCAACACCATTTCCACCTCCATTTACCAAACTTCAATGAAACTTCACCAAACCACCACCCAGCCTTCTCTAGCACTTGACACCCCTCTGGTCGAAATCCTACTGTAGCAGCACTCTCTCTTTTGTCCTCTAGTGCTTGGAGGTAGCCATTGGTAATACTCATGCATGTGTGCAAAAATCTTGTCTCAGACTTGTTTAAAAGCCAGCAACAGCTCCTTCCCAAGCAAGATACCTTCCCAGGCTCTCTCTTATCCTCTCCACCGTCCTTGGTGCCCAACCAGAGGTAGCCAAGCCCACCACATGTGCCAAACCGACATAGGATACCATACACCACCACCCCTCTAGATATAAACCCACAGCGCACCCCATCCCCTCTCTGGACCCTCATTCCACTCTCACACCCTCACCTTTCCCTCCCAGAGCACCAGGAACCACCCCCAGCATTGAACCAGAGAAGGAGAGAAGAAACCCTAGCCCTAAATCTGCAAAGAAGAAGGGTCAAATGCCACCACTCTGAACCCTATCCGAGCTCATTTACTGCATTCGTGTACTCCCCTATACACTACCAACCTAATCCTACCCCTCTCTTGATCCAGAAACACCAAATCGATGACCATCTGGGGGCGTCCGGTCGAGTTCCTCCACTGCCGGCATGCAGATCTTCTTCCCGGGGACCAATCCGCCGCTGCCGCCCCTCTCCGAGCTTGCCGTCGTGCACCGCGCCACCCCGTCACCTCCTCGTCACCGGGGAAAGCCCCCAGGTGAGCCCCCGCACCCTGCTTGGCCGCCGCTAGGGTTTCCGCCGTGTTCCTGCGGTCGGAGGAAGAAGACGGCCGAGGGCCGTCGATCATAACTTGATCGGACAGCCCCGGTTGCCCCGTACCGTTTCGGGTACGTTGGCGTCTGACGGCTGGGCCCCGCCCGTCAGCCCTTTGAATTCGGATCCCGCGCGACGCTGGCAGATCTGGGCCAGATTCACCCCGGGTCGGCCCAGCCCGAGCAGATCTGGCCCGCGCAATTTTTTTTAGAAAAATCCTGTTAACTATATTCCCAGATCTGCAAACTTTGATAAATCATAGAATATTCTCTGATTATGCAAATTGAATGAATCAAGTTTCTGTGGACTCCTTGTTAATATATCTATCCAATGGCACCTGCCCCATTCCATTTGGGCCCCTGTAGAAATACTTGTATTTAACCTTGCAAAACAAGCACCTTTTTGTCAAAATTGCAAATCTAGAGTTTTATAAATTGAAATGCTTTGTTTCCAATTTCCAGAGATGCTATGATGTGTTAGCTTGCATGTCACACTAGATTTGCTATTTTAGGAGCATATGGTTACCTGTAGTGATTACCTTAGTGATGCTTAGGTTTCACATGGTTTTATTTATTGTGCTCAGTAGGTATATTATTTTTGGGTGATTCCAACTTCCAGTGGTAGATTGTTGTGATATCTTGCTTGACTCACTGGTTTTGATATTTTAGGACTTGTAATCTTGCAGTAGTAATTAAAATGGCATAGTGTGTAATTAATCATAGAAAAATCACCATTTTCTGTAGAAGTAGAATTTTGTGTTGAATCCAACTTTGTTGGATTGTGTTCTGGAAGAGCTTTCCAGAACACTTGACCTCATATTTTTCTGAATAACAGAGAATATTTGAGGATTATTTTGGTGCCCTAGTGTTATTCTCCTATAGTTAAATTCATAGGAGTTAGACCACACTTTGTTTTTCAGTAAATCCAACTTTGGTAGTTTCTTAAGATTGTTGTCAACCTGCAAGATTGATAGAGGTGCTGTTTGCTTCACTGGATGCCTACATGCTTGAAGTGGTTGCTAAAGTGGTGGTGTTCACATCAACTTAAGAAACCCTAGTTTCTAGTAGGCTTAATTTGCTAATTAAGAACCTTTAAAACTTTGTTTGTTTTCTAAACTTGTTTGCTTCTGATACTCTTTGATAAGATGGTATGAGTGCTGAAATGCTTGTGGCTTGTGTATACATGTATGCTTATTGTGTGCTTTTTTTTTCCGGCGATAGAATCGAACGAGGAGTGTACCGAAGAGGGTGAAGTGTACGAGTACCGAGGAGGGAGGAATCTTTGTTTATCAAGAAGAAGAAGACCAGGGACAAGCTACTAAGGCAAGCCATCTAACTTGATGCATATCTGAACCATAATTACACATTTGCATCTCTCCTTCTACTTTATTAAAGTGCATGGATTTATGTTGCTATAGTCCCTATAGCAATTATTTGTTGACTCAGGCTCCGCGAGTCAAGTTGATATCATCCATCGAGATGACCCCCTTTTGCTACCTATTCCAATACCCCTGAAGTAGTGGCTTGTTGGTTAGCGACAATGCCTTTGATAAACTTTCTAGTGGAGCCAAAACTCTAGGACTGGGAACACTCAATGAAAGTTTACGAAAATGTTTCCGAAAACCTTGGGGTAGTAACTACCCCATTGAAGTGGTTTCAAAAATGGTTTTTGTCAAAATGGAGGACAAGGAGATGGTGGTTTTTTATATGACATTGGTGATCACTAGGCGTTCGCTCAGAACAATTAACCCGTGCAACCACATTACCCTGGTATGGGACGGGGCTTAGTCGGAAGTTTATATGCCTTAGTGCGGGGAGCCTCGCACTATATAAGGGTCTGGAGGACCCCGGAATCCGGGTTGTCGCAAGTGGTGGGCAATAGTGTAGCGGGCCCGCCAATAGGCTACCCGTCCGGAAGACACTTGGGTTTCTCCCGCCGTGGCACTGGAACTACGCTCGGCAGAGGTAGACGGCCAGGGTTTGCCGGGGATGTATACTCCACAGGGTAGGCGCCCGTATTAAGGTGGATAGATGGAAGGCTATGATCGATTATCCGAACCCCGCATACTTGTGTATGACGGTCCGTGGTGGTATCCCGGCGGATTTATCGGATGGTGTGGGTAAAGTGTACAACCTCTGCAGAGTGAAATTCTATTCGAATAGCCGAGTCCTCGGTCATGGACGGTTGGGACGACCGTTGCCTAGCCCAATGTCGGTTTTGTTTTTCAAAAGTGGATTTCGGAAAGAAATGGAGAAAGTGTCGGACGGAGTACTCGGAGGGTACTGCCGTGGCACGTGCTTGGGTTCGGAGTACTTGGAGGGTACTGCCGAAGGTGGAAAGTAGTCATGTGTGATTGACCAGAATTAATAAGGAGGGTGGTCATGTTTGATTGGCCCCCGCCGGCTCTTCTCTTGAAAATGAGTTCCCCCTTCCCTAGAGCTTTTACTAAAGATGCTTTACAAAGATCCTTCTTTAATAAGGATACAGAGATGTCGTATGACATGCTATATCGACACGAGAGATTGACTAGATAGGAAAAACTAGACTAGAGCCTTTCTTCTTGCTACAGCCAAACTGCATATTTGTCCTCTCCCCTTTAGATGGTTTGCGAGTACAATTCAAATGTACTCACGGCTTTGTCCCTGGCTATTAACTTGGCCAGATTATGGAGAAGACTACTCAGAAGGTGACGATGGTAGCGATGACGCCGGTGCGAACTAGGAACGTCTCCCAGTCAGTTGCCTGTAGGGTAGTAGGCATGACATGGGTCATCAACGCTGCTTGGTATCCGCTGCTTTGTTTGTAAACTTGCCCTGCGTGGCATTATCAGTCTTGGTCGTGTGACCAATTGTAAGACTTTAAATTCGGTACTGTAATGGATGATGTAACTTTGATATCAGCTCGGTTATGTGGACTCACGACATACTGATCATGGGATCGTGAGTTGTATGCATAACGGGAATTCCGGGTGGTAAACCGGGGTCCCCACACCGCTGGAAGAGGGCGTGCTTGGTGGCTTGGTGCAGATGGCAGCATGGCCTGCTTTTAATTTGGAGGTGCTGGTGGCAGATGACTTCAATGGGGCAGTTTGCACTCATTAAATGACGGGAGTTATTCGGTGGCTTCATGAGGATCTGCGAGAGGAGATCTGCAGGCTGCGGCCGCGACTTGAACATTAGTGGGGAGAAGTACGAACGGTCGCGGCGGAGGAGGAAGATGAATAGAGGCTATGCGGATGCTCTCTTTTTTTAGAATGGGCTGCTTAATTTTCCCACGGATGGACTTTGGAGCCCGAGCCAGTCCAGCCCACTAATAAAATATCAAGGAAGCAATGTGAAGCGACGCACGGAGAAATTCCAGCCCACGTCACTCGAGTACACGAACGAAAAATCTATGAACGAATTGAAGAGAAGCTAATGGGGTGGGAAAAAGGGGGTGACGTGGCTTCACCACAAGCTAGGAAAATAAGGTAGTGGGGGATTCTTATTTAGATATAAAAGATTATAGATCCCCAAAATCATTCTAGAACACGATTATAATAAATAATATGATTTACTTATGATGGAATATTGTACAATAAACTAAAAATAGCATAGATGCATTTTATATGCATCATGTGTAATTAGCAATTCATATGTGTCATAATATTAGCAGGTCATATGTCCGTACGAACTCTCCATCCCTAAAAACTCTCATCCGACTTGGTTCTGTGTAATTAGCAGTTGTCGTCAGAGACAACATCTCAAAGAGATCACATTCCATTAATTGATACGTCGCATCCACAAACGGGGTTCTTCATACGTGAACCAATCTTCACGATTATTCATACCCATGAATCATCGTATGATGAGGATCAATTGCATGTGATTCCGAGCTTTCCAACTCAAAGTAACCTCAGAACACTAGGTACTACAAAGATTTGGTGAAGTTTAAGAGGTATGATCTTGACATAGATTTTTTTTACCAAAATAAAGTTTTCAACATTTTTTAGCAGAGTGTGATATATTTAAATAATCTGAACCTCATATTTCAGATGCAAAAGAAAAAAAAAACTTCTCCTCAGCCTCATCGTCAACAAAAGGTCTACATCCTTCAATTGGCATGTACTATGGAATGACTTTAATGTTTCTATATCCCGTGTATCGCATGATATAGAGTTTGGAGAAGGTTCAAATAGTATGTCCTTGACCCAATTTTTACATATAAGTACTAAATGCATGAGATATTTCTAGACATAGAAGCTCAAAGGCGACACACATCGTGATCGTCAAAGAGCTCGCCCACAACGTTACTTAAGAAGAGAAGTTAATCGAAATCTTTCTTTCCTATCTACTGTCGTAATTCCCATGTCAATTATGTGCTTGCTTTCATGTTTTTTTTTCTATAGTGCTGATGATTTTTTTCATGGTGCATATATAAATAGGTTCTATTTTCATGGATTAAAATTGGCGTACGGCCCAATCCTATATTTTTTTAGGAAAGCCCAATCTCATATAGGCACCAGTTTCCTTGGAAGAACAAGACATTTTACTTGGGCACGCGGCTAACCCAGCCCAGCCCAGCCCAGCCCAGCCCAACTCAGCTGCCGCGGTAGAAAAAATCTCTCCACACGACAAAAAAGAGGAAGAAAAATCTAGGCACGCAACGTGACGCCACGTCTCTCCCCACTTCCTCGGTAGTTCGTCTTCCTCGTCTTCCTTTCCCCGTCCTTCGTCGCTCGCCGCCGGAAGAAGCTGCGACCCCGACTGGAGCTTACTCTACTATCGCCGGTACGGACTCCTCCGAACCCCTTCCTCCTCCGATCCCCTCACCCTGACTGTCCGAGGCCCCGATCGGATCCTCTTCCGCGCCTCGTTTCCGGCTGCTGGATGGGTTCCGCGCGCAGCTGCGGCACCCTAGTGGTCTAATCGATCTGAGTGGACCACGACGGTTCCTCTGTCAATCTGATTCCTTCCAGTTCCAGTTAGTTGGTTACTCGTGCACCGCTAGAGTTAGGATTTGGAATCGATCTTAGTTCGTCAGGCTCGCTGCTCGCTAGGTCGTGTTGGTTTCTCTAGTAACGATTAAGG
Organism: Dactylis glomerata; assembly: GCA_007115705.1. NCBI lineage: Eukaryota > Viridiplantae > Streptophyta > Magnoliopsida > Poales > Poaceae > Dactylis > Dactylis glomerata. The sequence goes on from QXEO01000734.1 coordinate 7,180,105, forward strand.
AAATCCCTATTGTTTCTTATTTTGATGCATGTTTCGCTTGGTGTGTCTGAGTCGTCAAAGGCCTAGAGGGGAAATGACTGAATCAACAAAACTGGATACTGAACCCTCCTTGCTCTGCTTATCCTTCTGAACCATAGCTGTTTTATGTTCGTCTCACAGCTACTTTGTTACTCCGTCTGCATATTTTTGTTTGCTATCACCACAGATCGGATGCCGCACAGTTTCAGTCCGCAACTTTTCACTAGTACTTGCATCTCACTGGCTGTAAAATCATTGCAAAATTTCTTACCATTTAGTAGATGTAGCTTTGTACGGTCGGGTTTTCTTACTTCAGTCGATTGCAGGAAGATGGAGCCAGCTGACGAGAGCGGCACCGGGCAAGCTTCTCCGCGTGGGAACGACTGGGAGGTTGTGCAACTCACCGCGTCGAACTACGCATCGCAACCTGGTATGGCACGGTCTGAACCTTCTGATGAGGAGCCTGAAGGGCAGGTGTATGGCACACGGGGGGACGATTCAGCACTACTGATGTCTGGCCACTTCTCGGTGCCTCAGAATGAGTCTGAGAATGTCCACACCAACTCTGACGATAGCAAAGGGCGGCAGGAGGCGCGTGGCAGCCAGTACGCAGTTTCTGACACTGGTGATGATGATAGGCTCGAGGAGAAGTTGAAGGATGATGGTCTTGACAGGATCCCATCCTTTGACAAAGGGAAAAGCCTTTCCACGGATGATATAGGGAACGATGACACCGATGCTCTGCGTGGGGCGAGTCTGGTTGGGGAAGACTTGGCTAGCTTCTCATCATCTGGTTACAGTGCAACGGTGGTTGCTGAGAAAGAGTTGAGCTTGTCGGCTACTGAGAGTAAACCAACTGAGGAGGAAACTAATTATCCAGCTGACCCTATCACCGATTCGCCCAAGATTGTTGCTTCTGGTGAAGAGAGCAGGCCTGATGGTTCTGGTCCATTTGTGCCCCGTGATGCGTGGTGGCAGAAGCAAATTATATCGCTCTACAGGACTGCCAAGGATAGTAACAAGTTCTGGCCTATCTTTGTGGCTGGTGCAGCTTTGATGGGGATGGTGTACTTTCGGCGGCGCTGGCTGAAGGGCAAGCTGCATCTTCAGCAGGTCAAATTGCAACCGGCTAGCAGCAAGGAGGTAATCGTGGGACACCTCCCTTTTGAACATACTAGCCAAAATTTTCAAACTGAAAAGACTAGTTGGGCGTAAAGTTCAGGTAGGTAATAGCATGTATATGTCTTATCTGAAAAGTATTACTCATATGCTTTAATGAAAGTTATTAGTTCCGAGAAAAATTGGAGTGTCTGTCTTTGGTATCCTGGTAGTATTACTTATTGCTGTATCATGTATGTTGTTATCATAGTTTTCAAGTGATAAACACATAGTTAAGGAGCAAAACTTCGCTATGTTTTTTGTTAAACTGTTTTATCTTCCGTAAGAATTTAATTTCCTATATGTCTGCTGTGCTTAGAAGTTCTCGTTTGTACTGTTTTGTTAATCATTACATAGTGCTAGAATTTCGCAGATATTTGATTCAGAAACTCCTGTAGCATGTTAGAAATTTCCCCGATATTTATGTTGCTGCAACTCCTGTTAGTAGTAGCATGCTTGGATTTGCAGTGCCAACTGGAAGCTGAGTTATAATAACCACGAAACTCTTATTTAAATTTCAGAGGATCAACCACACCGTTGCACCGTTAAGCCGGATCAAGGACATTCTTGTCGCGGGCAACCACCAGAGTCCAGCTCCCCATGGACACGCTCGATTGGGCTGATTACCCTTCCCGTCGACGTACAATGTGCAATGTATCCTGAAACTAATGTGTGCCATGGAGAAGACAGTACTGAAAATCAAGGCGATGTGCGTCGTCGGCTACCCTGACGCCACAGAACTTGTGGACGTTTATGCGTGCTGGCTGTGTAGTTAAACCCCAAACTCCCTTGCATATGTAAATATATGTGAGTTTTGCGTGGTTGCTTTCCCCTGTTTCTGAAAAACTGCCCGGTTTCACTGTGCTGCTACTACTGCTGAAATTGGCCAGCCACTGTAAATCTTCTATTGCTCTCGTGAATCTTAATCCCTCTTGGTTCGGTTTGCGATTTGTCAGCAGATATACACGTGATACGGGGATGAATATTTGCGCTGAAGTATGCGTGTGACGTTGGACATTGACCTGTTTGGCTCGCGTATACGAGTCGGAATCAACTTACATCATCGAGGCGTTCGGCCATTTTACTTGCCATCCACGCAGAAAACCTCGCGCTCTCCCCTGGCCCTTCACGTCGCTAATATGCGCCTCACCGGCCGCCAGATGGCCACCGGCCGACGACGGCGACCACTTGCCCGACGACGTGCTCGTTGACATCCTCGGCCGCCTCCCTGCCGCGCGCTCGCCTGCCAAGTCCGTCCGAGCAGGAGCCGTGGCCGGACAACAAGGCCAGGAATCCATGATGTTCCTCGCTTTTGACCCATGACCTTCTCTCGAATACGGAAACTTCCCTAAACCCTGACAAACGTATGCGCGCGGAATTCCAGATAGCCAAAACCTACACGACACCGGCTCGGAATCGACTCACCGGATCTATTTCTGTTTCCTCGATATAAAACCACTCGATCGATCGCCTCCTACCTGTACCTGTCTTTGCGGATCGGAGCCCTTCTCCGAGCCGATCCGCACCACAGCGCGCCGGCTGCACAGGCGATGGACGAGACCAACGGCAACGGAGTCTGCTTCCCTTACGACGTGCTCCTCCACATCCTCCGCCGCCTCCCGTGCCGCGCGCTTGCCGAGTCCCGGCGCGTCTGCCGCGTGTGGCGTGACGCCGTCGACGACCACGACCTTCTGTTTCCGCACTACTTTCCCCGGGATGTCTTCCCCGGCATCTTCACGCAGAACTTCGGAAGTGACGACAACTCATCTTTCTTCGCGCCGCCGGCTCCACGCTCAGGGTGGCCTCGTGGGGCTCGCGACCGACCTATCTTCCGGCATCCCGTCTTTCGATTCGACTGGGCCTTGGTGCGCCACCACTGCAACGGTCTCCTCCTCCTCGGGGACGAGGACGATTTCAGCCACTTCGTCTGCAACCCGGCGACTGTACGATGCGCTCATCTGCCGGGACCGCGGAAAAATTACGGCTACAATGGGAACATGTTCCTTGCCTTTGATCCGGCCGTGTCCCTGCACTACCAGGTGTTCTTCCTAATAAGACCAATGAAACAACAAGAGATACGTGTGCATGTGCCAGGTGATGTGGAGTCCAAGGATAAAGTGATATCTGCATTGGTGTTCTCGTCACAAACCGGTCAATGGGCGAGCCGAGAGTTTGTGCCAGGGAGATGCGCACCTAGACACCTCCATGACATGTTGACTGCGCCACAACCAGCTGGCTGTGTGAAGATATGGGGGACAGCCGAGTACTGGCGGGGCTCTCTTTACGTACATTGTTGGAACAACATCATTATGATCCTGCGCAATTTTGAAGGGGCGTACGACATGGCCCTCCTCCCCGGGAAAGCTTACGATGATACAGAATCTGGGGGATTCTCCGAGCTACCAAAGAGGGCCATCTTAGCGAACTATGAGAAAGGGGTTCACTATGTGACGCTCGACGAATTGCAACTACATGTATGGACACTGACAGAATCAGATGATGGACAGGTGGGGTGGATGCTAGCACATGAGGCTGAACTTAGTCCTTGTACTCCTAGAGAGCCTAAAGTGGTGTGGGAGGCGGTCGAGAAGAACAAAGCAATGGTTAGTTTGTTCAAACCTCGTCTTAGCAATAAGGGGGTGGCCAAAGTTAACACAACCGACGATGATGATGAGTTCAAAGGCGAAGAGGGTTCTGTGTGTTATTGGGACTCGGACGAGGACAACTTCATTGACCTCGCAGAAAAGAAGGTTGTGTCTTACTCTGAAGGGATCGTAGGATTACATCCGCACAAGGACGTGGTGTTTCTCGAAACCTTTGATGGCATTTTTGCATACCATTTTAGGACCTTGAGAATGCAATATTTAGGTTCGTACCTTGTAAGAAACAGCTACCAACATGCCCATGGCATCGACGCCGGATTCCCTTACCGCCCATGCTACGTGGATGTGCTTCCTGCAACTAAGCTACCCTACCGTGGTTGGTGATCCGTGGCGTGCAACCCTTCAGAAGGATGACCAAATGTGGTGAAGAAAGAGCTATTCAATAACTGAGTCGCAACTATGCTATTAGTTTGATGCTATGCTTGATCAGATGCTCCACGAATCTCAGTCAATAGGTGGGAAGTATCGTAGTTTTTTTTTCTTTTACCAATATACCCACCAACTGCTTGTGTTAGTAGCTGGGTGCATGGATGATAACAGATGGATTCGTGTGCTTGTCGTGAGGGTCCAAAAATATTCATGTATAGCTAGTGAAAGTTTTGAATGAATACGTTCCTGGTTGCATTAGATAATAAGGTAGACATACAAGCATGCATAATATATGGTTTCTATAGCTAATCAAATTTCTTCCCGTTACGCTACATACAAGTATATGTATGCAAGCATATGTATTTTTTCTATATTGTCATGATTTTTCATTTATTTATCTACTATGGGTGGCAGTGAGAGCGAGCTGACTTGCATCTTTTTTTAGAACGAAGGCACTCCATGCCCGACTTTAAATTAATAAAGTCACAGCACAACAAGGTTTTACAAAGGGGGAACCTGTGCGTAGATAGTTCAAGAGTTCTAACCAGCATCCACCAAGTTAGGCCACACTGGCCAAGCAAAGACAAAGGGCTGAAGATAAGTCTAATACAGGTGGGTACACAGCACGCAGGCCGGATTTAAATCAAAATGTGGGGGAGGCATCAGTAGTTGGAGTTGCAGGGGGAGGCTTGGAGCGGGCGAAGAAGCTCCTTGCCATGACCAGCATCTCGTCAATGAACACTTGCTCCTTAGGGCTTTGAAGCGGTCGCCACAGCTGCAAAGAGATAACAAGTTTAAAAACAACGTCAGCTGGGTGACGGGGAAATTTCTTCTCAATTGAGAATTTGTTACGAGTAGTCCACAGAGCCCAAGCCAAAGCCGCAAAGAAGACCCACACTGGGCGCTGCGCTTTACGATTAAGAGAGTTCAAGATCGTAAACCACTGGGCTCTGGACTTAGGGTTCCAGTCCACACTGAACTGTTCCCGCACCCCACTCCACATAAAACATGCCAACGGGCACTGAAAGAATATGTGATCCACTGATTCAACCTGCCCACAGAGTGCACAGAGCCCATCAGCACGTCCTCCACGAGTCTGAATTAGTTCATTGGACGGAAGACGGCCTCTAGACAGTTGCCAAGTAAAGATCTTAATCTTGAGCGGAAGGTGGTTGTCCCAGATGAACCTGGTGAGCGGCACTTCAGGTTTTTTGCACAAAGCCAAGTAAAGTGATCTCGTGGAGAACTTGCCAGATTGTTCTAAGTGCCAGGAAATCGTGGTAGGGACATTTTCCAGATCAATGTCTTCCACCAAAGCACATAGCTGACGCCAAGAGGCCAGATCCTCCTGCGAAAGGTTTCTGCGAAAGGGAATTCTCCAGCCCTCCTGGGAGTAGGCCAGTCCAAGTTTTAGGTCAGTTTCGGAACTCTTGCTGTACAGGTTTGGGAATCTCACACTGAGAATTTCCTCACCCAGCCACAGATCGTTCCAAAAGCTAATATTTGCGTTACTATCCGGAATAAACCTAACACCCAGCTTGAAGAAGTTCTTGATCTTGTGCAAACTGTGCCAGAAAGGAGATCCACCCCCTGCATTTCCCCAGAAGAAGTCATCCGTCATGTATTTTGCTTTAAGCAACCTGAGCCACAGTAAATCATTATCTTGCCCGGCCAACATCCTCCAAATCCACTTGGCCATCAAGCAAATATTCATAGCCTTGGTATTCATCACCCCCAAGCCCCCCTGGCTTTTAGGTTGGCAAATTTGCTGCCAGTTCACCCAATGGAACTTCTTTTTGGTTCCCTGGCCCTCCCAGAAGAACCAGTTTCTGTGCTTATCAAAACCCTCATGCGTGCCATCTGCCAGCAGAAACAGAGCCATCGAATGAAGAGGAAGGTTGGACAAACATGCATCTATTAAAGTGAGTCTTGCAGCAGAAGACATGAACCGCCCCTGCCAAGGGGCAGCCCTCTTGCCAACCGTGGCAACCAGAGGCTCCATGTCTGCAATAGTTAGCTTGTGATCACTCATGGGAAAGCCTAAGTAGGTGAAAGGGAACCGACCCTACTTGTAGTTTAGGAGTCTAGCCACTCTAGCTTGCTCCTCTGCTTCCACTCCCATGAAAATCACTTCACTCTTGTGGAAATTAATTTTTAGGCCAGACAGCAGCTCAAAGCACAGCAGAATAAACTTGAGGTTTCTCAATCCTTCCTCAGAATTCTGAATCAAAATCATTGTATCGTCTGCATATTGTAAGTGAGTTACCCCACCTGGGATCAAGTGTGGCACAACCCCCTGGATGTGCCCAGCCTCCCTAGCCCTGACCAAGATAGCGTCCAAGGCATCGGCCACGAAATCAAACAGCGGCGGGGACAGGGGATCTCCTTGCCGAACTCCCCTCTTATTTCTGAAATAAGGCCCAATTTCCCCATTGATCAAAATGGCAGTCTGCCCACCAGTAACCAGCTGCATGATGCGATGGGTGATCACTGGTTCAAAGCCCTTTCGAAGCAGAACCTCACGGAGAAAGTCCCAACTGACCCTATCATAAGCTTTCTCAAAATCCAGTTTGAGGAGCACCGCTGGAAGTCTTTTAGATTTAAGCTCATGAATAATCTCATGCAGAGCCAGGGGGCCATCTTGGATGAATCTTCCTTTGATGAATGCTGTTTGTGCTAGGGAAATGGTGCGATGCGCCACTGGAGAGAGCCTGATGGCATAAGCTTTGGCTACTAACTTGAAGATCACGTTGATTAAAGCAATAGGGCGGAACTGCTTGATATCTACTGCGCCGGTGACCTTCGGGATGAGAGACATGATCCCAAAGTTTAGCCTTGCAATGTCCACTGTTCCCATGGCAAATCCATTCAGAATCTGAAGCACAGGCCGGCGCAGCATTGGCCAGAACTTCTTGTAAAACATCACAGGTAACCCATCTGGGCCAGGGGCCTTATCTGTTTTTGTTTCTTTTAGAGCCACATCTAGCTCCTCTGGGGTGAACGATCGCCTAAGCTCTTCATTTTCTAGGTCAGACACACAACTCTGCCCAGACCAGAGGCGAGGGTGAGTTCTCAGCAGCTTGGGCTCATTTGCACCCATGAGATCATGATAGAACGAATAGATTATTTCCTGAATGGCCCTTTTATCAGTCACCAGCCCACTGGGCGATTGAAGGGCAAAGATGGCACATTTCCGCTTCCGGCCATTAGCAAACGCATGAAAGAATTTGGTGTTGGCGTCGCCTTTCAAAACCCACTGTTGCCTACCTCTTTGGCGCCAGTACTCTTCCTCCCCACTAAGGATATCCATCATTTGCCCTTCCAGATGATATCTAAGGGCCCAGCCCTCCTCGTCTAATCCTGGCCCATCTTCCAAGCAATCCAGCTCTTGGATTTTGGCCAGGAGATTGGCCTTGAAAACCCTCGCGTCCTTCCCCAGGTTAGCGCCCCATCCTTTGAGGAACTGTCTCAGCGCACCGGCCTGGGCATGCCACCAGTCCTCTGGGCCTCTGCTGCGCGTGAGCTGAAGTGCATGTTCTCCCCATCTACGCGTAACAAGCTCCACAAACCCAGGAACATCAAACCAGCTGGTCTCAAAAAAGAATCTGCTGGACCTAGAAGGAGGGGCACTCCCTGAATCCAGGACCAGTGGAGTATGATCCGACCCAAGACTAGTTGAGGCACGGAGAGAGGACACTGGGAACTGATTCTCCCACTCTGGGGACACCAGTGCCTGCTGCGTTTGATGGCGTGTGGTTAACGTGGGAGCAGACGGTCCTTGTGCGTGGTGAATAACCAGCCCGTTGGGAACCCCAAGAGGAAGGTATGATGATTATAGCAGCTAGTTTTCCCTCAGTTAAGAAACCAAGGTATGTCGATCTTGGAGAGGAGAGACAAACGACTGAAGGTGATGCGGAACCTGCACACACACAACCAAGTACTTTGTTCCCAACTTGCGATGAGGTTGTCAATCTCACCGGTTTGCTTGAAACAAAGGTTATGAGCGTATCGAGTGGAAAACAATATAGTATGCGAGTAAAGTAAACAGTGCGAGTAAAGTAAACAGGTGATAGCAATATGATGTAAATAGGACCGGGGTCCACAGTTCACTAGTGGTGTCTCTCCATAAGATAAATAACACATGCTGGGTAAACAAATTACAGTTGGGCAATTGATAGAATAAAGATAAACGTGATATGTCAAGAAGATCACTATGAGATTTACTCTGGGCATTACAACAAAATAGATAGACCGCCATCCAACTGCATCTATGACTAATAATCCACTTGTGGCGAATCAATCCGAGAACTCCACAAGTATTAAGTTGCGAACAATAGATAATTGCATTAAGCAAAGTGTGTAATGTAAACAAAGCATATGCCCTTGAGCATATGAATGTTGTTTTCTCCCTAGTAGCAACCGCACATCTACAACCTTAGAGGTTTCTGTCACTCCCCCAGATTAAATAGAGGCATGAACCCACTATCGAGCATAAATACCCCCTCTTGGAGTCACTAGCAACTACTCGGCCAAGATAGCTACTAACAACGGAGAGCATGCAAGATCATAAACAACATAGAGATAACAAAAGATATAATTCAGTACAGCAACTTAATCATAAACACCAATATTCATCGGATCCCAACAAACCAAACATGTAGAATTACATAACGGTGATCTCAATCATGTAAGGCAGCTCATGAGATCTAAACATGAAGCACATGGTGGAGGAGACAACCATCTAGCTACTGCTATGGACCCATCGTCCAAGGTAGACTACTCACTCATCGCTCCGGAGGCAAGCATGGCGATGAAGAAGACCTCCGGTGGCGATTCCCCTCTCCGGCAGGGTGCCGGGAAGAGCTTCTGGACCCTCCCGATCTTCGGGTCGACGGCGGCGGCGGATCGCGATGTGTTTTGGAAAATTGATCGGGTACTTAGGTTTTTTCCGTCGGGGGGTCTTTATAGGCGAAGGGGCGATGTCAGAGGAGGGACCAGGCGGCCTCACGCCAGGCTCGCACGGCCAGGGGCCTGGCCGCGCCAGCTAGGCATGTGGGCCCCTGGTGGCCCACCTCCTACTCCTCTTCGGATCTCTGGAAGCTTCCGGGTAAAATAAGACTTCAGGAACTTGTTTCGTTCAATTCCGAGAATATTTCCTGTGTATCACTTCTGAAACACAAAAACAGCAGAAAACAGGGAACTGGCACTGTGGCAACTCGTTAATAGGTTAGTTCTGGAAAATGCATAAAAGTGCCACGAAGTGTAACGAAACAATAGACAAATGGTGTAAAAACAAGCATGGAGCATCAAAAATTATAGATACGTTGGAGACGTATCAAGCATCCCCAAGCTTAACTCCTGCTCGTCCTCGAGTAGGTAAGTGATAACAAAAGAATAATTTTTGAGGTGACATGCACCTACACAATCTTGATCATATATGTAAGCATTTGTGAGCTGGGATCATAAGAACTTAAAACATGGGCATGAAAGATATAATCATGACAATAAGAACTTAGCAACCATGTTGTAAACATGCAAATGAACACAAACAAAAGATCATGAAAATGAAACAATGAAAGTCAAACGTGTGTTCAAATCATAAGGAAAAACATACAAATGGTTTTCAGCTTGTCCTTCAAAGAGAGCAAAACATAAATGCATAGGACACCTTCAAGTTTAAGAGGGCGACTAGATACAAATAATTTAAGAACAAGTGAAACCAACAATATGAATCAATCAATGAACTTTGGGACAATGCATATTACACTAAGAATGACAACTATGCTCTCTTAATGGTGCGTAAAGATAGAAGGTGGTGACTCAACATAAAAGTAGAAGAAAGGCCCTTCGCAGAGGGAAGCAGTGATTGCAAGTTTTATAACCTTCAAAAATTATGGTACTTTCCGGCTTTGAGCTCTCATTGCCCCCATCATAAGCATCTTGAATGGTTAAAGTTAAAGCGAGAACAATTATGATGCATATGCTTGACAAATTATAAGTTGAAAACCTCGTGCCCCGTGAATACGAATACCCAAACCTCATGCTACTTTACTTAGAGTCCCAAGCAAGGCTCTTATCATTGTAAGTATATGCATATCATTGAGAACAGCCAATGGGGTACCTCCGTGCCCGATGACATGGAACAAGCCCACACCAAAATGACAGGACAAGCAGACAATGAACACCTCGACATCTCTTTTATTTGCCTTTTGTTTAGCTTTTTATTGTGAGATGCGTCGTCGAATGTTCACCATGGGTATGCTGCAAATTTCCACCATGAATTATGCATGGCTTAGATTGGCGGCCCGGTGATGTCTACGCACTTCTATTCTTGTAGACACTTGTTGGGCCTCCAAGTGCAGAGGTTTGTAGAACAGCAGCAAGTTTCCCTTAAGTGGATCACCCAAGGTTTATCGAACTCAGGGAGGAAGAGGTCAAAGCTATCCCTCTCAAGCAACCCTGCAATTACGATACAGAAAGTCTCTTGTGTCCCCAACACACCCAATACACTTGTCAGATGTATAGGTGCACTAGTTCGGCGAAGAGATAGTGAAATACAAGTAGTAGTGATGATTATAAGTAGCAAATGTGATTTGAAATAAATATCGCTGCGAGCAAACATGTAACAAAACAGCAAGTAAACGGTGTGCAATGCTTGGAAACAAGGCCTAGGGATCATACTTTCACTAGTGGACACACTCCCAACAAATATAACATGATTGAACAAATAAATAACTTCTCTTCACTATGGTACTCTGAATTGCTCTCCTATTGAACAACACTAATCATTGTGTAGTGGCTACAGAAGCACCCCTTAAAGTTCATCAAGTACTTGACAAACACCACTCATAGAGATATCCAAATCAAAGCACAACTCAAGATAGATATTATTGCAACTTAGACCAAGTACTAACACGGTGCACACACTGTCAACATTACACCATGAAAGGAGGAATAGATCACTTCAATACTATCATAGTAATAATTATTCTCATAATCCACAAGAGATCACAATCATAGCCTAAACCAAGTACCACCATGATGCACGCACTGTCACCGTTACACCATGGCAGGAGGAATAGATTACTTTAATAATACCAGTAGAGTACACATAATATCTAAATAATAACATCTACTTGTTCAACATGATACAAAGCTCACGATCACATAAAGATCACATCATGGGAGAGAGAGGTGAACCACATAGCTACCAGTAGAGCCCTCAGCCCCGGGGATGAACTACTCCCTCCTCATCATAGGAGACATCAAGGTTGATGGAGATGGCGGTGAGGTCGATGGAGACGGTGGAGACGGCGATGGAGACCGACGAAGATGGCTCCGGGGGCACTTCCCCGTCCCGGCAGGGTGCCGGAACAGAGACTTCTGTCCCCCGAAATTCGTCGACGGCGGCGGCGGAGCTGCGGAACTGCTTCTGGAAAATTGCCGATTCCTCTAGGGTTTTCCGTCCCGAGGCTTCTTATAGGCGAAGGGGCGATGTCAGGGGTGGCCCCAGGCCTACTCTCCTTCGGATCTCTGGAAGCTTCCGGGTAAAATAATACTTCAGGAACTTGTTTCGTCCAATTCCGAGAATATTTCCTGTGTATCACTTCTGAAACACAAAAACAGCAGAAAACAGGGAACTGGCACTGTGGCAACTTGTTAATAGGTTAGTTCTGGAAAATGCATAAAAGTGCCACGAAGTGTAACGAAACAGTAGGCAAATGGTGTAAAAACAAGCATGGAGCATCAAAAATTATAGATACGTTGGAGACGTATCAGCATCCCCAAGCTTAACTCCTGCTCGTCCTCGAGTAGGTAAGTGATAACAAAAGAAATAATTTTTGAGGTGACATGCACCTACACAATCTTGATCATATATGTAAGCGTTGTGAGCTGGGATCAAAAGAACTTAAAACATGGGCATGAAAGATATAATCTTTGACAATAAGAACTTAGCAACCATGTTGTAACATGAAAAAGAACACAAACAAAAGATCATGAATAATGAAGCAATGAAAGTCAAACGTGTGTTCAAATCATATGGAAAAACATACAAATGGTTTTCAACTTGTCCTTCATGGAGAGCAAAACATAAATGCATAGGACACCTTCAAGTTTAAGAGGGCGACTAGATACAAATAATTTAAGAACAAGTGAAACCAACAATATGAATCAATCAATGAACTTTGGGACAATGCATATTACACTAAGAATGACAACTATGCTCTCTTAGTGGTGCATAAAGATAGAAGGTGGTGACTCAACATAAAAGTAGAAGAAAGGCCCTTCGCAGAGGGAAGCAGTGATTAAACATGTGCTAGAGCTTTTCATTTGTAAAACAGAGAGATAAAAATTGGTTTTGAGAGGTGGTTGTCTTTCTCAACGACTGGCAATGGGGTTCTTACTATCTTCCATACAAAAATGAAGCAAGTTTTTTAGAGAGAGATTGGCACTTTTGTGCTCTTTTATAAAGCTTGGCACTCCTCCCCACCTTTTTTTCTTTCACAAACCATGGCTAACCGATTCCATCGGGTGCCCACCAACATTCACATTCCATGGAGGAGTGCCTTTTTTTTCTTTTCTTTTTTTTTCTCTTTTTTTTGTTTTTGGAATAAGCAATATGGAAGATAGCAAATCCGACCACTACGTCCCCATGAGCTGAAAATAGTGTCACAAAACGAGAAGTGTTTTGAAGGTTTTTGAAAGGTAGCATATGAAAATTTACTTGGAATGGCTTGCAAATACCACGCATAGGAATTTATAGTGGACACGATGGCAAACTTGGTTTTTAGGAGTTGGATGCACGAGTAGAACTCATACTCAGTACAAGGCGAGGGCTAGCAAAAGACTGGGAGCGACCAACTAAGAGAGCAATAACGGCCATAATCATGCAAAGCGACAAAGCGACATTAAAAGAAGCATAAGATGGCATCAAAAGTCAAAAACTAAATGATCATAGAGGCTATAGGCGACTTATTTTGTAGTCAACATGGTGTAAGCATGTGCCAAGTCAACCCAAATAAAGCATCAAAGGAGAAAACCAAAATAATGCTTCCAAATAATTAAAACAACGCATGATCTTTTCAAAGGCTCATTAAGCAATCTCAGTTATTTGAGACAAGTCATGCTACAGCAAAACCACTAATCATACTATCAAAAAGACATCAAGCACGACATGCAAAAGCCTAAGCCACAGTCTACACAAGCTCCTTCTTGTACCACTATTTTGCACACAGCTATTTCTCTTTTCCAACACCATTTGAACTTTTTATAAACACCTCTTTTGATAAAAACCAATAAAGACCAGAGGCAAAAATACACCTTGATGAAAAGATATAACAAGATCTGAACACAAATCAAGGCGAAAAATGCAAGCTAAACGCAGTAGCAGAAAAAGAAGAACACTCGGTATTTGATAAGAGTGAAAACTGGAGCGTTCTTGGCAAATGAAAAGCATGTTCATCTCCTCCAAAAGAAACATGATGTGATCTCACCATTTATTGCATCAAACTAAACTAAACTAACTAAGAAAACTAAAACAACTGACGCTCCAAGAAAAACACATAGTGCATGAAGCAATAAAAATATAGTGTTTTGAAAGGTGACCTGATTTTTGCCGATGAAGAAGGGGTGCCTCGGGGGCATCCCCAAGCTTTGACGCTTGTACCTCTTGGATATTTCTTGGGGGTTGCGTGGGCATCCCCAAGCTTGAGCTTTTGTCCATTCTTCAACTCATCTCATCATTCTCCGATCCCTACACTTGAAAACTTCCTTTATACAAAACTAAACACAAATCTATTAGCAACATTAGTGTAAGCATAACATATAATCAACCTATTTTTGCTTCAGGTTTCAACCTAAATCCACCACATATAAAGCATATACTACTGTAGCAACTTCCCCAAAAGTTCCGTGATCAAAAGAACTCAAAAAGAAAGCGATAAAGCGGCAAACACAAATATTGGCAGAAATCTGTCAAAACAGAACAGCTTACAAAGGTCGAATTTTTGAGGGGTTTTTTGTTGCTCAAATCAAAAAGTGTTCAACTAACGAAAGTTTGGATATAACCTGGGGCATATGCACAAGAAATCGCAGGTCCAAAAGATATATCGAGAATTTATACGAATTTTTACGGTACAGCACCGAAAACTGTTTTAGGACAGCAACATCCCCAAATCTTACCTCGCTCAAATTAGAGGCTTCTCTTGGCACAACAACGAAATAAAAAGGATAAGGAGAGGTCATTATAGTAGTAATAACTTCCAAGACTCAAATAAAAGAAAAATTACTGAAAATAAACAATGGGTTATCTCCCAAGAGTGCTTTTCTTTAACGCCTTTGAGCTAGGCGCAGTAATTTGCAAAAATGCTCACGTGGGCACCATATAAGAGCTTGAGGCAAAGGCGCCATATAGGAACTTGAAGCAATAGAGAGCATCAAAAAGCAAATGTGAAAGACATTTATATCTGAACCACTTCCTATGCATAGGAATCTTGTAAGAAAATAAATCAACAAGGCACATAGTAGCAAGCATGGATAGATAAAACAAGTGCCACTTCAAGATTTTCAACATAAAGAGGGGAAACTTAATATTATTGAGATCCATCAAACCATGTTTCCCTCTCTCATAATAACTTTCAGTAGCATCATGAATAGAACTAATAATATAACTATCACATAAAACATCCCTATCATGAGCCACATGCATAAAAGAATTAATACTCACCACAGGAACAATAGTAGTAGGAGCAAATTCAACAGAATAATTATTCTCATCACCATAATCATCATAAATAGGAGGCATATTGTAATCATAACTAATTTTATCCTCAATAGTAGGTGAACTGAAAATATTATACTCATCATCATAGCCTTCATAAACTAGAGGTTTAGTATCATCACAAGCTAAAGAACAGCTACTTCGCAAAGCATATTCTTCAAACATATCATCATAAGAAGGAACATCACATATGGGAGATAAAATATTATCAGAACAAACTTTCTCCACTAAAGCTGGGGAACTAAAAATATCATGCTTAACAAAACCAGCTTCCCCAAGCTTAGTCTTTTCTATAGCATTAGTAATAACAGTGTTCAAAACATTCATACTAACAACACTATTAGCATGCAAATTAAGCTCCAAAGGTTTTTCAATTTTTTCTTCAAACACTTCATATCTAAACTCAGGAAAAAGACTAACGAACTCATTGTTTTCCATTAAGCCTAACTAGTGAAAATAAAAACAAGAAACAAAAAGATGTAATTGCAGAATCTAAAGGAAATAACTCCGAGCACTCACACAGGAGGATGCGAGTACCTTTTACCTTACCTCCCCGGCAACGGCGCCAGAAAAGAGCTTGATGTCTACGCACTTCTATTCTTGTAGACACTTGTTGGGCCTCCAAGTGCAGAGGTTTATAGAACAGCAGCAAGTTTCCCTTAAGTGGATCACCCAAGGTTTATCGAACTCAGGGAGGAAGAGGTCAAAGCTATCCCTCTCAAGCAACCCTGCAATTACGATACAGAAAGTCTCTTGTGTCCCCAACACACCCAATACACTTGTCAGATGTATAGGTGCACTAGTTCGGCGAAGAGATAGTGAAATACAAGTAGTAGTGATGATTATAAGTAGCAAATGTGATTTGAAATAAATATCGCTGCGAGCAAACATGTAACAAAACAGCAAGTAAACGGTGTGCAATGCTTGGAAACAAGGCCTAGGGATCATACTTTCACTAGTGGACGCACTCCCAACAAATATAACATGATTGAACAAATAAATAACTTCTCTTCACTATGGTACTATGAATTGCTCTCCTATTGAACAACACTAATCATTGTGTAGTGGCTACAGAAGCACCCCTTAAAGTTCATCAAGTACTTGACAAACACCACTCATAGAGATATCCAAATCAAAGCACAACTCAAGATAGATATTATTGCAACTTAGACCAAGTACTAACACGGTGCACACACTG
Source organism: Dactylis glomerata (assembly GCA_007115705.1). Lineage (NCBI taxonomy): Eukaryota > Viridiplantae > Streptophyta > Magnoliopsida > Poales > Poaceae > Dactylis > Dactylis glomerata. The sequence goes on from QXEO01000734.1 coordinate 7,196,291, forward strand.
TCAACATTACACCATGAAAGGAGGAATAGATCACTTCAATACTATCATAGTAATAATTATTCTCATAATCCACAAAAGATCACAATCATAGCCTAAACCAAGTACCACCATGATGCACGCACTGTCACCGTTACACCATGGCAGGAGGAATAGATTACTTTAATAATACCACTAGAGTATACATAATATCTGAATAATAACATCTACTTGTTCAACATGATACAAAGCTCACGATCACATAAAGATCACATCATGGGAGAGAGAGGTGAACCACATAGCTACCGGTAGAGCCCTCAGCCCCGGGGATGAACTACTCCCTCCTCATCATAGGAGACAGCAAGGTTGATGGAGATGGCGGTGAGGTCGATGGAGACGGTGGAGACGGCGATGGAGATGGCTCCGGGGGCACTTCCCCGTCCCAGCAGGGTGCCGGAACAGATACTTCTGTCCCCCGAAATTCGTCGACGGCGGCGGCGGAGCTGCGTAGCTGCTTCTGGAAAATTGCCGATTCCTCTAGGGTTTTCCGTCCCGAGGCTTCTTATAGGCGAAGGGGCGATGTCAGGGGTGGCCCCAGGCCTACTCTCCTTCGGATCTCTGGAAGCTTCCGGGTAAAATAAGACTTCAGGAACTTGTTTCGTCCAATTCCGAGAATATTTCCTGTGTATCACTTCTGAAACACAAAAACAGCAGAAAACAGAGAACTAGCACTGTGGCAACTTGTTAATAGGTTAGTTCCGGAAAATGCATAAAAGTGCCACGAAGTGTAACGAAACAGTAGGCAAATGGTGTAAAAACAAGCATGGCGCATCAAAAATTATAGATACGTTGGAGACGTATCACCCGGCGTTTCCCTAACACATATACAAACTCCATGATCCCCACAAGATTCCCAATTCATTTCACACCGCGGGCATCCATAAACAAAAGATCACGATATCAACTAAAATAAGAAGTGCAATGTTGAAAGCTTGCCCCATGACAGCATGGCTGGGCTAGAATCCAACTTACAACTTGCAAGCATAACAACTCAACATAAGAGACCACAATGTCAAATTTTTAAGAACAGGAAAAAGTAAAGTGTGCCTTTCGGTTCGTGAGAGCTTTACTGACTGAGTTTCGCATAACACTGGTAAGAGTTTAATTTGAAGAGAAAATAAAAGCAAGTCAAATTTACTTGGAATAGCAAATTGCTAGTAGGTATGTATGGTGGACACTTTGGAAAACTTTGGCTTTTAGGAGTTGGATGCACGAGTAGAGCTCATACTCAGTACAAGGCGAGGGCTAGCAAAAGACTGGGAGCGACCAACTAAGAGAGCAATAATGGCCATAATCATGCAAAGCGACAAAGCGACATTAAAAGAAGCATAAGATGGCATCAAAAGTCAAAAACTAAATGATCATGAAGGCTATTGGCGACTTTGTGAGAGTCTAACATGTGTGAGCATGCGCCAAGTCAACCCAAATAAAGCATCAAAGAGAAAACCAAAATAATGCTTCCATACAATAAAAACAACGCATGATTTTTTCAAAGGCTCATTAAGCAATCTCAGTTATTTGAGACAAGTCATGCTACAGCAAAACCACTATGCATACTATCAAAAAGACATCAAGCATGACATGAAAAATCCTAAGCCGCAGTCTACACAAGCTCCTTCTTGTACCACTATTTTACACAAAGCTTTTTCTCTTTTCCAACACCATTTGAAATTTTTAAAGACACCTCTTTTGATGAAAACCAATAAAGATCAGAGGCAAAAATACACCTTGATGAAAAGATATGACAAGGTCTGAACGCAAATCAAGGCGAAAATGAAAACCAAAAGCAGTAGCGGAAAAAGAAGAACACCCGGTGAAATTGTAAGAATGAAAAACGGAGTGTTCTTGGCAAATAAAAACGAGTACATCTCCTCCAAAGGAAAATTTGTTGGGGTCCAACTATTTATTGCAGCAAACAAACATACTAAACCAACTAAGAAAACTAAAACAACTGACGCTCCAAGAAAAACACATAGTGCATGAAGCAATAAAAATATAGTGTTTTGAAAGGTGACCTGATTTTTGCCGAAGAAGAAGGGGTGCCTCGGGGGCATCCCCAAGCTTTGACGCTTGTACTTCTTGGATATTTCTTGGGGTGATGCATGAGCATCCCCAAGCTTGAGCTTTTGTCCATTCTTCAACTCATCTCATCATTCTCCAATCCCTACACTTGAAAACTTCCTTCATACAAAACTAAACACAATTCTATTAGCAACATTAGTGCAAGCATAACATATAATAAACCCTCTTTTTGCTTCAGTTTTCAACTCAAAACCACCACATATATAGCAAATACTACTGTAGCAACTTCTCAAAAAGTTCCATGATCAAAAGAACTCAAAAGAAAGCGATAAAGTGGCAAACACAAATATTGGCAGAAATCTGTCAAAACTGAACAGCTGACAAAGGTCGAATTTTTGAGGGGTTTTCTGTTGCTCAAATCAAAAAGTGTTCAACTAACAAAAGTTTGTATATAACCTGGGGCATATGCACAAGAAATCGCAGGTCCAAAAGATATACAGAGAATTTATACGAATTTTTACGGTGCAGCACCGAAAACAGTTTCAGGACAGCAACATCCCCAAATCTTTACCTCACTCAAATTAGAGGCTTCTCTTGGCACAAAAACGAAATAAACAAGATAAGGAGCGGTCATTATAGTAGTAATGACTTCCAAGACTCAAATAAAAGAAAAAGTACTGAAAGTAAAAACATTGGGTTATCTCCCAAGAGTGCTTTTCTTTAACGCCTTTGAGCTAGGCGCAGAAAATTGCGAATCAAGTAATATCAAGAGATGAAGCACTAGTTACCTTAGTAGGCTCTTTGAAGGTTCCCGAAGATGATTCAACCTGCAAGTCACCCTTAGTGGAACTAAGAGTCTTACCAATTTTAAGAACATGTTGAGATTTAAGTGCAGAATCCTTGGGAACATACATAAATTTTTGCTCTTTTCCAACAAACACTTTCTCTTTCTTAAATTTAAGAGAAGAGAAGATTAAGCTAAGAGTTTTCATAGACTCCTCTAGTTTACCAATCCTCAAGTTTTGATTGTCATGAGTAGTGCTAGCCTCTAAAATGGTAATTCTCTTACCAATGTTTTCTACTAATTCACTAATGTGGCTAGCATTTTCTAGGATACTTGGAAAACTTTTCTCTAAAGAGCTGAGCTTTTCTACCACCTCCTCCAAGGTGGTCTCGGTTTTGGCAACCTGAATAGGTGGTATTCCCACTAAACTTTCAATTATAGTGCATGCTTCTCCAGCGGGAGTACCCAGAAAATTACCTCCTGTATGAGTATCGAGAACATACCTATTCCAACTAGATATACCAACATAAAAATTTCTAAGGAGGATCGTGGTAGAGTGCTTTTTGGTACACCTATGATGAGCATTGTTAATACGATACCAAGCATCTTTTAAACTTTCTCCTCCTTGTTGCTTAAAACTACGAACTTCTACTTCAGGATTACTCATTTTAACAAAACTAAAAGCAGATAAGTAAAAATAACTACCAAGGATTCTAATTTTTTTGGGTTTTTGATATAAAACGATGCAGGTAAAATAAATAAAGTAAAGCAAAACAAAACAATAACAAAGTAAAGGATGTGCGTGCGAAAACTCCCCTCGCAGAAGTCTTCTACTTCCTCCCCGGCAACGGCGCCAGAAAATAAGCTGCTGCGTTTGATAGCATGTGGTTAACGTGGGAGCAGACGGTCCTTGTGCGTGGTGAATAACCAGCCCGTTGGAAACCCCAAGAGGAAGGTATGATGAGTATAGCAGCTAGTTTTCCCTCAGTTAAGAAACCAAGGTATATCGATCTTGGAGAGGAGAGACAAACGACTGAAGGTGATGCGGAACCTGCACACACACAACCAAGTACTTTGTTCCCAACTTGCGATGAGGTTGTCAATCTCACCGGTTTGCTTGAAACAAAGGTTATGAGCGTATCGAGTGGAAAACAATATAGGATGCGAGTAAAGTAAACAGTGCGAGTAAAGTAAACAGGTGATAGCAATATGATGTAAATAGGACCGGGGTCCACAGTTCACTAGTGGTGTCTCTCCATAAGATAAATAACACATGCTGGGTAAACAAATTACAGTTGGGCAATTGATCGAATAAAGATAAACGTGATATGTCAAGAAGATCACTATGAGATTTACTCTGGGCATTACAACAAAATACATAGACCGCCATCCAACTGCATCTATGACTAATAATCCACTTGTGGCGAATCAATCTGAGAACTCCACAAGTATTAAGTTGCGAACAATAGATAATTGCATTAAGCAAAGTGTGTAATGTAAACAAAGCATATGCCCTTGAGCATATGAATGTTGTTTTCTCCCTAGTAGCAACAGCACATCTACAACCTTAGAGGTTTCTGTCACTCCCCCAGATTAAATAGAGGCATGAACCCACTATCGAGCATAAATACCCCCTCTTGGAGTCACTAGCAACTACTCGGCCAAGATAGCTACTAACAACGGAGAGCATGCAAGATCATAAACAACATAGAGATAACAAAAGATATAATTTAGTACAACAACTTAATCATAAACACCAATATTCATCGGATCCCAACAAACCAAACACGTAGAATTACATAACGGTGATCTCAATCATGTAAGGCAGCTCATGAGATCTAAACATGAAGCACATGGTGGAGGATACAACCATCTAGCTACTGCTATGGACCCATAGTCCAAGGTAGACTACTCACTCATCGCTCCGGAGGCAAGCATGGCGATGAAGAAGACCTCCGGTGGTGATTCCCCTCTCCGGCAGGGTGCCGGGAAGAGCTTCTGGACCCTCCTGATCTTCGGGTCGACGGCGGCGGTGGATCGCGATGTGTTCTGGAAAATTGATCGGGTACTTAGGTTTTTTCCATCGGGGGGTCTTTATAGGCGAAGGGGCGATGTCAGAGGAGGGACCAGGCGGCCTCACGCCAGGCTCGCACGGCCAGGGGCCTGGCCGCGCGAGCCTGGCGTGAGGCCGCCTGGTCCCTCCTCTGACATCGCCCCTTCGCCTTTAAAGACCCCCGGCCTGGCTGCGCCAGCTAGGCGTGTGGGCCCCTGGTGGCCCACCTCCTACTCCTCTTCGGATCTCTGGAAGCTTCCGGGTAAAATAAGACCTCAGGAACTTGTTTCGTCCAATTCCGAGAATATTTCCTGTGTATCACTTCTGAAACACAAAAACAGCAGAAAACAGGGAACTGGCACTATGGCAACTCGTTAATAGGTTAGTTCTGGAAAATGCATAAAAGTGCCACGAAGTGTAACGAAACAATAGACAAATGGTGTAAAAACAAGCATGGAGCATCAAAAATTATAGATACGTTGGAGACGTATCAGTGCCCTATCTAAAACACACCGAACTGGGTTCCTCTGCCTGTTGGACCATGTGAAGCGTGCCCCAGATCTTGCCACCTCTCTCAGAACTAGCTTTGCAATTGTGTCATTGAACGCATTCAGAAGAAGCCAATTGATGTTGGAGTTGTTTTTGTCTTGAGCTCCCCTGATAAGATTAAAGTCTCCAAGCACAGCAACTGGAAACTGGCAGGCAGCAACTTTACTGTCAAGGTCAGCAAGGAATTGAAGAGAGCGAGAATGATCCGCTGGCCCATACACCCCAATAAACTCAAACTTAAACTTGGTCTCTCTGTGAAAAAGTGCGGCACTCAAGAAGAAGGGCCCTTGATCAATAGCACCCACCTCAAAGGAATCATCCCGAATACCCAGCAACATCCCCCCTGATCGGCCCACAACTGCTCTCCAATGCCAGTGAAAGAGGTCACCACTCACTAGGCTCCTCAGCTCTTGGTCTGTAAACTCTTGCCTCATAGTTTCCTGCAGGAAAATAATGTCTAGCCTTTCTTTTTTGATGAATTCCTGAAGCTGGGCTCGACGACCACTCCGGCCAAACCCCCTCATATTCCAGCCCGCCGCTCTCATTGCGCTTTAGCTTGTGAAGCTGATGTCTACGCACTTCTATTCTTGTAGACACTTGTTGGGCCTCCAAGTGCAGAGGTTTGTAGAACAGCAGCAAGTTTCCCTTAAGTGGATCACCCAAGGTTTATCGAACTCAGGGAGGTTAGAGGTCAAAGCTATCCCTCTCAAGCAACCCTGCAATTACGATACAGAAAGTCTCTTGTGTCCCCAACACACCCAATACACTTGTCAGATGTATAGGTGCACTAGTTCGGCGAAGAGATAGTGAAATACAAGTGGTATAGATGATTATAAGTAGCAAACGTGATGTAAAATAAATATCGCTGCGAGCAAACAAGTAACAAAATAGCAAGTAAACGGTGTGCAAAGCTTGGAAACAAGGCCTAGGGATCATACTTTCACTAGTGGACACACTCCCAACAATATAACATGACTGAACAAATAACTTCTCTTTGCTAAGGCACTCTGAATTACTCTCCTATTGAATAACACTAATCATTGTGTAGTGGCTACAGAAGCACCCCTTAAAGTTCATCAAGTACTTGACAAACACCACTCATAGAGATATCCAAATCAGATCACAATTCAAGATAGAAATCATTGCAACTTAAACCAAGTACTAACACGGTGCACACAATGTCAACATTACACCATGAAAGGAGGAATAGATTACTTTAATAACATTGCTAGAGTACACAAAATATCTGAATAATAACATGTACTTGTTCAACATGATACAAAGCTCACGATCACATAAAGATCACATCATGGGAGAGAGAGGTGAACCACATAGCTACCGGTAGAGCCCTCAGCCCCGGGGATGAACTACTCCCTCCTCATCATAGGAGACAGCAAGGTTGATGGAGATGGCGGTGAGGTCGATGGAGACGGCGGAGACGGCGATGGAGACCGATGGAGATGGCTCCGGGGGCACTTCCCCGTCCCGGCAGGGTGCCGGAACAGAGACTTCTGTCCCCCAAAATTCGTCGACGGTGGCGGCGGAGCTGCGGAACTGCTTCTGGAAAATTGCCGAATCCTTTAGGGTTTTCCGTCCCGAGGCTTCTTATAGGCGAAGGGGCGATGTCAGAGGAGGGCCAGGGCCTCCTCACACATGGCTGGCGCGGCCAGGGGCCTGGGCACGCCACCTGTGTGTGTGGGGCCCCTGTGGCCCACCTCCTACTCCTCTTCGGATCTCTGGAAGCTTCCGGGTAAAATAAGACTTCAGGATGTGGTTTCGTCCAATTCCGAGAATATTTCCTGTGTATCACTCTGAAACACAAAAACAGCAGAAAACAGGGAACTGGCACTGTGGCAACTCGTTAATAGGTTAGTTCTGGAAAATGCATAAAAGTGCCACTAAGTGTAACGAAACAATAGGCAAATGGTGTAAAAACAAGCATGGAGCATCAAAAATTATAGATACGTTTGAGACGTATCAAGTATCCCCAAGCTTAACTCCTGCTCGTCCTCGAGTAGGTAAGTGATAACAAAGAATAATTTTTGAGGTGACATGCACCTACACAATCTTGATCATATATGCAAGCATTGGTGAGCTGGGATCAATAGAACTTAAAACATGGGCATGAAAGATATAATCATGACAATAAGAACTTAGCAACCATGTTGTAAACATGCAAATGAACACAAACAAAAGATCATGAAAATAAAACAATGAAAGTCAAACGTGTGTTCAAATCATAAGGAAAAACATACAAAAGGTTTTCAGCTTGTCCTTCAAAGAGAGCAAAACATAAATGCATAGGACACCTTCAAGTTTAAGAGGGCGACTAGATACAAATAATTTAAGAACAAGTGAAACCAATCATCATGAGTCAATCAATGAACTTTGGGACAATGCATATCACACTAAGAATGACAACTATGCTCTCTTAATGGTGCATAAAGAAAGAAGGTGGTGACTCAACATAAAAGTAAAAGAAAGGCCCTTCGCAGAGGGAAGCAGTGATTGCAAGTTTTATAACCTTCAAAAATTATGGTACTTACCGGCTTTGAGCTCTCATTGCCCCCATCATAAGCATCTTGAATGGTTAAAGTTAATGCGAGAACAATTATGATGCATATGCTTGACAAATCATAAGTTGAAAACCTCGTGTCCCATGAATACGAGTACCCAAACCTCATGCTACTTTACTTAGAGTCCCAAGCAAGGCTCTTGTCATTGTAAGTATATGCATATCATTGAGAACCGCCAATGGGGTACCTCCGTGCCCGATGACATGGAACAAGCCCACACCAAAATGACAGGACAAGCAGACAATGAACACCTCGACATCTCTTTTATTTGCTATATTGTTTAGCTTTTTATTGTGAGATGTGTCGTCGAATGTTCACCATGGGTATGCTGCAAATTTCCACCATGAATTATGCATGGCTTAGATTGGTGGCCCGGCGTTTCCCTAACACATATAAAAACTCCATGATCCTCACAAGATTCCCAATTCATTTCACACCGCGGGCATCCATAAACAAAAGATCACGATATCAACTCAAATAGGAGTGCAATGTTGAAAGCTTGCCCCATGACAGCATGGCTGGGCTAGAATCCAACTTACAACTTGCAAGCATAACAACTCAACATAAAAGACCACAATGTCAAATTTTTAAGAACAGGAAAAAGTAAAGTGTGCCTTCCGGTTCATGAGAGCTTTACTGACCGAATTTCGCATAACACTGGTAAGAGTTTAATTTGAAGAGAAAATAAAAGCAAGTCAAATTTACTTGGAATAGCAAATTGCTAGTAGGTATGTATGGTGGACACTTTGGAAAACTTTGGCTTTTAGGAGTTGGATGCACGAGTAGAGCTCATACTCAGTACAAGGCGAGGGCTAGCAAAAGACTGGGAGCGACCAACTAAGAGAGCAATAATGGCCATAATCATGCAAAGCGACAAAGCGACATTAAAAGAAGCATAAGATGGCATCAAAAGTCAAAAACTAAATGATCATGAAGGCTATTGGCGACTTTGTAAGAGTCTAACATGTGTGAGCATGCGCCAAGTCAACCCAAATAAAGCATCAAGGAGAAAACCAAAATAATGCTTCCATACAACAAAAACAACGCATGATTTTTTCAAAGACTCATTAAGCAATCTCAGTTATTTGAGACAAGTCATGCTACAGCAAAACCACTAAGCATACTATCAAAAAGACATCAAGCATGACATGAAAAAGCCTAAGCCGCAGTCTACACAAGCTCCTTCTTGTACCACTATTTTGCACAAAGCTTTTTTCTCTTTTCCAACACCATTTGAAATTTTTTAAGACACCTCTTTTGATGAAAACCAATAAAGATCAGAGGCAAAAATACACCTTGATGAAAAGGTATGACAAGGTCTGAACGCAAATCAAGGTGAAAACGAAAACTAAAAGCAGTAGCAGAAAAAGAAGAACACTCGGTGAACGATAAGAGTAAAAAACTGAGTGTTCTTGGCAAATGAAAACGAGTTCATCTCCTCCAAAAGAAACATGATGTGATCTAACCATTTATTGCAGCAAACAAACAAACCTAACCAACTAAGAAAACTAAAACAACTGACGCTCCAAGAAAAACACATAGTGCATGAAGCAATAAAAATATAGTGTTTTGAAAGGTGACCTGATTTTTGCCGATGAAGAAGGGGTGCCTCGGGGGCATCCCCAAGCTTTGACGCTTGTACTTCTTGTATATTTCTTGGGGTGATGCATGGGCATCCCCAAGCTTGAGCTTTTGTCCATTCTTCAACTCATCTCATCATTCTCCAATCCCTACACTTGAAAACTTCCTTCATACAAAACTAAACACAATTCTATTAGCAATATTAGTGTAAGCATAAAATATATTCAACCTCTTTTAGCTTCAGGTTTCAACTCAAAACCACCACATATATAGCAAATACTACTGTAGCAACTCCCCAAAAAGTTCCATGATTAAAAGAACTCAAAAGAAAGCGATAAAGTGGCAAACACAAATATTGGCAGAAATCTGTCAAAACTGAACAGCTGACAAAGGTCGAATTTTTGAGGGATTTTCTGTTGCTCAAATCAAAAAGTGTTCAACTAAGAAAAGTTTGGATATAACCTGGGGCATATGCACAAGAAATCGCAGGTCCAAAAGATAAACAGAGAATTTTCACGAATTTTTGCGGTGTAGCACCGAAAACAGTTTCAGGACAGCAACATCCCCAAATCTTTACCTTATTCAAATTAGAGGCTTCTCTTGGCACAACAATAAAATAAAAAGGATAACGAGCGGTTATTACAGTAGTAATAACTTCTAAGACTCAAATAGAAGAAAAAGTACTGAAAAGAAAACATTGGGTTATCTCCGAAGAGTGCTTTTCTTTAACGCCTTTGAGCTAGGCGCAGTAATTTGCAAAGATGCTCATGTGGGCGCCATATGAGAGCTTGAGGCAAATGCGCCATATAGGAACTTAAAGCAATAGAGAGCATCAAAAAGCAAATGTGAAAGACATTTATATCTGAACCACTTCCTATGCATAGGAATCTTGTAAGAAAATAAATCAACGAGGCACATAGTAGCAAGCATGGATAGATAAAACAAGTGCCACTGCAAGATTTGCAACATAAAGAGGGGAAACTTAATATTGTTAAGATCCATCAAACCATGTTTCCCTCTCTCATAATAACTTTCAGTAGCATCATGAATAGAACTAACAATATAACTATCACATAAAACATCCCTATCATGAGCCACATGCATAAAAGGATTAATACTCACCACAGGAACAATAGTAGTAGGAGCAGATTCAACAGAATAATTATTCTCATCACCATAATCATCATATATAGGAGGCATATTATAATCATAACTAATTTTATCCTCAATAGTAGGTGAACTGAAAATATTATACTCATCATCACAAGCTAGAGAACTACTATGTCGCAAAGCATATTCTTCAAACATATCATCATAAGAAGGAACATCACATATGGGAGATAAAATATCATCAGAGCAAATTTTCTCCACTAAAGCTGGGGAACTAAAAATATCATGCTTAACAAAACCAGCTTCCCCAAGCTTAGACTTTTCTATAGCATTAGTAATAACAGTGTTCAAAGCAATCATACTAACATCACTATTAGCATGCAAAGTAAGCTCCAAAGGTTTTTCAATTTTCTCTTCAAACACTTCATATCTAAACTCAGGAAAAAGACTACAGAACTCTTTGTTTTCCATTAAGCCTAACTAGTGAAAATAAAAACAAGAAACAAAAAGATGTAATTGCAGAATCTAAAGGAAATAGCTCCGAGCACTCACACAGGAGGATGCGAGTACCTTTTACCTTACCTCCCCGGCAACGGAGCCAGAAAAGAGCTTGATGTCTACGCACTTCTATTCTTGTAGACACTTGTTGGGCCTCCAAGTGCAGAGGTTTGTAGAACAGCAGCAAGTTTCCCTTAAGTGGATCACCCAAGGTTTATCGAACTCAGGGAGGTTAGAGGTCAAAGCTATCCCTCTCAAGCAACCCTGCAATTACGATACAGAAAGTCTCTTGTGTCCCCAACACACCCAATACACTTGTCAGATGTATAGGTGCACTAGTTCGGCGAAGAGATAGTGAAATACAAGTGGTATAGATGATTATAAGTAGCAAACGTGATGTAAAATAAATATCGCTGCGAGCAAACAAGTAACAAAATAGCAAGTAAACGGTGTGCAAAGCTTGGAAACAAGGCCTAGGGATCATACTTTCACTAGTGGACACACTCCCAACAATATAACATGACTGAACAAATAACTTCTCTTTGCTAAGGCACTCTGAATTACTCTCCTATTGAATAACACTAATCATTGTGTAGTGGCTACAGAAGCACCCCTTAAAGTTCATCAAGTACTTGACAAACACCACTCATAGAGATATCCAAATCAGATCACAATTCAAGATAGAAATCATTGCAACTTAAACCAAGTACTAACACGGTGCACACACTGTCAACATTACACCATGAAAGGAGGAATAGATTACTTTAATAACATTGCTAGAGTACACAAAATATCTGAATAATAACATGTACTTGTTCAACATGATACAAAGCTCACGATCACATAAAGATCACATCATGGGAGAGAGAGGTGAACCACATAGCTACCGGTAGAGCCCTCAGCCCCGGGGATGAACTACTCCCTCCTCATCATAGGAGACAGCAAGGTTGATGGAGATGGCGGTGAGGTCGATGGAGACGGCGGAGACGGCGATGGAGACCGATGGAGATGGCTCCGGGGGCACTTCCCCATCCCGGTAGGGTGCCGGAACAGAGACTTCTGTCCCCCGAAATTCGTCGACGGTGGCGGCGGAGCTGCGGAACTGCTTCTGGAAAATTGCCGAATCCTTTAGGGTTTTCCGTCCCGAGGCTTCTTATAGGCGAAGGGGCGAAGTCAGAGGAGGGCCAGGGCCTCCTCACACATGGCTGGCGCGGCCAGGGGCCTGGGCGCGCCACCTGTGTGTGTGGGGCCCCTGTGGCCCACCTCCTACTCCTCTTCGGATCTCTGGAAGCTTCCGGGTAAAATAAGACTTTAGGATGTGGTTTCGTCCAATTCCGAGAATGTTTCCTGTGTATCACTCTGAAACACAAAAACAGCAGAAAACAGGGAACTGGCACTGTGGCAACTCGTTAATAGGTTAGTTCTGGAAAATGCATAAAAGTGCCACTAAGTGTAACGAAACAATAGGCAAATGGTGTAAAAACAAGCATAGAGCATCAAAAATTATAGATACGTTTGAGACGTATCAGAAGCCCGTGCTTGGCGAGCTGGGGTGGGCCTAAGATTAGGCCTTACCAACGAACTGGGAATAGATGTCTTCCTCTTCCTTTTTGTCAATCCAGAGGGCGCCACACTGGTGCCTATGTCCTTGTCTTCCTCTCCCCGGATCTCTACCTGGGGAGCCATGGACAGGGCCCCCACCACACTGGTTGGGTCCCGCTGTGGTTGAGCACTGGCTGGCGTCCCTTCTGTAGCTGCCACCTTGGCGGCCTCCCTTTCGATAGCCTCAGCTAGCAATGCTTGGGCCGATTCTTTAGCCCGGATGATCGAGATCAGATCAGTAGGATCACTATCAGCATCCCCCAGCAAGATCCCACAATCCTCCGCTATCCCCATAAACACCAAGTCCGGGGTAGAAGAAAAAGCAAGAAATTGAGCATTGGGAGGAGGAGAAGCTGGAGACAAACCTGCTTTGGCCGCGGCGCGCTTGACAGCTTTCTGGAGCATGGGCTGCCCCTCCGCTCCCTTGCACCGAGCGCTGGATCGCGTGCCCGAGATCGGTGACACCACCGCCATCGAACGCTTGTCCTTGGACACCTGAGCCGACGCTGCCACTTCCTTTGCCAGGTCCACATTGCTTGGCGTCGAGGGGGGGTTGTCCACCTCCCCATCTTGCTTCTTCTTGAGCTTCGCAATCTTGGCTGCAAGGGTTTCGTTGTCGAATTCCCAATCTTCTGGGCTTTCCCAACCCACTTCCGCGCAATCCTCAACTGACATCTTGGAACGCTTGAGGACTGCAGGGTCGATTGGATCCTCTGGGGTGGGTGGGGAGTCCTCTTCATCTAGGATTATGGTCATGGAAATGGGTTCTGGCTGTAGGACTTGAGCAGAGGCAAACAAGTCCTCCTCTTCCAAGTTGGATCCATATTGATTGAATGGAATAGCCTGCACATTGACCTTGGCCGGGGCAGAGGCCGGCTTCGATGTAGAGTGATCCTTGGCCGAGGGAGGAGGGACACTGCTGCTCCCCACTGAGGACTTGGTGCCAGGTTTCTTAATCAGCTTCTTCTGGATTTTCATTGGCTGCAAAGTTGGCGCAAGGGATGGGGCTGGGATAGTGGGAGGAGGAGTGGAGGCAGCCATGGAAGCCGCTACCTTAGGTGCACCCCCTTGCCCACCCGAGCCCCCAGTGTCCTTTGCCAACTCTTTATCCTTGCTGTTCCTCCGCTTCCAGTGGCAATCAGACAAGCTTTGATCCTCCGTGCGCTCACCTTCATTACCCTCGTCATCTTTATCATCTTTGGTAACATGTGTCATCCCCGCGAGCTTTGAACCCTCCTTGACGGACTCAGCCGAGACCCCGATCTTGAAACCTTGCAAATTTGCATAGAGCGTAATAGACTTTGGAAGACGATCAGGAGCTTGAGAGTGAAACAGCATCCGAACTGGGCCCTCCTTGACAGCAAGGGACTCCTCGTCAACGATCCTTGGCCGGCCAAGCATCTTGGTGCCCTCCAACAGAAGATCTGAGCGGCGTAGACACGGCGGGACGTCGGACAGGTGAACCCAGACCTTGGAGAGCAAAGCCGAAGCTCTGAGATGAGGCAGTGGGTCAGCAAACAGCACTGAAATCTTGCTCACAGGCAGGGCGATTCCGTCTGCATTCCTGCAAAGGTTCTTGCACAAGTTGAGACTTGCCTTTGTTGGGAACACCACTGCAAAGTCTGTGTCACTCAGCCTCCGCACCTGCCAGTCCCAGTTGTCCTCCACCAGAGCCTTGAGGTCCTGCGAGAGCAGTTCACTCGACATGCGGTTGTCCGCGGCGATCACAGTGGCCTCATTCTCCACCGACGCAACATCCGCCACCATCATCGCCTCCTCCACCTCCAAACAGTGGAACCCGATTCCATCCACTGCGTAGCCGTACCACTGCAACGACGGTTGCTTGGGAGCTCTAGGGCACATGCCCGTGGTATGACCATCAACATCACAGAGGCTGCAGTGAGCGGGCGAGGTGCAAGCTGACTGGAAATGTCCTTCCTTGCCACAGTTGAAGCAGATGATCCCTGGCTTTTTCAGAACTTGCTGCGGCTCCACAGGGATGGAGTGGGACGAGTGCGCCGCCGATGGAGGCTGGGGGGCTGGGCGCGGCGGCGGAGGGGGAGTTGGATCTGCACTGGCCGTTGCAGCCGCCCGAGACTTAGCCGAAAACTTACGGACCCCTACCTTCTTTCTTGCAGCAAAGCCCTGGGAGTAGGAGGGTCCGGCCGCGTAGCGCCGGTCTGCCTCCCGGCGGTATCCCTCACCACGGTGCCGCTTTGGCGACCGGGCGCGGTTCCAGTCCCGATCTGCCTCCCGCTCCCTCTGGCGGCGCAGATCACCATGCTCGAGACGCTCTCGAAGCCTTACTTCCAGACGCCGCCCATCCTCCGAATCATAGTCATCGAATGACCTCTTGGAGCCCGCCCGCAGCTCCCCCCTGTTGCGCTCCATGGGAGGCGGGTGCACGATCCTTGGACACGAGAGCGAGGCGTGGGTGCACGAGAGCCAGAGATCTAGATCTGAGATGGAGGCGGGGGAGGAAAGAGTGAGGTCTAGGGTTCCGGACGGGATCCAGAGCCACTTAAGTACCTGCCCCCAAAAATGCGTTCTAAAGACTGGGCCAACAGGTCGCTGCTGGGCCTGAGGCGCAGTTGGGCCGGACTTGTCCGGATCCAGAGATTGGCCATCGGTCTGCCCTAGCGAGCAGTTGACCGGTCGCGGGACCCCCACCGGAGTGGGAGTAGGGCCCACCGGCGGAACGACCGTCGCCGCCCCTCGAGGCGCAACGAAGGGATCAGCGGCGAGCTCAACCTGCACCGAATTCGCCGCCGAGCACTTCGGCACGCCTCCCACCACTGGATCTGAGCGTCTCGGCCACGGCGGGAACAACTCCGGCAGCAGATCGCCACCAGGAAGGAGAGGCACCGCACAAGGTCTCGCCGGCGACGGAGCCAACAGCCGTAGATACCAGGAGCCACGGCCACCCGGAGCAAAACGCTGACGGCGACGACCAACCACGCTGGCGGCCGCCCCTGTCACCTTCTGCCACACAGGCTCGAAGAAATCCCCCAGCGTCACCGCCGACGGGCCAGATCTGGGCGAATCGGCCACCCCTGGGCGCGACGCCAGATCCCCGGCCTCGTCATCCTCGTCCGAACTGTCCCCCGCGAGCGCCCAGAATCGCGAGCCCCGCACCACCCGACTCTCAGGTAGTGGAGACCGCGGTGAGGGTGGCCGGCGGAGCAGATCGGCGTTCCCCGGCTTGGACGCCTCTGCGTCGCCCGAGAGAGGAGGAGAGACAGGAGCAACGGTCATTTTTCACGGCGAAGAGAACATTGACTTGCATCTAACGGACAGGTTAGTTAATTATTATTATCCAAATCAATCCCAGCAGGGTACATAAAGAACTGGAGACTGACCGAAATGATAATCTGATGATGGCCCATGGCTGGCCGGATCATCGATCAAAACTGTGATTCTTGTAGTATTTTTTTGCATTCTAATTAAATGAAAGACACATGCAGATGCAGAGATGATATGTGCAAGGTTCCAGCCCTAGGCTTTGCAGTCTCTGGTCATACTCTGTATTATTTTGGAGCACTCCGCCGGCTCCACTGATCTCCCTGCTCGCGCCCCTCATTTGCCACCGGTGAAGGATGGGTGACGGTGGCAGGGACGAACGGAAATGTAGTGTACGTCGGCGGCGAAGCCATTGTGCCGATGGAAGGCTAGCTTTGCTTACAACGTGTTCAAGGGCTCAAGGCTAGCCCTCTATTGTGCCTTAATTGTCCACCTATATTACGCACAAGCTGCGCCCAGGTATGTTCTGTCAACAAGGATCACCTTGTGTCGCACAAAGAACATGGGATGCTCGATTGATTTTCAGCTGATCGAGGTCCTTGATTGACGCAAGGATCAAAACGATCCCCGAGGACCCAAATCTTTATCCTCTCCGCCAACTTCTTCTCGAACCGATGGTAGATATGCTCTCCTGCAGTTACACGCGACTCGCCGAGACGCACGCTTCACCCTGCAAATTCAGGTGCAAACCGATCGATGAATGATGAGTTCCTCTACCTCGCACGGCTACACGCTGTGGAGGATTTTACCCCCACCTTGTTCAGAAATGCACCAAGTGAGCCGAGCAGATATTGCGAATGGCGTGAAGTGAGCTTGGCCAAGTGATCAAAGTACAGGGCGCTGAGCGGGGTCTCGCCGTGGATCACGAACGCGTTCAAAGGCTAGCTTTGCCTACAACGTGTTCGATCGACGCCTGCCGGCCTGCCGGTGGGTCCGTGCAACGCCGACACGAACGTACAGACCGATCGAGACTTGTGCTGAAAAGAAGAATTCCGAATAGGTAAAACCTAGACGACACCGGCTCGGAATCGACTCACCGGATCGATTTCTTGTTTTCTCCATATAAAACTGGACCTGTTTCTACCACCACTCGATCGAACGCCTCCTATTCTGCACCTTTCTTTTTGTCGTTCTCCATCGATCCACCGATCGGAGCCCTTCCCCGAGTTCATCCGCGCGCACCACACAGCCGGCCTCCCGCCCATATGGACGAGACCAACGACAACGGCAACGGCGTCCACTTCGCCTACGACGTGCTCCTCGACATCCTCCGCCGTCTCCCATGCCGCGCGCTCGCCGAGTCCCGGCGCGTCTGCCGCGCGTGGCGCTCCGTCGTCGACACACACGACCTCCTCTTCCCCCACTTCTTCCCTCGGGGCGCCTTTCCCGGAATCTTCACGCGGAACTATGATTGCGACATGGAGTCCTCATTCTTCGCCCCGACGACAGTGCCGTGCTCGCGCCGGCCGCACAGAGCCCACGACAGGCCTGTCTTCCGGCGTCCTCAGTTCTGGCACGCCTGGGTGTCCGTGGTCCACCACTGCAACGGCCTCCTCCTCCTCGGCGACGCAATGTACCGCTACGTGTGCAACCCGGCGACGGTGCGGTGCGCTCGCCTGCCGGTGCCGTCGGAGGACTCGTGGCTGTACGACAATAACGGCATGTTCCTCGCCTTCGACCCGGCCGTGTCGCGGCACCACGAGGTATTCATCCTTCCAAGAGGAAAGGCACTAGCAGACATCGACCAAGCAGAGGAAATAGACACCAGAGAGTATTTCGGGTATGCGGGAGAGTTTGATACATCGCCGCCATCAAGATTAGATGTGCCTCCCGAGATTTTGCCACCGGAGCAGCAACAACAGCTACATGTCCATGTGGCAGGTGCCAAGGATCCAAAGGATAATGTCATTTCTATACTGGTGTTCTCGTCACAAACTGGCCAATGGGCGAGTCGGGAGTTTATGCCAGGCCGTTGCGCTCCTCGGCATCTCTATGACATGGTGACCGCGCCACACCCTAGCTGTGTGAAGATATGGAAAACGGCCGAGTACTGGCGGGGGTCTCTCTACGTGCATTGTTGGAACAACATCGTTATGATCCTGCGTAACTCTGAAAGGGCGTACGACATGGCCCTCCTCCCTGGAAAAGTTTACGATGATAACAAATTTGAAGAAATATCTGAGCTACCCAGGAGGACCATCTTAGTGAACTATGAGAAAGGCGTTCACTATGTGACGCTCGCCAAATTGCAACTACATGTTTGGAAACTTACGGAATCAATAGATCGGGTCGGGTGGATGCTAGTACACAAGGCTGACCTTAGCCCTGTAGATGGTAACCTTGCTGCTGTCCGTGTACGGGTAGGATTAGGAGCAAGTTTGAGTCCTAGTAGAACTAGGATGTCTATTCCTAATCTAAACTCATAGTCCGTGCGTGGACGTGTATAAAAGCCCCCATAGGGCTGCACCTTGTAATACAACGAAAAATCACCAAAGAAATAAAGAGAGGCAAGACAGGCTCGATACGGGCCTGTGGCAATACCAAATCGTTTTTCCGATCCGTCCGATCCGTAGACTTCCGTCGCCAAGTTCCGCCGCGTGCATTGCCGAGACGTTCCGACGATCGACCAAGCTAGCTCGTTCACGTACGTTCAGCTCAAGGGAATCGATTCAGGTGCTTGTCTGCTTGCTTGATAGCTAGCTCAGCTGGCCGTATTGGTTCGGTTCTAAAGAGGCAAAACCTACAATTGGTATCAGAGCAGCGTCGATCTAGAGAAAGAAGATGGGCGACTCTAGCGACGTCGAGTCCGTCAACAACTCAAAGTCCGTCGACAACATCGGCTCCAAGGCGGACAAGAACGGCGGCAAGGTGAAGAAGGCGGCAAAGAAAGCAACCAGCGGGGCGAGCGGTGCCAACGTGATGGTGCATCGCAATATCCCTGTGCAGTACCCGCAGCTTACCGACTCCAACTACGGTGTTTGGTCGGTGAAGATGAAGATTATTCTTCGACAGCTCCGAGTGTGGCAGGCAATCACCGACGACGAGGTCGACGAGGAGTGCGACGAAGGTGCCATGGCCGCCATAGCCCAGTCCGTGCCGGATTCCGTGCTGATGTCATTGGCGGAGTTCGAGACGGCAAGAGAGGCGTGGGAAGCACTCAAGGAGATGAGGATCGGAGAAGATCGCGTCACGAAGGCTCGGGCACAAGTGCTAAAGCGCCAACTTCACAAGTTGCAGATGGAGGAAACGGAATCGGTGAACGATTATGCCATGCGAATAACCACTTTGGTGGCTGAGATCCGCGCGCTTGGTGGAAAGCTCGAGGAAGCCGAGATTGTGGAGAAGTTTTTCAGCTCAGTGACTGATAAATTCACGTACATCATCGGCACGCTTGAGCAGCTTACCGACATCGAGAACATGACCATAACGGAGGCGATTGGACGCTTGCGGACGTGGGAAGAAAATTCTCGTGGCTGTCGGAAAGGCAAGGGAGGAGGCGTCGATCAACTGCTTTACTCACGTGCTGATTGGGAAGCTCCAAGCAGCAAGGGAAAATTCTCGAGCAACTCAAAGCGCGGCGGGAACAACGACAAAGGCAAAGGAAAAGGCAAGCCACAAGGGCGTGGCAAAGATGACCAATCTAACGAGCGGAAGCCACGGAACTTGGATATGTCCAAGGTCAAGTGCTACAACTGCAACAAGATGGGTCATTATGCAAAGAATTGTCCGGAGCCTAACAAGCGGGAGATGAAGGCAAATTTGGCGAAGCAGGAAGACGACGGCCCAGCTCTTCTAATGGCCGAAGTTTGCAATCTCTCCCAAACGGTGGTTGAAAAACCAAACCGGAAGGTGCGACTTCAAGAGAAGAAAGTCATACCGAAGTTATCCGGGAACCAGAACATGTCATGGTATCTAGACACAGGTGCCAGTAATCACATGACGGGATGCAAGGAGAAATTCCTCGAGCTAGAACTTAATGTTGAAGGCTCGGTAAAATTCGGTGATGGTTCATCTGTCGAGGTTTGTGGGCAAGGTTCTGTCCTATTTGAGTGCCTCACGGGCGAACACCGCATACTCACCGGAGTCTACTACATCCCACGGCTTCGCAACAACATCATCTCTATTGGGCGACTTGATGAGAATGGATGCAAGGTGAACGTCGAGAACGGAGTGATGACGATCTACGACAGACTCCGAGACGTGCTAGCGCGTGTAAACCGCACGCGGAATAGGCTCTATATTCTCAACATTGAGCAATCTCAACCGGAGTGTTGGCTCGCCAAGAGTGATGATGACTCATGGTTATGGCACGCTAGATTTGGACATGTCAACTTCCATGCCTTGAAGAAGATGTCGAAGATAGAGATGGTATCGGGGATGCCGTTAATCGACCATGTTGATCGAGTGTGTGACGGGTGCTTGATTGGAAAACAACACCGTGCACCGTTCCCTGCTGTATCTACCTATCGTGCAAGTGCTGCACTTGAGCTGCTCCACGGTGATCTATGTGGCCCAATCACGTCAGCAACTCATGGAGGAAAGAAGTACTTTTTCCTTGTGGTAGATGACTACTCGAGATACATGTGGGTCGTTCTCCTACGATCTAAAGATGAGGCGTTTGAAGCATTCAAGAAGCTAAAGGGTGCAACGGAGATGGAACACAAGCTCAAGGTTCGAGCTCTACGGACAGACCGCGGCGGAGAATTTACGTCAAACGAGTTCAACGACTACTGCGAGAAGATCGGCATAAAGAGGTTCCTCACGGCGCCTTATACGCCACAGCAGAACGGGGTTGTTGAAAGGCGCAATCGAACCGTCGTGGATATGGCAAGGAGCTTACTAAAGAGCAAGAACATGCCAGGGGCCTTCTGGGGTGAAGCCGTCACGACGGCGGTCTATCTTCTCAATCGGGCTCCAACGAAGGCGGTGATTGGCAAGACTCCGTATGAAGCTATCTACGGACGTAAGCCGAATGTGTCACATCTACGGACATTTGGGTGCGTGGCTCATGTGAAGACGGCGGAGCCTCACCTCTCAAAGCTTGCCGATCGGAGCACCAAGATGGTGTTCATCGGATACGAGAGGAATTCCGGCACCAAAGCATACCGCTTCTATGACCCACATACTAAGCGTCTACGCGTTTCACGCGATGTTGTGTTCGAAGAAAAACAAGCGTGGAACTGGAGCGGCGCAGCGGACGAAGCTCCAACCGGTAACATATTCACGGTTAATTTCCCAAGTGATGATGATGCAGGGAAGGATGTACAGATGTCCGGCGATACGCCCAACCATGGTGACCAAGGTGATCCCAATCACCACAATGCGGACACCGACGATGAAGATGCAAGCACAGGAGAAGATCTTGGCAACGATGATGCTCATGACACGACGCATGATGATCATGATCACCACGAGGCGCAAAGTGACGATGACTATCACGATGATGGTCACGGTCATGACGACTACGCCAACGACATGGACGTCGACGATTCGGCGCCAAGCATGCCAAGAAATTCGCCATCCTCAAGTGCATCGACACCGACACAATTTGTGTCTCCTCCTTCGCAAGCCACAACGGACTCATCGGGTCCACGACGCTATAAGACCCTCAAGAAAATCTACAAGCACGCCAAGCTAGTTACACTCGACTACTCTGGACTATGTTTGCTCGGAGTTGATGAGCCGGCAAACTTTGTAGAGGCGAGCAAAGATCCAAGTTGGAAGCACGCCATGGATGAGGAGCTTAAGGCGATTGAAAGCAACGGCACATGGACCTTGGTAACCCGACGTCCGAACCATAAGCCTATTGGTTTGAAGTGGGTTTACAAGTTAAAGAAGGACACGAAGGGTGCTGTTGTGAAGTACAAGGCAAGACTCGTTGCAAAGGGCTACGTACAACGTCAAGGAGTTGACTATGAGGAGGTGTTTGCACCGGTTGCTCGACTCGAGACTGTGAGGCTGCTCCTAGCTTTGGCAGCACAAGAGGAGTGGAAAGTTCATCACATGGATGTTAAATCCGCTTTCCTCAACGGTGATCTCACGGAAGAAGTGTACGTGGAACAACCCATCGGCTACGAGAAGAAAGGCGAAGAAGAGAAAGTTTACAAGCTCAAGAAGGCGCTATACGGGCTAAAGCAAGCACCAAGAGCTTGGAACTCAAAGTTGGACCAATGTTTGGTCTCTCTCGGTTTCAAGAAATGTCCCCTCGAGCACGCCGTCTATACAAAGAACTCCAAAGATTCGAACCTGCTAGTTGGAGTTTATGTCGATGATCTGATTATCACCGGAAACAACGCGCAAGAAATTGAAGGTTTCAAGCCGCAGATGAAGAAGAAGTTTAGCATGAGTGATCTGGGATTACTCAGCTATTACTTAGGCATCGAAGTGAAGCAAAAATCTGGTGAAATTTCCCTATGTCAGTCGGCTTACGCGGTCAAGTTATTGGACAAGTGCGGCATGGCAGATTGCAACGCGGTACAAGTTCCAATGGACCAACGTCATAAGTTGAGCAAGATCAGCTCAAATCCGCCGGTGGACACCACGACGTATCGAAGCATCGTGGGCAGCCTAAGATACTTGGTGCATACCCGACCAGACTTAGCTTATTCAGTCGGGATCGTGAGTCGTTTCATGGAGAACCCCACGACCGAACACATGAGCGCCGTCAAGAAAATCTTGCGCTATGTGAAAGGCACTATCAATCTTGGCTGCACGTACAAAAAGGGAAAAGAAGGATTAATCCTTTATGGCTATTCAGACAGCGACATGGCAGGCGATGTTGATGATCGAAAGAGCACATCGGGCATGGTATTTTACCTAGGTCCGAATCTAATCAGCTGGAATTCTCAGAAGCAAAAGGTGGTGGCACTGTCTTCATGTGAGGCAGAGTACATTGCGGCGAGCACGGCGTCTTGTCAGGGTGTGTGGCTGAGAAGACTCCTAGCTGATCTTACAAAGAAGGAGGTGCAGAAGGTGCCACTGAAGATCGACAACCAAGCTGCAATCTCATTGTGCAAGAACCCGGTACATCACGAGAGGAGCAAGCACATAGACGTCCGGTTCCACTACATCCGGGAGTGCGTTGAGGAGGGGATGATCAAAGTTCAACATGTGAACACCAATGATCAGCTTGCCGACATTCTTACCAAGTCCCTCGGGAAACAGAAGTTCATCGAGATGAGGAAGAAAGTCGGAGTTGAAGACGTGAAGCAAGGCAACAAGGTTACGGAGGTGAATGTAGATGGTAACCTTGCTGCTGTCCGTGTACGGGTAGGATTAGGAGCAAGTTTGAGTCCTAGTAGAACTAGGATGTCTATTCCTAATCTAAACTCATAGTCCGTGCGTGGACGTGTATAAAAGCCCTCATAGGGCTGCACCTTGTAATACAATGAAAAATCACCAAAGAAATAAAGAGAGGCAAGACAGGCTCGATACGGGCCTGTGGCAATACCAAATCGTTTTTCCGATCCGTCCGATCCGTAGACTTCCGTCGCCAAGTTCCGCCGCGTGCATTGCCGAGACGTTCCGACGATCGACCAAGCTAGCTCGTTCACGTACGTTCAGCTCAAGGGAATCGATTCAGGTGCTTGTCCGCTTGCTTGATAGCTAGCTCAGCTGGCCGTATTGGTTCGGTTCTAAAGAGGCAAAACCTACAAGCCCTTCTAATAAAAATGTATGGATGGGGCGTGGAGTGCCATGGGAGGTGGTAAAAAATAACAATGCGTTAGTTAGCTTGTTTGATCCTTGTAAGAATAAGAAGATCATATATGCTAAGGAGGCTAGCTCGGGGAACACAACTGGTAACAATTATGGTGAAGTTGAAGATGATGGAAAAGGCATCCATGAGGTCGATGGATTCAACGAAACAACTAGTCATGTCGATGACGCTGGTCACAGTGAAGGAGAACCCCATGAAAGTGAAGAGGGTTTCGATTACTCCTCCGACGAAGACACCTTTACTGAGCATGATGTCGATGACGCTCATCACAGTGAAGGAGACCCCCATGAAATTGAAGAGGGTTTTGAGTACTCCTCCGACGAGGACACCTTTACTGAGCATTATAGGATCATAGGATTACATCCGCACAAGGACGTGATACTCCTCCAAACCTCCAATGGTGTTGCGGCATACCACTTTAGGACCTCGAGAATGCAAGACTTGGGCGAGTGTCTTCATCACAAACATGATTGTGGCATCGAAGCCGCGTTTCCTTACCGACCATGCTACGTCGATGCGCTTCCAGCAACTAAGCTACCATTTTAATAGGTCACATGTAGCGTGTACCTGTTTGACAGGATGAGCAAGTGTGGTAACCTTGTTATTAATCTTGTTATTAATTAGGTTCTCGATTGATGCTTTCCTTTGCCAGTCTGCTTGTTTTATCAGCTGGATACATGTGGATACAGATGAACACATGCTTGTGATCTGAGAATTTATATATGATTATGGCTAATTGGTATGCGTATTTTTTTTAAACAATCAAATTAGTATCCGTGTAGTTATTATCCAGTAAAAGTTGGGCGTGACACAAAAATACAACATTGCTAGGCTTTGCCCTAGCTGCTTTGGATATAAGGTTAATTTGAAGTGAACAAACGAACACATCTTGCAATTCAGTAACTACTAACAACAAACAACTACTAACAAACTGCAGCTAGCAGCCAGTTAAGGATCTCTCTCGCTCTCGTGTCTTCAAATTATGCATCACTGTAAGATACATATAGCTCGCTGTCGTTGTCACACACTTGCTGGATAGGAGAGATGTTAAGTTTTGACTCTCAAATATAAAGCTGAATCATACACAACTATTAGATTGGAAAGACCAGAATAATGGGCATGAAAAATTAAGAAAGCAAGAAGATACAGTGTGCACGTGTGCAGCTTTCAGAGCCCGCTGGTCCAGCCTCCAGCGTCAGTTGGGGTGACCAAACCGTTCTGTACTAGCGTCAGTTGGACACTGACTCGGTCGGCGATCAGACGAACAAGAGTTGGACCCGACCGTATCCGAGCAGGAATCGACTCATCTATTAATAACCTCCCGAGTATAAGTACGTAAAGAGTTAACCCTAGAAAATACAGTACGCACAGAGTATAAACGAGACTAGATGATCGATTCACTAGTGGAAGGAAAAAAGGCCTTCCATACGACTCTTTAGTCCCCAAATAATTCGACAAGCGGCTAATGGTCACATTAGTCCTAGCTAAATTGAAAATATAGGCTAGGAAATATTAGTCCCAGTTCGAATGTGTCCTTAATGTGTCCTTTAGTCCCGGTTTGCGCCACCAACTGGGACTAATGGGTACGGGCCTATAGTCCCGGTTGATGGCTCAAACCGGGACTATAGGGCACCCTTTAGTCTCGGTTCGTGTCACGAGCCGGGACTAAAGGACTATTCAAATGAACCGCCCACTTCTCGCGCCAGTTACGTCAACGATCGCTTTGGAATTCGCTCGCCATTACGACGTCGCTTTGGAATTCGATACAAACGCTTTGGACGCTGCCACCGGCCGGCGCCCTTGATCACACCGCCGGCTGCATCTTCTCATCTCCCTCTCTCTACTATATAAGATGCACTCATCTTCATCTATAAGCATCTTCTTCGTCCTCTAGCCCTCCCAAAACATCTTCACATATCCATAGCATCTTCACACCGCCGGCCTACTCCTCTCTCTCCCTCTCATTCCAATGGAGCCGACGACGTGAGTACCTCAATCTCGGGTGTACCATCTCACCGCCGAAGGGATGCATTTCACGGTCACGTAAACTCTCCGTGCATCAAGGGTGGAGAAGTGGATCCGCGCCATCAAGCAGCAGTTCCTCGATGACGCACCGATCAAGTGTGTGGGCTTGGACTGCGAGTTCACCAACCCTCGCGAGGGTAAGCACAATCAGCGTGCCGCCATCCTTCAACTCTCGGTGGCGTCCGAGGTTTTGGTCTTCCAAATATGTTGGGCCAATGGTGTACCGCACCTGCTCAAGGAATTCTTGAAGGACACCACCATCAGATTCTGTGGCGCGGCTATCACCAATGATGTGCGCATGCTGAGATCATACGGAATTAAAATTCCATCTGTATACGATCTCCAAAAGATTGTCCCGAACCCCACCAAGAATCCAACTCCGATTCTCTATGATCTGTCCAATGCTACTATTGGGACGAATCTTGAAAAGAAGAAGAGGAACAAGAAGGACAAGAAGAAGGACAAGGAAGAAGAAGAACTAATATTTGGTCGGGGCAAAGTTCCATTGAACTTCGAGCAAGTGTTGTATGCCGCTCTAAACGCTCGCCTGGGCTTCGAGATTGCTAGGAGCCACTGGAAGCTACCTGGCTACTGACGAGGGAATGCCCTTCAGGTACTCGCAGATTAGCATACCGGGTCTGGCCCATTAAGGAAGTGGAGAACTACAAGGACTCGATAAGATGACTTGGAGTAGAAGAAGGAAGACTCTAATCCGTATTCGACTAGAACTCTTGTAAACCTTAGCCCGGTTGCATATATAAAGCCAGGCAGGGGCGCCCCTAGAGGCATAAGTTACAATATCATAGACAAGCAATATTAGAGATACAAGATATATTAGACATAGACTAGACACAATATTCCGCCTACGGCGGCACCATGTAAACACCATTGTGATTATCTACTAGATTGCTAGCAGGATGTAGCGATCCTCCACCGCGGGGACGTGAACCTGGGTACATCGTGTGCCAATCTCGATCCCGGAATCTCTAGTCGACGCCTTTCCCCCGATCCTAAGTCCTTCATCTAGGACATTTGTGGAGTTAACCCCTCGTCAATTGGCGCCGACCGTGGGGATCGCGGCGACTGGATTTTGTTATCCGGGCGGGATCCTTCAAGCTTTCATCGACAAGATCAACAAATTTTTCATCGACAAAATCAGGAAACTTTTCATCGACAAGATCAGGAAACTTTTCATCGACAAGATCAGCAAACTTTTCGTCGACAAGATCAGCAAATTTTATGGCTACCGATAGAAGCAAATAGATTATTTCAACAAGATTCATCCGCTTCAGATCGACAAGTTTGATCAAATCGCATCTGGCCGATCCATCTTCTCCGGCAAGTTTCGTCATCAATATGTCCGATCGATTTTCTTCGGCTGGTTCCGACAAATCCTCAAATAGCGATATGTATCCGGGTCGTTTTCCTCCATCAGCTTCCGCCCGGGTCAATGAAGTCGACAACATCAACGCCAACATCTCAAGTCGATCCTCTACGGCATACTTCATGGCCGATAGCTAGAAGGCAGCACTTCTATCAAAAACAACAGCTGCAACTTCGTCAATCCACCACGGCCGATTTCGTATCTACTACGGCATACTGCGCCCTTGTCACGCGGCATCGCTGCGGCAACTACATCGCGCCGAAATCAGAAGGAATCACCGAGTTATGACAAGCACGTGAGGTATCTTGCGCCTTGCTTCAACAGAAGAAGAAATCGAGTACGAGACCGGATTGATATCTGTCTTCCGGAACTTTGTGGCTTTTCTTGTACAGCCGTACGACAGCAAATCAAGTCACCTAGCTTGGCTGGGCAAAGATTGCATGCGCCTTGACGCGTGCATGAATGTACACCAAGATTCGAGCAAATCAATCAGGGACACGAGCCATGAACAGCTAGCAGCTAAGGCAACCAAGGAAACCAAGCGTGAACACTTCAAAGTTAAAGGGTCAAACCACGTGGTCTTGTCTTAGAAAAAAAAAAGCATCCATCAAGCTGCCAGACTTCCGTATCTTCTCGGACGACGACGTCGAGTCAGATTGGCGAGTTACTAAAGCTGCTCGGACAACTCGGAGAAAAATATTTTGACTACTTCGTCTTCAACATCATCGACTACATCTGTGTTAACACGGCTTGCCACGCTCGGGGGCTCGTCGCCGTGCACTCGCGCAAACTATCGGCAACGCTCGGGGGCTCGACATCAACTCGCCCCGGAGTGCGAAAAATCATTCTCAAGACCTGCGATTTCGTCGACATCAACAACACGGCGATCACGACAACGCTCGGGGGCTCGACAACAGCTTCGCCTCCGATCGTGATTGTGATTCTACGACAACAACTCGACTACGTCATCGTCGACTACGCCGTGCCGACCACGCCGCACCCGATAAAAGCTAAGTTCTCCTCTTCCAAGAGTCAATTATCATTTACTTTCGCCGCAACCGACACTCGGGGGCTCCGCCATGAACAATCATCCTGCATATCATTGACTTCGAAAAATTGTGAAAGCCCTAGTAGCTAGCTGGCGTTCCTTGTCGAATACTTGTCAATTTAGTTTACAGTCGCATGAAGCTCGACTAACGGTTGGCAAGGCCAAAATCTTGGGCGTCAGGTTAACGAAAAGGCTTAGCAAGTATCTTGAAATTCAAATGCGACACACGCATCGATTTACGTATGACCTGAGTAGCTGATCGAGCCATGAAGTGCATCAGGCTAACGAAAGGGTCTTACGTACGAGCAACAAAATTGCACAAAAAACATCGAGTTTTTTATTTTACATACTACATCATCATCATTGCAATCTACAAGCACAAATATTTCTTCGAGAGACAAAGTATTTCATAATTATTCATATTTTCTGCAGGAGTCGACAAAATCATCAAGTCCTTCAACAAGAATCAAAATTCTTCGAGTAGTACAACTTGAGTCTATGCCCGGCTATAACTACCCGAACATAGACTCGGGGGCTACTCCCATCAGGAGCGCTGGCCGCGCACCTGATAGAAAGATAATTTCAAGAAAGCATTCGACAAGAAAAGAAAAAGACTATTTGAGCCTATGATCGACTACAAGTATCCGACCATAGCCTCGGGGGCTACTCCCATCGGGAGCGCTGGGCGCGCACCCGACGATATTTTTTCATGAATATTACAGAGATGAAGGCGAGAGAAGCTTCAGGAATCATCATTACTCCTATCGGGAGCGAGTTTTTTATTGATCAAGGTTGAATAACCCGAATATTTTGTACACTGATCAGTCAAACAAGGCTGCGACATATGATTCTCGAGTTGCGTCATCGCGACAAAACTTGAATGCCGTGGTTGAAATATATCGCGAAGGTAAGACCCCAGGATCCGTCCTGTGTGGCCCGGTATACGCACATGGATGCGCTCTGCTGGCATGTATTCGTGTCTACGACGCGAAGAAAATCCTGGTGGACGCACTGGGTACCCTGAGAACCACTGGGACTCATTCTTTGTAAGTCCTAAATGCGGCAAAAGAATGGGTTTGACCGGTTTCCCGAATTCAAGTCCAAGGGGATTGAATTTTAAGTAGGTGACAAGTATCTGCTCCGGCAGTTAACTGGCCTCTTGATCCGTCAGAGTTGTCAGGCTTATTCATCAAAACCCCTTGCGAGATATTATGATAAAAGATAAGTCGAAAGACCAAGTCGAAGATTTGAAGATCTAAAGAATTCAAGTATTGATCAAGTTGAAGATAAAAAATTATTTCGAGAAAAACAAGGAAGAAAATTTCGAGTCCATTATCGGTGGCAAGCACCAGAAACATCGACTCGATATTTACTCCCATCGGGTGAGTGGATTCAGGAACCCGAAGATTTCAGGAAGTCGAAGAATTAAAGTCGAAAATTGAAGAAGTCAAAGAATTGAAGTCGAAGATGGAAGAAGTTAAAAGATTGAAGAAGTCAAAGATTGAAGAAGTCGAAGATTGAAGAAGTCAAAGATTGAAGTTTTGAGACTCAACCCGAGTCTGCAACTCGAATTGAGTCTCGGGGGCTACTGACGAGGGAATGCCCTTCAGGTACTCGCAGATTAGCATACCGGGTCTGGCCCATTAAGGAAGTGGAGAACTACAAGGACTCGATAAGATGACTTGGAGTAGAAGAAGGAAGACTCTAATCCGTATTCGACTAGAACTCTTGTAAACCTTAGCCCGGTTGCATATATAAAGCCAGGCAGGGGCGCCCCTAGAGGCATAAGTTACAATATCATAGACAAGCAATATTAGAGATACAAGATATATTAGACATAGACTAGACACAATATTCCGCCTACGGTGGCACCATGTAAACACCATTGTGATTATCTACTAGATTGCTAGCAGGATGTAGCGATCCTCCACCGCGGGGACGTGAACCTGGGTACATCGTGTGCCAATCTCGATCCCGGAATCTCTAGTCGACGCCTTTCCCCCGATCCTAAGTCCTTCATCTAGAACATTTGTCGAGTTAACCCCTCGTCAGCTACAATAGCCATGTTGATCGTCTCAACATTTATTAGGTGGATGATCATAGATGGTGTGGTGTAGAAAAATGTAGCCATGATGATCGTAGCCATGTTGATCGTCTCAATATCTTATTGTTATTCTATTGGATGAGTAGCATGCTCGGAAAAATGTACTCCCTCTATTTTGGTTAACAAGTCTACTGATTTTGGAATTTTGGACTTTTTAAAAAAATGATTTTTTTGAATATTTTAATTATTAAAAATTAATAATTAAATTATGCATAAAGATTATTTAGAATTCATTGATGCTTATTATTATTTAATCATCATTGCTTATTTTGTGAGTTATTTGGAATTTAAAAAAATAATTTATATGTTATCAAAGTGTATAGGTTAATAGAATTGGTAGCATACCATTATCAAGAAGTCGTGAACGCAGTCTTGGAAGCTACTATGGAAGGAATTGAGAAGTTAAGCGTGCTAAGGGTGGAGCAGTGTGAGGATGGGTGACCGACCAGAAAGTGAGGACTACAAGTATGTAATTTGATATGAGAATAGAGAGGACCACAAGTATGTAATTTGACATGAGAATAGAGGTGATTAGATATTATGCATCGTTTGGATGTTCAATTTGGGACAAGGTATTGGATATTCGGGAGTCTCCAGCCCCGAATACCATGTTTCCATGTGTTTTGGCTGGTCTGGGTATTCGGGCTGTGTATTTGGACGTGATATCGAGGCAGCGAACCGAACGGCAAAAAAATGCCCAGACAATATCGAGGGGTTACCCTGGAGATTGGGTACGTATTCGCTCCGCACTCCTCCTCGCTAATAAACCCTCTCAGTCTCCTCATCACGCACGAGGCTGAAACAAAATGAGACTAGCGATCGGCAGCGGCGGCGCAGGTAGATCTGATCTCCCGAGCTCCGGCGACCGTCGTCCGTTGAAGGTATGTTGCCACAGGATCCCGCTTCCCCTCCCCATGATCTAGCACCATAGTTTTTCCTCTGTTCCATCAATCTGCAAGGTCTACGTGAGGGTAAAGCCGTGTTGTGGCCCGCCCAGCCTTGCAGGAAAATTAGAGATATTAGCTGATTCTATTCAGAGCCCTGATGCGACATGGTGTTGATAATAAAAAGCACCGTCCAGTTGGGAACCCTGATGTCTACGCACGCGTCTGTTCTTGTAGATAGAGTTGGGCCTCCAAGTGCAGAGGTTTGTAGAGCAGCAGCAAGTTTCCCTTAAGTGGATCACCCAAGGTTTATCGAACTCAGGGAGGAAGAGGTCAAAGCTATCCCTCTCAAACAACCCTGCAATTACGATACAGAAAGTCTCTTGTGTCCCCAACACACCCAATACACTTGTCAGATGTATAGGTGCACTAGTTCGGCGAAGAGATAGTGAAATACAAGCAGTAGTGATGATTATAAGTAGTAACTGTAATATGAAATAAGTATCGCTGCGAGCAAACATGTAACAAAATAGGAAGTAAACGGTGTGCAATGCTTGGAAACAAGGCCTAGGGATCATACTTTCACTAGTGGACACACTCCCAACAAATATAACATAATTGAACAAATAAATAACTTCGCTTCACTATGGTACTCTGAATTACTCTCCTATTGAACAACACTAATCATTGCGTAGGGCTACGAAGCACTCCTCAAAGTTCATCAAGTACTTGACAAACACCACTCATAGAGATATCCAAATCAAATCACAACTCAAGATAGATATTATTGCAACTTAGACCAAGTACTAACACGGTGCACACACTGTCAACATTACACCATGAAAGGAGGAATAGATCACTTCAATACTATCATAGCGATAATTATTCTCATGATCCATAAGAGATCACAATTGTAGCCTAGACCAAGTACCACCACGATACACGCACTGTCATCGTTACACTATGGCAGGAGGAATAGATTACTTTAATAACACACTAGAGTACACATAATGAAGAAAAGTAACATCTACTTATTCAACATGATACAAAGCTCACGATCACATAAAGATCACATCATGGGAGAGAGAGGTGAACCACATAGCTACCGGCAGAGCCCTCAGCCCCGGGGGAGAACTACTCCCTCCTCATCATAGGAGACAGCAAGGTTGATGGAGATGGCGGTGAGGTCGATAGAGACGGCGGAGACGGCGATGGAGACCGATGGAGATGGCTCCGGGGGCACTTCCCCATCCCGGCAGGGTGCCGGAACAGAGACTTATGTCCCCCAAAATTCATCGACGGCGGCGGCGGAGCTACGAAACTGTTCTGGAAATTTTGCCAACTCCCCTAGGGTTTTCCGTCCCGAGGCTTTATATAGGCGAAGGGGCATCGTCAGAGGGCAGCCAGGGGCTCTTCACACCAGGGTGGCGCGGCCAGGGCCTGGGCCGCGCCACCTATGTGTGAGGGCGGCCTCTGGCCCCCCTCCGGCTCTCTTTCAGTCTTCGGGAAGCTTCCGGGAAAAATAAGACTTCAGGAACTTGTTTCATCCAATTCCGAGAATATTTCCTGTGTATCACTTCTGAAACACAAAAACAGCAGAAAACAGGGAACTGGCACTGTGGCGACTTGTTAATAGGTTAGTTCCAGAAAATGCATAAAAGTGCCACGAAGTGTAACGAAACATAAGGCAAATGATGCAAAAATAAGCATAGAGCATCAAAAATTATAGATACGTTTGAGACGTATCAGCATCCCCAAGCTTAACTCCTGCTCGTCCTCGAGTAGGTAAGTGATAACAAAAGAAATAATTTTTGAGGTGACATGTACCTACACAATCTTGATCATCTATATAAGCATTTGTGAGCTAGGATCATAAGAACTTAAAACATGGGCATGAAGATATAATCTTGACAATAGAAACTTAGCAACCATGTTATAACATGAAAATGAACACAAACAAAAGATCATAAAAATGAAACAATGAAAGTCAAACTTGTGTTCAAATCATAAGGAAAAACATACAAATGGTTTTCAGCTTGTCCTTAATAGAGAGCAAAACATAAATGCATATGACACCTTCAAGTTTAAGAGGGCGACTAGATACAAATAATTTAAGAACAAGTGAAACCAACAATATGAATCAATCAATGAAAACTTTGGGACAATGCACATTATACTCAGAATGACAACTATGCTCTCTTAATGGTGCATAAAGGTAGAAGGTGGTGACTCAACATAAAAGTAAAAAAAGGCCCTTCGCAGAGGGAAGCAGTGATTGCAAGTTTTATAACCTTCAAAAATTATGGTACTTACCGGCTTTGAGATCTCATTGCCCACATCATAAGCATCTTGAATGGTTAAAGTTAATGCGAGAACAATTATGATGCATATGCTTGACAAATCATAAGTTGAAAACCTCGTGTCCCGTGAATACGAGTACCCAAACCTCATGCTACTTTACTTAGAGTCCCAAGCAAGGCTCTTGTCATTGTAAATATATGCATATCATTGAGAACCACCAATGGGGTACCTCCGTGCCCGATGACATGGAACAAGCCCACACCAAAAATGATAGGACAAGCAGACAATGAACACCTCGACATCTCTTTTATTTGCCATTTGTTTAGCTTTTTATTGTGAGATGCGTCGTTGAATGTTCACCATGGGTATGCTATAAATTTCCACCATGAATTATGCATGGCTTAGATTGGCGGCCCGGCGTTTCCCTAACACATATATAAACTCCATGATCCCCACAAGATTCCCAATTCATTTCACACCGCGGGCATCCATAATCAAAAGATCACGATATCAACTCAAATAAGAAGTGCAATGTTGAAAGCTTGCCCATGACTGCATGGCTGGGCTAGTCTCCAACTTACAACTTGCAAGCATAACAACTCAACATAAGAGACCACAATGTCAAATTTTTAAGAACAGGAAAAAGTAAAGTGTGCCTTCCGGTTCATGAGAGCTTTACTGACCGAATTTCGCATAACACTGGTGACAAGGGTATAGATAATAGAGCCCGTTAGTTGAGTACCCCTGAGGCCCGTTAAGCTAGGCCCAATTGTAATGATAGTCGAATACGAGTTCTTACCGTATGTCGATATTTGTAATCTGTATCGGACCCTACCCGATCCTCGAGACCTGGCCACCTATATATAGGGACCAGGAGGGGACGGTGTAGGGCAGATTGAGAGCAAGCCAGGTTGAACACCCAAGTTTACTTTTGATACACACCTATTCCGACTAACTTTACCTTCGAGTTCATCCGACGCCCTATCTCCCCGATCCTAAGTCCTTCATCTAGGACATTTGTCGAGTTAACCCTCGTCAATTGGCGCCGACCGTGGGGACTCTGGGCGTTGGAATCATGAATTCGACGGCTTTTTCGCTTTTAGCCAACAGCAGATCAGAACTCGACGAAAATCAAGAGATGGAGTTGACAATTGGAAGTTTAAGCATCCTTATCGGGCCATCGGGTTCATCCCGCCTCTCGGATTCGACGAAACCAGATCCGTCGGCAAGCAAGCCCGGAACAGAGGAAACATTGGAGTCATTAGAAGGCTCTTCCAGTGAGGTAAACTCGCCGGTCAGCTTAGAAAAAGCATCAATCGCAGAAGGCGACGAAATTCAGGAAAATTTCGACTCAGAAGAAAAAGCGTGTCAGACGCACAACAATGCAAAGGACTTCGCCGAGGGAAGCAGCGGCGTCTCCAAAGTACATCAGTTATGCGTCATCATCACCGAAGCAGAAGAAGGAAACAACAGCGAAGGAAGTAAAAGGGTCGACAGGCAAGTCGACAAAATGAAAGATCACAACAAAAAGGAAAAAGAGAAAGTCCATGTCTCAGCTGGTGAATGGAGAATGATCAAGTCAGCCATTAATCATGGTACAAAAGTACCCGAAGGATCGAGAAGGGAAGTTCTAATGGGATATCAGTATGCATTATACCAACACAAGAAGAAACTAAGGGAGGAAAGAGACATAGTGTTTCAAGAAACAACCGTATATCAAGGGAAGAATACTGGGAAGACTATAGCGAAGATTCAGAATATAGCACAGAGAGGCGCGGAGATCCAAAACACAACAGGGGGGCGACAACATGCGGCAGAGAAAAAGGGTACTCGAGGAGCCCCACCCCGCAGCTAGAAGAGGAGGAAGGTGACCCGACACAAAAAACGCCAGAGGCAGCATTAGCAGCAGCACAAGCATATTTACTAGCTACAAGACCAGAACATGGAGACCCGCGGGAAGATATGCACCGAGCCGCGATACGAAGCCTTGGAATAGTAGAAGGTAAAATCAGGGAGCAAGGCCCAGAGACAAAGTCGACAAGCAACAAGGGAAACGGCAAGGAGAAGTTCAGATACAATCACTCAGACGATGACTATAGCGAGTCATCAGAAGAGAAAAAAGCGACAGAAAAGGAAGGAGGATGCAAGAAGTATAATAGCACAAGCTCGAGTAAATAAATCGCGGCATGCTTGGAGGGAAGAAAATTACGAAGACGACGATAAAGATATGGGTGCGTTATGCTTTACCCGCAGGGTTCGCAAAACGCGGGTACCCAAAGGATTCAAATTACCACATGACCAGAATAAATACGACGGGTCGCAAGAACCTACCTTATGGCTATCAGATTATCTACAGGCAGTACAGATACTAGGAGGAACAAAGGCGACTGCAATGCAAAGTTTGCAGCTGCACCTCACCGGCGCCGCACGGTCCTGGTTAAACACCCTACCCGACGAATCCATTGGAAGCTGGGGGAACTCGAAAGTCAATTCACAAGAAACTTTCATTCCACCTACAAACGCCCAGCATCACTGGAAGAAGTTAAAGCATGTGTGCAGAGGAAAGGCGAAACGCTACGTTCTTATATACAACGCTGGAGTATAATCAAAAACTCAGCAGAGGATGTCTCTGACGAACGAGCAATAGACGCCTTTTCGGAAGGACTTCGCCGTTCAGATCTTGTGGAAGAAATAGGAAGAACAAGACCTATGACAGTAGCTGAGCTAATGGAACAAGCCAACAAATTCACTGATGGAGAAGACGCGTATAACAATAAAAGAGGACGTTCGCCAGAAGTCGACAGAATAAGTCGACAGAGGAGGCGACACCGCAGCAGGGATAATCAAGGAAGGCGAAGTCAGGTAGCCGCGGGTTACATACTAGAAGAAGATGAAGGGTATGAAAGTAGGAAGTTCCAGGCAAAAGGAGTAGAAAAATCAAGATACTCTGGCCCCTCAGCCGAGGATATGCTATATGGACCTTGTCGAATCCACTATGCGTATCTCGACGGGAAAAGAGTTTCAAATCACCAGATGAAGGATTGCAGAACATTCTTAAGGTTGCAAAGCGCCATGGGCTCAAGCCAAGAAGGGAGGCAAGGAGAAAGGCATAGAAGTCAAGGGCATCAAATGCAAAGGCTAGTAAAGCACTTAGAGTGGAAAGTATACATATCAGCCATGATTCAACCGGTGCCCAAGTCAAAGAAAGAGCGAAAGAGCATATCCAGGCAAGTAAACCTAGCAATATCATCACCACCAGCTACCACAGAGTACCTACGATGGTCAGAGCAACCAGTCAAGTTCACTAGAGCAGACCACCCAAGGAAAGTTCCCAGGCCGGGCCACTCGCCTATGGTTCTAAAAGCGCAAATAGGAGGGTACGACATCGGAAGAGTGTTCATGGACGCAGGGAGCGGCATAAACTTAATATATGCTAGAACACTGAAGGCAATGTGCATCTCGCCGATGAGTCTGAAGCCAACAGATTGCTCTTTCTACGGAATAGTACCAGGAGCAGCAAACTACCCTTTGGGAAGAATAGAACTCGATGTCTGTTTTGGCAGCAGCGAAAATTATAGAAGAGAGAAACTGGAATTCGAAGTTATGGATTGGCCGTCACAATATCATGCAATCCTGGGGCGCCCAGCATTTGCAAAATTCATGGCAGTACCACACTACGCGTATCTTACGTTAAAAATTCCAGGGCCCAAAGGAACAATTACAGTACAAGGGAGCTTTGAAGTAGCCAACACATGCGACAAAGAATTCAACAGGATGACGCAAACCTTCGGCATGACAGCAGAATATGAGAGGTTAAAAGGAGAAACGGATCATAATGTGCTACCCGACGTCGGACGATCCCTGCCAGACAAGGCTTTCGACACAGCGCAGGACTCGAAGAAAATTTAGGTCCACCCTACTGATCCAAACAAGACAACATCAATTGCGGTAAACTTGGATCCCGCATAGGAAAGCGCGCTCGTCGAGTTCCTCCGTGAGCGCTGGGAAATCTTCGCCTGGTGTCCATCGGACATGCCAGGGGTTCCCAGGGAACTCGTCGAGCACGCACTAAATGTAGATCCCAAGGCAAAACTGGTCAAGCAACCGTTGAGGCGATTTGATGAACCTAAAAGGAAGGCGATAGCGTCAGAATTGCACAGGCTAGAAAATGCCGGATTTATCAGAGAAATCAAAACTTTGAGTTGGGTGTCGAACCCAGTCATAGTACCTAAGAAGAATACAGACGTACAAAGAGTATGTGTCGACTACACATCTCTCAATAAGCATTGTCCAAAAGATCCCTTCCCTCTACCCCGTATCGATCAGATAATCGATTCCACAGTGGGATGCGCGAGGCTTTCATTTTTGGACGCATATTCTGGTTATAACCAGATCAAATTGAAGAAAGAGGACGAAGAAAAAACGGCCTTCATCACACCATACGGAGTATTTTGCTACCAGGTAATGCCGTTCGGCCTAAAAAACGCAGGGGCAACTTATCAACGGATGATGCAAAATTGCCTGGGAAACCAAATAGGACGAAATATCCAAGTCTACATTGATGATGTAGTCATCACAACAAGAGAAGAGAAATCTTTAATCAGCGACCTGGCAGAAACCTTCGACAACCTGAACAAGTACAAGCTCAAGTTGAACCCGACAAAGTGTTACTTCGGAGTATCGGCAGGGCAACTTTTGGGGTTCTTGGTGTCAGCGCGAGGAATAGAAGCAAACCCAGAGAAGATTCAAGCAATCTTAACAATGGGGAAACCCACGAAACTACACGACGTACAGAAATTGGCAGGGCGCGTCGCGGCACTAAGTCGCTTCGTAGCTCGATTAGGGGAGAAGGCGCTTCCTTTTTATGCACTTATGAAGAAGTCAGACGATAAATTCGAGTGGACAGAAGAAGCAGACGTAGCGTTTGCACAGTTGAAAAAAGTGCTTTCCACGCCACCAGTGCTGGTCGCACCAAAAGAAAAAGAGCCACTACTATTGTACATCGCCGCAACCCATCAGGTGGTGAGTACAGTTCTAGTAGTCGAAAGAAGCGAAGAAGGAAAAGCTCATGGCGTCCAGAGGCCGGTATATTTCATCAGTGAAGTGCTATCTCCAACCAAACAGAGGTACCCGCATTATCAGAAGTTAGCATACAGTGTCTTCACAACTGCACGTAAACTACGACAATATTTTGCGGTGCACCCAATTATAGTGGTCAATGAAGCGCCACTATCGAACATATTGAACAACCCTCTAGCAACAGGACGTGTCTCTTTGTGGGGAATCGAGTTATCTCCCATGGACATCACGTACAAAAAAAGGAAGGCGATCAAGTCGCAAGTCTTGCCAGACTTTACAGCAGAGTGGCTCGAGTTGCAAAGCACGGGACCACCAGATTTATCGAGTACCTGGACAATGTACTTTGACGGTTCTAAGAGAGTCCAAGGCGCGGGCGCAGGAGTAGTGTTGATATCACCTCATGGCGACAAATTAAAGTACGTCTTAAGGATGAGCTTTCCGCAGGCTTCTAACAATGAAGCGGAGTATGAGGCTTTGTTGCACGGAATGAAGATGGCTAAAGCATGTGGAGCAACTCGCCTAAAAATATTTGGAGATTCTAACCTTGTTGTTCAGCAAGTTATGAACAGATGTGACACAATCAATGACAACATGATGGCCTACAAAAATTTGTATCATTATCTAGAAGGAACGTTCGATGGATGCGAAGTCTCGCACATAAGCAGAAACAGCAATGAAGAAGCTGACACTTTAGCAAATATCGGGTCACAATGTTTACCTGTGCCGTCCGGAGTATTTTGGGAGGAAATAGCGGAAAGATCAATAAAAAGTGGAAAAAGCTCGACTATTACAGCAGGCTCGGGGGCTACGTCAGAACCAGAGGAGGTCATGATGATAGAAGAAACTTGGATGCAGCCGTATCTTGCGTACATGATAAACAAAAAACTACCAGAAGATGCAGTGGAGGCCAAGAGGATAACTCGAAGATCGAAAGCGTTTGTCGTCTTGGAGGGGAAATTGTACAAGAGAAGTATCACAGGCGTTTTGCAGTGTTGTGTAACGCCCCAGGAAGGGCAAGCAATATTAAAAGACATACATGGCGGAGTATGTGGCCATCATGCTAGCAGCAGAGCAATAGCAGCAAAAGCCTTCCGAGCGGGATTCTATTGGTTAACAGCCATCGAGGACGCAAAAGATATAGTTCGAAAGTGTGAAGCATGTCAAAGGTTTGCATCTAGACCGCATGCACCAGCAGCGGAGCTACAAACAATACTATTATCTTGGCCCTTCGCACAATGGGGCCTCGATATGGTGGGAAAGTTGCACAAATCTTGGCCAGGGGGGCATGTCTACATGCTCGTGGCAGTTGATAAATTCACAAAATGGGTGGAAGCGGCCCCGGTAACAACACAAGATTCTACAGCAGCAATCAGCTTCATCAAGTCATTAGTTTTTCGTTTTGGTGTACCAAACAGCATCATCACAGACAACGGGACAAATTTCACTTTGAAGGAATTCAAGAGTTACTGCGAAGGACTAGGGATCAAGCTCAAATTCGCATCTGTGGCGCACCCGAAGACGAACGGACAAGTCGAAAAAGCCAATGGCCTAATATGCAGTGGCATAAAAAAGAGGCTCTTAGCACCTCTCGAGAAAGCCAAGAGCGCTTGGGTAGAAGAATTGCCCTCCGTTCTTTGGAGCCTAAGAACTACGCCCAATGCAGCAACTCAAGAAACTCATTTCTTCTTGGTCCATGGCGCAGAAGCCGTGCTTCCAGTCGAAGTTACACACGAGGCTCCAAGAGTGACAGCATATGACGAGACGACGTCGACAGAAGCATTGCAAGACGACGATGCATTAGATGAAGCAAGAGATAAAGCACTAGAAAGGGCTACGCAGTATCAACAAAGCCTACGAAACTACCATAGTAGTCGAGTTCGTCCACGATCCTTCGTGGTAGGAGACCTAGTTTTGCGACTCAGGTAAGACAGCCATGGAAAATTGGAGTCCCCTTGGGTGGGACCTTACATCATCACCGAAGTAATACCAGGAGGAGCGTATCGACTACAAGACAAGAAGACTGGGAAGGACGAGAGCAACCCGTGGAATGCAGAACAGCTACGACGTTTTTACGCGTAGACTAAATATAGAGGTATCAATATATTCATGTTAACCTTCTGAACCCAGAACATGAGGCCACAGGTCGGGTTCTTTGGGTTGAACTCGACAAAATTATACGATTCTTTTGTTACTTCTCCGCTCGGGGGCTTCAACCCCTGGGTCGTACGAAAAGAGTTATTATGGCAAGTTGGAGGCTTTTCTTCATTATAAGGTTGTTTAGACAACCCGATGAATATTGAGAGAACTTGGTTCATAAGAAGAACCCGATATTATTCCTACCTTTTTTGGTTCGCAAAGAGCCCGATATATGGAAAGCATACCTCAGAACACGACTTGTTCTCATGGTACTAGAAAAAGACATCGATACCAAGTACGAATATTCATTACAGATAAGCATGGTAGCAAGGACATGATCAAATGAAATTACATAAAAAAACAACAAGTCCTAATAGAAGCGGACTTCAAGCTTCATAATCCTTCTGGCAAAGAGTGCCATCGTAGATCTTCACGTCAAACTTCGACGTGCCGATATGGAAGTCGAAGGCCATGAAGAAGCCTTGATGGATGTCGTGGTCCTCAGCAAACTGCGACCAGCCACCCCTGAAGTACTGTTCGCCGTCGCCATCGTACCATACCTCCACCTCGTATGGGATGCCACCGCCAGACTGTTCACGGAGAACCGCCTCTCGCAGTTCGCGGCCATCCATAAACTTCGTAAAATTCAGCGGCAGGCGCTGAATCTCACGGCACTGCGCCATGGCAATGCAAAGGAAGGAGAAGATTTGAGGAAGAGCAGTGGGAGCGACAGAAGCAGCAGGAGGAGGAGCAGCAGGACCTGGAGCGGCGCCAGTCACCTTGGGCTTGTTCTTGCTACCAGGTGGGCGGCCGGGACGACGCTTAGTGGGAGCATCCGATGAAGCTCCGGCGGCGGCCAGAGTGGTATGGTTCTTGTTCTTGCTGCCACGAGGGCGACCCCGACCTCGTGGTGCCACCAGAGATCCAAGGTTCAGACGAGAACCTTCAGCATCTGCCATGAGAACAAGGGAAAAAACCCTCGGAAAACCCTAGATGAAGAAGAGAAGACGATGCGGCGGAGGACGAATCTGATTAGGGTTTTTACCTTTACCAGATGGTGCTTTATTTATAAGCACGTATTATTGGGCCCCCGCATTACAGCACAGCCCATAAACATATTTTGCAGCAGGAGTTAAATTCTGCGTACAGCAGACGATAATATCAACGAAGAAAAACAAGAAAAGGAGATTATGATCGCACGATATGGAAACCGCGACTTGGACTCGGGGGCTCGCCAAATAATAAGATGTCCACGGAAGAAAGAAGAGCTGAACTTTGAGCCTATGCTTGACTACAAGTCGCCAAACATAGCCTCGGGGGCTACTCCCATCGGGAGCGCTGAGCGCGCACCCGATAGATAATAAATATTCAAGATGCAGAAGGATAAGCACACAAACTTCGACTACGTAGTCGACAAATTACTCCCATCGGGAGCGAAGAAGATCAATTTAAAATTCGAAGGTTTTATCAGTCAAAAATTTGGCTGCGAATATGAGATTCTCGAGTTACGTTATCGCAACGAAACTCGAATGTCGTGATTTATCACGAAGGTAAGACCCCGGGATCCGTCCTGTGTGGCCTGGTATACGCACATGGATGCGCTCTGCTGGTATGTATCCGTGTCTACGATGCGAAGAAAATCCTGGTGGACGCACTGGGTACCCTGAGAACCACTGGGATTCATTCTTTGTAAGTCCTAAATGAGGCAAAAGAGTGGATTTGACCGGTATCCCGAATTCAAGTCCAAGGGGATTGAATTTGAAGTAGGTGACAAGTATCTGTTCCAGCAGTTAACTGACCTCTTGATCCGTCAGAGTTGTCAGGCTTGCTCATCAAGACCCCTTGCAAAAGAATATCATGAAAATAAGTCGAAAGACCAAGTCGAATATTTGAAGACATGAAGAAGTCGAAGAATTGATCAAGTCGAAGATTTGAAGATTAGAGATTCAACCTGAATCTACAATTCTGGTAGAATCTCAGGGGCTACTGACAAGGGTATAGATAATAGAGCCCGTTAGTTGAGTACCCCTGAGGCCCGTTAAGCTAGGCCCAATTGTAATGATAGTCGAATACGAGTTCTTACCATATGTCGATATTTGTAATCTGTATCGGACCCTACCCGATCCTCGAGACCTGGCCACCTATATATAGGGACCAGGAGGGGACGGTGTAGGGCAGATTGAGAGCAAGCCAGGTTGAACACCCAAGTTTACTTTCGATACACACCTATTCCGACTAACTTTACCTTCGAGTTCATCCGACGCCCTATCTCCCCGATCATAAGTCCTTCATCTAGGACATTTGTCGAGTTAACCCTCGTCAACTGGTAAGAGTTTAATTTGAAGAGAAAATAAAAGCAAGTCAAATTTACTTGGAATAGCAAATTGCTAGTAGGTATGTATGGTGGACACTTTGGAAAACTTTGGCTTTTAGGAGTTGGATGCACGAGTAGAGCTCATACTCAGTACAAGGCGAGGGCTAGTAAAAGACTGGGAGCGACCAACTAAGAAAGCAGTAATGGCCATAATCATGCAAAGCAACAAAGCGACATTAAAAGAAGCATAAGATGGCATCAAAAGTCAAAAACTAAATGATCATAGAGGCTATTGGCGACTTTGTAAGAGTCTAACATGTGTGAGCATGCGCCAAGTCAACCCAAATAAAGCATCAAGGAGAAAACCAAAATAATGCTTCCAAATAATTAAAAACAACGCATGATTTTTTTCAAAGGCTCATTAAGCAATCTCAGTTATTTGAGACAAGTCAAGCTACAGCAAAACCACTAAGCATACTATCAAAAAGACATCAAGCATGACATGAAAAAGCCTAAGCCGCAGTCTACACAAG
Source organism: Dactylis glomerata (assembly GCA_007115705.1). Lineage (NCBI taxonomy): Eukaryota > Viridiplantae > Streptophyta > Magnoliopsida > Poales > Poaceae > Dactylis > Dactylis glomerata. The sequence continues at coordinate 7,239,927 of QXEO01000734.1, forward strand.
CTCCTTCTTGTACCACTATTTTGCATAAAGCTTTTTCTCTTTTCCAACACCATTTGAAATTTTCAAAGACACCTCTTTTGATGAAAACCAATAAATATCAGAGGCAAAAATACACCTTGATGAAAAGATATGACAAGGTCTGAACGCAAATCAAGGCGAAAACGAAAACCAAAAGCAGTAGCGGAAAAAGAAGAACACCCGATGAACGATAAGAGTGAAAAACTGAGTGTTCTTGGCAAATGAAACGAGTATATCTCCTCCAAAAGAAATTTGATGTGATCTAACCATTTATTGCAGCAAACAAAGCAAAAGAAAACTGAAAACAAAAACAACTGACGCTCCAAGAAAAACGCATAATGCATGAAGCAATAAAAATATAGTGTTTTGAAAGGTGACCTGATTTTTCCCGATGAAGAAGGGGTGCCTCGGGGGCATCCCCAAGCTTTGACGCTTGTACTTCTTGGATATTTCTTGGGGTGATGCATGGGCATCCCCAAGCTTGAGCTTTTGTCCATTCTTCAACTCATCTCATCACTCTCCGATCCCTACACTTGAAAACTTCCTTCATACAAAACTAAACACAAATCTATTAGCGACATTAGTGTAAGCATAACATATAATCAACCTCTTTTGCTTCAGGTTTCAACCTAAAACACCACATATTAAGCATATACTACTGTAGCAACTTCCCAAAAAGTTCCGTGATCAAAAGAACTCAAAAGAAAGCGATAAAGCGGCAAACACAAATATTGGTAGAAATCTGTTAAAACAGAATAGCTGACAAAGGTCAAATTTTTAGAGGGTTTTCTGTTGCTCAAATCAAAAAGTGTTTAACTAATGAAAGTTTGGATATGACCTGGGGCATATGCATAAGAAATCTCAGGTCCAAAAGATATACAGAGAATTTTCACGAATTTTTACGGTGCAGCACCAAAAACTGTTTCAGGACAGCAACATCCCCAAATCTTACCTCACTCAAATTAGAGGCTTCTCTTGGCACAACAACGAAATAAAAAGGATAAGGATCGGTTATTACAGTAGTAATAACTTCCAAGACTCAAATAAAAGAAAAAGTACTGAAAATAAAACAATGGGTTATCTCCCAAGAGTGCTTTTCTTTAACGCCTTTGAGCTAGGCGCAGTAATTTGCAAAGATGCTCATGTGGGCGCCATATAAGAGCTTGAGGCAAAGGCGCCATATAGGAACTTAAAGCAATAGAGAGCATCAAAAAGCAAGTATGCAACACATTTAAATCTAAACCACTTCCTATGAAAAATAGTCTTGTAAAGAGACAAGTCATGAAAGCGCAAAGCAAAAAAGCATAGGAAGGCAAAACAAGTATAACTTCAAGAATTGCAACATAAAGAGAGGAAACTCAATATTGTTGAGATCCTTCAAACCATGTTTCCCTCTCTCATAATAACTTTCAGTAGCATCATGAATAGAATTAACAACATAACCATCACATAAAGCATCCCTATCATGAGCCATATGCATAAAAGAAGTAATACTCCCCACATGAACAATAGTAGTAGGAGCAGATTCAACAGAATAATTATTCTTATCACCATAATCATCAAAAATAGGAGGCATATTGTAATCATAACTAATTTTATCCTCAATAGTAGGTGAACTGAAAATATTATACCCATCATCATAACCATCATAAACTAGAGGTTTAGTATCATCACAAGCTAGAGAGAAACTATTTTGCAGAGCATACTCATCAAACATATCATCATAAGAAGGAACATGAATAGTACTAATGGTACAACAATTATTAACCTTAGAATTGGTACCAAAAAGATTTTCAATATCAAAAGTAGAGTGCTTTTCCCAATCATGATCACTAACATAGGTAATAGGCATAGGAACATCACATAGGGGAGATAAAATATCATCAAAGCAAACTTTCTCCACTAAAGCTGGGGAACTAAAAATATCATGCTTAACAAAACCAGCTTCCCCAAGCTTAGCATTTTCTATAGCATTAGCAACAATGGTATTTAAAGCATTCATACTAACAACACTATTAGCATGCGAATAAAGCTCCAAAGGTTTTTTAATTTTCTCTTCAAATCTAAACTCAGGAAAAAGACTAAAGAACTCTTTATTTTCCATTAAGCCTAACTGGTGAAAATAAAAACAAGAAACAAAAAGATATAATTGTAGAATCTAAAGGAAATAACTCTGAGCACTCACACAGGAGGATGCGAGTACCTTTTACCTTATCTCCCCGGCAACGGCGCCAGAAAAGAGCTTGATGTCTACGCACGCGTCTGTTCTTATAGACAGAGTTGGGCCTCCAAGTGCAGAGGTTTGTAGAGCAGCAACAAGTTTCCCTTAAGTGGATCACCCAAGGTTTATCGAACTCAGGGAGGAAGAGGTCAAAGCTATCCCTCTCAAACAACCCTGCAATTACGATACAGAAAGTCTCTTGTGTCCCCAACACACCCAATACACTTATCAGATGTATAGGTGCACTAGTTCGGCGAAGAGATAGTGAAATACAAGCAGTAGTGATGATTATAAGTAGTAACTGTAATATGAAATAAGTATCGCTGCGAGCAAACATGTAACAAAATAGGAAGTAAACGGTGTGCAATGCTTGGAAACAAGGCCTAGGGATCATACTTTCACTAGTGGACACACTCCCAACAAATATAATATAATTGAACAAATAAATAACTTCGCTTCACTATGGTACTCTGAATTACTCTCCTATTGAACAACACTAATCATTGCGTAGGGCTACGAAGCACTCCTCAAAGTTTATCAAGTACTTGACAAACACCACTCATAGAGATATCCAAATCAAATCACAACTCAAGATAGATATTATTGCAACTTAGACCAAGTACTAACACGGTGCACACACTGTCAACATTACACCATGAAAGTAGGAATAGATCACTTCAATACTATCATAGCGATAATTATTCTCATGATCCATAAGAGATCACAATTGTAGCCTAAACCAAGTACCACCACGATGCACGCACTGTCACCGTTACACCATGGCAGGAGGAATAGATTACTTTAATAACACACTAGAGTACACATAATGAAGAAGAGTAACATCTACTTATTCAACATGATACAAAGCTCATGATCACATAAAGATCACATCATGGGAGAGAGAGGTGAACCATGATACGTCTCAAACGTATCTATAATTTTTGATGCTCCATGCTTAATTTTACACCATTTGCCTATTGTTTCGTTACACTTTATGGCACTATTATGCATTTTCCGGAACTAACCTATTAACGAGTTGCCACAGTGCCAGTTCCCTGTTTTCTGCTATTTTTGTGTTTCAGAAGTGATACACAGGAAATATTCTCGGAATTGGACGAAACAAGTTCCTGAAGTCTTATTTGAGTTGATATCGTGATCTTTTGTTTATGGATGACCGCGGTGTGAAATGAATTGCGAATCTTGTGGGGATCCTGGAGTTTGTATATGTGTTAGGGAAACGCCGGGCCGCCAATCTAAGCCATGCATAATTCATGGTGGAAATTTGCAGCATACCCATGGTGAACATACGACGACGCATCTCACAATAAAAAGCTAAATAAAAGGCAAATAAAAAAGATGTCGAGGTGTTCATTGTCTGCTTGTTCTGTCATTTTGGTGTGGGCTTGTTCCATGTCATCGGGCATGGAGGTACCCCATTGGCGGTTCTCAATGATATACATATACTTACAATGACAAGAGCCTTGCTTGGGACTCTAAGTAAAGTAGCATGAGGTTTGGGTACTCGTATTCACGGGGCACGAGGTTTTCAACTTATGATTTGTCAAGCATATGTATCATAATTGTTCTCGCATTAACTTTAACCATTCAAGATGCTTATGATGGGGGCAATGAGAGCTCAAAGCCGGTAAGTACCATAATTTTTGAAGGTTATAAAACTTGCAATCACTGCTTCCCTCTGCGAAGGGCCTTTCTTCTACTTTTATGTTGAGTCACCACCTTCTATCTTTATGCACCATTAAGAGAGCATAGTTGTCATTCTTAGTGTGATATGCATTGTCCCAAAGTTCATTGATTGATTCATGATGATTGGTTTCACTTGTTCTTAAATTATTTATATCTAGTCGCCCTCTTAAACTTTGAGGTGTCCTATGCATTTATGTTTTGCTCTCTTTGAAGGACAAGCTAAAAACCATTTGTATGTTTTCCTTATGATTTGAACACACATTTGACTATCATTGTTTCATTTTCATGATCTTTTGTTTGTGTTCATTTGCATATTTACAACATGGTTGCTAAGTTCTTATTGTCATGATTATATCTTCATGCCCATGTTTTAAGTTCTTATGATCCCAGCTCACAAATGCTTACATATATGATCAAGATTGTGTAGGTGTATGTCACCTCAAAAATTATTCTTTGTTATCACTTACCTACTCGAGGACGAGCAGGAGTTAAGCTTGGGGATGCTTGATACGTCTCAAACGTATCTATAATTTTTGATGCTACATGCTTGTTTTTACACCATTTGCCTATTGTTTCGTTACACTTCGTGGCACTTTTATGCATTTTCCGGAACTAACCTATTAACGAGTTGCCACAGTGCCAGTTCCCTGTTTTCTGCTGTTTTTGTGTTTCAGAAGTGATACACAGGAAATATTCTCGGAATTGGACGAAACAAGTTCCTGAAGTCTTATTTTACCCGGAAGCTTCCAGAGATCCGAAGAGGAGTAGGAGGGGGGCCACCAGGGCCCCACACGCAGGGGTGGCGCGGCCAGGCCCCTGGCCGCGCGGGCCCCACGTGAGGGCGCCTGGCTCCTCCTCTGACATCGCCCCTTCGCCTATAAAGACCCCCGACGGAAAAAACCTAAGTACCCGATCAGTTTTCCAGAACACATCGCGATCCGCCGCCGCCGTCGACCCGAAGATCGGGAGGGTCCAGAAGCTCTTCCCGGCACCCTGCCGGAGAGGGGAATCGCCACCGGAGGTCTTCTTCATCGCCATGCTTGCCTCCGGAGTGATGAGTGAGTAGTCTACCTTGGACTATGGGTCCATAGCAGTAGCTAGATGGTTGTCTTCTCCACCATGTGCTTCATGTTTAGATCTCATGAGCTGCCCTACATGATTGAGATCACCGTTATGTAATTCTACATGTTTGGTTTGTTGGGATCCGATGAATATTGGTGTTTATGATTGAGTTGCTGTACTGAATATTATCTTTTGTTATCTCTATGTTGTTTATGATCTTGCATGCTCTCCGTTGTTAGTAGCTATCTTGGCCGAGTAGTTGCTAGTGACTCCAAGAGGGGGTATTTATGCTCGATAGTGGGTTCATGTCTCTATTTCACCTGGGGGAGTGACAGAAACCTCTAAGGTGGTAGATGTGCTGTTGCTACTAGGGAGAAAATAACATTCATATGCTCAAGGGCATATGCTTTGTTTACATTACACAGTTTGCTTAATGCAATTATCTGTTGTTCGCAACTTAATACTACTGGGGTGTTCGGATTGATATCCCCGGGAGTGGATTATTAGTCATAGATGCAGTTGGATGGCGGTCTATGTATTTTGTTGTAATGCCCAGAGTAAATCTCATAGTGATCTTCTTGACATATCACGTTTATCTTTATTCTATCAATTGCCCAACTGTAATTTGTTTACCCAGCATGTGTTATTTATCTATGGAGAGACACCACTAGTGAACTGTGGATCCCGGTCCTATTTCCATCATATTGCTATCACCTGTTTACTTTCTCGCACTGTTTACTTTACTCGCATACTTTTACTGTTTTCCACTCGATACACTCATAACCTTTGTTTCAAGCAAACCGGTGAGATTGACAACCTCATCGTAAGTTGGGAGCAAAGTATTTGTTTGTGTGTGTGCAGGTTCCGCGTTGCAGCTAGCAAGCAAAGCTTGGATGAGGCGCCATATATAAATTGTCCGCAGCTGTCGCAAACTAGCAAGCATCACCTTTAGTCGTTTGTCTCTCCTCTCCTGACCGATATTAAACCTTGGTTTCTTAACTGAGGGAAAACCAGCTGCTATACTCATCATACCTTGCTCTTGGGGTTCCCAACGGGCTGGCCATTCACCACGCACAAGGACTGTTGCTGGGGGACGAAGAAGAATAATCTCCTTCATCAACTAGCCATCAAACCACATAGCTACCGGTAGAGCCCTCAGCCCTGGGGGAGAACTACTCCCTCCTCATCATAGGAGACAGCAAGGTTGATGGAGATGGCGGTGAGGTCGATGGAGACGGCGGATACGGCGATGGAGACCGATGGAGATGGCTCCGGGGGCTGGAACAGAGACTTCTGTCCCCCGAAATTCGTCGACGGCGGCGGCGGAGCTACGGAACTGTTCTGGAAATTTTGCTGACGCCCCTAGGGTTTTCCGTCCGGAGGCTTTATATAGGCGAAGGGGCATCGTCAGAGAGCAGCCAGGGGCTCCTCACACCAGGGTGGCACGGCCAGGGCCTGGGTCGCGCCACCTATGTGTGAGGGCGGCCTCTAGCCCCCTCCGGCTCTCTTTCAGTCTTCGGGAAGCTTCCAGGAAAAATAAGACTTCAGGAACTTGTTTCGTCCAATTCCGAGAATATTTCCTGTGTATCACTTCTGAAACACAAAAACAGCAGAAAACAGGGAACTGTCACTGTGGCGACTTGTTAATAGGTTAGTTCCGGAAAATGCATAAAAGTGCCACGAAGTGTAACGAAACATAAGGCAAATGGTGCAAAAACAAGCATGGAGCATCAAAAACTATAGATACATTTGAGACGTATCAAACCCCAAGAAGAAGGTATGATGAGTACAGCAGCAAGGTTTTCCCTCAGTAAGAAACCAAGATTTATCGATCCGAAGGGGAGCAAGACAAACGACTGAAGGTGATGCTTGCTAGCTTGCGACGGCTTCGGATAATTTATAAGGCGCCTCGTGCAGTGCTTTGCTTTGCCAGCTGCAACGCGGAACCTGCACACAACACAACCAAATACTTTGCTCCCAACTTACGATGAGGTTGTCAATCTCACCGATTTGCATAAGGCAGGATGTTCTAGGCTGAACATGCACCACCAGCCACCGCCACGCTCCTCCACTGGCTAGGATGACCGTCGCCTGACCGTCCCCGAGGTTGCCTAGCCTCGAGGTAGCAACGTCTCCGCCTCGAGGTAGCAACGTCTCCACCGGTCAGGGACTGTGACGTACATGGAACAAGAAAATATTGATTTGGGGGTTTTTGCAAAATAAAACTATGTGTTAGGTTTTCAATTGCCATGTCGAATTGACCGGTCAAAAAACATGTTAAGGCAACTAAATAAAAAAATCTATGTTATTTGTCACACACCTGCCTCAATAGTGGTAGTCATGTGACATTTGTAGCCCGTTTGATAGTTTTCTGACACCGTTGGTAATTTTTTTTGGGCGAAGCACAAATACAAGTAGCAGATGTAAGGAAATCACGATCATTATATGCTTGGATTGAAATATGCATGACTACAAATTACTAATGGAGATCTGAACAACTAGCTGGGGGATATGGCTCTCGCGACCGCGTTCGTCCAGGGCTGACCGCGCGGCGGCCGCCGCCTCGATCTCCCTGCTCCGGCCACCACCGCCTCTGCCGCGGGAAGATCCGGGCTCTCCTCCGGGCGCTCTCTCCCTTCCTCTCCTGCTCATCCAGGGACGTTGACCATGGAGACGCCGGGGGACGGTGCGCTGCCGCCGCTCTGATCTGCCTATGCCTCTCTCGAGGTCTGGCTGGAGCCCCGCTTCCCCGACCTCGCTGGCCATCCGGTTTCCTGCGTCGTCTCGAAGCTCCGCCGGGCCGCCCTTCCTCGGGCCGTCAGCTCCTCCTCCGACTGACCGCACCGCAGCAGGTGAAGCTCCCCTTGCCGCTCCATGGCGTCGGCGACCTCGGGCCTGCCGCGGCATTGTGCAGCTGGCTCCTCGCGTCCCTCCAAGCCCGTGGTGCCGGCCCCTCCGGCTCTTCCTCCCGCTGCCCGCATTCATGTTGGCTTCCTTGCCGAGACAGCCCTTGCTGGCCGCCGGTCTGACCCGGCTATCCAGGGGCGGATGGCTCATGCTGGGGCCTGCCACCACCACAGTCTTGCGACAGTGGCTGCTCCGACCCCGTCACCAAGTGCCCCCGGCAGCTCTGGCTTCAGCCTGCAACAGCCTACAGTGTCGCTCGATGTTCCAATCGCTCCTGTGCCGCCTTCCGTAGTCTGCTGCCACACGCCAAGCAATGGGATGGGCGCTGAGAGCTCCGATGAGGACGACGATGACAAGCTTGCGCCGCAGTCGCCGGTGGCCGTTGCTGCTGGCCTAGCTTCTCGCCATCCCGACAGGCTGCTATGTGACACTGCCGTGGTGGTTGAGGGACTCGGGTCCCTGTCGCTGCCATCGGCTTCGTTGGGAGGCCCTGTCTTCGAGGTGCCCACTGACAGCGACGAGGAGGAGATGGCCCCGGTGACTCCAGTGGCTACAAAGACCTCGCTTGTTTCTGCTCAACCGGCTGAACCGGCTCAACCGAGCAAAGGCAGAGAGGCGAAGGCGAGCGGGGGATGGAAAGAGGTGATGCAACGTCACGGTCCATGTCGTCCGGCGCCACCGGCTGGGACATTGCCGCCACGTCCCATTCCTACTTGGCTCTTTGGCAGGTGTTTCAGATGTCTCGTGTATGGGCACCGTGTGGCTGATTGCAGAGATCCCCTTCGATGCTCCTATTGTTTGGAGAATGGACACCATGCTCGCGAATGCCGCAATCCTTGGCGTCCACTCAGCTCATTGCCATGCCTTGTCGCGCCACCAGTGTGTTGCCTCAGCGCCGAGCACTGTCCAGTTCCAGCTTCTTCCGAAGGTTCGATGAGATTCCCGCTCCCCTCCAAGGTGCCTTGTAGTGGGTGTTGGACGTCTTCTCCCGCTGGCTCTGTAGCTTCGTCTGGTGTGGTGGTGCAGTCTGCTTTGGCATCTCAGCTGGAAGACTGTCTGGCACGGGTTGGGAGCTTTCTCGTGCAGGCGGAGGCTGCTCTGAGCAGGCTTTCTCTTATGCCGGCTATGGTGAAGACCACTCCTATGTCGTGTCCTTGTGAGGTTGGTGCTAGTTCCGCAGAGGACGGAGGAGTGGAGCTTTACGGTTGTTTCTCCCCTCGTGTTGGGGACACTTCCTCGTTGCCAGTTTCATCTACCGTTGAGGGCGAGGACATTGCCGAGGTCATGGCTCCAGTATTGCAGATCATGCCTGAGCTTCGAGAGCTTGGCACGGTCACTGATTTGCCTCCTGCCGTGGCACATGTGAAGGTGGACTTACCGGCAACCATGAGATTGCCCGAGCAATCAGATGTGTCTCACACACCGATTCCATCTCCGCCACCACATAGTTCCGATACTCTTTTCGCAAAAGAGATTTGCGACTTGCTTATTAAATTGGATGTTGCTATTCCTGGACTTGGAAGGTCGATTGCTTGCCTCCTAACAGGGATGACAATCAGGGGAAAAAACAAGAAGGTCGACGATGGCCCTCGAACCGGCATCCGAAAGGAGAAGTCACTTAGGCGCAAATATAATAAGAATGTTGTCACAGATGAGGCGTCGGCGGCCACTTGATTGATGATCCTTGGTTTCTTGTTGCTTTTTCTTGGTTTGGGTTGTCTTGTGTCTTTGGTGTCGCCCCTTGCATTTTGTTGAGGTGTTTCTCCCAAGTGTTTCATCGAGTTGTTCAAGTGTAAGGGGTTGTAGTTGAGGTGTGTTGCGAGTGTTTGTTGGGTTTCCTTTGCGGGTGTGTTGTGTTTGTATCGGTTTTTACCCAGTTTTCCGTAAATTAACTGGGCAATTCTCTCCTTAATTAATAGATTGAGGCAAAGATTTTACCTCCGTTTCAATCAAATATGCATGACTAGTACCACATGGAACGAACAATGAAAAACTGTTGTAAATTACATATTGACTTGTTCATCGTTACAGGATAAGACGTTTCGGCAAGATAGGCAGACAAGAACTGGAACACATGAAGTAGCCATCCCGTTCAGCTTTGAACTGCCGCTATTGTCTCTCAAGGTCATCCTGCGGCTGGTTCATGGCCAGAACGATGCTCGTGGTAGACGGAGCCTTGGGCTAGTTTGCCTGCTCTGAATTCGGCACGAGTGCGGCTTGTTTTGCTGCCATCGTTGGCGATGTGATGCTCCATGTGCGCATGGCTAGCGGCGACCCCCCATTGACATTGGATTCGCTTTGGCATATTCATGGCCGCGACTTTCATTGTGTTGATGGAGGATCGTGGTCGTTGTGTCTGAAGATCGGATAGGCTCTCGCATGCTCATGTCGAGTCGAGAGCCGACGAAGTTTCCAGAGAGTACTCACAGCGGACCAGGGAAGTATGGGTGTCGGACAATCAACGTTTTGCAGCAGTGTACTCCGCAAGTGGTGCGACATTGGCAGACTTTGTTCTTGGTGGTCTCAATTTTTGGGGTGAAAACCTTAGGTCTGACCTTCAGTGGTTGTACCTGGTAATGGCGGCTTTGTAGTCGTTTTCTTATTGAAGACATTGTCTGAAGATTGGACGTTCTCAAGGGTGAAAACCTACGATCTAATCAGGTTGATTAGACCGGACGACGATGGTGTCCATGCACCGTTACCTTGCTGGAGGCGTCGTTATGGAGAATCCTTTTCGGAGTCTAGGGGTCGTCACCACTGGTGCTGCTCATGCTGCTGGGAGACTCGAATTGCTTTGGCAGGGTCTTTTTTTTTTTTGCTGTGTGCATCCTTGATGTCTAGACTTACTCTAGATATTATGTTGTTGCAGAGGCTGGGTGTAATTGGTATCATCTTGATATTAATATATTCTCTTTATCTAAAAAAAAAAAGAACTGGAACACGAAAACCATTACACTCGGTTATTGCTGTCCAGCACAAGATGGCGTTTCTGATTTTGCAGCAGCGGCGGCATTACGGGCCTCTTCTTCCTCCTTCAAGATGTCGTGGTAGTGCTTCAGGCAGAATGCGGTGAATTCGCGGTGGTCCCGCTTTAGTTCCTCGACTAACTCAGACCTGCACAGCTTCATCCTGCCGATCTTGTTCAGGTTCTGGATGACGTGGTCGTCGTCGGGCTGATCTTGGAAGCGGCAATCGACGTCGACGTCGGCCTCCAGATCCGCAGCCGCCGGTGCCGAGCCGCTCTGGTTCTCGCCTTCCCTCGGAGGCATCGACAGATGTTGCCGCTTATGAAATTGGAAATCGCTGGGTGCGATCGACCGAGCAATTGATTTCAAAGTTGGATTTGGGATTTGGGATTGCGATCGAGGCGGCGGTGTCGTCCTTATATGCACGGGCTGGAAAGGCTAGAACTTGGTCAGAGTCGGAAATCGAGTCTGTTAAGGATTGCTTTGGGCCTCCTCCTCCGTCTAGAACTCCGCTTATTTCCCAAAGCTGATCCAACACCTCAAAGCCCAGTTGAGCTTTCAAGATTAAAAGATGTTTCAAAGTTCAAACATGTAGATGAATATATGTTCACAACCATGTAAAAAATGTTTATAAAATTAAGTTTTATATAAATATGATAAAAGTGTTTATTCAAATCATAAAGATGTTCATAGTATGAACAAATATGCACATATCAAATTAATGTCTCTAAGTATATTAAAATAAAAGGGAAGACATAAAAACTAAAGCGGGAAGAGAGAAAACTGAATAGGAAACTTCAAAAAAAAAGTAAACAAAGAAGTACATTATAAAAATGAAAATAATTTAAAATAATAGCACAAAAAGCGATATCCTTTTTTCCTCCGCTTGGAACGATTCGCCAAGCGACCTATATTAACCATAGCACGAAAAAAAGCTAGTGCCTCAAACTAGCGGGTGGCCTTGAAGTCTAGGCTAACATCCACGATAAAAAAAATTGCCAAGTTAAGCGCCTATATAAAGAGGCTGGCAATATACATGCCCTTAGGTTACAACTATTTTTTACAATTATTTCTACTGTTAGTTTAGAGCACTAAATTCTCAGTAGTAGACTATCTAAAGTTAAACTGTCAGCATTCTTTTTCGATAGAATACGATAAAACCGCCAGTGTCAACGAATCAAGTCACGGAACGACAGCAATGCGAAAGTGGCAGCCTGCATTGACATACGGAGGATTCAGTGGTTCATTGATTGTTGTTTCATCATTTTCAGGTAAGCCAATAACGGTTCCACCTTGTTGATGTTGTTTCACCATTTTCCAAGACCCAGTTTTGAAGAAATGCAAGCTAACTGAATGTTTAAGAGCATACGTGTTGTGTAAAAGAAATTGTGAATGTAGACGTGTTGTGTATTGTGTGAAATAGAGGATTTATGAATGGTAGTACTAGATGATCCGTGTACTTGCACGGCGTAATTGTCAATGGAGAACAGACGCGCCACATGGAAAAATCAGAGCATTTGCACAGAATCTCAAAGAGAAACCTGAAGGGTTTCCCAGAAGTGTATTACGTAGCAGATTCTTTAGTAGTAAGAAGATGGTGCTGACGCAAAGCATTTCTATTAATTTCCTTCCCCCGGTACTGGTATGAAGAAGTGCACGACATCACTTGGTTTCAGGCTTTTTCTGGTACCGGTGCTCCAGCAATAGCAAAAAAGAGCTTGTTAGTGGTAGGCTTTTTCATACTAGTGATATACTGATATAATCCCTATCAATAATTTATAGCGAGATCTGAAAGTTTATATTAATTCCGACACATTCAATAAAGATCATTATCGGTTGAACCATGATGTCAAGATTCATTTAATCCCGTACATAAATTCCATTTGTCTTACTACTTGCCCGATACTTGATTTCATTTATGACAAGTACTTTTTACTCCATCCGTAATCCAATATCATCTTGTGATTAAACTCATTAACCACGTGCTTGCAAGCGGTGTATGATATTAATTTCCAAGTGGGCTCAGAGTATATCTCTCTCATAGGAGGGATAAATTTCAATCTCGATACATGCAACTCAACAAGTACTTTTAAATACCCAAGAGATATATACCTTTATAATCACCTAGTTATGTCGTGATATTTGATGACCTCAAAGCACTCTTCCGATAATAGGGAGCGGTATTATCTCATGGTCTAAGAAATATGATACTTAACATTGAAAAGCTACCCAATTTGAACACAGTGTCACGATCTAATTGTTATGCTTAGTTTAGGTCCAGATATCACGTCATTCTTCTAATAATATGACCTTATTATCAATCAACAACACATGTCTATGGTTAGAAAACTTTAAGCATCATTAATCAATGGGCTAGGCTAGTATAGTCATACTAGGAACACGATGTTGTTTATAAACCACATAAGTATCTACTTAATATAATTATAGAATATAAGATTATTATGAACAAGAATTATAATAATAACCTTTTTTATTATTGCCTCTAGGGCATAATTTCAATAAAATGTGTGTTGCAGTCTATCCATGATATGATGCTACCACATATTCCTATAATGCACCAACCAAACCATGATGGTTTAAAGCCTCAAGCAAGAGTTGCGAAGGATGACGACAATGGAGGAGCAAATATGGGGCATAAAGAGTGCAACACGATCATCGGCTCTTGACAGCTCCACCTTTACGATGAAGATATGTTCTAGCATGTACAAGCTTGTTACATAGTGTTTTGGATATGGTTAACTAATATTTTGGAAAAGGTTGACTATAAGTATTTTAGATTTTGGGGCTAACTAGTTTTTTGTGGCCTAAGTATACAAGTAGATCAGCCTAATTTATGTACTTAAAAGGATTATGTAAGAATAGACTGCTTGCGAATTTCAGTGCTAAATACTACAAAATTCCAGTGTTAAGCTCTTCCTTTTTTTAGTTTATTATTCTGATGACTCAAGTTTCTGCTACTGAATTATGGTTATCCCTCTTTCCGCAATCTTTTTTTGAGATTGAGATTCACAATCTATGCATAAACTTACTTCTTGAACCACCGAATCTGCTTTTGAAAATAGATAACTAGTTCCATTCTACATCAAGTACTAAGGATGGGCCCAAAGCACACTTTTGAAAGGCATTTTAATACTAGAATTTCTGCTAGTACTGAATTTCAGTGTTAAACTCTTCCTTTTTCAAGTTAGTACTAGAAAAATTGAATGTTAATTGCTAAAGAATTTCAATGTTAAACTCTTCCTTTCTTCAGTATTTCTACTAGTACTCAAATTTTATGCTAATATAATACATGTGTTCATTCTTCTATTGAAATATTTGTGGTAGTGAAAATCTAGACGATTTTGCTTGTATAATATATGACTCAAGTTTTCATTCTACAATCCATTTTCTAGTACTACCGAAACTGTTCTCTGAATTTCTAGTACATGTGTTCACTTAACTGCTCTTGTTTTGCTCAAACTGTTTTCTGAATTTTCTAGCACTGCTGAATCAGTGCTGCCTGCTGGGACTATCGCAGGTCGTCGTCTATGCCTCTGTGGGCTGCCGGACTGCGCCGTGGAGGCCGGGGCGCGGCGGAGGAACGGCCGGGCGGCGGGGCCAGGCGCCTGTGCGTCGTCGGCCGTGGCGTGGGTCACCGACGACGGCGACTTCTTCAGGTGCGCATCCCGGCGCGCGGTGGCGGCGTCGAGCCCCCTTTAGAGCATGTCTAACAGATCCCCTAAAAGGCCCAACCCCGTAAAATAACCGCCGATATACGGGGTAGAGCTCTACCCGGCCGTCTAACAGACCCTGTAAATCAGCCCCTCGTATCGAATTTTTTCAGTTTTGGCTACGGGGCGGCTCTTCGCCCCCTACTTGTGCAGGGTGGGAAGGGGAATAGAGGGCGAAACCTGCATTCTCCCCTCCACTACGCGCGAAGGGTTTCACGGAAACCTAACCGCCGCCGCCGCCGCCCGATCTCCTCCGCCCCGCCCTCCCCGGCAACGATGCGGCCGGATCTAGCTGCCATGGATCCCCCGCAAGGCCCGCCGACCGCCGGCGGTGCACCACCTTCGCCCGCGGTGGTTGATGTCCCCGTCGGAGGTCCGCCAAACGCCGGCGACGTGTTGGCCATGATCTCCGCCGCCATCCCGTTGAAGAGGAAGAGGATTCCGAAGCAGTTCTTCGAAGCCCCTGCGGTCAGCCGCATGGGCCTCACGCCTCCACCGCCCTCCAAGGCCACGACCCCTTCTCCCTCCGTTCCGTCCGCGCCGACGCCCGCGCCGCCGCCACCCTCCATGGACGTAGATAAGGTGTTCGATGTTGAGTCCACAACATCATATATGGACATGCTCAATGATTCCTCGGTGGACTTGGCCGCCGGCATCGATGCGTTCGATGGCGAGGACAATATCGAAGAGATTGATGATGAGGAGGAGGAGGGTGAGGAGGATGAGGTGGTTGAGGTTGATCTAGCTTCCGCCGGATCTTCCGCGTTGAAGCCACGCACCTCGAACTACACCGAGATTGAAGACGCGACCTTGGTCCGCGCTTGGAGTAGGGTGGGGATGGATGCGTGCACCGGAGTGGACCAAGCCGGCAAGCGCTATTGGCAGCGCATCGAGGATCTCTACCACCAGCTGAAGCCTCGCACCAAGAGCATGGCCGACAGATCCGACCGCTCCCTTGAAGGCCGGTGGAACATCATCAAATCAGCTTGTTCTCGTTGGAGTGCTGTCATGGACCAAGTGGCCGATAACCCCCCTAGTGGATGTGTGTCGGAGGACTATGTAAGTTTTCCAGGTTTGTTGCTATCCATACTATGTGTTGATGATGTGCAAACATCACATTAATATTGTTGTTGTGCAGCCCAAGTATGCTCAACTGAGGTACAAAGACATGGCCGGCTCCAAGAATAAGGAATTTCAGTTCCAACATTGCTTTTCCTTGCTTCAACATCTTCCTAAGTGGAAGTTGAGGGACAGTGAACCAAAGTGCAAGAAGGAAGCAATGCTCAGCATGGATGATGAAGGGGAGGAAATGAGTACGAGAAACAAAGACAAGCCCGAGGGCTGCAAGAAAGCCAAGGAGAGGATGAAGGTAGAAGGCGAAGCAGCTAGCTTCAAGGAGAAGTTGGATCAACTCATGAAGTCCAAGGAGGCATTGACGATGAAGACATTGGAGACCAAGCTCCTCATCACCGAGAAGAAGAAGGAGGTGAAGCTCGCCATGGTGGAAGCAAGGCGGGAAGATGCCAAGGTGAAGGCCGAACTGGAATCGAGGATGATCGCACTCAAAGAAGCCAAGGCGATGAAGGAGCTCTTGGCCGAGGAGAGGGAGATCATGATGATGCGCACCGACGACATGGACGAGGATCAGCTGGCATGGTGGAAGGAGACCAAGGCGGATATCATGGCGAGGAAGATGCTCGCACGTCAAGCTCGTGCCGCAAGTGTTGTTGGTGCGTCGACTCCTCGAGGTGAGTCTCCGGCGAGTGTTGGCGGCGCTGGCGATAGACTCGTTGATGGTTGATCGCATTGATGGTATTGGTGATGTAAAAACTATAAATTATGCATCACATGTTTTGGATATGCTATATTTGATCATAAGTAGTTGTCTAAAACTCTGTTTTGAGGGGTTGGAAACTCGTCCGAGCTAGCAGACACCGTATCCCCACCCGGATACGGGGTCTGCTAGCTCGGACGAGTTTTCGGCCGGTGAAAAGTGAATACAGAGCCCTCTACTCGCGTTTTACGGGGCAGAAAAATAGGGGGTCTGTTAGACATGCTCTTAGAGCGGGGTGGGGGACAATGGCAACTTCGGCATGTCGACATTCCCGATCTCCCTCTCGTCCCTTTCCCACGGCGGCGCCGGCGGTAGGCAGAGCGCTGATCAATGGTGTGGTGTACACCGGAGGCAGCCATTGCTCCGATCGATGGAGGGCTTTCATCACACAAACGATCAATATTCCAGCAGGAACCGACTCATCTGTTGATTACCTTCCGAGTATACGTAGTTACGTACAGAGGTGATAACCCTAAAAAAAACAGTACGAGTATAAACAAGACTAGAAGATCGATTTGGTGTTCGACTTGAAAACATAAAGATGAAAAAAAACGATGTTGTACACGACCCGGACTCTAGATAGCACTACTATTTCTCTACCACCCCTCAATCGATCGCGTCCTATCCCTGTACCTGTACGTCTGTGCCCGTCTTTGTATCTCACCATCGAGATCTCTTGATCGGCGCCTTCTCGATCCGAGTTGATTCGCATCGCCGCCGGCCGGCCACATGGACGGGACCGAAGGCAACGGCAACGGCGTCTGCTTCGCCTACGACGTGCTCCTCAACGTTCTCCGCTGCCTCCCGTGCCGCGCGCTCGCCGAGTCCCGGCTTGTCTGTCGCGCCTGGCGCGACGCCGTCGACGCCCACAACCTCCTGCTTCCTTATTTCTTCTCTCAGGGACTCCGGCATCTTCACGAATAACTTTGGAGTCGAGGCCGAGTCCTCCTTCTTCGCCCCGCCGGCGCCATGCTCGGGCCGGCAACGCGGAGCTCACGACGGGCCAGTCTTCCGGCGTCCCCTGTTTCAGCATCATTGGGCCTCCGTGCTCCACTACTGCAACGGTCTCCTTCTCCTGGAGGACAAAGGATTTGAACGTTTAGTCTGCAATCCGGCGACTGTACGATGCGCTCATCTTCCACAGACGTCGGAGGAGCACCACTATTACATGGACACGGGCATGTTCCTCGCCTTTGATCCGGCTGTGTCGCGGCACTACGAGGTCTTCCTCCTTCCAGAAGGAACGGTACAACCAGAGCTCAAAGAAAAGACTCCGCTTAAGAAAGTTCAAAATGCCCAGCCACAAACCTGGATCGAGATTGACGTGGAGCAACTGCACTTGCCTATATTGTTTGAAGAAGAGCAGCTCTCTGAAGAAGGCCAAGAGGAGGTAGATATCAAAGTGCATTATGGCTATATGGTACAATCTCATACATGGCCACCGCCAAGATCAGAGGAATTGCCCGACACATCACAGGAAAGCGGCGTTCGCCACCGGAGAAACAACAAGAGATAAATGTCTATGTGCCAGATGCCGAGGAGCCAAACAATGAGGTGATTTCTATATTGGTGTTCTCTTCACAAACTGGTCAATGGATGAGCCAGGAGTTCGTGCCAGGGTGTTGCGCCCCTAGACATCTCTATGACATGGTGACTACGCCACACCCACACCGTGTGAAGATATGGAAGACAGCGGAATATTGGCAGGGGTCTCTCTACGTTCATTGTTGGAACAATATTATTATGATCTTGCGCAACTCTGAAGGGAGGTACGACATGGCTCAACTACCGGGGAAAGCTTATGAAGAAAGTGAATATAGGAGTAATTGGGAGCTTCCCACAAGTTCCATATTAGCGAGTTATGAGAGAGGGATTCACTATGTGGCACTCGACAAATTCCAACTAAGTGTATGGACATTGACAGAGTCAGATGATGGCCAGGTGGGGTGGTTGCTAGCACACGAGGCTGACCTTAGTCCTTATAATCCTAAAATACAACTGTTGATGCAGCCTAGATTGATGTGGGAGGCAGTCGAAAACAACAAAGCAGAAGTTAGCTTGTTCGAACCTCGTAGCATTGGGGACATCATATATGATGAGGGGGATAGCCAGAGCAACACAACCGATGAATTTGATGATGATGGTGATGATGAAGAAGAAGGCATCCAAGAGGTTGATGCCCTCGATGGCACAACTAGTGTTGATGTTAGCATTGATGACGATGGTCACGGTGAAGGGGAACCATACGAAGAGGAAGAAGATGGTGAATTCAAAAGTGAAGAGAGCATCGAGTACTCCTGGGACTCAGACGAGGACAATTTTGTTGACCTAGATGAAATTGTGGCCAACGACAAAGACAAGGACAAGTCCATTGACCTAGATGAAAGTGCGACAGACGATGAAGACGAGGAGTTTGGTTCGTACAGTATCGTAGGGCTACATCCGCACAAGGACGCCGTGCTCCTCCGAACCTATGGTGGCGTCGCGGCATACCATCTTAGGACCTCGAGAATGCAATGCTTAGGCTGGCGACTTGTTAGAAACCCACACCAACATGGCCATGGCGTCAATGCGGCGTTTCCTTACCGGCCATGTTACGTCGACGCGCTTCCAACAACTAAACTACCCTCCTACTATGGTTCATACTTGTGAGATGATCTAAGAATTCATATGTGGCTGCTGCTAATCAGTATCCATACGGTTGTCTAGTAAGAATTTTTTAATTATGTGTTTGTCCTCGTTGCACTTCATAATGGAGCGTACATTGTACTACATACAAGCAATACATGATTAAATGGTACTAGTAACAAGTGCTTTGTACACCATGTTTCTTCAGTTAGCTTCTGCAATGCATATTACTTGTCACCGGTTTGGTCAAATTTAGTCTGGATAGGTATATATCTAGACGTGTTTCGGTGTGTATGTTTGGTCACTAAAAGAAGCTGCGACAAGTAATATGGACAGTAGGGACTACTCGCCACGCATTGGTATGGTGGCATTTGACAGCGTGCATATTAATCAGTTAATTAGCAGCATGGAGACCCAGTACGTTGACAGAGTGCAGACTAGTTCATAGCTCCTGCCGGATCGATCCCCCGTCAGGATACGTAAGGATTGACGAGACAATTGGCTGGCTGGCTGGCTGGCCGGAGCATAAGAAATCGAGACATTTCCTGTATTGGTTCTTGGGGGGCTTTGCAGGCTAGCTGCTTTGGATATTAGGTTAGTTGCAAGCCAACGAACGAACAAAACAACAGCTACACAAGGGTGTGTTTGGTAGCCCGGGCCACTTCAGATTTGCTATTCCATCTGAGATAGCTGACCTCAGCCAGGCTGACATGAGAATTTGTGATGTGTTTGTTAGCCCGTGTCAGTTGGGAGAAGCTCGGTTTCGCAGTGTGTTTGTTAGCCCGGTCCGGTTGAGATTGGCCCAAAAACTATAAATAACATAATGATCCAAACTATTACACAAAGGCCCCTACATAAAATCAAAAAAAGCAATCGGGTCCTCGTGTGGCTGTTGGACCAGATCGCCGGCGATGGCTGGCCGTGGGGCGCCCGCGATGGCTGGAGGTGGGGCGCCGCCTGCGGTGGGGCGCAGCCTACGGTGGTGCGCCGCCTGCAGATTGGAGGCCGCTCCTCTGCATCCTCTGGCGATTTGGAGGCGACCACAGGCGCGCGATTTGGATGCGACCACGGGCGGGCGGCGGTGAGGCGACCACCTGCGGCGGCGGTACTCTGGAGGCGACCACGGGCGGGCGGCGGTGAGGCGGAGTGCTCAGAGAGAGAGGAGAGAAGCTGATTGGGGGGGGATGCGGGTGCGGGTCAGGGACCCTGCAGGCGCGGGGCGTGGGGCGCGGGCGGAGTTTCGGCCGAGTCCAGCCCTGCCCACCTGCGAAGCTCGAATCGAGCTTCTCTATCGGGCAGGGCTGAGAGCTCTTTTTCGTTCGAGGTGGGCACTGCTCAGATGGGCATAACCGGGCTACCAAACACACATATTTGCAAATATCTCGGTTGGGATGGAATTTGGTGGGTTAGACCGGGCTACCAAACACGCCCTAACAAACTGCAGCTAGCAGTAGCAGCCAGTTGAGGAAGGTGATGGGTCTCTCTCGCTTCCAATTATGCATCCCTGAATAATCTGTTCAGCTAGCCTAGCTCTCGTTGTACCCTCACACGCACGCACACAAATTGCTGGAATCTGGTCATCCAGGACAGATGCTACGCTGTGATTTTGCATTGCAACTACCAACTACTCTGGATTAGATCAGAAGATCAGAGCAATGGCCATGCAGAGAGAGAGAAAAAATCAGGAACAGAAGGTTTGCACGTGTGCAGCCTCGCTGTCCATGGTCAGTTGGGTACACTGGCTGTGGCACTAGTTTATCTGTCGTACGCGTACGACAGCCAAACACGGAATAAACAAATGCCGCAGGGAAAGACGCGAGCGGACGAGCAGAAACGGGAAACGGGAGAAAAGAAAGGCGCCTTTTCCATGGGCAGGTAAAAGCAGACGTCGTGTGGGAGGACGCACCCAGCCGCACGAGGGGCTCGTCGCCGGCCTGCACCGCGCGACGGCTCTACCCGCCTCGTTTCGTGCCACTGAAGGGTAGGACCGGATGGGGTGTGAGGGTGATGCTTTCTGTACGGGTAGGGACGCGGGTGTGTGAGTGGCGATAATGTGCAGGGGGTATGATTGTTCTGGCTCTGCATCGCCACGCACACGTGGGGATAGTGCCGTCTGCAGGGGGGTCTGACGGAAACGCCCTTGGTGTTTTTGGGGTGTTTTGATTAGTTGCCACTTTAGTCGAGGTCAACAACCAATGCTTTCCATTTCACCCGTTTTATCCCATTGTGTTACAAGCATATTTGGTAAATAAAACTGGGGTGCTTCACAATCACGTTTGAAAAGCATGTATATAGGGTCCTTTGCTTAGACAAAAAATGCCCTTGATATGTCTACTGGAGCCGAGGTCAATTGCCAAAGCTTTTGCTACTATCTGGAGAAGACCAAATTACTCCACATTTTGGATTAAAAGCAATGCGCTCCTTCCGTCCCCTAAAGTGCTTGACTTAGGGAGATGAAAGTATACTTATTCGTAGACGAAGGAAGCATATAGGATCATTTGGTTTGAGAAAACAAAACAGCTATTGCAATTCGTACTAAACAAAACTCTGGGCAAGCGGAAACTTGGGCGGGTCATACAAACTTCTTTTTCTCTCAAATAAAGTTTTCAATTCTGTTCCGGAGTTTATCCGGGGAACACCTTGTATTGATGTTGTGTGATCAATAAAGCGTTGTTTTCTGTCAAAAAAAAATTATAGCTAAAGTGTTTTCTTCACAAATTTTGTAGACATTTACAGCTGAATATTATTCACATTCAAAATATACCGGAGCAAGCCAGTAATAAGCTTAGATCCATTAACTAAGGGGCGGGGCTTGGCTTCAAAACAATCACAAACACACTCTTCGCAATTTGATCTAAATGCTCCTATCGAGAAAACTAATGTTGTAGCATCTATAATGTAACACAAAAGTATGCATGTGTAGCATGTATAAACATGCATATTTTAAAAGTAACTTTTTGTAACATGTGTAACGCAATAAAAATAACTTTTTGAAAACATGCTACAAAGCAACCATACTAGCATTTGTAACGTATTATAAAGATAAATGTGTAGCACGTATAACGTGCTAGTACAATTTTTTGCTCATGTAGCTGTCAAGCTTCATGTACTAAAGGGGGGCAACAGCAATTTTACAATAAATTGCGAAAATTAGGATTTGAACTCGAGACCCTGGACTCTGATACCATGTCAAGCTTCAACACCCCCACTCACGTGTGACGGAAGAAGAGAAAGTCAACACGTGGACACATACAAAATAAGAGAAATCCAACACGTGGACATAAACGGGAGAAGAGAAAGTCAACACGTGGACACAAAGGGGGGTGACAACAATTTTACAATAAATTGTGAAACCCAGGACTCGAACTCTAATGTACTCTAAAAAAAGTGGCATGTGTAGCATACGTAACGTAATACAATATTGTGTTACACATATGATGTGTCACAAAAATAATCATGTAACATGCATACCGTACTACACGAAATTGATATGCAAATGCTACTAGTTAAAGGCTTGTTTTGTGCTCCCCGCAAAAAAAAAAGGTTATTTTGTGTTACTCGCCTTGTATCAGACTATCCATCACCTACAAACATTGCACAGGCTCTTCAGAATTATCTTAGGACTGGTTTGGCTTGGGATAGAATTAAATAATTCATTTATAATTTCAAGATTTACTTCTTTGTCTGCCATGGAATTTATTCCATGATTTTCATCGCATATCTAGCCTTAATTCCTTTTTGGTACCTGCCATTTATGTGAATTTGCCAAATAAAATAAAATCATGATATCCTTTCATTTTATTCGTATACCAAATAAAATAAAATGATGAATGCCAAACAAGATACAGACTATTTTGGTTGATAACAGATTTGGTAGTAGTTCATTACTCAAAGAAGGATACTCCCTCGGTACCGGATTATTGGGCAAATATGTATTTTAAGACAAATTTTAACCATTAATTTTAGCTAACAAAATATGAAATATTTAGCATAAAAATTATACCATTAGAAAGTTCTTTTCAATATGAATCCAATGATATAATTTTTATATAATATACCTTATAATTTCTTAACTAAAATTAAAAGTCAAAGTTTGTCTCGAAGTTCGTAATTGCCGTATAATCCGGTATGAAGGGAGTAACAAAGTCGTCTCCTACAAGCCACTTGGATAAATGTGCCAACTAATAAACCAGGCAGGGACAGGATCGTAAATCATGGGATGCACAGCGAAAGCTAATGGCGTGTTTGACTAGAGCAGTGGTATAAGAGTCCCCCTAAATTTCAATTATTTCCAGTAATCACAGGCAGCGAGTCCAGTCCCCTCCCTCCTCCCATCATCTCCATTCGCCCTCGAGCGAGCTCGGATCCGGCTCCTCCTAGGGTTTCCCACAGCCTCCGCGGCCCGATCCCGCCGCCGCCCGCCCCGGCTCGCGCCGCCGTCATGCCTCGCCATCTCGGATCTCGCGGGGCGGTCTGATCCCGGGAGGAGGCGCCGTTCTTCCGGTTCGATTCCGGGCGCGCTCCTGCGCTTGCTCGGACCGGAGATCCGCCCGATCCGGACTGCTCTTGCCGGTGAGGAACCCTGCCTTGCTTGGATTGCTGTTCTGACTCTTGATTATTGTGTTGATATCTCTGATGCGAATCCTCCGTTGCTCTGCTGTTCGTCCAGTTTGCTCTGCCGCCGTTCGATCCCATTTCGTTGCCTCCCTGCTCCGCCCGCCCGCGCGCGACCAG
This sequence comes from Dactylis glomerata, assembly GCA_007115705.1. NCBI lineage: Eukaryota > Viridiplantae > Streptophyta > Magnoliopsida > Poales > Poaceae > Dactylis > Dactylis glomerata. Next base: position 7,263,732 of record QXEO01000734.1, read on the forward strand.
ATGGAGCGTGGGAGCGAGATGAGGCCCGTGCACAACAGCGTCGACACGGTGAACGCGGCCGCCGCCGCCATTGTCTCGGCCGGGAGCCGCACGCAGCCTACCGTGGAGCCGGTTCGTGATTCTATCCATGTCTTCCTGTGTGAATTTTACTGTCGTTGATGTTGCTGCCATTTCGTATGATTTACGCTGCTCGTTTAGGTATAGCTTTGCTTTGATGATTCTGCTGTTGCGACAGGGTTAATGGTTGCTCAGTAGGTACATGGCTGGTCTATGCTTGATCACGTATTTGGCTGCTGCTTTGTGTTCTGATATGTGCCACGAGGAAAGCTAGGTTTGATGCATCACGTTGTGACACCGGGTCGCATACCATTTGTGCTTCTGGTAGGCTTTTGGCTGTGTAGTTCTAGTGCTGGGTATATGATTTGTGCATAATTGTGTAGATGATCCGGCGAATTAACTAGAGTTCAGACGGAAACGAATGGTACTACAGTTTAGTGTGTGCATGATTCTTTTTTCGTGAGCACCATGTAGACCTATTAGAGTTAGGATGGCTGGATGGGAAATAGAAGTCCCGGATTAGTTGTATGTGCTTTGAACTGGAAATTACACGCTAGAGATCTTTGAGGGCAGATCTGCTTGCTTTTTCTTCATAAGTATAATTTTGTTGATATTGGTGAACTTATATGTGGAAGTCTCAGCACTTCCAATCAAGGTTTTCCCCTGCACTATACTATTTTGGGAGGCTGTAATCTTCTGCCACATTTGACCTCGAGATGAAACGTGTACTATCAGCACTGAAAACATGCATGGAAATTGGCACTGTATAAATATATGAGAATGCGTCTGAAAAGAAGGTATAGTTGAAACAGTCCAGATGGGACAAAAATATTCTCTCTTAGCTGGCCATATGCCACCAGCTATCATTTCTATTTTAATCTCTGGCCTTAGTTACACCCTTTTTAAGTACATGGCCTGCTGTTTAGGTATCCATACTGTTATATTTATTAGTTTCCATCTTACAGTTTTGTCTGTTTATGAAAAAATAAGGGAATGTTGTGTTCCTATGATTGCTACTCTCCAGACCTCTTACTTTGGTCCACATGAAACAAACAGTCATTCATATCTTCTGTTTTATTACAATAGCAGCCAGCCATTTCTGATGTGAGATCGCTCAGTAGTGGAGCTAAGGACCCTCTGAGTGAGGCCTAAGTACGTAAAAGGAAAAATGCGTGGGAGTACGCGTTAGGATTTTGGCTAGAATTATAGCCCCCCTTGTTTCATAGTCCATTTGGCTGAGATCTCCATCGTTATTTTGGTTGACTTGCGTTATTTTATTTCTACTATCTTTCTAGGTTCTATTCAGGATTGTTGTTCATGCACTCTTCTATCTTTCATTGAAAGAAACATCAGATAATAAAATCACTCGGATAGCTTTTCTTTGTACTGTCAGTGTGTATCATTGCTTGTATATTCAGATTGTATCATCCTTTTCTTAGCAAAGTCACATGTTGATTCTGGTGATAAGTTTAAAATATGTATTGTCTCAGAAAAGTGCACATGCTACTGCTTATACAATTTACTCTCTTCAATTCATAATTTTTTAATGATGCCCTATTTATTTATTAAATTTTATGCTGTCATATGTAATTCACTTAAGCTAGTTTGCACAAGAATCATGCTTTGTTTGTGTACTAATGACTAGTGTTATTCATTTGCAGAGAAGGAAATGGGCTGATTGGTTGAGCATATACTTCTGCTTTGGGTCTCAAAAGAATGATCGGCGCATCAGCCATGCTGTCCTTGTCCCGGAACCTGCATCTCAGAGGATAGATGCACCTGCACCGGCAATTCCAGATCATCCACCTCCCCAGGTTTTCCCCTTCATCGCGCCTCCATCATCACCTGCTTCTTTCCTTCAATCAGGGTCTGCATCTATTGTACAGTCACCAATGGGCCCTCCATCATTTTCACCTCGCTCGCCAAATTCTCCATCACCCACAGGGCCTCCATCCATCTTTGCTATTGGGCCATATGCACATGAGACACAGGTAGTCTCACCTCCAATCTTCTCGGCCTTCACAACTGAACCTTCAACAGCTCCTTTCACTCCCCCACCAGAGTCTGTCCATCTGACAACCCCTTCCTCGCCTGAGGTGCCATATGCAAAGCTTCTGACTTCAATCAACAACAGCAAGAATGGGGAAAGAGGTGAACTTCACTCATACCATATGTACCCTGAGAGCCCAATAGGGCGCCTCATATCTCCAAGTTCGGTTTGTTCTGGCACTTCCTCCCCATTCCCCGACCCTGAGTCGCAGACTTCCTCGGGCTCGACTTTCCCTTCCTTCCCAGTTCGTGTTCCTCCAAAGATCCTGGATGGCGAGGGCATTGCTACACAAAAGTTGATACCTCGCCATATGCGGAACGGTGGCTCCCTTTTGGATGGCCATATTTCAGCTGCTGTACCTGTTGTGGACTTCTCTGCGCGACTTCAAAACAATGATCATGCTATGGATCATCGTGTCTCATTTGAGTTGACTGTAGAAGACGTTGCTCGCTGCCTGGAGAAGAAAACTGCAATTTCTGGAGAATCTGCTGCATCATCTTTTCACATTTCATCCACCAGTAATGGTGATCGCTCCAGAGAATCCAATGAAACAAAAGCAGGGCTGTATGTTGATGAGACATACCATGACTTGCCTGAAAAAGCACGGCGCTCCCTGTCCCTTCGACTGGCCAAAGAGTTCAAGTTCAGCAACGTTGATGCACCTCAGGTGGAGGAGACGGGCGCTCTTGGCTCTGACTGGTGGGCAAATGAGAAAGTCGCTGCAATCACAACGGAGCCAAGGAAGAGCTGGTCCTTCCGCCCAATAGCACAGCCAGGGGCCAGCTAACCCCTGCACTGACCATAACCTTACAACAGGAAGATATAATTTTTCTTTTTTGCTTCTTTTGTTCCTGCAATTGTAGTCACATTCCCCAGACATCATCATGTTAACTGCAGGAGATGCCAAACCTATGCAAAACTTTTAGTGGTAAGTCGAAGTTAGATAGTAATTCAGCGTCCAGCTAATCATCATATAAGAGACCAAAGGTGATGTGCAGATTCTGGAACCCTCCCATGTGTTGTTATTGTTGCTGCCATTATAAAACCGCAGATACTTTACTGGCCTAGCAGTCTGTTGTGATCCTCTTTAACTGACCTGCTGTTCCTGTGCTGATGCTGTTTATGTACATAATAATCTATGCAAAAATGGTAGAACTGTTCCTTTCAGCAGCATTGTCAGATGGAGCCATAACAGTGATCTGAAAGTACTGTTCTGATAATCATCTCACATTTGAATCTGATATTCTGATGAGCCTGGTGTATTCATGGAAACTACTGTGTGTGATTCGTGTTGATTTTGAAATTGAAAGGACAAATATGTTACCTAGGTTGCTGTGGTAGGACATTTCTAGAGCCATGTGGTTTCTTCCTTACTTGAAGACACATGACGCTGAGGGTCACTGGCATGTGGCTGTTGGCCCACATGTCATTTTCACAGATGTTGATTTTTTTCCCTGATCATGGCGCTGAGCAAATCACCTCCTTTTTAACTGCTGGGACTTTTTGAGAAAATCTGCTGGGAAATATGGATTGTCTTGTTGTAGTTGCAAGAACCTGGGCCAAAAGAACCGAAATTACTTCAAGCTGTAAGCTTGGTGACAGACCCGCCTGGTGAAGGCACTCTCCCCGTGCACAATTTGGACCGTAGGATCGTCGCTCTGAGCCAGCCTGGTTCGTCCGTTTGGGTAGATAGAAAAAGTTACCGCTACATCTGGTTCACTTCTGACCTGACTGACGTTCTGACCCACTCGAGATTGATCCGTGACATCGTTACTGGGTAAAAATTCATCCAGTGAAAAAACGGCGTGCCCCCGATCCTTCTCCGTCTCTCTCTTTCCTCTCTTGTACCGCTGCCCCCGATCCTTCTTCCTCTCGATTCCCCTCTCTCTCCTAAGACAGCCGCCCATGTGCCTTCCTCCCGCAACCACGCCGGCGGCAGCCCCATCTGCGCACCTCACCGGCGTCCCCAGCCCTACCACTCGCCGGCGCAGATCCTGCGCCCTCTCCCCGTTTGATTCCTCCTCTGAAGCAGACATCTCGTGTCTTCAATCGCCGCCACGCGCAAACCCTAGCCCCTCTCATGTCGTCCAGTAAAAGGAAATTCTGAAAGGGAGTGCCTTGGAGAAGTCTACAAACCTGTATTCTGAAACCATTGTCTGACGCAGAGATGGGCCACACCATGGGTCACATGAAGATCACGGGACGTTGAGTAAGTATTTGTGAGAAATTGACGTGCAATAATGCTGGAAAACAAATATCGTGAGCGCCTGGCCCTCAAGAATCGTAAGCGTCACGTTGCATTACAAATTTACAATGTTAGTCTCGGGAAAAAAGTTACCAACCTCAAGAGGAAAGAAGCAACAACAACAACAACAATTTTCGTAGACTCTACAAGACAGCTTTGATGATCATATCAAATTATCAATTTTGGGTTCTACCAAAAGAAGAAGATAAACCTGCAAGGATCATGTTACCATAAAAACAATGTTAGGCTACGACAAGATTAGATTAGGTTGCGACAAACTTGCCAGGGGAGCTTCTAAGTTCTAATCATGGGGATATTTTCTCCTTCCTGGTGGGACCGGCAACTCAGCATCAATCCATGTCCAGCTGAAAGCGAGCCAGCGTAGCAGGAAACATGAAACATCATACTACTGTTCTTCTCTACATTCAATGGTTGATTAAGGGATTAAGGGAACAGTAAAACGTGATTAACAGGGACAATCAAGGGGACAGGAACAGAGAGACCGAGGCCATGGCTGGGAATTCAGACAAGGGATAACGTTGATCCGGCACCCAACCCCCAAGCTCATCACCCTCCAACCTCAGCAATCAGTCTGCGCCGCGGTCGTGCCACCGCCAGTCAGGGTAAGCGCACACAGCACCATGTTCATGTCCATGGCCGTCGCCGTCTCATGGCCCGGCGATGTTCTTGCAATTTACTCTGATCAATCATTGAAAGGTCCATATTAGTGCTACTACTAGTAGTAGAAGCCTCAGTACCTATAGTAGAATAGTATACAAGACAGTTACTCCTGTGGCACCAAAAGCTGAGAGTGACCTCCTTAATTACCACACAATCATGTTCTGCTACCAAGTTAACAGTCCTTTTATATAGAATTATGTTCTCACCTCTTCTGTCCCAGTCATCATCATGTGATTCATGTCCAATCAGATTCAGAGCCCAGTGATAATCCTAGTTTAAGGGAACCAAGAACAAATAGAGTAAGAATAAATTATATATTTTATTCCTGATCCAAGACCAGTCAACCTCCATTGCTAATTAGCAACAGTTAATCGAGGTATGGTCGTGTGAGGAGGTGGTGAGAGCACCGGGGCGAGGTGATCCAGCTACACATGAGCCAACCATAATTCTCTGTTTTATAGACAATGAATTCTTCTTGTTTTGTTGTGGACATCGATTGGTAGAGAGAGACTAGAGAGGTAGAGAGAAAATAATATCCAAGTGGGCAATCTACTAGGAGGCCATGTGGAGCATGCCAAGTGTTCCATTTCTCTTCCAACGAAAAACCACATGCCATGCCATGTGTGCAGAACAGCCATTGCTAACTGCTAGGTAGTTTTACACAAGCTCTGCCGTCTTCATCATCTTCTTCTTCAACCTCCCTGGACTGGTTTCCTTGGGATCCATGGAGGCCTCTTGATCGAATTGGTGGTTTCGTGTGGTACGTGTTCGTCCATGGCTGTGTGGCCCCATTAGTTGATTGGAATTGCAATTGTGGTCAAGTTGCTGTTCAGCAATTGTTCTTGTTGGTAGCTGCCCATGTGAGCCAGCTGGTCCAGTGAGCAACAAGGGTCTTGTAGCTAGATTGCAGAATTTAGTTTCTAGATTTATCGTTGAAGAGTTAGGTAGCTCAGTGTTCTTGAATTGAATCTCGGGAGGTGGTATATCCAACTATCCAAGACGAGATCCTCGCAGATTCAATCAGTGTTGGAGTCGAATCTTTAGCTCCAGGCCTCCAGCAGAAGTAGGTAATTCAGCAATGGCGATGGAGCCGACGGTGAAGGTGGCGCTGGGCACGGTGTCGTTCGCCATCTTCTGGGTGCTCGCCGTGTTCCCAGCCGTACCATTCCTGCCCATCGGCCGCACGGCGGGGTCGCTCCTGGGCGCCATGCTCATGGTGCTCTTCAACGTCATCACCGCCGACGAGGCGTACGCCGCCGTGGACCTCCCCATCCTGGGCCTGCTCTTCGGCACCATGGTGGTGAGCGTGTACCTGGAGCGCGCCGACATGTTCCGGCACCTCGGCCGGCTCCTGTCCTGGCGGTCGCAGGGCGGCAAGGACCTCCTGGTCCGCACCTGCGTCGTCTCCGCGCTCGCGTCGGCGCTGTTCACCAACGACACCTGCTGCGTCGTGCTTACCGAGTTCATCCTCAAGATCGCCCGGCAGAACAACCTGCCGCCGAAGCCGTTCTTGCTGGCACTGGCGTCGAGCGCGAATATCGGGTCGGCGGCGACGCCCATCGGCAACCCGCAGAACCTCGTCATCGCCGTGCAGAGCGGCATCTCCTTCGGGGACTTCGTGTTCGGGATCCTCCCGGCGACGCTCGTCGGCGTCGTGGTGAACGCCGGGATACTGCTGTGCTTGTACTGGCGGGAGCTGTCGGACGAGAAGTGCGTCGACGTGGCGCACGACGACGCCGTCGAGGTCGTGGAGGAGGACGACGTCACCTCGCACCGCTTCTCGCCGGCCACCATGTCGCACCCACGAGGCCGCGGTGCCGCAAAGCCGCTCGACGGCTCCGCCCCGGACGCATGCGAGGCGCACTGCTGCTGCGAGCCGGTGAAGCCCGACGCCAACGGCGGAGGCGCCAAGGTGCCCGACGGCGCCGTGGGGATCCACCAGAGGCGGGGCGTTGCTGCCGGCGTGGCAGTCGCGAACAAGAACGAGGAGTTCTACTCGGCGGAGGAGAAGGAGGAGGTGGCCATGGAGGAGTGGAAGAACAAGCTGTGGAAGACGTGCGTGTACGCCATCACCTTCGGCATGCTCGTCGCGCTGCTGCTGGGGCTCAACATGTCCTGGAGCGCCATTACCGCCGCCCTCGCGCTCATCGTCCTCGACTTCAAGGACGCACGCCCCTGCCTCGAGAAGGTAACTAACCAACTATTGATTCTTCTTCAGTGTCTTTCTGTCTGTCTACAGCTAAACTGAATTGAACTTTAACCCACAGGTGTGCAAATTTGAAATTTCGAATAACAACTTTTGTTTACAGTTTATCTAGTTTTACTTATGTTTACAGCAAATTAGAAAAGTAATATTTTGAAATCTGTACAGGGAATTCATTTGGCACTGTGCTCTTTCTGAAACTCAAATTCACACTACAATTACTAACTGTATCATATATATAGAATATAATTGAAGGCTTAACATACCTGTCCAATCAATGGCTATATGAAAGCCAAGTGATGGTAGTTTGGTGGTCTATCTGGTATCACTTCCACATTGTTGCTTACTGTGGTGCTGCTGAAAATCAAATTTCAGGTTTCCTACCCACTGCTGCTGTTCTTCTGTGGGATGTTCATAACCGTCGACGGATTCAACAAGACCGGCATTCCCAGCGCATTCTGGGAGTTCATGGAGCCCTACGCGCGCATCGACACGCCCACGGGTGTAGTCATCCTTGCGCTGGTGATACTTTTCCTCTCCAACGTGGCGTCCAATGTCCCCACCGGTTAGTTTCTTCTTCACCTCCATATTGCCTGAAACTGGAAACATGCTCACTGCAGCTCAACTTCTCCGTTTCACTTGTCACCTCCATATTTCCTGAAACTGGAAACATGCTCACTGCAGCTCAACTTCTCTGTTCCACTTGTCCTACAACATAAGGAAATTAGAGTAAAGTAGTATCTAATTTTGCCCACAATTCATAATGTGGTGATCCCAAAATTTACAGTATCACAATTACTTATTATATACAGCTAGCGGGGAAATGTCATTATAATCTTGATTGGCTGTGCAATAAAAGTTTGCATGTATTAGTAGATGCTAGCCAGAGATTCTTTCGGATTGGCCAATCATTCTACAGAACAGAATCAGTTGAACATTTTTTTCATTCCATGCACCACATACTCCCTAACTGACAGACTACGTCGCGCTTTGGTTCAGTTCTGTTACTTGGCGCGCGGGTGGCGGCCTCAGCGGCAGCGATCTCCCTGGCAGCAGAGACCAACGCGTGGCTGATCCTGGCCTGGGTGAGCACGGTGGCCGGCAACCTCTCCCTCCTGGGATCCGCGGCGAACCTGATAGTCTGCGAGCAGGCGCGCAGGTCCCGGCAGTTCGGGTACACCCTCTCGTTCTTCAGCCACCTCCAGTTCGGCTTTCCGGCCACGCTCATCGTCACCGGAATCGGCCTGCTGCTCATCAAAAGCAGCTGAAGTCAAAATATCAATTTAGCAGCAACAGAAGAAAATATGGATATAGATATGTACAAATTTAAAGAATTGTGAAATGTTCAGGCCGTTGTGACATGTGGGATGATGATTCTACCAATATAATGCTGGGAGGCTAAAAAGCACACATGATGATGATAGCATGGTGCTTGGAGGCTTTTTGGGTTGTACATTCTGTATTGAAAGAAGAAAGATGTACATTTCGGAGTAGCTGGTATATGGTAAGTCAAAGGAAGTGTATACTTGTTCAGTATTCTGTTGTGATTTACAGGTTAAAGAATTGGATGATATGCATTACAATTCCATTTCTTAACCACGTGGGGAAATAGCTTCCAACTCACATGTGGCCCCAAAGGACAGCCTTGCGTAATAATGTAGTCCATGTGCAACCTATCAAACATAGATATGATAATAAAAATTATAAGTCAGTAACCATGCATCAAATACCTGGGGCCTCTTTGATTTGCATGATGTCGAAGATGCGGGAATATGAAAAACGGAGGATTCCAATGTCATGCATATTCGATTTAATGGGATTTTGGTTTGTTTGATTCCATCAAAGCAAGTCAGAACACAAAAGATTCTTTCCAGGAGATTTGGGAGTTTTTTAAACATATGGATCAAACAAGTGATATAGGAAATTTTTTTGCATTATTCACTCTAAAATCAAGCATAGAACCAGGCCCTGCAAGTCCATGGAGAAGTAAAAAAACTGGATTGATTCAGAGTTACTTATTGTTGGAGAAAGGAGTTCATGGATGCCCACGGCTGAGACATCTGAAGCTGTGACCAAGCTGCATCTGATAGACTTGTTTTATTTTGTGTGGTAAATGCAGCTTCAGACTTGTCAAGCATGAGACACCGTTGCTGTCATCTTTACTAAAAAAATATTTTGAGTGCAGCACTTCATATGTTTTCCGTGCCTAACAGGGGAGATCGGTAGAGAACCTGACCAGCCCACTGAGACTCGTTGACGTACACTCAATGGGCCGGCGCTAGCGCACTGCCACTCAGTCAGTGGAACGAGTCAGACCAGCCCGGCTATCTCAAAAATCCCAGAGCTACCAAGTCCGGCTATCTCTCCGGCAATCACGTCGTCCCCTTGGCGTTCAGGTGCGATTACCGTGTTATCTTGTTTCTACTCTGCAAGCTCATCCCCAGTTTCTTGCTGCGGCTTCATCCTCGTGCTAACTCTAACTGATTCTTCTTAATCAAGTGCAGTTTTCGTTGAAGCGCGTACCATGGGTACTGCCGTTTTCTTCTTCATCGTGCTCGTGGCTTCAGCGCTGCTGCTCCTGGCGGTGTAGAGCTTGGACTATCATTCCACGGCCAAACCCTCAACAACTTGGATTAACAACGATGTTTTCTTTGACAGCCGCTACTACGGCCGCAACATCTTCACCATAGTACAACCCCAAGCTCACTCCGGCGTTGCACCTTCTATCGCCGCAGGGTTCTTCTGTGTCTCCTCCTTCCTGTCCCCGTGCGACGAGTTCCTCTTTGCAGTATCCATTGACACCTCCATTGACACCATGATTAGCATTCGCAGTCCGCAGATAGTCTGGTCCGCCAACAGGGCTCGCCCTGTCAGGGAGAATGCCGCCCTTGAGCTTACCATGGGTGGAAACTTGGTCCTCCGTGATGATGATGGTAGCCACGTCTGGTCAAGCAACAGCTCGGGACGATCTGTACATGGCATGAAAGTCACCGAGATCGGCAATCTGGTGTTGTTTGATCACAGGAATGCAACTGTGTGGCAGTCATTTGATCATCCTACTGACACAATGGTCCCTGGGCAGTCACTTGTGGAAGGTATGAGGCTCACATCAAATACCTCTCCAACAAATTGGACTGAGAATCGGTTTTATATCACAATACTCCCAGATGGATTAATTGCTTATTATGCCGAATCCACACCACCACAACCCTACTTTGAGTACAACACGCAAATAGGTAAGATAGGACACCATCGAACAAAGGTTACATTAATGGATGGAAGCCTTAGCTTTATGTTGGGGTCAGATATCAATGAAAATTTCACATTGCCAGTAGCTCAATCCACCCAGTACGTGAGATTAGATTCAGATGGATACCTGAGACTGTATGAATCGTCAAGGTCTAGTCAGAGCTGGACAACGGTGTATGATATATTGGGGTCGATGGGAATGGATGGTTGTGATTACCCGACAGTTTGCGGGGAGTATAGTATATGCACAGAGGGGCAATGCGGCTGTCCACTTGAGAACAATTCAAGTTCAAGCTACTTCAAGCTGGTAGACGAACGAAAGCCAAATCTTGGTTGTGCACCAGTAACTCCAATCTCTTGTCAAGAAATACGACACCATCAGCTCTTGAGCATTCCCGGCATCTCTTACTTTGATGAAACCCACATAGCTCTGAATGCAACAACCGTCGATGACTGTAAGCAAGCCTGCTTGAAGAACTGCTCCTGCATGGCCGTTTGGTTCAGGCATAACCATAAAGAATGTGTGTGGGTGACAAAGGTCTTCTCCCTGCAGTCAACACAAGCTAAATATATCGGTTACCTCAAGGTTCAACTTAGCCCCTCTAACGAAAACAAAACAAAGGTGCAGCTTGAACCCTCTAATGAAAATAAAAAGAAGGTGATGTTCGGTGCTATACTTGGAGCTGTTATTACTCTTGTATTGCTTGTCATTGTTGTCGCTCTTTATCTACAAAGGAGGAGAAAGTATGACGAGAAAGATGAAGAATTTGATTTTGATCAATTGTCTAGAATGCCAATGAGGTATTCTTTTCAGAAGATGAGCGAATGCACTGGAGGGTTCGGTAGGAAGCTTGGAGAAGGTGGGTTTGGGTCGGTTTTTTAAGGGAAATTAGGTGAAGAGAGAGTTGCAGTGAAACGTTTGGAAGGCGCTAGACAAGGAAAGAAATAATTTTTCACAGAGGTCGAGCCCATTGGCAGCATTGAACACATCAATCTTGTTGGGCTAATTGGATTTTGTGTAGAGAACTCTGAGAGGCTTCTGGTATATGAATATATGTCAAGAGGATCGCTTGATAGGTGGATCTATTACCGCCATAACAATGCCCCCCTTGATTGGTGCACCCGATGTAGGATTATTATGGATATTGCCAAGGGCCTATGCTATCTTCACGAGGAGTGCAAGCGAAAAATTGCTCATTTGGACATCAAGCCACAAAATATTCTCTTGGACGATAGCTTCAATGCTAAAGTGGCAGATTTTGGACTATGTAAGTTAATAAATAGGGATCAGAGCAAGGTAGTCACTCTGATGAGAGGAACACCTGGATATCTAGCACCTGAATGGTTGACGTCGCCTATCACTGAAAAAGTCGATGTCTACAGCTTTGGAGTTGTTATAATGGAAATAATAAGTGGAAGGAAAAACATTGACAGCTCGCAACCTGAGGAGGATGTTCATCTCATAAATTTGTTACGAGAAAAAGAGCAAAACAATCAGTTGATTGATCTGATCGACAAGCATAGTGACGATATGGTCTCACGCAAGGAGGAAGTAATTCAAATGATGAAGCTTGCAGTATGGTGCCTGCAAAATGATTGCACTCGAAGGCCCTCCATGTCTACAGTGATCAAGGTATTGGAAGGTGTGACGCACATAGAAACTTTTGATGCACATTCAATCATGTTTGTTCAGGATAACCCATCCGCATACTCAGCTCCATCCCAAGCATCCATCTTATCTGGCCCAAGGTGAAGGCTTTTGTATCATGTCCTATTTGTACTTTGGAAGTGTGTTTGCAATGGCATCAAAAGAACAATATGCAGCAAACATATATGTCTGACTGTTGGTGGAGTAGTATTTCCTACCTTTAAAGCTGAAGCTAGTAGTGCCATGTGTTGTATGCTACTTCCTCCGATCAGAAATAAGTGTCGGTGATTTTGTACTAACTTAGTACAAAGTTTGTACTAGGTCACCGACAGTTATTTCCGATCGGAGGGAATAGAAGATACTAGACAACGGTTTTTCTGTAAGTTGTAGTTCGCAATGTGTTAATATGAAGTTAACTCCTATCTAGTTGCTTAGATATAGTTGTGCGGCACAAGCTTCATTATTTAACTTCCAAGGTAGTAGTGAAAACAGAAGACTGTGATTGATTTACAGGGGAGCAGATCAACACTACCCAGAAACTAACTACCGTATTAAGATTGAATTTACAGGAGTTGCAACTAGATATGTTTGATTGTTGGTGAAGTATCTCATACCTTTAAAGCTGGAAACCCACTAGTGCGTGCCATGTGCTGTATTTTCTTCATGTCCTCTGTAAGTTGCCGCTCGCATTGTATTAATTGTGGTACTGCATATGTTAGGGAAGTCTTGCAATCGCACCTTTTTCCCTGTTCAGGTGTCATGCGGAATTGGGCTATTAGGATCTGAAACAAAACTCTAATTTAAGAAACCAAAATACTGAACTGAGCTTCGGAGAGTACCGCTCAAGCAGCAGAGGTGGCCTAGGGCTAAGCAGAGGCTCCGTGGTCCGTGGAGGAATACCGTGTCCCGTCCCCGAGGCGGCTGATGCTACGTTCTACTAGTTGCCGCAGGCGCAGGGGAAGAACGCCTCAGCCGCTCAGCGTCGCCTTCCGTCGCGTCAGGATCGTGCGCTCGTCTGTGTAGAACCGCTGCAAGAGGAGATCGAAGCGGGTGTTCTTATTAAACATCGCGAGGAAAGCATCCCGGAGAAGCGGCGCCAGTGGGTCACTGGGGCTAATGGTTCACGGCGGCGCGCCGCCGCGAGGGTGGTGGCATGACAAAGGGGAAAAAAGTTGGCCAATTTCATAATTGGTACAGTTTCCTTTCTTTTTACATTGGATATGATATGACTCAAATCAGACACAAAATGTATCCCATTTTATCCCAGCCGCGTCTGCGTCCTCTAAACGGCGCATCGATTTGATAGATTTTGGAAAAAATACGAGTCTATTTAAATTTTATCATATATTACAAATTTATACCATAAACTAAAATAGGTGGTCGTTGTCGCCGCGTGTTGCCGACGGAGTGTTCGACGGGCCAGCCTCGATGTCCATCGCCACCTTCCACGCATCCACCCAAGCATGGCTCACGATGCAATCTGCAGTGGCCTGCCGCCGCTGTGCCCTAGCGAGGACCATCTCCTGGTGGAGCATTGCTGCTAGGCTAGGCGCCGGGTGCCGAGCAGCCAACATCGTATGATGCATGTTACCGGCGTCGACCTCGAGCTCAGCCTCGCGATAGACGTGATGGCGCTCGGCATCGTCGTAGACGGGCCTGCCGATGGAGGCCTCCATGGCGAGATCAAGGATGAGTTGGTTGACCTCCTCGGCGGTCCTGACATTGCCGTGTGACAAGGATATAGATAGTAGAGCCCGTTAGTTGAGTACCCCTGAGGCCCATTAAGATAGGCTCAATTGTAATACTAGTCGAAATATGAGTTCATGTCGTATGTCGATATTGTAATCTGTATCGGATCCCACCCGATCCTTGAGACCTGGCCACCTATATAAAGGGGCCAGGAGGGGACGGTGTGGGACAGATTAAAAGAAAGCCAGGTTCTACACCCACATTTACTTTCATAGCCACCTTGTTTGACTGAATTCACCTTCGAGTTCATCCGACGCCCTGTCTCCCCGATCCTAAGTTCTTCATCCAGGACATTTGTCGAGTTTAACCCTCGTCAATTGGCGCCGACCGTGGGGACTCCGGGCGTTGGCATCATGAACTCGACGTCTTTTTCGCTTTTAGCCAACAACAACTCGCAAGTCGACGAAATTCAGATACCCTTCGGAACCGTCGATTTTTAACCTCATCAGTCAAGTTTCACGCAAGTATTCGAGAGTATGGATCAAGACATGGATTTGACGATCGGAAGTCTAAACTTCCGCGTCGGATCACTAGGTTCGATTCGCCTTTCAGATCCGGTGAAAACGGATCCGTTGGCAAGTAAACCCGAGACAGTAGCAATGTCGGAATCATCAGAAGGCTCTTCCAGCGAGGTAAACTCACCGGTCAGCTTAGCAGAAGCAAAAGAAGGAAAAATCGCAGGAAGCGATGAAACCATTGAGAATTTTGACTTAGAAGTGCAACTCGAAGATCTCACAATCTACCACGATGAAAACTCAGATCAATCAACAGACTCCTGGAAAACGGGACTAGAACTTTCTGAAGACGACAATTCGATCTTTTCAAGTCACAACAGCAAGCTCGACAATCGGTATTAGATACTCGCCATCACAGGAGATAACTCAGAAGAACTCGACGACAACAACAACCTAGTGCTTAATCCAGCAAATATAAACAGAGGGGCAAATCACTTAGCAGAAGGAGAAACCGCTGACACCCTCGCAACAAGGGTAAAAGTTCGACTATCAGAAGAAGAGTGGAGAACAATCAATACAGCCGTGGAGCACGGCACACCAATACCAATAAATTCTAGCCAAAACATGCTTTTGGGATACCATTATGACCTAAGGCAACAGGCAAAGCAATTAGCAAAGGAAAGGATTGAAATACAGAAAAGGAAGGACTCAGCCATTGCAGCAAGCGACGCTGCTCGCAGAGCACGTAGTGATGCATCATACACAAACAGAAGGCATCATCGACATTTTTTCGCGAAAACGCAAAAAGCTTTGCGTTTCGATGCATTGATAGAAAAGAGAGTTTTTACATATGTACAAGCTCAGAAGAGCTAACACCGCGCCGTACAACTCAACCCACTAGACCTAGACTGCGGTGGGGATCAAAGCACGAATGCCGATCGCTCCCGCGGTCGCCCAAGTGTGAGCCTCATCACGGATCATGTTGGAGAGACTAGCCGTGCTGGGAATTGCGGCGTCAAAGACTACCGCATTGCGAAGCTTCCAAATCCACCACGCCGTGAGCATGATCAACGACGAAGTCCCCTTGCGTAAAGCACGGGGGGTAGATCGTGTAGCTTCATGCCACCATCCCACATGGATCAAGGTATGAGAATCTAGAGTACTCAGAAAGGCAAAGCATCTCAAAAAACCTCGACTCGTCCTTCCTATCGATCGACGAGCAAGGAAATATTATCCCAAAAGCTCCGAAAGCAGCATTGGTGGCAGCTCAAGCGTACCTGCATACGACACGACCAAATCCAGGAGACCCGAGGGAATATATGCACCGAGCAGCGCTAAATGGATTGAAGATGGTAGGCAACAAATTATCAGCAAAATAAGAGGAGGCATATCGTAACAAAGGAACCCATAAACCAAGATCACCACGCCGTCACAGCAGTCCTCGGCACAGAAGTGGAAGTCGCCGATCTAGGACGCCATCACCTGGACGATACAATAGTCCAAAGAACAAAGGAACCCAACGATCCAAAACTCCCAACAGAACATATGACTACGAAGACGATGAAAAGGAGATGGGGGCGCCATGCTTTACCCGTGGGATTCGCATCACACCAGTACCCAAAGATTTCAAACTACCCCATGATCAACAAAAGTATGACGGATCTCAGGAGCCACAGTCAAGGCTTTCAGATTATCTACAAGCAGTAAAACTATTAGGAGGAACCAAGAAAACAGCAATGCAAAGTTTGCAATTACACCTCACCGGAGCAGCAAGGTCATGGCTAAGCAAATTAGAAAAGGAAATAATTGGAAGCTGGGAGGAGCTCACGAAACAATTTACAAGTAACTTCAAGTCGACATACAAGCGGCCAGCATCCATAGAAGAAGTCAAAGCCTGCGTACAGCAACGCGGGGAGACATTAAGAACATATATCCAAAGGTGGAGTATTATCAAAAATTTGGCAGTCGAAGTCTCAAACGAAAGAGCAATAGATGCATTCATAATCAGGTTACGACGAGGAGACCTAGTCGAAGAGATGGGCAGAATCAAGCCAAAAACAGTATCAGATGTAATGGATGTGTCAAACAGATTTGCAGATGGAGAAGACGCGTGCAACAATAAATGCACGCGATCGCCAGAAGATGATAGAGGAAACAGATATGGAGGTCAAAGGAGAAGGTCCCGTAATTACTACAATTACGGCTTCCACAGCCAAGTAGCCGCAGGATATAAAGATAACAGCTACCAAGGCAACGATCGCAAAAGTTTGGGATACCGTAACTATGGCAGAGAAGAGTACAAAAAGTTTCCGCCAAAGGAATCCAGAGAGTACAACCGATCACCAGAAGATATGCTCAATGGACCATGTCATATCCACTCTGCGTTCGTCGATGGGAAACGAGTGTCCAGACACGCAATGAAAGATTGCACTACGTTCTTGAAACTACAAGAAGCAGCACTTAACAAGCAAGCCGAGGCAAAACGCCAGGGATACGAGGGAAACACAAGCAACACGTCTGCAACCCAACAAGGAAACAGTGGAGCTCCCAAGGGTCAAGATCAATCAAACCAGGGACGTGACGACGAGGAAGAATATGTTCCATCTAAAGGGCACATCACAACAATGATACAACCAGTGCCCAAATCGAACAAAGAGGAGAAAAGCATAACTCGACAAGTTAACCTCGCAATAACTTCACCTCCAGCAACAATGGAATATCTACATTGGTCAGAGCAACCCATAGAATTCAGCAGAGACGATCACCCAATAACAATACCTCGGCCAAGAAACACGCCCTTGGTACTCAAAGCCCAAATAGGGACATACGATGTCGACAGAATATTCATGGACGCGGGAAGTGGAATAAACCTGATCTACGCAAAAACCCTACGGGCAATGCACATTTTATTAGAGTTCCTGAAGCCAATTGACTGCTCCTTTCACGGAATAATCCCAGGGAGCGCTAACTATCCACTTGGTCGAATAGCACTCAACGTTTGCTTCGAAAATCAGCAAAATTACAGAAGGGAGAAACTCGACTTTGAAGTCATGGACTGGCCATCACAATATCATGCGATCCTCGGGCGACCCGCATTTTGCGATTCATGGCAGTGCCACACTACACTTATTTGGTACTAAAAATGCTAGGACCTAAAGGAATTATTACAGTCAAAGGAAGCTTCGAGTTATCAGACCTATGCGACAAGGAATTTCACAAGATGGCCCAAAACTTCAGCATGATGGCAAGCTACGGGGAACCAAACTATAAAACAAAAAGCACGACTACAGGAGTCACGCAGCAACTCGAAGGAAACCCCAAGGAACCAGAAGTAAAGAAACCTCGGGTACAGCCGCCAGAGCAAGAAAAGTCTACAGGAGAAGAAGAGAAGACTCAAGCGACATAGGTGAATAAATAGAGTAGGAAAATAAGGCTGTAAAAGCCACGAGTTATTCCAGGGCAATGCCCTCTAGATCCAGAACACAGGTCATTGGCCAGATCTCTTGGGTTATCCCATGTATATTACATTATACGCATAAATAAAAGACAAAAGTTTCTCTTATTTGAGCTTACGTGTCTTCAAAAAGTTGCGGCAAGCGCACCAATATACACACAAAAGTGCAATGCTCTGAGGATAAAAAACTCTGACACAAAAAAGCTAGAAAACAGCAAACTCTCGTATTATACGCATACAAATATTACATCAATGGCTGATCAGAATCGTCTACGCCCAAAGGATCTAAATAGTGATGCTCGCAAAAAAACGCGGCATCCTCTCGAAGCAACCTAGCTATGAGCCTCCTAGATGGTTGAAGGGTAGCATCCATATGAACTCGTAGCTGAGCTCCTTGATACGTCTCCAACGTATCCATAATTTTTGATGCTCCATGCTTGTTTTTACACCACTTGCTTAGTGTTTCGTTACACTTCGTGGCACTTTTATACATTTTCCGGAACTAACCTATTAACAAGTCGCTACAGTGCCAGTTCCCTGTTTTCTGCTGTTTTTGTGTTTCAGAAAAGCTACATAGGAAATATTCTCGGAATTGGACGAAACCAAAGCCAGTCGCCCAGAATTTCACCGAAGCTTCCAGAGAACCGAAGAGGAGACGGAGTGGGGCCACAAAGGCCCCACACACCAGGGCGGCGCGGCCTAGGCCCTGGCCACGCCCCCTATGTGTGAGACCGCCTCGGTCCACTCCCGACGATGCCCCTTCGCCTATAAAGACCCCCCGACGGGAAAAACCTAAATACCCGATCACTTTTCTAGAACACATAGCGATCCGTCGCCGCCGTCGCCCCGAAGATCAGGAGGGTCCAGAAGCTCTTCCCGGCATCCTGCCAGAGAGGAGAATCGCCACCGAAGGTCTTCTTCATCGCCATGCTTACCTCCGAAGCGATGAGTGAGTAGTCTACCTTGGACTATGGGTCCATAGCAGTAGCTAGATGGTTGTCTTCTCCACCATGTGCTTCATGTTTAGATCTCATGAGCTGCCTTACATGATTGAGATCACCGTTATGTAATTCTACATGTTGTGTTTGTTGGGATCCGATGAATATTGGTGTTATGATTGAGTTGAAGTACTGAATTTTGTCTTTTGTTATCTCTATGTTGTTTATGATCTTGCATGCTCTCTGTTGTTAGTAGCTATCTTGGCCGAGTAGTTGCTAGTGACTCCAAGAGGGGGTATATATGCTCGATAGTGGGTTCATGCCTCTATTTAATCTGGGGGAGTGACAGAAACCTCTAAGGTTATAGATGTGCTGTTGCTACTAGGGAGAAAACAACATTCATATGCTCGAGGGCATATGCTTTGTTTATATTACACACTTTGCTTAATGCAATTATCTATTGTTCGCAACTTAATACTTGTGGAGTTCTCAGATTGATTCGCCACAAGTGGATTATTAGTCATAGATGCAGTTGGATGGCGGTCTATGTATCTTGTTGTAATGCCCAGAGTAAATCTCATAGTGATCCTCTCATCATATGCACGTTGTCTTTATTCTATCAATTGCCCAACTGTAATTTGTTTACCCAGCATGTATTATTTTATCTTATGGAGAGACACCACTAGTGAACTATGGACCCCGGTCCTATTTCCTTTATATTGCTATCACCTGTTTACTTTACTCGCACTGTTTACTTTACTCGCATACTATTATCACTTTCCACTCGATATGCTCATACCCTTTGTTTCAAGCAAACCGGTGAGATTGACAACCTCATCGTAAGTTGGGAACAAAGTATTGGGTTGTGTTGTGTGCAGGTTACACGTTGCTACTGGTTGAAGACGCGCTAACAAGAAATCGTTAACGGCGCCCTTGTTAGAGCATCACGCAGCTAGTGGGCATCACCTTCAGTCGTTTGGCTTTCTCCTACTGGATTGACTATCTTGGTTTCTTACTGAGGGAAAAGCTTGCTGCTATATTCATCACACCTTGCTCTTGGGGTTTTCCAACTGGCCGGTAATTTACTCGGCTTCAGCAAGCTATTTTCTGGCGCCGTTGCCGGGGAGGAAGAAGACTTCTGCAAGGGGAGTTTTCGCACGCACATTCTTTACTTTGTTTTAAGTTTTGCTTTACTTTATTTTTACTTGCATCGTTTTATCAAAAACCCAAAAAAAAATAGAATCCTTTGTAGTTGTTATTTTTGTTGGTCTGTTATTGTCTTGCTTTATCATCCTTTCTATCAATGGTTGGTTTCTTTGAAACTAAATCTTTTTGGCAAGGTGGGTTCACGGAAGAGCAGCAAAATTATTATGAGGAACACCGCTTATCACAAAAAGGTAAACACTTATGGAAACAAATCAATAGATTGTATATCATTGCTAGAAACGTGTGCTCTACTTATAATGTTACCTATTGCTTTGATAGATCTTGTTGCTGTAGGAGGTAAACACCTCCCTTTTCAATGTGAGTATAATGATGATGTTACCATATCTTCTTATATTAATGGAAATTAAGACTTTTATGATGTGGAACAAATTGAAGAATTTATTGCTTGGAAGGGTGCATTCGAACTTGCTTATTTTCTTGAAAATACTGATGATGCACTTTATAAATATGAGGTTTATGATATACTTACATTTTGTTTTGATAATTACAAGGAAGAAAATGGCTATATTCTTAAATATCTTAATAGATGCTCTCCAACGGAAGAGACTAATGCCTTGCAGGAGCTTATGGAAGAAGAAATTGCTGAAACTGGAAGCTCATTGGATGAAAAAGAGGAGGAGAGTGATGATCAAGAGGAGGAAGAATGGAGCTACCCATGTCTACCTCCCAATAAGAGTAACTCTTTAACTACTACCTTATTTGATAGCCCTCCATGCTTAACAAAGGAGGATAAGTGTGATATTTATATTGTTGATTTTGTTCATGATGCTACTGAAATTATTATGAGAGAGGAAAATATGGTTGTTGGAATTTTCATGTTACTAAAACACCTCTCTTTATATTGAAAGTTCTGAAGTTGCTCTTGTTTTATCTACCCATACTTGTTACTATGTGCTTCTTTGATTTATTCTCTTACAAGATTCCTATGCATAGGAAGTGGGTTAGACTTAAATGTGTTTTATATTTTCTCCTTGATGCTCTATTTGGCTTGTATTTATATTTCTTATGTGAGCATCTTCTTAAATTACTGCGCCTAGCTCAAAGGCGTTAAAGAAAAGCACTCTTGGGAGATAACCCAATGTTTTTACAATTCAGTTATTTTTCTTTTATTTAAGTCTTGGAAGTTATTACTACTGTAATAACCTCTCCTTATCCTTTTTATTTTGTTTTTGTGCCAAGAGAAGCCTCTAATTTGAGTGAGGTAAGATTTGGGGATGTTGCTGTCCTGAAATAGTTTTCGGTGCTGCACCGTAAAAATTCATGAAAATTCTCTGTATATCTTTTGGACCTACGATTTCTTGTGCATATGCCCCAGGTTATATCCAAACTTTCATTAGTTGAACACTTTTTGATTTGAGCAACAGAAAACCCCTTAAAAATTCGACCTTTGTCAGCTGTTCTGTTTTGACAGATTTTTGCCAATATTTGTGTTTGCCGCTTTATCGCTTTCTTTTTGAGTTCTTTTGATCACGGAATTTTTGGGGAAGTTGCTACAGTAGTATATACTTTATATGTGGTGGTTTTGAGTTGAAACCTGAAGCAAAAAGGGTTGATTCTATGTTATGCTTACACTAATGTTGCTAATAGATTTGTGTTTAGTTTTGTATGAAGTAAGTTTTCAAGTGTAGGGATCGGAGAATGATGAGATGAGTTGAAGAATGGACAAAAGCTCAAGCTTGGGGATGCTCATGCATCACTCCAAGAAATATCTAAGAAGTACAAGCGTCAAAGCTTGGGGATACCCCCGAGGCACCCCATCTTCATCGGCAAAAATCAGGTCACCTTTCAAGACACTATATTTTTATTGCTTCATGCATTATGCATTTTTCTTGGAGCGTCAGTTGTTTTTAGTTTTAAGTTTAGTTTAGTTTTGTTTGCTGCAATAAATGGTTGGACCCCAACAAATTCCTTTTGGAGAAGTTTCCTTGCTTTTCATTTGCCAAGAACACTCGTTGAACGATAGAGTGAAAAACAGACTTGATCAAGTGTTCTTCTTTTTCTAGAACTACGTTTAGTTTTCGATTTTTGCCTTGATTTGTGTTCAGATCTTGTTATATATTTTCATCAAGGTGTATGTTTGCCTCTGGTCCTTATTGGTTTTCATGAAAAGAGGTGTTTATAAAAAGTTTGAATGGTGTTGGAAAAGAGAAAAAGCTTTATGCAAAAAAGTGGTACAAGAAGAAGCTTGTGTAGACTGCGGCTTAGACTTTTTCATGTCATGCTTGATGTCTTTTTGATAGTATGCTTAGTGGTTTTGCTGTAGCATGACTTGTCTCAAATGACTGAGATTGCTTAATAAGCCTTTGAAAAAATCATGCGTTGTTTTATCGTTTGGATGCATTATTTTGGTTTTCTCCTTGATGCTTTATTTGGGTTGACTTGGCGCATGCTCACACATGTTAGACTCATACAAAGTCGCCAATATCCTCTATGATCATTTATGTTTTGACTTTTGATGCCATCTTATGCTTCTTTTAATATCACTTTGTCGCTTTGCATGATTATGGTCGTTATTGGTCTCTTAGTTGGTCGGTCCCAGTCTTTTGCTAGCCTTCGTTTTGTACTGAGTATGAGCTCTACTCGTGCATCCAACTCCTAAAAACCAAGTTTGCCATTGTGTCCACCATACATACATATTAGCAAATTGCTATTCCAAAGTACATTTGACTTGCTTTTATCTACTCTTCAAATTAAACCCTTACCAGTGTTATGCGAAAATTGGTCAGTAAAGCTCTCACGAACCAGATGGCACACTTTATTTTTCTCATTCTTAAAAATTTGACATTGTGTTCTATTATGTTGAGTTATTATGCTTGCAAGTTGTAAGTTGGGAATTAGCCCAGCCATATCGTCATGGGGCAAGCTTTCAACATTGCACTTCTTATTTGAGTTGATATCGTGATCTTTTGTTTATGGATACTCGCGGTGTGAAATGAATTGAGAATCTTGCGGGGTCATGGAGTTTGTATATGTGTTAGAGAAACGCCTGGGCCGCCAATCTAAGCCATGCATAATTCATGGTGGAAATTTGCAGCATGCCCATAGTGGACATTCGACGACGCATCTCAAAATAAAAAGCTATACAAATGGTAAATAAAAGAGATGTCGAGGTGTTCATTGTCTGCTTGTCCTGTCATTTTGATGTGGGCTTGTTCCATGTCATCGGGCACGGAGGTACCCCATTGGCGGTTCTCGATGATACGTGTATACTTACAATGACAAGAGCTTGCTTGGGACTCTAAGTAAAGTAGCATGAGGTTTGGGTACTCGTATTTACGGGACACGAGGTTTTCAACTTATGATTTGTCAAGCATATGCAGCATAAGTGTTCTCGCATTAACCTTAACCATTCAAGATGCTTATGATGGGGGCAATGAGAGCTCAAAGACGGTAAGTACTACAATTTTTGAAGGTTTATAAAACTTGCAATCACTGCTTCCCTCTGCGAAGGGCCTTTCTTTTACTTTTATGTTGAGTCACCACCTTCTATCTTTATGCACCATTAAGAGAGCATAGTTGTCATTCTGAGTATAATGTGCATAGTCCCAAAGTTTTAATTGATTGATTCATATTGTTGGTTTCACTTGTTCTTAAATTATTTGTATCTAGTCGCCCTCTTAAACTTGAAGGTGTCCTATGCATTTATGTTTTGCTCTCCATGAAGGACAAGCTGAAAACTATTTGTATGTTTTTCCTTATGATTTGAACACACGTTTGACTTTCATTGTTGCATTTTCATGATCTTTTGTTTGTGTTCATTTTCATGTTATAACATGGTTGCTAAGTTTCTTCTATCAAGATCATATCTTTCATGCCCATGTTTTAAGTTCTTTTGATCCCAGCGCACAACGCTTACATAGATGATCAAGATTGTGTAGGTGCATGTCACCTCAAAAATTATTTCTTTTGTTATCACTTACCTACTCGAGGATGAGCAGGAGTTAAGCTTGGGGATGCAGATACGTCTCCAACATATCCATAATTTTTGATGCTCCATGCTTGTTTTTACACCATTTGCTTAGTGTTTCGTTACACTTCGTGGCACTTTTATGCATTTTTCGGAACTAACCTATTAACAAGTCGCCACAGTGTCAGTTCCCTATTTTCTGCTGTTTTTGTGTTTCAGAAAAGCTACACAGGAAATATTCTCGGAATTGGACGAAACCAAAGCCAGTCGCCCAGAATTTCACCGAAGCTTCCAGAGAACCGAAGAGGAGATGGAGTGGGGCCACGAGGGCCCCACACACCAGGGCGGCGCGGCCCAGGCCCTGGCCGCGCCCCGTATGTGTGAGACTGCCTTGGTCCACTCCTGACGATGCCCCTTCGCCTATAAAGACCCCCCGATGGGAAAAACCTAAATACCCGATCACTTTTCCAAAACACATCGCAATCTGCCGCCGCCATCGACCCGAAGATCGGGAGGGTCCAGAAGCTCTTCCCGGCACCCTGCCAGAGAGGGGAATCGCCACCGGAGGTCTTCTTCATCGCCATGCTTGCCTTCGGAGCGATGAGTGAGTAGTCTACCTTGGACTATGGGTCCATAGCAGTAGCTAGATGGTTGTCTTCTCCACCATGTGCTTCATGTTTAGATCTCATGAGCTGCCTTACATGATTGAGATCACCGTTATGTAATTCTACATGTTGTGTTTGTTGGGATCCGATGAATATTGGTGTTATGATTGAGTTGAAGTACTAAATTTTATCTTTTGTTATCTCTATGTTGTTTATGATCTTGCATGCTCTCTGTTGTTAGTAGCTATCTTGACCGAGTAGTTGCTAGTGACTCCAAGAGGGGGTATTTATGCTCGATAGTGGGTTCATGCCTCTATTTAATCTGGGAGAGTGACAAAAACCTCTAAGGTTGTAGATGTGCTGTTGCTACTAGGGAGAAAATAACATTCATATGCTCGAGGGCATATGCTTTGTTTACATTACACACTTTGCTTAATACAATTATCTGTTGTTCGCAACTTAATACTTGTGGAGTTCTCGGATTGATTCGCCACAAGTGGATTATTAGTCATAGATGCAGTTGGATGGCGGTCTATGTATCTTGTTGTAATGCCCAGAGTAAATCTCATAGTGATCCTCTCATCATATGCACGTTGTCTTTATTCTATCAATTTCCCAACTGTAATTTGTTTACCCAGCATGTATTATTTTATCTTATGGAGAGACACCACTAGTGAACTGTGGACCCCGGTCCTATTTCCTTTATATTGCTATCACCTGTTTACTTTACTCGCACTGTTTACTTTACTCGCATACTATTATCACTTTCCACTCGATACGCTCATACCCTTTGTTTCAAGCAAACCGGTGAGATTGACAACCTCATCGTAAGTTGGGAACAAAGTATTTGGTTGTGTTGTGTGCAGGTTACACGTTGCTACTGGTTGAAGACGCGCTAACAAGAAATCGTTAACGGCGCCCTTGTTAGAGCATCACGCAGCTAGTGGGCATCACCTTCAGTCGTTTGGCTTTCTCCTACTGGATTAACTACCTTGGTTTCTTACTGAGGGAAAAGCTTGCTGCTATATTCATCACACCTTGCTCTTGGGGTTTTCCAATTGCCGGTAATTTACTCGGCTTCAGCACTCCTCCCGAAGGCAAGCTTAGTGACATGGAAATAAAATTGAGCCTCGGGTGCCACTTGCGTGTCCAACCAAGCGCAAAATTGGCACCAGCCACTAAGTTAAGCTCTATCAGACGATGAATACGCTGAGTAGACCTAAAAACTGCAAGCAGCTGTGGAAAAGTTCCAGGAAGAGGATTACGAGGAAGCATCACGGAATGCATGGTAGTCAGAGCTTTTCGACAACCATCGACCGCTTCTCCAATATGTTGAGCACGATCTTGGAGAAGCACAATAGCACTGCGGCGCCGGGGATCAGACCAAAAAGTTTCGACTCCACCCGATGATCTCTCAAGAGCCGCGATCCATTCAGAAACACGGTGAGCTTCACTGACGAAGTCTAGGCAAGTACCTACAATAGCAAAAATCATGGGCCAGCAGCATTGCAGCAGAAAAGCAAAAGAGGGAAATTGCAGGAAAACTTACATCGCAGCAACTCGCAAGCAGACTCGATAATACCAACGAGGAAGGAGTCGCACTCCTCCAAATGTACAATTTTAGCTGTCAGACTCGACACCTTATCCTCGAGTATGGATATCTGCTTCATAAAACCGCATGATTTGCTGGCTTTATCCATAGCCATCTGTGCTTGGCGTTTAGACAAAGTCAAACGGCTTTCAAGATCTGCAATCCTTGAGGAATACTCATCGCATCGGCAAACAGGACGAGGAGGCGACGAAACTCCAGAGTCAAAAGCATCGGCAGAAAATGGAGCTTGACCGCGACCAGA
This sequence comes from Dactylis glomerata, assembly GCA_007115705.1. NCBI lineage: Eukaryota > Viridiplantae > Streptophyta > Magnoliopsida > Poales > Poaceae > Dactylis > Dactylis glomerata. The sequence continues at coordinate 7,290,053 of QXEO01000734.1, forward strand.
TGATTCACCAGCACGCACAGGCTGGAAGGCAAAAGAAAAAGAAGAGAGGAGCATCTCAGAAGCTAAACCAAACACGACATTTCGCAAAAGAGGATATATTTACAAAAGCATAAGCCCTCTGACTAAGGTTCTTGGGCTACATGCGACTAGAGAGTTTGCTACATCAGAATGAAACTAAAATTACAAGGGAGGCCAAGTCTACGCCATCTCGGCCTCACGATCCGCAGCGAAAGTAGGCGTAGCAGAAGCAGCACCAGCGTCAGGAGGAGGCACAGACCCACTTGTCGCCGGAGTCGAAGAAATCAGCATCGTACCAGTCGTGGAAGCCGCCGAAGGGGAAATCATCGACACGATGCCCGGCGCATACTTTTTTGCCTTCTCGAAGAAGGGCTTAAGTTCCAAACGAGGACGGCCGGGGGAAGAGCTAACCTTCTCCCAGTTCACCTCCTCACCATGCGCATATGCAAATGCAATGGCCCCCTCGACACCTCGCTTCAAGGAGAGACCCTTCATAGTAAGTATGGGGTCGTCATTGGTGTCGAAGGCTTTGGCAAGATTCTTCAAGTCTGGTACATTGGCCTTCTTCTTGGGCCACAACCTGACAAAAATCCGCGTAAGTACGCGGTTAACCAACTCGAAGATCTCCCGGACAGATATCCAGTTCGCTTCCAGCAAGCTGACCGCGGCCAAGAGAGGATCTTCGTCAAGCTGCAAAGTTGACGCAGACACTTCACTATATTCTGCAAGACCAAGGAAACAGCAAAACAACAGAAAAGGAATATATCAGCAAGCATAAGAGAGCAAGAAAGCCGACAAAATGAAAGAAAGTATAGTATGTACCTCCAGCAGCAGCAGACATCTGGTTTAGCCGCTCAGCCACGGCCTGTTCCCGCTGGAGGTGCTCCTTCTTAGCGGTAGCCAGGTCCTTTTCTGCTTTTTTCGCCTTAGCCAATGCTGACTTAGCAGACTTCTCAGCATTGACCTTGGCAGCAGTGGCGACATCAAAAGCTGTCCTGGAAGCTTTGAGTTCAGCTTCCAGCGATGCAACGCGAGCATGGGCTGCCTTTAGAGCACCTGAGTTAAACAAAGAGGAAAGAAAAAGTCAAGCAAAGAAGCAGAAACAGGCATGCAAAGATAAGCAAGTGTTAAAAGCGAGATTTACCTTCAGAGGCCTTGGCAACTTTCAGGTACTCGACGCATTCATTGCCCAAGTCAACGAATCTCTTCATCAGGTTCTGTCCAGAAAATAGGACGTGAGTATCAACGCGCAAAAGATAAAGTAAATATAACAGTATGTTTACACACGTCGTCGGAGGAGCTTGTGGACTGATGGGCCTCAAGGGCAGCACCGGCGTCGGACGCTTTCGTCAAGCGTCTAGAAATACGAACAGTGTCTGCCTTCTTGGTAGGCTTCTTCAAAGCTTTTTGAGGTTTCACTGCTGGATCAACCTCTTGTGGCAACGGCTCATTGATGACAAGAGTATCAGTGGTAGGGGCAGCAGCGACAAATCTCTTCGGGGCCTCCTCGTCACTGAGAAAAGGAGAAAAAGACAGAGTCATCTATCAAGGTCGACAACAAAAAGCTAAATATATGAAAACAAACAGATGAACACTCACGAGTCCATGAAGTCGAAGAGTTCTCCACCGTCCTTTGGCTCGAAGGATTCCCCAGCTATAGTCTTAGGGGCGGAGGCACTGGAAGAAGCAAATTCTTCGACACGTTTCCTCTTCTTGTCTACGACAAGGTCTTCAGAAAGCGCAGGAGGAGGTGACGTTGTTGAACTGGTCCTTTCCAGCGAATCTTCGCCTTCGTCTCCATCTTGGCTGTCCTCAGTCTCGGGGGCTTCGGAGGCCGCAGATATAGGAACATGTGGAATGGCCCCTCCCTCTGGAAGAGGAGGGCGAGAAACAAGAAGTCGATGATCCTAAAAAGACAAAACAACCCGAAAGTTATAAGGCGAAAAATAATAAGAGAAAGACAAGGCAAGTAAAGACAGTAAAAATTACCGCAGGCAAGGGATGCTCGGAGTCGAAGTGGCTCGTGGCTAAGTCCGCAACTTCATGATCCTTGGTGAGAGTGGTAAGAGCTCTCACACGCCTATCAAGATCTTTCTTCTCCATAAGATTTTCAGATACTCGAGAAGGATCCCCCAAGCCGGAGAAAGTCCACAACTTGGAGAGACGATGCTGCAGGGGCTGAACCCGACGTTGCAAGAAAAACGCAATGAGTTGTGTACCCGAAAGCGCACCTCCTCGACCACTTTTCAGCTCCTGGATGCGGGCCAGGAGTGGCTTGATCTCTTCCATCTCAGCTTCCGTAGGAGGCGAATCCCACGAGGCCAATTTCTTCAATTCTTGGGAAGCGTTAAATGGAGCAAGGCCATACTTGTCGGAGGGGGAACTCTTTCGATCCTTGATGTAAAACCACCTGGTCCTCCAACCTTGTACCGAGGCAGCCATTGAAAACTCCAAATATTGCGATTCAGAACGAACATAGATACAAGCTCCGCCCAGTTCAGGTTTCTTGGACAACGCGACACTGGGGCGGAGCCGAAAGAGGGCTCTCCAAAGAAGAAAGTGGGGATCAATCCCCAGAAACGACTCGCACAAAGTTATGAAACAAGCAATATGCAAGATGGAGTTTGGTGTGAGCTGGTGAAGCTGCACACCATAAACAAAAAGAAGCCCACGAAAGAATTTGTGGGCAGGAAGGGAAAGACCACGCAAAAGATAGGCGAAGAACATCACCCAAAAACCATCTCTGTGCTTGGGGATCCGCTCAGCGCTTGGGAAGATAACATCATCGTCGTTGGAGACGAGGCCATCCGCTCGGGCCTTGTCCAGCTCCTTCTGCATAAAGGCAGAAGGTACCCAGCTCGTCGCGGCGTTCATCCCCTTGGTCATCTTGTGCTTCTGCGCCTGATACTTCACGCGCATCTACGATCTGCGCACGGGGGCTCAGCAGGAGATCAAAGGAGAGCAGAGATTGCAGCAATGGTGGCGGCGGCGAAAGCAATGAACTGGTAAACAGTGAATTTCCCCACTCTCCCTTTATATAGCTTCCGGGTAATGGAACGTGGGATGAGACGTGGCGCAAAGAGCGGAAACGGCAGCCCACTAACGGGCAGAGAAATTGCGAAATTACCGCGCTGCCCATGGGTAACGGTCAAAATCTGGAGATAATTACAAACAGATTAATGACGTCACAAACTTACGGGTGACGAGAACTGAAGACTATGATAGCAGCGGACGCTAGTAAGATGAATATTCCAAAGATGGTTCGAGTTGGCGAACTTGAATAAAGGAAGATCAAGGAAGCCGACGAAAAATTGAGCCTGGTAAAAGAAGAATCATTCTTTGAGTCCATACCCGAAAATATTCGGCTATAGCCTCGGGGGCTACTACCATCGGGAGCGTTGGGCGCGCACCCGACGATATTATGGAGTCACATTACGATCTCACGATATGAAAGACGGCACGTTGTCTTTGAGACTATACTCGAAAAAAGATTTTTCGACTATAGTCTCGGGGGCTACTCCCATCGGGAGCACTGGGCGCGCACCCGACGATATTTTATAATAAAGGAGAATAAGATTCTGGAAGCATCATTACTACCATCGGGAGAAAGATTTTTATCGATCAAGGTTGAATAAACCCGAATATTTTGTATGCTGGAACAGTCAAACAAGGCTGCGACGTGTGATTCTCGAGTTGCGTCATCGCGACAAAACTTGAATGCCGTGGTTGAAATATATCATGACGGTAAGACCCCAGGATCCGTCCTGTGTGGCCCGGTATACGCACATGGATGCGCTCTGCTGGTATGTATCCGTGTCTACGACGCGAAGAAAAATCCTGGTGGATGCACTGGATACCCTGAAAACCATTGGGATTCATTCTTTGTAAGTCCTAAATGCGGCAAAAGAGTGAGTTTGACCGGTTTCCCGAATTCAAGTCCAAGAGAATTGAATTTGAAGTAGGTGACAAGTGTCTGTTCTGGCAGTTAACTGACCTCTTGATCCGTCAGAGTTGTCAGGCTTGTTCATCAAAGCCCCTTGCAAGATATTATTGAAAAAGATAAGTCGAAAGACCAAGTCGAAGATTTCAAGATTTGAAGAAGTCAAGTATTGATCAAGTCGAAGAATTGAAAGATCTGAGATTCAACCCAAATCTGCAATTCTGGTAGAATCTCGGGGGCTACTGACAAGGGTATAGATAGTAGAGCCCGTTAGTTGAGTACCCCTGAGGCCCGTTAAGATAGGCCCAATTGTAATACTAGTCGAAGTACGAGTTCATGTCGTATGTCGATATTGTAATCTGTATCGGATCTCACCCGATCCTTGAGACCTGACCACCTATATAAAGGGGCCAGGAGGGGACAGTGTGGGACAGATTGAAAGAAAGCTAGGTTCTACACCCACGTTTACTTTCATAGCCACCTTGTTTGACTGAATTCACCTTCGAGTTCATCCGACGCCTTGTCTCCCCGATCCTAAGTCCTTCATCCAGGACATTTGTCGAGTTTAACCCTCGTCACCGTGCTCCTGACACAGCGTCTTGAAAGAGGCGGCGATGGCTACCCGTAACTCGACGAGAGGCACCTCGCCGCCTGGTCGTCAAGCTCGTTGAGGAAGACGTCGTCGTCCTTTTCTTCCTCGCCCTCCTGCGGCACCGGCGATGGGGATGGTGGTGGTGGCGGCGGTAGTGGTGGTGCACTGCTTCCGCCGCGCCCGGCATTGCGTGTGTGGTTATAAGGCGGCGAGGCATTTTTCCAGCGGGTGAGTTTGTGAAGTAGCAACGGCGAGGCGTCGAGCTTTATAGCTAAGGTGGGCAGGAAACAAAGGGGGCATGGAGTGAAAAGGGCGGGAAGAAGCAGTAGGGCGTATTAGCGCCGGCGCTGCACCGACGAGAAGCATCGCCTGCTGTCGCTAGGGGAGCCGTTGTCATCTTTACTAAAATCTAACTTGCAGCTAGCGCGCCATTAATAGACAAACTGTCTGCGGGTGACTCATTTTGTCCAGGTCTGGGTCGTCCGAGACACAACACGGGTGTTTGCATGTCTGACCCATGTCCAGGTTGGCCTACCTGACGGCCTCACTTATTCGTTGCTACGGTTCATTGAAAAAGGTTCCGCGCAGCCACCGCCGGTTGGGAGGAGATGGAGATGTGCCGCCGGACGTCGGAGATGCACCTTGGTATAGTGAATCAAAATTTATAGGTCTTTTGTATGGCATCTATGTCATTCTTCTACGTCTGTCTTTAGAAAAAATATAAGATTGTATTTTTAGAAGTTCACTTTTTTTATTATACTGAAGATTTGCTAGTTTCTTTAGACTTTATTTTCTAATCGTTAAAGTTATGTATTTCAGATTATGCTTTATCGGATCGATCTTGGATCTTTTCTCTTGTTTGCCGCGAGAATGTTTGTTCTCGCAATTTTTGTTTTCCAACTGCTACGTCCTCGACAATAATGATTCGTACTCACAGCTCTCCAACAACGTAGATCAGGGTGTTCGGTTGCTTTTCCCTATCATACTGGTGTTGGTACTATTGCCGATAGTGATTAATTATTTTAATAATTATGCACGTGCACATAACTTCGATATCGTGGCTCAAATTAAAATTATAAAAGAAACGTTGGTATTTTCAGGTGTATAATTTTATATCTATTCGGCTGCATCTAGGACGACCATTTTGCCCCTGGGAGCCGGTTTCCCTGGCTCGACCAAACCAGACTGATCTGGTCGATCGATTCACCCCTTCCCCGAGCCCAACAAAGGCTCCCTCCCCTGTCCCATCTGCTAGCTAGGTCTCGTCATCAGTAAGAAAAAAATCACACTCCGAGCCCGCGCCGCCGGCCTCCTCCCGTCGCCACCACCGCCGGAGAGGACCTCGAGGGACGCGGAACTCCTCCTTCGCCGTCTCCGCAGGCCCTGGCGTAAGCGGAGAACCGTCCAGCCCGACCTCTTCTCCCCACGGTACGGTATCGCCCCCTCCCCCTAACCTAGCTTCCCCGGATCGTCAGAGGCGCGCGAGCAATCAAATCTGGCTCCCCCTTCTCACTCCCCGACACGCCGCGTCAGCTAGCCAGTCCAGGGATCGGTTGGATTGCTCTAGCAGCGCACTCTAGCTTGTTATCCCATCGGTTTCGGTGTCCCGTAGCGCCTGATGCGTCGTGTCGTCATCTGACTAGCGCCGTGCTGCTTGCGTCTGTGCTTGCAGGCCCTCGCCTGCTGCCGTCGGAGGACCTCGCGAGGATGTCGTGGTGCACGATCGAGTCTGATCCTGGTAAGCGCAATGCCTATCCTGACCCCGCGTTTCAGTTTCATACCTAGAGAAGTTGTCCGAAGGACGATTACATGGTATTGCTGCATTGCTAGCCATCGATTATCCTGCCAACATTGTGTTTGCTTCTCTTGATGACTTGTTCTGGATTCGGATAAATCAAGCCGTGCACTTTTTGTATCTGTTGTGCTACTTATTAAAGTAGAATATCGGAGGACTTGTGAATTTGTGGGTTTGACTGCATGAAGCTATTTGCTGGCTTCGTGTTGAAGTGAAGGCCTGCTCCTCTTTTATTTTCATCATAAGTTGATATCTCCCTCCTGTATATGATTCAAACTTGGGACCCTTGATTCCTCTCCTCTCAGTGTACATGATTTGCCATGAAGAAATTCTCTGTCAGTCGCGCTGCCCACCAGCGTGTGCTTCTAATGGGGAATAATCAAGTACTGAAATTGTAAATAAAGCATCCAACCTGCTGCTAGTTTGAGTAAACAAGTGGTTATACCAGTGCTTAAGTTATCATTCTTCATCGATCAATTATAGGGAGCTCTGTACTTTGTTGCACTACTTCTTTGTGTTTTGCTCAAACTACAGCTGGATATGTCTTCAATCTTGTCATAACTATTTCAATAGCAAAATTGTATTTGGCGCAGGGAATAATCAAGAATTGAACTGAAAATAAAACATCCATCCTGCTGCTAGAGTAAACATCCATCATTGATGGATCACTCATAGGGAGCTCTTTCTTTGCTTTGTTATACTACTGTCTTTGTTCTTTGCTTAACCTAACAGTTGAAAACATTTTATATGTACTTTGTAGTTCTTGATGCAATCTTGTCCCTGCTATCTCATAACATCGCATATGTCTGACTTGAGCCTATAACTTTCAGGTGTTTTCACCGAGTTGATTCAGGAAATGCAAGTAAAAGGTGTACAGGTTAGCTTCTGGGGCTCATTCTTTTGCTTGTCTGGGCGTAATTTTGATATGTAATCTCTTGTCAGTTATCTTGTCATGCAATCATGTAAAATGCTTTAGTTGGAATTTTTTAATGAGCTGTGCACTTTAGGAGTCTTGGGAGTAGGTTTGCTGCCCTGTTGTAAAGAAGTTTATGATAACCTAATTGAACCTGCAATGAGGAACTACCTCTACAGCTCTGCTATACGATTTCTGTATGATAAGCATAGTATATATGCTTATGGTATTTGTGATGAACTCATACTGATGGTATTTGTGATGACATGGACTTGAATTTAAAGAACACATCCTTCATGAATGGATGCACTTGAATTTAAGAAACAATAATAACTTTCTAGGATAAGAGAACTTCCTGAAGGAAATATGGCGGGTTGTTAAAAAGGCTTGGATAAAATGAGAAGGCATGATAATCCTAGCAGTCAGTGGATAAAATGAGAAGGCTTGGAAATATTTCTTTACTGAAGCATTTTTCCTGTACCTGCTTATCTATTTGCATGCACTTAATGTTGATAGTTGTTATTGTTTCATTTTTTAGTTCGACTATGGCTGTACCTTTCTATAATATAGGTAGCAGTAGAAGTTTTTAGAAAAGAAATAACGGATGGGCTTGTATCTTATGATGCCATTTATCAAGGAAAAAATTGGGCTCCTATATGTTACTGTATCTGGGGACACAGCTCTTAGCCGCCTCTTACTTTGTTATGCTATCTTCAAACAGGTGGAGGAGCTTTATTCTCTCGATGTGGACTCTCTTAGTGAACTAAGGTGAGAATCTTCATTATCAGTGTAGTAATCTCATCTCTCTGGATGGCATTAACATATTGTTCCTATCTACTTCTCATAGGCCAGTATATGGATTAATTTTTCTCTTCAAGTGGATGCCTGGAGGAAATGATGAACGGCCAGTTGTCAGCGACCCAAACCCAAACCTGTTCTTTGCTCGCCAGGTTAAATCCCATTTTTATCCCGTAAGCTGCCTCTGTTTAGTAATTTGCATTAATCAGCTGGTGTAATTTCTCATGTTCAGGTTATCACGAATGCATGTGCCACTCAAGCTATTCTCTCAATTCTCATGAACCGCCCAGAAATTGACATAGGTCCAGAGTTGTCGAATTTGAAAGAATTCACAGGAGCCTTCGCACCTGACATGAAGGGCTTGGCTATCAACAACAGCGACTCTATCCGGGCTGCCCACAACAGTTTTGCAAGGCCAGAGCCATTTGTTTCCGATGAGCAGAAAGTTGCCACTAAGGATGATGATGTCTACCATTTCATAAGCTATGTACCTTTTGAGGGTGTTCTCTATGAGCTGGATGGGTTGAAGGAAGGGCCGGTCAGCCTTGGGCAGTACTCTGGTGGGCCTGATGACCTTGGTTGGCTACAGATGGTGCAGCCAGTCATACAGGAGAGAATCGAGCGCTACTCACAGAGCGAGATCAGGTTCAACCTTATGGCCATCATAAAGAACAGGCAAGACGTATATACCGCTGAACTGAAGGAGCTGGAGAAGAGATTGAGGCAAATCCTGGAGAAGAAGGTCGAAGCCACCGCGAGCGAGATCGCAGAGGTGACATCAACGATTCAGACCGTCGGCGAGAAGCTCATCGTGGAGGAAGAGAAGTTCAAGAAGTGGAAGACAGAGAACGTCCGGAGGAAGCACAACTACATCCCTTTCCTCTTCAACCTCCTCAAGGCGCTGGCGGAGAAGAAGCAGCTCAAGCCGCTGGTCGAGAAGGCCAGGCAGCAGAAGGCTCCCAGCGCCAGCACAAGCTGAAAACATCTTCAGAGCGTTGTAGTAGTTTGGCTGGAGGTTATAATTGCATCTTCCTCTCTCAGAGTGCATTATTATCAGATACAGTACCTAGTTGGCAGCAGCCTGTAAGGTTATAAACCATTTTTCTGCTTAAAATTATCTTGTGCAATTGTGCTGGAATATCAACTTTTTTGCTGATTAGAGCTGTAGAACTTTGTTTAATCTCGAGGGTGGTAGAATTATTAGCTTTTGTTGTCAGCAGTTGTTTTCTCAGTTAAGAATACGGAGTATGCCTGAAGAGCTGTTTCTCAGCAGTCTTTGCAACGCCAAAATGACTTCTTTTTCCGGAGCGGAGTAGCTATTTGCCAGGTGTTTTGGTGCTCGAACTTTACATGCAAAAGAGAACAGAACACGAGGTGATGCCTCACACGTTTTGTATCTCTAAAATTCTTTGAATAGGTGCGCATGAATTTTGGCAAACAATTCATGTAGTCTGATTGGACCATGTAAGTTTTCCTGCGGAGTATATGGTTGCGCCAATTAATTTGGGCCAGATGGAGTACAAAAAAAAATCAAATCCATGGATTTTTCCTACGATTTTTCTTCCAGCAGATGCAAATAGGTCGATTTCGTGGTAAGCAAGCGTTTATGCAAAGGAAAAATAACTGAACTTCAGACCACTCCTATGATTGGCACCAGTCACTTTTTTTGGCTAGATTTTGCACTTTTATCTGTATCTGAATACGTACACAAAAATAAGAGTAAAATCCATGAAAGGTAATTCAACTTGTCACGTAGGTTCGGAATGGTCACTCTACTCACGAAATATGTCGCGCAGGTCACTGAAGACATGAAACAGCTCGTACGCTGGCGTGTATGCGCTGACGTGGCATCCAGGGGGGCCCACCTGCCAGAATTATGTGTCTTGCCTTGACCGCATCGGTAATATTTTGCAAAAAGGCCCCTTCGAGGTCGCTTGAAATGCAGGATCCGCCACTCTGCAGAATCGTAGCAGTACTTCTGCCATCAGCGCCACCCTCTGCTCGTCGATCACGCGGGAGAAGGAGAGGGAAGGAGCGGGAGAAGGAGAGGGAGGCGGCGGCTGTCATCGTCCAGCCTGGTCATCGACTGCGGCGGTTGTCCTCGCCCAAGGCGGCCTCTGCTCCAGAGGCGGCCAGGTCGCCGCGTCGGCGTCCGGAAGGAGCTCCAGCGCCGGAATATGGTAATGGCCAGCGAATCCAGTCCTTTTTGCGTCAAATTCGAGCACTTTTCGTTGTTTTAGGGTTTGCATCTAGTACGGTAGGTTGATGCAACGAGTTCGCGCACGATTAGAACCGCCTGTCCTATCTCTTAATTTAGAGTGCTTTCTGAAGATTTTCTTGCTTTGGCTGGGGTTTTAGGGTGCAGTTTTCAGATATTTCTGTATTTCGCGGATTAAAGGCGGTCAATTTATGCATATAATCTTGCTTGCAGGACCACGTAGCAGTTATTTCACACTTAAAATCAACCATGCCGGATACTTTGTTGATTCTGGGAAGATAATGAAGTATGTCTGTGGCCATGTTGTTTGGTATGATCAGGTTGATACTGTGACATGGTCAGCTCTAATGCTGGAAAATATCATAGAAGACATGGGCTATGAGATGTGTGGTAGGATTACAGTCCATTTCCATGTGCCACTTATGTCAGTTTGTAGAAATGGACTAATGGAAATTAAAGATGAGAAGGACTGTCAGGCAATGCTTGCCTATGTTCAGAAAGGCCATCACTTTCTCAGTGTGTACCTTGATCATGATGCAAGTATAAGGGTGAGAAGCTTGGATGATGTTCTGTACCTTGGTGATGCTTCAGAAAAAAGAGGCAATCTTTTGCAAGTTGCTGACAGGTAGCAGATCAGCAATCTTTTGCAAGTTGCTGACACTGATGTCTCTGCAAACCATGGTTCAGAAGAAAGAGATCATCAGTTGCAACTAATTGATAGTCATCAGATGAGAAATGTGACTGACAGTTGTGTTGACAGAGCAAGGAAGAGGAAGAATGCAGAATGTGAGAGTGCAGCTGAACTTCATGGCAGTGAAGATGATGATCAGGAGGATTTAGACTATGATCCCAAAGAAATAGTGGATTCAGATTTAGATGTCAGTGATGGTGATGATGACTTGTTTGAGGACAATGTAGATAATTCTGAAGATAAAGAAGTGAAGATTCCAAAAGGGCAAGAGAAAGAGAAGGTGATGGCGTGTAGATTACACCCCGTTGGGAACCCCAAGAGGAAGGTATGATGAGCACAGCAGCAAGTCTTCCCTCAGTTGTGAAACTAAGGTTTATCGAACCAGTAGGAGAAAGCCAAACTTCAGAAGGTTGATGCTCGCTAGCTTCGCGACAGCTCCGGACAATTTATATGGCGCCTCGTCCAGGGCTTTGCTTTGCACCAGCAACAACGTGGAACCTGCACACAACACAACCAAGTACTTTGCCCCAACTTATGATGAGGTTGTCAATCTCATCGGTTTGCTGTAAACAAAGGATTAAGCGTATCGAGTGGTAAAAGGTAATAGTATGCGAGAATATAAATAAGCAAATAAAATAGTAAACAGTAATAGCAATGTAAAGAAATTGGACCGGGGCCCACAGTTCACTAGTGGTGTCTCTCCATAAGATAAATAACAACATGCTGGGTAAACAAATTACAGTTGGGCAATTGATAGAGTAAAGATAACATACATATGTCATGAGGATCACTATGAGATTCACTCTGGGCATTACGACAAAATACATAGACCATAGTCCAACTGCATCTATGACTAATAATCCACCCTCCGGATGTCGTCCGAGCAACCATCAGGTATTAAGTTGCGAACAACAGATTATCGCCTTAAGCAAAGTGTGTAATGTAAACAATGCAAATGTTCTTGGACATAAGAATATTGTTTTCTCCCTAGTGACAACAGCACATCTAGAACCTTAGAGGTTTCTGTCACTCCCCCAGATTACTAGAGGCATGAACCCAACTATCGAGCATAAATACTCCCTCTTGGAGTCACTAGCATCTACTCGGCCAAGATATCTACTAGCAACGGAGAGCATGCAAGATCATAAACAACATAGAGATAACATAAAGATAATATTCAGCACATCAACTTAACATAGTACCAATACTCATCGGATCCCAACAAACACAACATGTAGAATTACACAAAGATGATCTTGATCATGATAGGCAGCTCATAAGATCTAAACATGAAGCACATCGCGGAGAAGAGGACCATCTAGCTACTGCTATGGACCCGTAGTCCAAGGTAGACTACTCACACATCACTCCGGAGGCGACCATGGTGGTGGAGAAGGCCTCCGGCAGGGATTCCCCTCTTCGGCAGGGTGCCGGGAAGAGCTCCTGGATCCTCTCGATCTCGCGTCGACGACGGCGGCGGCTTGCAGTATGTTTCGAGGAAAATTGATCCGTCCTTTAGGTTTTCCCGTCGAGGGGAATATATAGGCGGAAGGGTGGCGTCAGCAGGTGGACCAGCTAGTCTCACCCCCTGGTGGCGCGGGCCAGGGGTGGGCCGCGCCACCCTAGGGTGAGCCTAGCCTCTGGCCCCCCTCCGTCTCATCTTCGGACTTCGTGACGCTTCGGGAAAAATAGAAGGTTTGGCTTTTGTTTCGTCCAATTCCGAGAATATTTTCTATGTAGCTTTTCTAAAATACAAAAATAGCAGAAAACAGGGAACTGGCACTATGGCATCTCGTTAGTAGGTTAGTTCCGGAAAATGCATAAAAACGTCATGAAGTGTAACAAAACACAAAGCAAATGGTGTATAAACAAGCATAAAGCATCAAAAATTATAGATACGTTTGAGACGTATCAAGCATCCCTAAGGTTAACTCCTGCTCGTCCTCGAGTAGGTAAGTGATAACAAAAGAATAATTTTTGAGGTGACATGCACCATCACAATCTTGATCAATGATGTAAAGCATTGAGTGCTGGGATCAAAGTACTTAAAACATGGGCATAAGAGACATAATCTTGACGATAAAACTTAGCAACCATGTTATAACATAAAAAGTAACACAAATGAAATATCATGAGTAATGAAACATTAAAAGTCAAACGTGTGTTCAAATCATATAGAAAAACATATCAAAGTGGTTTTCAACTTGTCCTTCATAGAATAGCAAAACATAAATGCATATGACACCTTTAAGTTTAAGAGGGCGACTAGATACAAATAATTTAAGAACAAGCAAAACCATAATCATGAATCAATCAATGATAAACTTTGGGACTATGCACATTAAACTCAGAATGGCAACTATGCTCTCTTAGACGGTGCATAAAGGTAGAAGGTGGAGACTCAACATAAAAGTAAAAGAAAGGCCCTTCGCAGAGGGAAGCAGTGATTAAACATATGCTAAAGCTTTTTATTTGTAAAACAGAGAGATAAAAAATTAGTTTTGAGAGGTGGTTGTCTTTGTCAACGACTGGCAATGGGGTTCTTGCTATCTTCCATACAAAAAGCAAGTTTTTGAGAGATAGATTGGCACTTTGCTGCTCTTTTATAAAGCTTGGAACTCCTCTCCACCTTTTTCTTTCACAAATCATGGCTAACCGATTCCATCGGGTGCCCACCAACTTTCACATACCATGAAAGAGTGCCTTTTTTCTTTTATTTTTTTTCTTTTTTTCTTTTTGGAATAAAACAATATGGAAGATAGCAAATCCGACCACTACGTCCCCATGAGCTGAAAACAGTGTCACAAAACGAGAAGTATTTTGAAGGTTTTTTGAAAGGTAGCACATAAAAATTTACTTAGAATGGCTTGCAAATACCATGCTTAGGAGTTTATAGTGTACACATTGGCAAACTTGGTTTTTGGGAGTTGGATGCACGAGTAGAGCTCATACTCAATACAAAACAAAGGCTAGCAAAAGACTGGGAGCAACCAACTAAGAGAGCAATAACGGCCATAATCATGCATAGTGACAAAACATCATTAAAAGAAGCATAAAGTGGCATCACAAGTCAAAAACCAAATGATCATAGAGGCTTATGGCGACTTGTTAGAGTCAAACATGTTGTAAGCATGCGCCAAGTCAACCCAAATAAAGCATCAAGGAGAAAACCAAATAAATGCTTCCATATAATAAAAACAACGCATGATTTTTTTAAAGGCTTATTAAGCAGTCTCAGTCATTTGAGACAAGTCATGCTACAGCAAAAACTACTAAGCATACCATCAAAACGACATCAAGCATGGCATGCAAAAGTCTAAGCCATAGTCTAAACAAGCTCCTTTTTGTACCACTTTTTGCGTGAAACTTTTTTTTCTCTTTTCCAACACCATTCAAACCTTTTTGAGACAACTCTTTTGATGAAAACCAACATAGACCAGAGGTCTAAATACTCCTTGATGCAAAGATATAACAAGATTTGAACAAAACTCAAGGCGAAAAACGAAAGCTAAACATAGTTCTAGAAAAAGAGAACACTCGTTGAACGATAAGAGTGAAAAATAGAGTGTTCTTGGCAAATGAAAAACAGAGTGTGTCTTCTCCAAAATAAATTTGTTGGGGTCCAACCATTTATTGCAGCAAATAAAACAAAAGAAAACTGAAAGCAAAAGTAAAGACGCTCCAAGAAAAACACATAGAATGTGAAGCAATAAAAATATAGTGTGTTGAAAGGTGACCTGATTTTTGCCGAAGAAGAAGGGGTGCCTCGGGGGCATCCCCAAGCTTTGACGCTTGTACCTTTTGGATATTTCTTGGGGTGATGTGGGCATCCCCAAGCTTGAGCTTTTGTCCATACTTCATCTCATCTCATCACTCTCCATTCCCTACACTTGAAAACTTCACACAATTCTATTCGCAACGTTAGCATAAGCATAATAGTAAATCAAACAGAAGGGTCTCATCAATGCAGTGAAGGTTGTCTTTCCAGATTCAGAACATAGATTTTGTGTCAGACACATGTGGCAAAATTTCCAACAAAAGTTCAGAGGAGATGTGCTCAGGAACCAACTATGGAGGTTAGCAGAATTGGATCCTAGAACATGGGTCAGGGCTTTCCAAAGTGATCTACCTAAGTGTGATGTCTTGCTGAACAACAATTGTGAGTTTTTCAATAAGTAACATGCTTCTTGTTTTTTGGTTCTTGCTTCCTTTTGTTCAGTGAGCTATTTTTAAATTCTTTGATGTATTTGACAGGTACATCCTTGAAGCCAGGGAGTTACCAATGTTATCCATGTTAGAGAGGATAAAGTCCCAAATCATGACAAGGAACTACAACAAGCAGAAAGAGGAGAAGAAATGGACTGGTGATATATGTCCTAAAATCAAGAAGAGAGTTGACAGGAACATTGAGTTTGCAAAAAAATTGCTTTGTTGATGGAGCTGGGGATGGTGTATTTGTTGTTGCTGAAATGTACAATGCCACACCCACTGACTACATTGTAGATCTCAAAGCAAAGACATGCTCTTGCAACAGATGGCAAAAATCTAGAATCCCATGTCCACATGTCCTCTCTCCTATCAGAGATGAGGGAATTGATCCACTGTCATTAGTAGACAGATGTTATTCAGTGGAGATGCACAACAAAGCTTATGGTAATATATTTTTCCCTTATAAAGACAAATCATAGTGGGAGAACATGAGTGGACCCGTTATTCTACCACCATTGTACCAGAAGCATGTAGGAAGACCTACCAAGAATAGAAGAAAAGCACCAGGTGAAGTGGATTGCAGAGGTGGTGGTAAAAGAGTGTCAAGGAGAGGAGTCATAATGCATTACAGTTATTGTGGGCAACCTAACCATAACAGGAGTGGGTGCTATTGGTTCAAACATGGACTCACACCTCCTTGTCCTAATCAAGGCAATGTTCCCTCAACTGAACCTACTCAACCTGAAGAAGCACAGAATCCAGTTATGCCACAGGACACATCTCAGCAGTCAACTAACATGGAGAGGAGGACTTACCAGGACACTCTTGTTGACAATATGGCTCAACAAGTATTCTCTTCTCCTAACTCTTAGTAGTCTCTTACTGTCACTGCCAATGTTGCTTGTAATAACTTGTTGTAAAAACAATGCAGAGGCCATTTGTGAGGAATATGGAGCATATGCCAATTCCAGAGTCAACCTTCATCTCTGCTGCAAGAGATGATCTTGTCCAACCCAATGGCAGTGGTAATGAAGGGCAAGCATCTTCAAGCACAATCAGATAGGGAGAGCTTGCTAGCACTACAAGCAGAGAAAAACAAAGCAATGGAGGATAGGAAGACTGCTATTCTAGAAGCTCAGTATGAAGCTAGAATCAGAAAAGCAGAGGAGGCAGCACTAAAGAGAGTTGAGCAAGAGAAGAGAAAGGCTGAGCTAGCAGCAGCAAGGGTTGCTGAAGTAGCACAAAGAAAGGAGGAGAAGAGGCAAGAAGCTGAAAACAAGAAGAAAACAAAAGAGGAGACCAAGAAGATCATTGCAGAGGTCAGAAAAGAAGTAGCTGAGAAGAAGAAGAGAGAAGCAGCAGAGAAGAGGCAGGCAGAGAAACAGAAGAAAGACCTAGAGAGAGCTAAGATGCAAGCAGCAAAGAGAGCTATACTTCAACAAGAAGCAAGGGATAGGGCAGAACTACTTGCAACACTGAGAGCAGCAAAGAACAGTGATCCACAAGAAAAATATAATGCAAGTGACTATGCACCCCAGCCATAAAAAAAGGTCAACATGTTCGATGATTTTAGGAATCCAAGAGATCTTTGAACTTTTCTGTTACTTAAGCAGGAAATAAGTGTGATTCATTATGTAAGGTTTTTGAGATATGCAACTATGTAAGGATCTTTGAACTACTTTTATTCAGTCAGATCAAATAGACATTGTGGTTCCCCATTTTTATTGACTGCAGCAACATTACAAGCACACACATACAAAGTGCACTAGACTTATGACACACACAAGCACATACATTTTTATTGACTAATAACTGCCACAAAACATAGTACACATACATCTTCCTAGGCTAATGACACACACTACACGTCCCACTTGACCTTCTTTTGCTTGTTCTGCTTCTTCTTCAGAGATTTCATCTTGTTCATGTAGTAGTCTAACCCTTTCTTGATCTTACAAAGTGCACTAGCTGCCTGGATAGCTGGAACCAACCTATCTGGGACTTGCTTAGGAAGAATGTACTCAGTAGTGCTTGTGTACAAACCTTGGCTAATGGTCTCACGAGCTAGGGCAGTAGGAGACATGCCACTCACCCTCCTTGGCAGCTCCTCCATGATAGGCATCCTTGCTGCAGCTGGAATAGCAGTTGGTGCAGGGATTCCTCTCACCATTGTGTACACAACACCATCTTCTAGCTGTTGCAGTCCCAATGCTGCTTCCATCTCCTCTCTCTCCTGCCTAGCCTTGCTCTTGTATACAATGTCCTCCATAGCTCTTCGATGGAATGTCGACAGAGAAGACATGTCCCTCTGTTTATAGGCAGACAGACCACCTATGGATAAGAACAGAGGCACACACAAGTTTAACAGTACAGGAATGATCCAAATCTGAATAATGACAATGCAATGCAATGCAATGCAATGGCAGGAATCTTTCACTTCAAGCATCTATCAAACCATATCCAGAATTGGAATAAAGCTACCTGCTATAAAAGGACAAATATCACATACTTCCAGCTTCTTGCATACTTATAACTGGATAAACCATACAACTGGTTCATTACATAGACCAGTGGTTCATTACATAGACTACTTGATAATACATAGATAATTAGCATCACTGCCAATGTTTTGCATGCTACTACCTATCTACTTTTGCTGATCATCACAAATAACAGGACACATAGCACAACAAGCATTGCAACACTGATCATCAGTAGAAGCTCCATCTTCTTGACAGCATGTACTAGTGACTGCATGTTTTTTACAAGCATCTGATCCACCACCTGCTCCTCATTGTGTATTGCTACATCTTCTTGTCCAATTGCTTGCTTTTTAGCCTTCCTCAGCAAGAGCTGCTCCCTCCTCTCCTCAGTCCAACCAATGGCTTCAACAACATCCTCTCGAATGATTTCATGATTTACCAGATATTATACATACTCTAATTCCCAATGCCAAAAGTTGCATCCTTGCTGCTGTCGGCAAAATAAAATGCAGGTCAAGTGCCCATGTCTGACGGTGTCATCCACATCAAATTCGATCGAACACAAAGGAATTGATTACTCAAACACAGGAAGAAGAAAGATGATTACCCCATGATTCCTGCACTTATAGTACACCCAGCCGTCGTGCGCCGCCGTGCCGGAGACGCCGCGAGTGGAGACCCTGCAGCAGTCGGGGCAGGGGATCATCGGGATGAACGGGCGAATGCGGCGATCAGCGCTGCTAGCAGAGCTCGCGGTCGCCATTGATCTCTGAGAGCAGCGCGGAGCGGCGCCAGTGTAGTGTAGCCTCAACATGCGGCGGGTGGCGGCGGCGAGGGCGGCGACGGCTTGAGCTTTCGATTCGATTTGCTTCCGACAGACAGACTCGGCGAGGGGAGAGGTTCAGACAGGTGGGGTCTAGGTCTGGCAATTTTACATCTACCACCCTACTAAGAATTTAACCGTGGTGACCAAAGTGAAACAACCAACAAGTTGGATGACCGTCCCCTTCTGGTGGGGCCCATGATGCCACGTCATCGCATACACGCCGGCGTACGAGCGCAGTGACCGTAGAAATCCTGTTTCATGTCTTCAGTGACCTGCGCGACGTATTTCGTGAGTACGGTGACCATTTCAAACCTACTTCCTCCGTTTAGAAATATAAGATGTTTTAGCTTTGTGAAGTGAGTGTATTTAGACATGTTTTAGTGTATCGAACATATACACTAAAACATGTTTAGATACACTCACTTCACAAAGCTAAAACATCTTATATTTCTAAACGGAGGATGTTTTAGATTTGTGAAGTAAGTGTATCTAGACATCTTTTAGTGTATATATTCGAGTGAATCTACACACTAAAAGATATCTCGATACATTTGCTTCACAGAGCTAAAACATCTTATATTTTAAAACGGAGGGAGTACGTGACAAGTTGAATTACCGTTCATTTATTTTACTTCAAAAATAACTTCCGGTTGGCATTTCTGTGGTATAAAATCTGGCAGTTGCAGCAGCGGCATCTGGCCGACGAGGACGGACAACACAGAGGCAGATACGAAGACGACAGCCCAAGGAGGATGTGGATGGATAAAGGCCCAGGCGCGGCGCAGCCAAACCCTCGGCTCAATCGTTTGATGGCGTAGGCCCACAGCGATCTACTCTGCTCCCCGTCTCTGCCCCCTCCCCCCGCCTCCGCCTCCACCTCCGCCCCCCTCCACCGCCACCCCCCGCCGCCGCCGGCCGATGGAAGCCCCGGGCTCCCCCTACGCCTCCTCGCCGGAGTCCGCCCCCAAGCGCGCCCCACGCTCCTCCCCGCCGCCCCCGCAGGAACGCCCCGAGGCCGAGCCCGAGGCCGAGCACGAAGGTAACCCCGCAACACCCGCGCCTCCATCTCCACGGATTCCGCCGTACCGCGCCCGAGCGTGGCCGCCCGCGGATCCGCGAGATCCGGGCCTCCGCGCCCCGCTCCGGGGCCGAGATCTGCGCGCACCCGTCGCTCGTGCTCTGGCACCGCCTGGCCGGCGGGTCCGGGGTGGCCTGGTTCCATGTCTCCGCGCCGTAGTGTTTAGGAGAGGCGCCGATCATGCGGTGCAACTTCACGTGCTCGCGCCTGGTTGGTCTCTGCGCGCGGGGACGTTAGGATAATTCGGTGGTGGTTTAGTTAATGTGCCCTGATACGGTATTAATGCCTGTGCTTGAGGCCGTGGTTATACTATTTAAGGCTGTTTGAGGTTTTTTTTGGGATGCGTAAGGGTAAATTGGTTCAGTGCTCGAAGAGCTGGGCGGATGAATTTGCTCTTCCATGTTGGTAGCTACTCCATTTGTTAAAGCTGTTGGCACGATAAGCTGTTTTTGTTGCACACAGGGAAATACGTTTGTACTGGAACTCTACTATAGTAGTTATATGCTGCTTCTTTGGACGTTAAGTGCATGCAACCGTATCATTAACCTCTGCGAGCTATGCTATTTATTATGTGTCATGGGTTACTCCTGCTCATTTACATCGACAAAACTCTTGACTAAACTTGCAGTGGCATAGTTCCTGACTTAGAAAATACCGTGAATAAACTTTGTAGTGCCATTGTTATTGCCGTTCAATTTTTCTTCCATGATAATAGTTCTGAGTTCAAAGTTGACCTTCCTCCTCAGATGAAAAGGAGAAGCCAACGCATTTGAGGTTCCTGGTGTCCAACACGGCAGCAGGATGCATTATTGGCAAGGGTGGCTCGACTATCAACGACTTCCAGTCTCAGTCCGGGGCTCGTATCCAGTTATCACGCAGCCACGAGTTTTTCCCTGGTACAAATGACAGGATCATCATGGTCTCTGGACACTTTGATGATGTAACAAAGGCCATGGAGTTGGTTCTCGAGAAACTCTTGGCAGAGGTAAATTCAATCTGCGTTGCAGTAAATAGTCGTTTTCGTAGGACCGTTTGGCATTGTTTGATGATTGATATTCTTCTGCAATCTTCCAGGGGGAAGAATCTAATGAAGCTGAAGCTAGGCCTAAGTTTAGACTTGTAGTTCCTAACAGCTCTTGTGGTGGAATTATTGGTAAAGGAGGAGCAACAATCAAGTATGCCTAATCAATAAACCTGCTCTAATCTCTGATACTACCATTAAGTCTTACCCCCACTGTGATTCTTAATTTTCTAAGCTCGTGTTGTGTAATGGCTCTGTAAAACTGATGAAGTATATCTGAACCGACAGACGGTAGTAGGAACTGTATGCTCATGTCCTTAAGACTCATCTGCTTGGGTCTGATTGGAGTTATATTACATGTTTTGTCGTTGTTCTTTTATTCATTTTATTTAGTTTCTGCCCCTTTGAATGTTGAGAGGTTATGTTATCTCTCTATTCAGGTCATTCATAGAAGATTCAGGTGCTGGAATTAAGATATCACCGCAGGACAACAACTTTATTGGTTTGCATGATAGGCTTGTTACTATCACTGGAGCTTTAAACACCCAGTTGCGAGCGATATGGTTGATATTGAAAAAGCTATCTGAGGATGTTCATTACCCACCTAATTTGAGTTCCCCATTTCCATATGCAGGTAAATCCTAGAAATTTTACTATTAAAGTTTGATCTTACCCACATTGCTACATGCTTTTCTTATAGTACCTTTCTTGCACCAGTCTTTGAGAAATTTATGTTCTGCATTTAGACATATGCAGCTAGAAATGCTGTTTGCGGTCCCTGATATTTATTGATTTGCATCACCTTTTTTCTCTTGCTCATTTCCTTCACTTCAAAATATTCAGGCCTTGGTTTCCCAAGTTACCCTGCCGCTGTTCCTGTTGGGTATATGATTCCACAGGTTCCATATAATAATGCTGTGAACTATGGACCTAATGGTTATGGTGGTGGTGGAAGGTTCCAAAACAACAAGGTTGGTGTTTCCCGCTCCATAACTCTTGTTGCTGTCCTGCATCTTGTACACCTTGTTTTTCAACATCTAGTCCATCTGTGATGATGTTCTACCATATGTTTTGTTTTGTTGCACATTTGCGGAGGAAGATGTTGGAGGTTGTAGTATGCATGATATGCTTTCTAATAGAAATATAGTTTTCTGTTCTGCATAGTTGTGTACTACATTAGTAAGTGCTAGTAAGTGCATAGTCTATTTTTCCTGCCCAAGTCATTGAAATTGCATTAAGGCAAAATTTGGATCTCATGAATATATGCCGATGTCAACTTTTGTGGATGCAACTGATATTAGGCAGCGCATTGAAAATAAATCAGTATGTCACACTATCAGACATACATAGGTTTTCTGGAGAATGTGTATGTCGAGCGATCTCATGAATTTATGGTGTTGTACCCTATATTCTCTTGTTGACACTATGGGTTTTAGATAGTGCTACGAAAACGAAACAGTATATTTGTATCGCCCTAAACATTTATTTTTGCAAAAGAGATGTGCTGTTGAAACTTCTGATTGATGTTGTCTGAGTTACACTCCTTGATGTTTAATTCAATGTGTATGCGTTTTCATATTTTGTAAGACTGCTTGTATGACATAATTGAGTTTTCTTGTGTCGACCATCTAAATAGTTTTACTTGTACAACTGTATGCCACTGTATTAACACTTTTGTTTTGCTTTTTTAGTGTATTATAAGTTTAAACCTGATGTGTTTTCATATAATACTAACCATGGTTTTCTGTTGAGACTTTGCAGCCTGGTACACCTGTTAGATCACCTGCTCATAATGAAGCCCAAGAATCACACACCATCGGTGTTGCTGATGAACACATTGGTGCAGTTGTAGGACGTGCAGGGAAGAACATAACAGAGATCATTCAGGTATTTTCTTGCACTGCATGAATTTGGTGTTATTTGAATTGCATTATTTTCTTGCACTGCATCAATTTGGTGTTAGTCAAATATTGCCTTTTTTACCGCAAGTTGTCAATTACTCGAAGTCTTCTGGGTATGCATATGTACACACCTTGTATAGATATACAAGGCTTCTGCAGTATGTTAGTCTGAGTAACTCAATCTTGTTGGATGTATATGACCATCTATTATAAGTCATTGACTGCTGTTTGCTTCACAGAGTTCATTTGATCATGTAGTTTGCCTGTTGAAGAAAAAGAGCATAGGACTTCCATCTGTGGTGTGAGTGCACCATGTTTCGGGGAAACTAACCTTGTGCTATTTGTTGCAAATGCAGGCTAGTGGTGCCAGGATCAAGATATCAGATAGGGGCGACTTCATAGCTGGAACATCTGACAGGTACTTTCCAAGTTACTTTGCACGGTGACACTTGCCTATGCTCCTGCTCTGTGATCATCTCCTTGGCTCTTACAAATCACCATTCGTTTCTTGCTGGTGCAGGAAAGTGACGATAACTGGCTCATCCGAAGCAATCCAGGCGGCCGAGTCCATGATCATGCAAAGGGTGGCAGCCAGTTCTGACAGGGGATGAAGGGAATCTGTTGAAGACCGAGCGCACCCCTGCCAATGTTGTGGATTGCGAACTTGTTTTTTTTTGTTCACCTAGCTTTAGTGCTGTCTGCAAAGCTCGAGAAATTTAAGATGACTATTCGTGTTAGTAACCAGTTAAATTAGCTGTGTTTTTTCCTACTGTAATAGTGGCATTATATATTTCCCAAACAGATTTGACTATCTCCATAACACCAAAACAAAAGCTGGTGTTGCTACCTGCTTGGAGTATTGACATTGAGCGGCTGCAGCTTCGTCTTCTTAGCTCTACCATTTACGATTCAGATATTTTATTAAGGAGCTTATGTTTCAAATATTTTTGAGGAGCTTACAATTCAAATATTTTTCAATTACTTGTTCTAGTCTTTTAGGAAATTCAAATTCTTTGGAGCCCGTATAGCTAGGGGGGCGACGTCCGTTCACTGCCCATGCAAGCTCGAAGCCCACCTACACGTACTGCCACGTCTGACAGGTGGGCCTGGCCGTCAGCCATTCTCGCTCAGTCATCTTCCTTGATATTAATACCATCGCATCGGACTCGAGTCGAACCCACTTCGATCCCAGGCAGGTTCTAGAACTCACCACGAGCCACCATGGCCAAGCCTCGCGCCGGCTCTGCCGCTCGCTCCGCCGCCGCCGCCGCTGCACGGGCGTCCCCGGCGCCCACCTCGTCGGACCCGAATCTCCCCACACCGACCTCCGCCCCCCGCGACGACCTCTCCTCCTTCTCCGGCGCCAAGGCCGCCGTCGCGATCGCGTCCGCCAACCGCAGCTCCGTGGGCTCGTGCTCATACGTTACCGCCATGGACTTCCTCTCGCCCGCCGCACGCGACTTTGCCTCCGCCGCCAAGGTAAACCTCAACCTATCGCACGCGCGCGCGCGTCTCGCCGGCCGATCGATTGACCATCTCCGTCCTCTTCGTGCTCAATAGAAGGTGGGCAAGCGCTTGGCCTACGACGACGACGACGGATCCGCCCTCCCCACCGCCGCCTCCGTGATGCAGCCGATGCTCGACGCCGACCTCGCGCCGCTGCTGGAGCTCCCCGACCCCGAGGACGATGCCTCTTCCATCGCCGTCGTCTCCGCCGACTCTGCCGTCACCCAGACCCAGGTGATGATCCCCCGGTCGATTCCGATCTGTGTGCTGCCCCCCGATCTGTGATTCCAATCATTTGTAGTTCAAGTTGCATTGCCAGCTTCTCGTGTTCAGTTAAGTTGCCATATGAATTTCGTAATGCTTCGGTGGTGCTAAGTTAAATTTGGTTCGAACTTGGTGTACTCCTACATGAGTTCGTATTGCTGATCGGTTGGAAATTTCGAATTCCGAATCTGAGTACGGTTGGATTCGCTATGTAACTCTTTTCCTGAGATTCAAACTCCCACGCCTTCTTAAGCCACACGTCTCCGTGAATCTGGAAGCTCCCATCCAATCCAAAAACAACTCATTGTGTGACACCGGCCTGGTTTTGATCTAGGTCCGCCCCTGCACTAAGGGAAACACGTCGGTGTTCAATTTCTGTCCATGCAGGTCGGAGCGCCCGCCGACTCCACCGCCGCCGCCGCCGCTGCCGAGGGTCCCGTCCTCACGGAGATGGAGCTCGTCCTCGCCGATCTGCACCAAGCGCGCGGCCTCACCCCGCGCTCCAAGCGCATCCTCGCCGCGCTCGCCGAGACCGCCTCTGCCGAGCTGAGCTACGACACGACTGCCGCCGCCCTCCGCACGCGCCGCGCGGCCTTCTGGAGGAAGGTGCGCGTCGGGATCCTCGCCGCGACGGTCTTCTCCGTGGCCGCCATGGACGTCGCCCTCGCCCTCTCGCTGTACGACGCCCGCCGCAGCAACGCCCTCTACAGCCACGTCCTGCCCCCGACCTGATGCATGATACTCGTCGACCGCGGTGGCTTGGCTTCATCTGGCGTTTGCTGCTTCCTATTTTACTACCAGTTGATTATTAATAAGCCTGGTTTCTCTACAAGTTATAAGTTAATTTTGTGTCAAAAAAAAGTTATAAGTTAATTTAGTCTCTTTTCCATGAATTAATTAATACTCGATAGAAACCGATGAGAAATAATTGCTGCGCTTACAGCAAGTGGTTGCAGTACATTAATTCTTTCAGTAAGAATTACTACTACTAGCATGGTATGGAGATCTTCTGTTATGCATGATTAACTGTGCTAGTAGATGGAAAGTGCAGGATCAACACCGATTGTTGTGGCGAGGCGAGATGCAAAGCTAATCTCGTGAAATATTTGGGTGTGTTTGGTTCGGAACTACTGTGCCTACGATGATATATTCGTCCGATCAGTGTACGAGTATGATAACTAATCCAATGGTATGCTACTGTTTCTTTTAGGGAATGCCTATGGCATTTATTCATTTGACAAGATTGTGACATCGTTTATTACAAAAAGTTTGATAAACCCTGGAGGGTCACCATCCCAACTAAGTAAGAAAATCCTTACAACTACTTGCATTCACGCCACTCTATTCGCATCCCTTGATTGTACTACTTGGTACTTGCCTTGAGAAACGATTCCGCCATGATTGCGGAGTAAGTACCCCACACCTAGATCACACAGTTGCATGCTTGTATTAACTTCAGAGAATCGGATGCTGTCATGGTGTGCTACTGTTTAGTCTATTGCATGAACGTCTCGCGTCTCGACGACGTGCACTGTTCTAAGGAAATCGGATGAAAAGCGTGGTTCATTATTTGCTATGCATCAAATTATCTTTGATGTTCCCCGCAAAAAAGAAATCTTTGATGTTACAAGCATGCAATCAGCCGCCAATAAACATGTACAACAGCCGTAATGTTCATTCTTTTGGTCCATCCAGCTCGAATAGCTTGTTTTCACGGTTTTGAAGTCCTCTGTTATAAATAGTAGAGCCGATTTGTAACTATGAAACACAGAGATAATTTATGAGAGCCTATTGTCTATTGAAAACTTGAAAGTATGCTTGCAGGTAGGGGTGGGAACCATAGTGGATAATTCGAATTATTCAACCAAAAAATAACTACATGCTCAAATATATTTTTCTGTCACTGAACTTGAATCTATTGTGTATTATATCAATATATATTATATCTCTCGAGTGTGGATTTTCTAAGCACCATCTCAGCTGTCCCCTCTATGTGGGCTGCTCACACATACTTTAAGATCTGCACTTGTACTTATTTTTCTCTCACAAGCAACTTCTTTTTTTTGTATCTCTCACACAATACAATATTTGAATTCGAAACTTTTTAGTTCACTGAAGCATTTGAGATAGAATGATGGAAAAATACTTTGGTATTTTTATGAAATTATAACTATATATTTTTAAAGAATTTTTATGATTTTAAATATATGAAAATATTAAATTGCGCAAAAAAAAATTCCAAATTATTTTTCGCACATACTAGATGTAATGTTTTAGTGATCTGCAAAGTTTGAAATCAAAATGTTATAGTGCTTGGGAGATACAAAAAAGAAAAATGGAAAAAAATTTAGAGGGTGTAGGTGCGATGGTGCTCAGTTCAGACTTTCCCTATATCTCGGGCCAATAGCTCACGCACAACGTTTTTCCTCTGAATCGGCGGAAACATGACATCGTTGGCGGCAATAGCTGGGATGCGACGTATGTTAGGAAACGATTTGCCCGGCGCTGCTTAGCAAAAAAACTCTCATCAACGGGAGGGGATTATGTTGATGTTCTGGTGGGGGCCGCATAATGAACCGACCGAGTCTAACCGCACCCGTGTCCGACCCAGCGCGCCCAACCCAACCCACCCCCTGCTCTATTTCCGCTTTGGCGTGTGCTTCTTCCCCGGCGGCGACGGGGATAGGTTCTCGGTGGCGGCGGAGGCTGCATTCTGCGGCGAAGGAGGTGAATACGCATTCAAACCCTAATCCCTTCTCATTCTTGCTGATTTTAGATCTAACAGGAGCGCATCCAATTTGAATAGATTGGAGGGGCGGTCGGCATTGCTATGCAAGGGAGGGTATGGAGCCGAGCGAGAGGAAATGCCTGCATCCCTGAACCTTTTTTAGTTACGGATTGAGCGTCGCCTGCTTCCGCTAGCTCGCCCAGCTCACACTGCTCCCGCCATTGAAAAACAGGGAGATGCCGATGCCCGCACCTTCAAAATTATGGTGGAATTCTTTCCAACTAAGGCCAAGCTAGTTGATGGTAGCATTCGGGGAATAGAGAGAGACACAATTTTGAAATGGGAGGTCGATTGTGCAGAGATCGACCCGCAAGATATATAGAGCATGGCAGAGCAAGCGGTGAAATATTTGTAGAGAAAATTGGAGAGAGTATTGTTTGGGTCCCGGAGCAAGAAGTTTCACTGTCAAGATTCGATGATTGGAAGGGAGAGTATGTTAGGATTGAAGATGGGGAAGATATTGTCGATGCAATCGATCGGCAAGATGGGTGGTCAACAAAACGAGCTACCTTTCATGCAGAGCTTGTTGATCTCAGCAGTGATTCTAGGGTCAGAAATGTTCCCTCTAAGTTTGCTTTGCAGATTGTGGAAGATGATTGGGCTGCACAGAAGCAGATTATGCCCATAGTGACACAATTGACATTGTTGATAGAGGAGGCTGATGCAGATTCAGTAGCCAGGGATAATGCTACTGAAAAGATTGTTTCTGTTGATTGGAATACAGTTGAATGCACGTACTGATTTGGTGATTGCCCCAATCTCTGACATTGAAATGGCCAAAAAATTTGGCATCCCTGTAGATGAAAAAGATGAAGAGAAGGGTAAGGAAAGGGAAGAAGATACAGATGTTGAAAACAGACATTCATCCAATGTAGACATGGCAATCACAATACTTGAAGGTGTAATAGGTGGTAGAAATAATATAGATTATCATGGATACCAAGTAACAGAACGCAAAGACAGTGGCATTCTCTCCGACGACCCTGAACAGGCTGTGTTTTGGGCGACTAGTTTGATGCCTTGACCTCTTGCGACATGGATGCCTCACCTGTGCTGCGCACACATGTGCCACACACTGCTTTGCTCAGTAACAGAGTGCCTACAAGGGAAAAAGAAACATAAACAAGATATTTTATACTTGGAGGATAACCTCCAATGCAAGTAAGTTGGCTAGTTGAGTAATATGATTTACAAATCTGCAACCAAATACCAGAAAGTCCAACTCTCGGATACTTCCATGAAAAGCATGAGGCTTGATCTCAAACTAGGTGCAAAAAATTCGGCATCAATTTGCATCACATTTACAGAACCTATATATGTTTAAGTTCCTCCTTTCGACATTACATAAATTACAGATATTACCCAGAAACAATTCTTGACCAACTCAATATCATCGACCATTTTAGCATCTTCAAGATTCGTATAACAAAATCGAGATATTTACCAATATTGCCACTTCTTTAGTTATGAATGACCAACTGAATAACATGGCAATCATAATACTTGAAGGTGTAATAGGTGGTAGAAATAAAGAGATTATTATGGGTAGGGAGTAAATTGGTGGGAGGTTTGTTCTTGGCGGAGTATTGCATGCTTGAGGGGGTGGTGGGAGGTTTGTTCTTGGCGGAGTATTGCATGCTTGAGGGGGTGGCTCTAGTTGTTGAGGTCCAAATGCATGGCCACGGCCATGAATCTCCATGTACATGTTGGGGATATACCAAATAGGTATACCAGCGACGTAGTCCTAAATCAGCAAGTCAGGGTGGCCCATCAGGGGTGGTATGGCGGATTCGCCATACCGGGCGGCCCAGTTGCTGAAGTTGGCACGACGGTACCAGACGCAGGCGCTTATGGCGGATCCGGAGACAGGCCCATGGCGGGCTACTAGCGGCGGGCTTATGGCGGATCCGCATGACGGCCCATGGCGGATGACCTTGTAGCATACGCACAGGACTTAGTCTAGGATTCCAAGTTGTATCCGCTCCGGTACCAACGTGTAGCCCACGCCAGGCGCCTTTATAAGCCCGGCGTGGAGCAGCCCTTGAGGCAATCAGACCAATCTTACGGCCAATCGCATAGCGAAACAGCCAACCTCATCATTGTAACCGAGCACTTGTTGCCTTATAGTGAATTATAGCAGCACGTAGGGTCTCGCCACCGTTGCGGGATCCGAAGCTGGGTAAACTCGTGCTACCACCGTCCTGGATCGCTCCTCCGTGTTCACCCCCTTCCACAAACCGCCATATCCCTACCCCTATGGCAGATCTGTTGACGAAACCACGACAGTTGGCGCCCACCGTGGGGCATAGCGCGTCTGGAGCGCGGATCCAGGCGGGATCCGCCTTTGCAGGCATCGGCGACACCGTCGCCATCGGGCGCGTCCTCTACGATTCCGGCTTCCCCATCGTCCCAGCGGATAACCTCTGGGTTCCGGCTAGAGAAGACCCTGCTCGATTCACCGTCATCCCGATTGGAGATATCCATATCTTCATTGGAGAGACAAACCCTACCCCCGCTACGGAAACCAATTTCCGGCGGATTGGTATGGCTGAATTCCCCAAACGGACCGCTTTCAAGCTGGATACCGAGGAGGACTCATCCGATCTGGAACTTTCCAAGATGCCCAGATCGGATCTGAAAAATAATCCCACCCAGCCCGCCCTAGAGGTAGAGGAAGTGGTGGAAGACCACAATGAATCCGCCATGAGCAATCTGGCGTTAGAGACACCGCGGTACTGCCTTGTTGCGTTCGCAGGTATCACTTCGGGATCTACCTCCAATGGAGAAGATAGCCCAGGTGAATCCATCCTAGAGGCACTTAACGAAAGTGGTGAATCGGATGACTGGGATAGCAAAGGCTATGATTCTGACCATTACGATGCCGCCATGAGGAAACTCGAGGCGGAATTGGCGCAGCAGGCACTTGAAGAGCAACACGCAGCGGCCAAGCAGGTGTTTGTCACCAACAAAGGAGATGATGCTGGGCAGACAACCGGTGATCCGCCATCTCAGGCAGTCCACGACGGAGATGCCGGCAATGAGCAGGGTAACCCGCCACCGGCCGCCGATCCCGCCGCGGAGCAACTTCCCGAGATTCATGGCGGACCCAGGCCGTTACCCGCCATCCCCGAGGACCAGCACCAAGAAGACTTCACGACCCCGCTGGATAAGGTCGTCTACGGAACTCTAGCAGATCCAATCACCCCTGACTATGTCAGAGATGTGAACGATCTCGAGAAGAAGAGGCGAGCACTCCTCAAGGAAGCAAAGCGAGTCGAGAAGATGGGCCAGCAGGTTGATGACGACATTGCTAAAGCTCAGGACACGCTGAAGCGCGCAAGGAACATGGAAGAGAAGTATGCCACTCTCATTCAGAACCAGATCAACGAGGGAGGCGACCCGCAGCTGGTACGAAACCTTGAGTTCACCGTACCAACAGCGGAAACTCTGGCCAGGATGTACATCAAGAATCCGCCATACGTGGACAAAAACCACGATGAAGTTAGGGCTACGCCCATCGAGAACATCGTGGCCGCAAAGGAGCTATTGGAGCATAACCAGAGTCCAGCAGCCCTAGAGACAGCGGTTAAACTGATGACCAAAGCATTAGTGCAGCAGGAAAAGGCTACGTCGTCACGGCGGCTCGAATCCGATCCTGCGCTATGCAGGTCCAGTACTGCGTCTAAAGCTCAGGGGGCTGGCAATAATGGTGGTCGTCCTGACAACGAATCTCATACCGGATCCTCGGAGATCCGAAGAAGAGAAGCTCGCAATCGGAGACACGCCATCCCAATATCCTCCGATGACGACAAACCACATGGCAAAGGCCCACAGAGAAATCCATCGCCACCCCGCAAGAATTACCCGGCTTATGGATACCAACAAACCACTCCTGCTCCTCGCCATAAGACCAACATGCCGCCACCAAAGCATAAGACGTTCGAAGTCCCTAAGGGAGGAATCGTCATACGCGACAATGATGGCAAACGAGGACGAAGCCGTGACGCTGGACGCAGAGACGATTCGCCACGACGGGAAAACAGCAGGGATGGCAGATCCAAGAGAAGGGACCGGTCTCGCCATGACGACGGCGCGCATCGTGACGGTGACAAGGATAAGCATCGCTCCACTCGCCGCCACGATGACAAAGGGCAAGGCTCCCGCCGCCATGACGATGACCCATCACGAAGAACGGATGGAAGTCGTAGCTGCAGAGAACAGTCGCAGGACGGCGAAAGTAAGCGCAGACACGACCCTTCGCCATCCCCACCAGGGAGCCCTCATGGCGGTGGTGGCGGTGGCGGCGGGCCAGCAAGGTCGCGCAACTCTCGCAAGGATCCGCCGGACCAGAAGCCCTACGACGCCCGTACCCATCTAAACGAGATTGCCAAGTCTCAAACGGCCTTCTTCCTCGGCCCAAAGTGCTTTGGACCATGGATTCGTGATGAGCCCATCCCGTATGGGTTCAAAATCGAGAAAAATATCCGCCAGTACAATGGAGTCGATAGGCCTTTGACCTGGCTACAAGACTACTTCAACGCAGTACAATTCGCCGGGGGATCTCCCAATGTCGCTGTCCGCTATTTGCCCCTGATGCTATCCGGCACTGCGAGGCAGTGGATCAATGACCTGGCAGAAAACTCCATCCAAACCTGGTTCGATATGCAAACTGCGTTCACGGAAAATTTCGAGGGGACTTACAGGAGACCCCACAACATTGGTGACCTCCAACGGTGCCGACGAGCCGACGATGAGACCTCCCGAACTTTCCTCGCACGATGGCTGGATATGAAGAACTCCTGTGAAGGGGTTACTGACGAATCTGCCATCCTCGCGTTTATTGACAGTTTGGAGAGAGGCCAACTGCTCCGCCATCGCCTGTTGCGGGAAAGGAACGAAGGGAAACTGACCCTAAATTCCATGATCACCATCGCAAGCAACTACGCGGCCGCCGACGACGACGCCCGCGAATCTCTGAAGGCTTCCGCCATCCAGAACACTGGAAAGCGGAATAGCAGCAATAAACGGAAGAATCCGCCAGAAGAGCAGCAGGCTCCGGATATGGTGGCCACAACCTTCGCTGACAAGGGTCAAAGCAACCAGCGCGGCAGGGGACGCGGAGGTGGCGGTGGCCAGCCGCGGAGTTCTGCAACTCCCGCTTCGGCGCCATCCGCCCCCGTGTCCTACGATGAATACCGCGATATGCCATGTTTTGCCCATCGTGACGCGTCGGGAAAATGCAACCACACCAACCGGAACTGCAAGTTTGTCAACGATCTCAAGGCGGATCAAGAAGCTGGCTTCAAGCGCAGCCGGCGACAACGGCCTCGTGGCAAAGGAAAAGCGGATAAAGACAAGGAGTCTAGGGATGGCAGTGATATGGATGAAGACCCTGCGCCCAAACCCGCCGAAAAGGCAGAGGGTGGTGCTGGCAAGGGTAACCCAATCAAGGACAAAAAAGGTGCCTTTCACACATTCCTTGGACCCCCCATGGCTAAGGCACAAAGAGCTGCTATGCGCTCCCTTAATGCCACCGTGCCAAAAATCCGCCAGTACGTCCGATGGTCCGAAGTACCGGTGCACTGGAGCCGCGATGATCATCCAGAGCACATCCCAGATGGCTATTACGCCATGGTGGTATGCCCTATAATCCATGGCTACGAGTTCTCCAAATGCTTAATGGATGGCGGGAGCAGCCTGAACATCATGTACGTGGAAACGCTGACAAAGCTCGGCCTCACCAAGACCCAACTCCGCCATAGCGCGGTCACCTTTTATGGGGTGGTTCCCGGTCGCCAGGCCAAGTCCCTCGGGTCCATCACGCTCAAGGTTGCCTTCGGTAGTGAGGATAACTACAGAGAAGAGCCCATAACCTTCGAGGTGGTCCCGTTCAAAAGCACTTACCACGTGATCTTCGGGCGCCCAGCCTTCCACAACTTTCACGCAAGGCCATGCTACATCTACAATCAACTGAAGATGCCAGGACCGGATGGCATAATCACCGTTTATGGCAGCTTCAGAAAGGCAAAGGAGTGCGAGGGAGGAGAAGCCGCCTTCGCGGAAGCAGTGTTCTTCGGTGAGGAGTTCAAAGAAATCCACACCGCTACGGACCCTGCGGAGATGCCGGCATCCAAGCAGGAGATTTCCGTCTCCCCGCCCACCTTCAAGCCCACAGTCGATACAAAACAGGTGGAACTTGTCGCTGGCGACGCCGCCAAGACCACCGCCATTGGGACAAATTTGTCCCCCGCATAGGAAAGCGCGCTCGTCGAGTTCCTCCGTGAGAACCGGGACATCTTCGCATGGCAGCCATCTGACATGACGGGTGTACCCAGGGAACTCGCCGAGCACGCTCTGCAGATAATTCCTGGCTCAAAGCCAGTAAGACAAGCCATGAGACGCTTTGGA
The DNA here is from genome assembly GCA_007115705.1 of Dactylis glomerata. Lineage (NCBI taxonomy): Eukaryota > Viridiplantae > Streptophyta > Magnoliopsida > Poales > Poaceae > Dactylis > Dactylis glomerata. The sequence continues at coordinate 7,323,502 of QXEO01000734.1, forward strand.
GATGAAAAACGCTGCGCCATAGCAAAGGAAATTTCCAAGCTGTTGAAAGCAGGCTTCATCAAGGAAGTGATACATACCAAGTGGGTGGCGAATCCGGTGCTAGTTCCTAAGAAAAACACAAAAGTTCTGCGCATGTGTGTAGATTACACTGGCCTGAACAAAGCATGTCCAAAAGACCCTTTTCCCTTGCCTCGCATTGACCAAGTCATTGACTCGACGGCGGGATCGGAGCTACTATGTTTCTTAGATGCCTACTCCGGATACCACCAGATCAAGATGAAAAAGTCCGATCAGCTCGCTACGTCGTTCGTAACACCTTATGGCACATATTGCTATGTCACAATGCCATTCGGTCTGAAAAACGCAGGAGCAACGTATCAGCGCACTATGCAAAAGTGCCTGGCGGATCAAATCGGACGAAACATCCATGCATACGTGGACGACATCGCAGTCATGTCCAAGAAGCAAGATGGCCTTATAGCGGATTTGCAAGAGACCTTTGACAATCTCAGGAAGTACAACATGATGCTCAACCCAACGAAGTGCGTCTTTGGGGTCCCAGCTGGACAACTCCTAGGATTCATCGTCTCCCACCGCGGAATTGAGGTTAACCCGGAGAGGATCAAGGCAATCCTCGACATCTCCCGGCCCATCGACCTAAAAGACGTGCAGCGACTCACAGGCTGCGTGGCAGCAGTGAGCAGATTCATCAGTCGTCTTGGCGAGAAGGCTTTGCCACTCTACAAGCTGATGAAGAAATCAGACGAATTCGTCTGGACCGACGAGGCAGACGCTGCACTTAAGGATCTGAAGAGAGTGTTATCCACTGCACCAGTCCTAGCGGCTCTCGAAGACCAGGAACCCATGTTACTATACATGGCGGCAACCAATAGGGTGGTCAACATCGTCATGGTGGTAGAACGTAAGGAAGAAGCGCAGGAGTATGGCGTACAGAGACCAGTCTACTATGTCAGCGAGGTCCTGACGGAATCCAAGCAGCGCTACCCTCACTACCAAAAATTGGCATACGGAGTTTTCCTAGCTTCTCGTAAGTTAAGGCATTACTTCTATGACCATAAGATCACAGTGGTGAGCAAAGCCCCACTGAAGGACATCATCAACAACAGCGACGCAACAGGACGAGTTGCGAAGTGGGGCATTGAATTGGCCTCTTTCGACATCGGCTACAAGCCTCGCACCGCCATCAAGTCTCAGGCTTTGGCGGAGTTTATGGCGGATTGGAAGGAAGCGCAGGAAACTACGCCCGTCCCAGAACCAGAGCATTGGGTGATGCACTTTGATGGCTCAAAGTTGCTACACGGCTCGGGGGCTGGAGTGACGCTCAAATCTCCTAAGGGAGATGAGCTAAGCTACGTTCTCCAGATTCACTTCCCCACCACCAACAACATCGCGGAATATGAAGCGCTACTACATGGGCTACGTTTCGCAAAGGAGATCGGCGTACAACACATCATGTGCTGTGGAGACTCTGACCTTGTGGCTCAGCAGGTGGCTGGCACATATAAGGCTCGGAACGAAGTCATGGCGGCATACAGAGATGAAGTGGACGAGATGGCCAAAAGTTTCCTCGGCTACGACATAAAGCACGTACGACAAGAAGATAACATGGCGGCCGATACCTTGTCCAAACTGGGATCCACCCGCAAGGCAGTTCCGCCAGGCGTATTCCTCGAGCATCTGCGCGTACCATCAGTTAAGATGGTGGATCCAGAAAATCCGGAGATAGCGAGCTCCCCTGTTATGGCGGTTTTGCCTAGCAATCCGCCATGGGCAGAGCCCTTCCTGGAGTATCTGACGAACAAGAAGCTTCCCGAAGACGAAGTCCAGAAAAGACAAATCGAGCGAAGAGTCAAAGCGTACACCATCATAGATGGCCAACTCTACAAACGGAGCACCTCGGGAGTTTTCATGAAGTGCATATCCCAAGTGGATGGAATCGAAATACTAAGAGAGATCCACGAAGGCGAATGTGGCCATCACGCCGCCGCCAGATCCCTAGTAGCAAAAGCATTCCGCCATGGGTTCTACTGGCCAACAGCCAAGGCAGATGCAGACCGCATCGTGGAGCTCTGCCATGGTTGCCAGATGTACTCCAAGCAGACCCATATGACCGCCACAGCACTGCATACGATCCCTATAACTTGGCCTTTTGCAGTCTGGGGGCTGGACATGGTGGGTCCGCTAAAAACAGCGCCTTCGGGATTTACGCACCTTTTGGTAGCGGTAGACAAATTCACGAAGTGGGTGGAAGCTAAGCCCATCAGAAAACTTGATGGCAAAACCGCCCTAAAGTTTGTCAAGGACATTGTGGTCAGATTCGGCATCCCACACAGCATCATCACCGATAATGGCACAAACTTGTCTCAGGGAGAAGTTGAAGAATACTGCCATCACAACGGAATCCGCCTTGACCTAGCATCTGTGGCACATCCACAGTCTAATGGCCAAGTTGAGCGGACCAATGGACTAATCATGTCAGGGATCAAGCCACGCCTAGAAGCACCGCTACATAGAGCAGCTGGAGCCTGGGCAGAGGAGTTGCCATCTGTACTGTGGAGTCTACGGACCACGCCAAATAGATCAACCGGCCTTACCCCTTTCTTCTTAGTCTACGGAGCAGAGGCAATCTTGCCAAGTGATGTTCAGTATGATTCTCCAAGAGTCGAGGCCTATAAGGAAGAAGATGCAGAAGCGTCCAGACAACTATCTGTGGACCTGCTGGAAGAAGAGCGCGACCAAGCAGCCCAGAGATCCGCCATCTACCAGCAGAATCTCCGCCGCTATCACAGCAGGCGAGTTCGCCAACGCTCGTTCAAAGAGGGCGACCTGGTGCTACGCCTCAAGCAGCAGAAGTCCCATAAGCTATCCCCGCCTTGGGAAGGACCCTTCGTCATCAGCAAAGCTCTACTGAATGGTTCCTACTACCTCGTTGATATTCGCGAGCTAGATAAGCGACCAAGTAAGAAGCGCAAACGAAGAGACCCTGACGATATCTACGACGAGACAGATCGTCCATGGAACATCGCACAGCTACGTCCTTTCTACACTTAGCAATTTTCTAGCTTTGTAACAGGCACTTCTATATGATCAATGAAATAAAGCATTTGGTTCACTCTTGATTTTTTCTGAGTCTTTTACCTCCTTTATTGTTCATTTAGATCGTATAGAACCTTTTTGCGCAATTGTGCTCTGCACTTGCGTCTCTTTTAAATCCGCCATAAGCGGTCCGCGTAGCTTTTTTATGTTTTGATCTTCATTCGATGTTCTCTGTGTGGATTCCAGAGTAGTGACTTTTTGACGATCCAAGCCGCCATCTGCTCAGGGTTCTGGACGGTTGCTATTAAGTATCGTCGCCCTAGCGGATTGTTCGTGCGAAGATTTCGCCATCTCACGAAAAGTCAAGCACAGAGAGCCGGATGGCGGATCGCATAATCCTACGCGTGAAAAATTTTAAGTGTTGTTTTTTGGGCATGGCAAAAACTGCAAGTTGCATAAAACTAGGCCTGGCAGTTTCTTCGCGCAATTAAAACCACTTCATAAAAAACAAACTGCAGAAGTTCACGAGCATTCTACTGATCCGCCACAAGCAGATCAGTCACAGTGCAGACACATCACACGCAGTTTAAGTTTAAGATTACAGACCCACTCAGGGGCCGAATTGATGCAAAGTAATTTTTCCTGCCATGTTGCAGGGCACATCTCAAGAGGATGGCGGAATCTTGGAGGACACCTCATCCCCACCATCACCACCTGCAGTTGCCGCGGAGGCGGATGCCGAAGCCTGGCTTGGCAACCCTGGCAGCTCGTATGCTTCATAGTATATGTTCAACTGAGTGCCAAGGGCACACAGTTGATCGTATCCAAGCACGCTCTGCCGGATGGCGGCCTCGTCCACCGGCGCGCCGTCCTCGCCGCTCTCAGGGATGCCGGAGGTGAGCTGGTCCAAGTCCATCTCGGGATAATGGGCCTTCGCCAAGGTTAGCGCTGTTCTGGCACCACCCCGAGCAGAGGATAGCTTCCAGTCCGCCACTAGCCCTGGCACCAGCAGCAGCTTCTGCGTGAGCGCAATGGCGGAAAGGTTGGAAGAACCCGCTATCTGCAGGCTCCCGCACGCTTGGCGACCAGCGCTGAGAAGGCCATCAAGCTCCTTCCTCGCTGCGTCAGTGGCCATGCGCAAGCCTTCAGTGGTGTCCACCTCGCTTTGCCCCAAGGAAGCTGCATGGCGGAAAAAAGAAGATGTGTCACGAACTGCATAGCAGAAATTGAAAAATTTACGCTATAAGAAGAAGTGGTACCTAGCAAGTTGTCCTGGAAGTGATGGAGGAGCTCGTTAAAGCCTTCGCGCCGCTTCTCAAAGTCAGCGGCGGCTTTGCGGAGATCCGCTATCTCCTTGTCCTTCTTCTTGCCCTGGTTCTCCTGGTCCTTCAGCTGCCTCTCGAGGGTGGCGTTTTCAGCCAGCGATTTCCGGAGCTGTTCATTCAGCCCATCCATCGCAATGGCGTGGCCTTTCTTCATTCCCCCGAGTGTGGATTTGAGCTTGGCAGTGTCTGCATGGCGGAATCTTGTCAGTTCAGCGTTTGATCGAATAAGCATAAAGGAAACTTAAGGAAGATTACCGCTATTCTCAAGCTGCTGCTGCAAATCCGCCACAAGAGCGCTTTTCTCCGCCAGCTCCTTCTCCTATGAGCTGACGACCTGGACCAGGTCCTCCACCACCTTCTTGTAGTTCTGGCAAAATTTGAAGTGTTAGTCACTCTTAGAGCATCATGATGGATAAAATCCGCCATGACGCTCGGGGGCTACTCATGTTGATTTTTTAGTCACTCTTAGAGCATCCCGATGAAGGATTATCCGCCATGATGCTCGGGGGCTACTTATGCTGATTTTTTCTCCTAAGAGCTTTATGCCGGATAATAATCCGCCATAACGCTCGGGGGCTACTCAGTATGAAAATTTAAAGTTCTCTATAGAGTACTGGGTGAACTACCAGCGCTCGAGGGCTAAGCTATTCAAAAACTTACAGAAGTCAATCTTGAACCCCCATAGCGGATCGTGTCTGCAATCCGCCATGGCGCTCGGGGGCTACTGGGAGTACATACCTTCTTCATAGTCGATGTTTTCTCAACAAAAGCGGCAATGCCGCTGGACAGCTGGTTGCTAGCATCTTCCTGGCTCGAAATAAGATTGATGACCTCAAGCTGCTTTTGCCTCCAGTATAAGCTGCCCCCAGATGGAGTATCCGCCACCTGACCTTGAGAGCCAGAAGCCTTTTCGCTTTGGACGACATCATTAGCTGCAGCTTTAGTCGTTGGGTTGATTTCTGGCATTGGGTCAAACTGACCACCAGCATCCTCCATATCAATATCGATACGAACGGAGGGAGTTGGTGCATCAGGGGTGAGCGGGATAGTCGCAGGGGAGGGCTTGGCTCGCTTGGAGGACGGCTCCTTGATAGTTGGCTTCTTTCTTCTAAGAGAAAAGGAATTAGAAATGGAAAGCAGTAAAACAATGAAAAAAGGGTGTCCAAAGGTTACCTTGACTTGGGCAGATTGATGGTAGCGGTACTCTCGGATGGCGTTTCAAGCTCCGCCCTGCGTTGAGCTTCGAAACAACGGGAATCAGCAGATTTCCCGCCACCTCCGCGAGTTTTCCCGCTACCGCCCCGTTTCTTGGAAACCGCCTTCTCTTGGGTCGTATGGGCTGTATCTTCAACATTCCCCGCCATCTCCTCCTTGTTTCCGCTAGAATGAACTACTTCTTCCTTAGCGGCAGATTTGAGGTTGGAGCGGCGAAGGGGATGGGCAAAGTGAGCAGAGCCAAGCGATTTGAGCTGGTAATAAGACAAATGTTATGTCCTATAAAATATAAATATACTGTACAGTATTATGGCGGAAAGGAAATTTACCGGAGGACAGGTGCCATTCTCGAACATAGCCATGCTGAACTTCAAAGGTTTCTTCCTGGGAGACTTCATCAGAGAACGGATGCGCTTCTCAACCACTTTAGGGTCAAGCTCCTGATCCGAGCAACGCATGCCATCATTTGCACCAGTATACTCGTGCATTAGGCGATCGCGGTGTTGCAGTGGTTGAATTCGCGGGATATCCAGCAGTTGATGGTGTCGATTCCCTTCAAGCCATCCACAGATAGCTTGGCAATCCGCCGAGCCAGGAGCTTGACATAGGGAGTGGCGGTTTCGTCATTGACAGCTGTCCAGGTGTCGCGGGATTCAGCAGCGACGTTCTTGAATGGAGGAAGGCCGCGGGCTTGAGATGGCGCAGGCTTGTCCGCCATGTAGAACCAAGACCCTCTCCATCCGATGGCGGAGTCCAGTGGCATGATGAAAGGGTATTCTTTCGACCTGCGTGGAAGGAAGCAAACAGTTCCGCAGGTTCGAAGAGATCCGTCGTCTTCATAATTGGCATGCACGGAGAAAAAGAGTTGGAAGAGGTCTACCCTGGGGCAGATCCCGAGGTATCCCTCGCACAAAGCTGCATAACCCGCCACAGACACCAAGCTGTTTGGTGATATGTGGTGGAGCTGCAGTCCATAGTACTTCAGAAGATTTGTGAAGAAAAGAGATGGAGGCATACTGAGACCCCTCTCCACGTGGAATTTGAGCATCACAATCTCGGAGGGGTTAGGAAGAGGCACTGGGGCCTTGAAGTCAGTCCGCCATCCGGATTCAGCTTGAGGAGCTACGGTGCCCTCGCTTTCCATGGCCTTGACGTCAGAATCCTTAACATGGGATTTCTGCCAGTACCCATGGAGGTTCTGGGGGATCTGTTCTTCTTCGCCCTCTGTTTCCTCCTCCTCAGCTTCGCCATCCGCTGCGGGGTCATCTGGGTTTACACCCGCCATCTCCTCCTCAGCTTCAGACATATTGTCCTCTGGGTCCAAATCCGCCATTCCAGAATGATCTCCCTGGACTGACTGTTGCAGAGGAGAGTCTTCCTCCTCAGCATCGGAATAATGGCGGGCAGGTGATCCGGAGCTCATGGTGTCGGGTGAAGTGGTCCGGCGAAAAACGCTACCGGCGGCGAGGTCTTCCGCGGTGGCTCGTCGGAGATCACGAAGCTCTCGTGGCGGCGCTGAAGAGAGAGAGTGCGACGGGGGAGAATGAAGGGGTGACCGGCCGGGGGTGAGAGGCCGGGGTATATATAGACCCCGGGCCTCGAGATTCGTGCCCGCCATCACCACCGCTCATCCTGATCGCAGAAACCCTAATCTGGCGACACGTGTTCAAGGGTAAAAAAGTAACTTGTTGAATCTTGCCCTAGAAGGAACTGTGTGCCGAAATTTATGGCGGATTTTAACGGTATGATCCACTGGATCCCGAAAATCTCGCTAGAGATAACTACGTCGCTTGATCCGTTATTTACGGCGGATTGATAGATGGAAGAATGAACCTCAAGATAACCGCCATCCCAGTGAAGAAGAGCTATGGCGGAAATGACTTATCAAGTATAAGCATGGCGGATGTAAATGGTGATCTTGAAGTTCCCTGGGGGCTACTGTTGGGGATATACCAAATAGGTATACCAGCGACGTAGTCCTAAATCAGCAAGCCAGGGTGGCCCATCAGGGGTGGTATGGCGGATTCGCCATACCGGGCGGCCCAGTTGCTGAAGTTGGCACGACGGTACCAGACGCAGGCGCTTATGGCGGATCCGGAGACAGGCCCATGGCGGGCTACTAGCAGCGGGCTTATGGCGGATCCGCATGACGGCCCATGGCGGATGACCTTGTAGCGTACGCGCAGGACTTAGTCTAGGATTCCAAGTTGTATCCGCTCCGGTACCAACGTGTAGCCCACGCCAGGCGCCTTTATAAGCCCGGCGTGGAGCAGCCCTTGAGGCAATCAGACCAATCTTACGGCCAATCGCATAGCGAAACAGCCAACCTCATCATTGTAACCGAGCACTTGTTGCCTTATAGTGAATTATAGCAGCACGTAGGGTCTCGCCACCGTTGCGGGATCCGAAGCTAGGTAAACTCGTGCTACCACCATCCTGGATCGCTCCTCCGTGTTCACCCCTTCCACAAACCGCCATATCCCTACCCCTATGGCAGATCTGTTGACGAAACCACGACAGTACATGTAGAACAACAACCAACAATACTAATCCAGACCAAGCTAAGCATAATGCACACATGGGATCAAAAATACATAGCAAACCAACAGGGTTGGAGATATTGGGATTACCTCATCGCCCTAGTTGATGGTGATGCCTTCATGGAACCAAGTAGCATAACACAAAGATAGTGGCATTCTCTCCGACAACCCTGAACAGGCTATGTTTTGGACGACTAGTGATGAGGGGTTAACTCGACAAATGTCCTAGATGAAGGACTTAGGATCGAGGAGATAGGGCGTTGGATGAACTCGAAGGTGAAATCAGTCAAACAAGGTGGCTATGAAAGTAAACATGGACGTAGAACCTGGCTTGCTTTAAATCTGTCCCACACCGTCCCCTCCTGGCCCCTATATATAGGTGGCCAGGTCTCAAGGATCGGGTGGGATCCGATACAGATTACAATATCGACATACGACATGAACTCGTATTTCGACTAGTATTACAATTGGTCCTAGCTTAACGGGACTCAAGGGTACTCAACTGACGGGCTCTATTATCTATACCCTTGTCAGTAGCCCCTGAGATTCTACCAGAATTGCAGATTTAGATTGAATCTCTAATCTTTAAATCTTCGACTTGATCAATTCTTCGACTTCTTCATATCTTCAAATCTTCGACTTGGTCTGTCGACTTATTTTCATTATAATACCTTGCAAAGGGTTTTGATGAACAAGCCTGACAACTCTGACGGATCAAGAGGCCAGTTAACTGCCAGAACAGATACTTGTCACCTACTTAAAATTCAATCCCCTTGGACTTAAATTCGGGAAACCGGTTAAACTTCTCTTTTGCCGCATTTAGGACTTACAAAGAATGAATCCCAGTGGTTCTCAGGGTACCCAGTACGTTCACCAGGATTTTTCTTCGTGTCGTAGACATGGATACATACCATCAGAGCGCATCCATGTGCGTATATCGGGCCACACAGGACGGATCCTGGGGTCTTACCTTCATGATATATTTCAACCACGGCATTCAAGTTTTGTTGCGATGACGCAACTCGAGAATTATATTTCGTAGCCTTGTTTGACTGAATCAATATACACAATTTTTCGAGTTATCCTTTATAACTTTTATGAATACCTCCCGATGGGAGTAATCAATGTTTATTTTTGTTGGCAATGTAGCCAAAGTTCTTTGCTCTTATCTTTTGTCGACTTCTTTCTATCGGGTGCGCGACAGTGCTCCCGATGGGAGTAGCCCCCGAGGCTATAGCCAAATTTTTTGGGTATAGGCTCAAGAGAATAGAAAAACTTGCTCCATACACTTCTTCTTGTATCATTTGTCGATTTTACTCACTTTTGAATGGATTTTTCCCCTGTGTTCGTTGCAAGCCCCTGAGTCGAAGACGAGGTAAACTTGTGCGTCTTGACAAATATTTTCTTATCCTCTGCTCCCTTCTCTCTTCTTCTTTTTTTTGTATGCGTCGCTTTTCTTGATACGCTAACTCCTCTGTGCTATTTGCACTGTAAAAAAATCCAAAAATTTACTCTGGGCCTTGCCACTCCAGGGGCCCATTAGCACATGCTTATAAATAAAGCACACTTTGACCATGATGAAAACCCTAACTTCTCCATCTTTCTTCGCCGCATCGTCTTCTCATCCCATCTAGGGTTTTTCATCTCTGACGCTTATCTCCCATGGCCGATGCAAGTGAATCTCGCTTAAACATCGACGCCCCGGTGGAGAAGCGGGGTCGCGGCCGCCCACGCGGTAGTAAGAATAAGACTACTGCTGCAGCCATGGTAGCATCGTCTTCTGCTCTGGTGAAGCGACACCCTGGCCGTCCGGCCGGGAGCAAGAATAAGCCCAAGGTGCCCTCTGCCGCACCAGGTCCAAGTTTTTCTTCCCCTGATGCTTCTTCTTCTTCGCCCATAATCTATTCTTTCTTCTGCATCTGCAACGCGTAGTGCCGCAAAATTCAGCGCCTGCCACTAAAATTTACCAAATTCATGGATGGGCGAGAACTGCGTGAAGCAGTTCTCCGTGAACACTCTGGTGGAGGAACCCCATACGTAGTGGAGGTGTGGTATGACGGCGCCGGTGAACAATTCTTCAAGGGAGGCTGGTCGCGATTTGCAGAGGATCATGACCTCCATCAGGGGTTCTTCATGACCTTTGATTTCCATGTTGGCACGTCGAAGTTCGACGTGAGAATCTACAACGGCACCCAGTGCCAGAAGGAGTACGAAGCCGAAGTGTAATTTCATTAGTACTCTCCTTTATGTAATCCAGTTGTTCCTCCTCGTGCTTATCTGTAATAAGAATCGTATCGGGATTATGTGTTTTATTAATAGACCATGGGAACGAATTATGGTTCCGAGGTGTGCGCATTAATATTTATCGGGTTCCTTTGAACCGTTTACGCCGCAGACGAAATGTCGGGTTGTAATCATCCTTGTAATGTGCCTCAGAAAATCACAAATATCGATAACTTATTAATATTATTTCGTACGACTTGAGGGTTTGAGCCCCCGAGTGTATAGTAAAATATTGTACACATATTGTCGACTTGGCCCAAGGAACCCGACCTATGGCCTCATGTTCTGGGTTCAGAGGGTCATAACTCGAAAGAACTCTTTATCGCCTATGTGTAGAACCGCCGTAGTTGCTCTGCATTCCACGGGTTACTCTCGTTTTTCCCTATTTTCTTGTCTCGTAGTCGATAAGCTCCTCCTGGTATCACTTCTGTGACTATGTAAGGTCCCACCCATGGGGACTCGAGTTTTCCATGTCCATCTTGTTTGAGTCGCAAAACTAGATTTCCCAACATGAAGGATCGTGGACGAACTCGACTACTGTGGTAGTTTCGCAGATTTTGCTGATATTGAGTGGCTCTGGCAAGCGCGACATCTCTTGCTTCATCAAGTGCATCGACATCATCCTGAAGTGCTTCTGTAGAAGCTGCCTCATCATATGTTGCGATTCTTGGAGCTTCATGAGTTATTTCGTCTGGGAGCACGGCTTCTGCGCCATGGACCAGAAAAAAGAGCGTTTCTTGAGTAGCTGCATTAGGCGTAGTTCGTAAACTCCATAGTACGGAGGGTAGCTCATCTACCCAAGCGTGCTTGGCTTTCTCGAGGGGTGCTAGCAGCCTTTTTTTTATCCCATTGCATATTAGGCCATTGGCTTTTTTGACTTGCCCATTTGACTTTGGATGCGCTACAGAGGCGAACTTCAATTTGATTCCCAGACTTTCACAATAGTTCTTGAGTTCTTTCGATGTGAAGTTTGTCCCATTATCTGTGATTATACTGTGTGGTACTCCGAAGCGAAAAAATATAGACTTGATGAAGTTAATCATGGCTGTAGAATCTTGGGTTGTCACTGGGGCTGCTTCTACCCACTTGGTGAATTTGCCGACTGCTACCAACATATAAACATGCCCTCCTGGCCAGGATTTGTGTATCTTCCCTACCATATCGAGACCCCATTGTGCAAAGGGCCAAGATAATGGTATTGGTTGCAACTCTGCTGCTGGCGCGTGCGGTCGAGACGCGAAACGTTGGCAAGCCTCGCACTTTCTTACTATGTCCTTCGTGTCCTCAATGGCTGTTAGCCAGTAAAATCCTGCACGAAAAGCTTTGGCTGCAATGGATCTGCTGCTAGTGTGATGGCCACATACTCCTGCGTGGATGTCTCTTAAGATCTCCTGCCCTTCTTGAGCGGTGACGCACCGTTGTAAGATGCCTGTTATACTTCTTTCGTATAATTTTCCTTGCAGGACGACGAAAGCCTTGGATCGTCGTATTATCCTTTTCGCCTGTACTGTATCTTCGGGTAGTGCTTTGTTTACCATATATGCCAAGTATGGTTGCATCCAAGTTTCCTCGATCATCATGACTTCTTTGGGTTCAGTTGTCCCGCTGCTACCAGCCCCCGAGCCTGTTGCTTGGTGCTGGGCCTGCTCTCCTATAGTCGAGACTTTGGTGCTTTTTATTGATCTCTCTATGATTTCCTCTAAAAAAACTCCTTGTGGTACGGGTAAACACTGGGACCTGATATTTGCTAAATTGTTGGCTTCCTCGTTGCTTGCTCTGCTGACATGCGAAACTTCGCATCCATCAAATATTCCTTCGAGATAATAATATAGATTCCTGTATGCTATCATATTGTCACTGATGGCATCACACTTGTTCATCACTTGTTGGACGACGATATTTGAATCTCCGAAAATTTTCAGTCAAGTTGCTCCACATGCTTTGGCCATTTTCATCCCATGATGCAGTGCCTCGTATTCGGCTTTGTTATTAGAAGCTTGAGGAAAACTCATCCTTAGCACATATTTCAACTTGTCGCCTTGTGGCGATATCAAGACTACTCATGCTCCTGCGCCTTGGACCCTTTTTGACCCATCGAAGTACATTGTCCAGACACTCGATAGATCTGGTGGTCCTGTATTTTGTAACTCTAGCCACTCTGCTGTAAAGTCTGGTAAGACTTGCGATTTGATTGCCTTTTGCTTTTCATACGTGATGTCCATGGGTGATAATTTAGTTCCCCATAAGGAGACACGCCCTGTTGCTGAAGGGTTGTTCAATATGTTGGATAGCGGTGCTTCGTTGACTACTATGATTGGGTGTACCACAAAATATTGCCGCAGTTTCTGCGCTGTTGTGAATACACTGTATGCAAGTTTCTGGTAGTGCGGGTACCTTTGCTTTGTTGGAGATAATACCTCGCTAACGAAATATACTAGCCGCTGAACTCCATGGGTTTTTCCTTCTTCACTTCTTTCGACTACCAAGACTGTGCTTACCACCTGATGTGTTGCTGCAATATAGAGTAATAATGGCTCCTTTTCCTTTGGTGCGACCAACACTGGCGGTGTAGAAAGCACTTTTTTCAGTTGTGCAAAATCTATGTCTGCTTCTTCTGTTCATTCGAATTTATCGTCTGATTTTTTCATCAATGCATAGAAGGAAAGGGCTTTTTCCCCTAGTCTTGCGACGAATCGACTTAGTGCCGCAACACGTCCTGCGAGCTTCTGTGCATCGTGCAACTTTGTGGGCTTGCCCATTGTTAATATCGCCTGGATTTTTTCTGGATTTGCTTCTATTCCTCTCGCAGATACTAGGAACCCTAGGAGTTGTCCTGCAGATACCCCAAAAGAACATTTTGTCAGGTTGAGCTTGAGCTTGTACCTGTTTAAGTTGTCGAAGGTTTCTGCTAAATCACTGATTAAGGACTCCTCTTCTATTGTTGTAATGACCACGTCGTCGATGTAGACTTGGATGTTTCATCATATTTGACTTCCGAGGCAGTTTTGCATCATCCTCTGATAGGTTACTCCTGCGTTTTTTAGGCCAAAAGGCATGACTTGGTAGCAGAACACGCCGTAAGGTGTTATGAAAGCTGTTTTTTCCTCGTCTTCTTTCTTTAACTTTATCTGGTTGTAGCCAGAGTATGCATCCAGGAAGGAAAGCCTTGAGCATCCTGCTGTTGAGTCAATAATCTGATCAATGCGAGGTAGAGGGAAGGGATCCTTTGGACAATGCTTGTTGAGAGATGTGTAGTCGACACACACTCTTTGCACATCTGTGTTTTTCTTGGGGATTATAACTGGATTAGATACCCAAGTCGATGCTTTGATTTCTCGAATGAACCCTGCGTTTTCGAGTCTGTGTAGCTCGGATGCTATTGCTTTCCTTTTGGGTTCATCGAATCTCCTCAACGGTTGTTTGACTGGTTTCGCTTTTGGATCAACGTTTAGTGCGTGCTCGACGAGTTCCCTAGGAACCCCTGGCATATCCGAAGGACACCAGGCGAAGATTTCCCAGCGCTCATGGAGGAACTCGACGAGCGCGCTTTCCTATGCGGGATCTAGGTTTACTGCTATAGAGGTAGTCTTGTTCGGGTCCGTAGGGTGGACCTGGATTTTCTTCGAGTCCTGAGTTGCATCGAAAGCCTGATCTGGCAGGGATCGCCCGACGTCGGGTAGCACGTTGTGGTCGGTTTCGCCTTTTAGTCTCGCGTATTCTGCTGTCATGCCGAAGGTTTGCGCCAGTCTATTGAGTTCTTTGTCACAGGTGTTGGATACTTCAAAGCTGCCCTGCACCGTGATTGTTCCTTTGGGTCCTGGGATCTTGAGTGTAAGATACGCGTAATGAGGTACTGCCATAAATTTTGAAAATGCTGGGCGTCCCAGGATTGCATGATATTGTGAAGGCCAATCCATAACTTCGAACTCCAACTTTTCTCTGCGGTAATTGCTGCTGCTGCCGAAACAAACATCGAGTTCTATCTTCCCGAGAGGGTAATTTGCGCTTCCTGGTACTATTCCGTGGAAAGAACAATCTGTTGGCTTTAGACTTTCCAGTGAGATGCACATTGCCCTCAAAGTTCTTGCATATATCAGGTTTATGCCGCTTCCTGCATCCATGAATACTCTCCCGATGTCATATCCCCCTATTTGCGCCTTTAGTACCATTGGTGCGTGCCCTAGCCTGGGAACTTTCCTTGGGTGGTCTGCTTTGCTAAATCTAACCGGTTGATTGGACCACTTTAGATACTCTGTAGTAGCTGGCGGTGTTGATATTGCTAGGTTGACCTGTCTGGATATGCTCTTTCTTTCTTTCTTTGACTTTGGCACTGGTTGAATCATTGCTGATATATATACCTTTGACTCCAGTTGTTTTGCGAGTCGCTGCATTTGATATCCCTGACTCGTGCTTTTTCCTCCTTGTTGTATTCCTTGGCTTGAATCCATGGCACTTTGCAACCTTAAGAAGGTTCTGCAATCCTTCATCTGATGGTTGGAGACTCTTTTCCCGTTCAGGTACGCATAATGGATGCGACAAGGACCATATAACATGTCTTCTGCCGAGGGACCCGGGTACCTTGATTTCTCCTTTCCCTTATTTTCCCTGGCTTGAAACTCTTTGCTTTCGTAGTCTTCCTCATTCCTTCCGTTGTATCCCGCGGCTATTTGATTTCGCCTTCCCTGGTTGTCGCCGTTGCGGTATAGTCGCCTTTGCCTGCTTGATTTATCGACTTGACCGTCCCCTTTTGTTGTTATACGCGTCTTCTCCATCGGCAAATCTGTTGGCAACTTCCATTAGCTCAGATACTGTCCTTGGCCTTGTTCTCCCTATTTTTTCCACTAGGTCCAAACGACGAAGGCCACTCGAAAAAGCGTCTATTGCTCTTTCATCGGAGACGTCTTCTGCTGAATTTTTGATTACACTCCAGCATTGTATATATGAGCGTAGGGTTTTGTCTCTTTTCTATACGCACGATTTGACTTCCTCCAGTGATGCTGGTCACTTATATGTTGAGCAAAAATTTCTTGCGAATTGACTCCCTAACTCCCCCCAACTTCTGATGGAATCGTTGGGTAAGGTATTTAACCAGGACCGCGCTGCGCCGGTGAGGTGTAACTGCAGACTTTGCATGGCTATTGCTCTTGTTCCTCCGAGTATCTGTACTGCTTGCAGGTAATCTGACAGCCATAGAATAGGCTCCTGCGACCCATCATACTTTTCTTGATCATGTGGCAGTTTGAAACCTTTGGGTACTCGCGTTTTGAGAACCCTACGGGTAAAACATAACGCGCCCATCTCTTTTTCATCGTCTTCATAGTTTTTCTCTCTCCACGCATAGCGCGAGTTGTTTACTCGTGCTTGTGCTATTATGTTCCTTGCGTCCTCCTTCCTTTTTTGTTGCTTCTCGTCTTCTGATGAATCATTGGGTTTGTTTCGCGAGGATTTGCGTTTGAATTTTTCTTTTCGCCTTTCTTTTCCACGTGTCACTTTTCCCTCTGGAAGTTTTTCCATTAGCTTGTCTTCTACCAACCCGAGACTTCGTATTGCAGCTTGATGCATGTGCTCTCGTGGGTCCCCAGGCTCTAGTTGTGTGGTTAGTAGGTACGCCTGTGCTGCTACCAACGCTGCTTCTGGTGTTTCTTGAACAAAATCTTCTTCCTCTTCTGACTGCTGCGGGCTTTGACTTTTCGCGTAACTCTCCTCTCTTATCTGTGCTGTTATCCTCCTGTTGTGCTTTGGGTCTATTTGTCTCTCCATGCTGGACTCTGATAAATTGCTATATTCACTCCAATATCCTTCACTTGGTGTACTGTTGTAACCTGGGCTTCTCATGATCATGTCTCTTTCCTGTCTTAACTTCTTTTTGCGCTGGTGTAGCGCGTATTGGTATCCCATTAAAACTTCTCTTCTTGAATCTGCGGGTACATCAGTCCCGTGGTTGACAGCTGTCATGATCATTCTCCACTCTCCAGCCGAGACATGCACTTCCTTCTCTTTCTTGCAATTGCTCCTTATCTTGTCGACTTGCATGTCGACCTCCTTGTTGCCAGTGTGATTGTTTTCTTCTTCTACTGCTTTAGTTATGATAACACATAATTGGTGTATGCTCCTGGAGACGCCGCTGCTTCTGCTGGCGATATCCCTTGATTTGTCCACTTCTACTTCCACCATGGTCTTTTGCCCGGTTTCGTCGGGTTCCTCTAATTTTTCCTGCAAATTTTTTGTTGCTGCTAAGCTGACTGGCGAGTTTGCCTCGCTAGAAGAGCCTACAAATGATCCTGATGCTGTCATCCTCTCTGTTTTGCCTGCCGACGGAACTGATTTCGTTGGATCCGAAAGGCGAGTTGAACCCGAAGGTCCGATGTAGAAGCTTAGACTTCCGAACGTCAATTCCATCTCTTGATTTTCGTTGACTTCTGGATTGCTATTGGCTGAAAGCGAAAAAGCCGTCAAATTCATGATTCCAACGCCCAGAGTCCCCACGGTCGGCACCAATTAACGAGGGGTTAACTCGACAAATGTCCTAGATCAAGGACTTAGGATCGGGGAGATAGGGCGTCGGATGAACTCGAAGGTAAAATTAGTCAAACAAGGTGGCTATGAAAGTAAACATGGGCGTAGAACCTGGCTTGCTATCAATCTGTCCCACACCGTCCCCTCCTGGCCCCTATATATAGGTGGCCAGGTGACAAGGGTATAGATAATAGAGCCCGTTAGTTGAGTACCTCTGAGGCCCGTTAAGATAGGCCCAATTGTAATACTAGTCGAAATACGAGTTCATATCGTATGTCGATATTGTAATTTGTATCGGATCCCACCCGATCCTTGAAACCTGGCCACCTATATATAGGGGCCAGGAGGGGATGGTGTGGGACAGATTGAAAGCAAGCCAGGTTCTACACCCATGTTTTCTTTCATAGCCACCTTGTTTGACTGAGTTTACCTTCGAGTTCATCCGACGCCCTGTCTCCCCGATCCTAAGTCCTTCATCTAGGACATTTATCGAGTTAACCCCTCGTCAATTGGCGCCGACCGTGGGGACTCTGGGCGTTGGAATCATGAATTCGACGGCTTTTTTGCTTTTAGCCAATGGCAACCCAGAAGTCGACGAAAATCAAGAGATGGAATTAACATTCGGAAGTCTAAGCTTCTACATCGGACCTTCGGGATCAACCCGCCTTTCGGATCCAACAAAATCAGTTCCATCGGCGGGCAAAGCAGAGAGGATGATGGCATCTGGATCATCTGTAGGCTCTTCTAGCGAGGCAAACTTACCAGTCAGCTTAGCAGCAACAGAAAATTTGCTGGGAAAATTAGAGGAACCTGAAGAAATCGGGCAAGAGACCATTGTGGAAGAAGCAGTGAACAAATCAAGGGATATCACCAGCAGAAGCAGCTGTGTCTCCAGGAGCATACATCAATTATGCGTTATTGCTAGCGCGTAGTTGACGTGGAAGAATATAGTTGATGTAGGAGCTTCTTCTTCTTCAAGTCCCCGGCAACGGCGCCAAAAAATTAGCTTGATGCGTGGTGAATGACCAGCCCGTTGGGAACCCCAAGAGGAAGGTGTGATGAGTATAGCAGCTAGTTTTCCCTCAGTTAAGAAACCAAGGTTTATCGTTCTTGGAGAGGAGAGACAAACGACTGAAGGTGATGCTTGCTAGTTTGCGACAGCTTCGGACAATTTATATATGGCGGCTCGTCCAAGCTTTGCTTGCTAGCTGCAACGTGGAACCTGCACATAACACAACCAAGTACTTCGTTCCCAACTTGCGATGAGGTTGTCAATCTCACCGGTTTGCTTGAAACAAAGGTTATGAGCATATCGAGTGGAAAATAATAGAGTATGCGAGTAAAGTAAACAGTGCGAGTAAAGTAAACAGTGCGAGTAAAGTAAACAGTTGATAGCTATATGATGGAAATAAGACCGGGATCCACAGTTCACTAGTAGTGTCTCTCCATAAGATAAATAACACATGCTGGGTAAACAAATTACAGTTGGGCAATGGATAGAATAAAGATAAACGTGATATGTCAAGAAGATCACTATGAGATTTACTCTGGGCATTACAACAAAATACATAGACCGCCATCCAACTGCATCTATGACTAATAATCCACTTGTGGTGAATCAATCCGAGAACTCCACAAGTATTAAGTTGCGAACAACAGATAATTGCATTAAGCAAAGTGTGTAATGTAAACAAAGCATATGCCCTTGAGCATATGAATGTTGTTTTCTCCCTAGTAGCAACAGCACATCTACAACCTTAGAGGTTTCTGTCACTCCCTCAGGTTAAATAGAGGCATGAACCCACTATCGAGCATAAATACCCCCTCTTGGAGTCACTAGCAACTACTCGGCCAAGATAGCTACTAACAACGGAGAGCATGCAAGATCATAAACAACATGGAGATAACAAAAGATAATATTCAGTGCAACAACTTAATCATAAATACCAATATTCATCGGATCCCAACAAACCAAACATGTAGAATTACATAACGGTGATCTCAATCATGTAGGGCAGCTCATGAGATCTAAACATGAAGCACATGGTGGAGGAGACAACCATCTAGCTACTACTATGGACCCATGGTCCAAGGTAGACTACTCACTCATCGCTCCGGAGGCAAGCATGGCGATGAAGAAGACCTCCGGTGGCGATTCCCCTCTCTGGCAGGGTGCCGGGAAGAGCTTCTGGACCCTCCCGATCTTCGGGTCGACGGCGGCGGCGGATCGCGATGTGTTCTGGAAAAGTGATCGGGTACTTAGGTTTTTTCCGTCGGGGGGTCTTTATAGGCGAAGGGGCGATGTCAGAGGAGGGGCCAGGCCCCCTCACACCATGGCGGCGCGGCCAGGCCCCTGGCCGCACCAGCCTGGCATGTGGGGCCCTGGTGGCCCCCCTCCTACTCTCCTTCGGATCTCTGGAAGCTTCCGGGTAAAATAAGACTTCAGGAACTTATTTCGTCCAATTCCGAGAATATTTCCTGTGTATCACTTCTGAAACACAAAAACAGCAGAAAACAGGGAACTGGCACTGTGGCAACTCGTTAATAGGTTAGTTCTGGAAAATGCATAAAAGTGCCACGAAGTGTAACGAAACATTAGGCAAATGGTATAAAAACAAGCATGGAGCATCAAAAATTATAGATACGTTGGAGACGTATCAAGCATCCCCAAGCTTAACTCCTGCTCATCCTCGAGTAGGTAAGTGATAACAAAAGAATAATTTTTGAGGTGACATGCACCTACACAATCTTGATCATATATGTAAGCATTTGTGAGCTGGGATCATAAGAACTTAAAACATGGGCATGAAAGATATAATCTTGACAATAGAACTTAGCAACCATGTTGTAAACATGCAAATGAACACAAACAAAAGATCATGAAAATGAAACAATGAAAGTCAAACGTGTGTTCAAATCATAAGGAAAAATATACAAATGGTTTTTAGCTTGTCCTTCAAAGAGAGCAAAACATAAATGCATAGGACACCTTCAAGTTTAAGAGGGCGACTAGATACAAATAATTTGAGAACAAGTGAAACCAACAATATGAATCAATCAATGAACTTTGGGACAATGCATATTATACTAAGAATGACAACTATGCTCTCTTAATGGTGCATAAAGAAAGAAGGTGGTGACTCAACATAAAAGTAAAAGAAAGGCCCTTCGCAGAGGGAAGCAGTGATTGCAAGTTTTATAACCTTCAAAAATTATGGTACTTACCGGCTTTGAGCTCTCATTGCCCCCATCATAAGCATCTTGAATGGTTAAAGTTAATGCGAGAACAATTATGAAGCATATGCTTGACAAATCATAAGTTGAAAACCTCGTGTCCCGTGAATACGAGTACCCAAACCTCATGCTACTTTACTTAGAGTCCCAAGCAAGGCTCTTATCATTGTAAGTATATGCATATCATTGAGAACCGCCAATGGGGTACCTCCGTGCCCGATGACATGGAACAAGCCCACACCAAAATGACAGGAGAAGCAGACAATGAACACCTCGACATCTCTTTTATTTGCCTTTTGTTTAGCTTTTTATTGTGAGATGCGTCGTCGAATGTTCACCATGGGTATGCTGCAAATTTCCACCATGAATTATGCATGGCTTAGATTAGCGGCCCGGCGTTTCCCTAACACATATACAAACTCCATGATCCCCACAAGATTCCCAATTCATTTCACACCGCGGGCATCCATAAACAAAAGATCACAATATTAACTCAAATAAGAAGTACAATGTTGAAAACTTGCCCCATGACAGCATGGCTGGGCTAGAATCCAACTTACAACTTGCAAGCATAACAACTCAACATAAGAGACCACAATTTCAAATTTTTAAGAACAGGAAAAAGTAAAGTGTGCCTTCCGGTTCGTGAGAGCTTTACTGACCGAATTTCGCATAACACTGGTAAGAGTTTAATTTGAAGAGAAAATAAAAGCAAGTCAAATTTACTTGGAATAGAAAATTGCTAGTAGGTATGTATGGTGGACACTTTGGAAAACTTTGGCTTTTAGGAGTTGGATGCATGAGTATAGCTCATACTCAGTACAAGGCGAGGGCTAGCAAAAGACTGGGAGCGACCAACTAAGAGAGCAATAATGGCCATAATCATGCAAAGCGACAAAGCGACATTAAAAGAAGCATAAGATGGCATCAAAAGTCAAAAACTAAATGATCATGAAGGCTATTGGCGACTTTTTAAGAGTCTAACATGTGTGAGCATGCGCCAAGTCAACCCAAATAAAGCATCAAGGAAAAAACCAAAATAATGCTTCCATACAATAAAAACAACGCATGATTTTTTCAAAGGCTCATTAAGCAATCTCAGTTATTTGAGACAAGTCATGCTACAGCAAAAACACTAAGCATACTAGTAAAAAGACATCAAGCATGACATGAAAAAGCCTAAGCCGCAGTCTACACAAGCTCCTTCTTGTACCACTATTTTGCATAAAGCTTTTTCTCTTTTCCAACACCATTTGAAATTTTTAAAGACACCTCTTTTGATGAAAACCAATAAAGATCATTGGCAAAAATACACCTTGATGAAAAGATATGGCAAGGTCTGAATGCAAATCAAGGCGAAAACGAAAACCAAAAGCAGTAGCGGAAAAAGAAGAACACCCGATGAACGATAAGAGTGAAAACGGAGTGTTCTTTGCAAATGAAAACGAGTAGATCTCCTCCAAAGGAAATTTGTTGGGGTCCAACCATTTATTGCAGCAAACAAACAAACAAAACTAACTAAGAAAACTAAAACAACTGACGCTCCAAGAAAAACACATAGTGCATGAAGCAATAAAAATATAGCGTCTTGAAAGGTGACCTGATTTTTGCCGATGAAGAAGGGGTGCCTCGGGGGAATCCCCAAGCTTTGACGCTTGTACTTCTTGGATATTTCTTGGGGTAATGCATGGGCATCCCCAAGCTTGAACTTTTGTCCATTCTTCAACTCATCTCATCATTCTCCAATCCCTACACTTGAAAACTTCCTTCATACAAAACTAAACACAATTCTATTAGCAACATTAGTGTAGCATAACATATAATCAACCGCTTTTTACTTCAGGTTTCAACTCAAAACCACCACATATATAGCAAATACTACTGTAGCAACTTCTCTAAAAGTTCCATGATCAAAAGAACTCAAAAGGAAGCGATAAAGTGGCAAACACAAATATTGGCAGAAATCTGTCAAAACTGAACAGCTGACAAAGGACGAATTTTTGAGGGGTTTTCTGTTGCTCAAATCAAAAAGTGTTCAACTAACAAAAGTTTGGATATAACCTGGGGCATATGCACAAGAAATCGCAGGTCCAAAAGATATACAGAGAATTTATACGAATTTTTACGGTGCAGCACCGAAAACAGTTTCAGGACAGCAACATCCCAAAATCTTTACCTCACTTGAATTAGAGGCTTCTCTTGGCACAAAAACAAAATAAACAAGATAAGGAGCGGTCATTACAGTAGTAATGACTTCCAAGACTCAAATAAAAGAAAAAGTACTGAAAATAAAACATTGGGTTATCTCCCAAGAGTGCTTTTCTTTAACGCCTTTGAGCTAGGCGCAGAAAATTGCGAATCAAGTAATATCAATAGGTGAAGTGCTAGTTACATTAGTAGGCTCTTTGAAGGTTCCCGAAGATGATTCAACCTGCAAGTCACCCCTAGTGGAACTAAGAGTCTTACCAATTTTAAGAACATGTTGAGATTTAAGCGCAGAAACCTTGGGAACATACATAAATTTTTGCTCTTTTCCAACAAACACTTTCTCTTTCTTAAATTTAAGAGAAGAGAAGATTAAGCTAAGAGTTTCCATAGACTCCTCTAGTTTACCAATCCTTAAATTTTGATTATCAAGAGTAGTGCTAGCCTCTAAAATGGTAATCCTCTTACCAATGTTTTCTACTAGTTCACTAACTCGGCTAGCATTTTCTAGGATATTTGGCAAACTTTTCTCTAAAGAGCTGAGCTTTTCTACCACCTCCTCCAAGGTGGTCTCGGTTTTAGCAACATGAATAGGTGGTATTCCCACTAAACTTTCAATTATAGTGCATGCTTCTTCAGCGGGAGTACCCAGAAAATTACCTCCTGTAAGAGTATGGATGACAAGGGTATAGCTAAAAGAACCCGTTAGTTGAGTACCCCTGAGGCCCGTATAGCTAGGCCCAATTGTAATAATAGTCGAATACGAGTCTTTACCGTATATCGATATTGTAATCTGTATCGGACCCTACCCGATCCTCGAGACCTGGCCATCTATATATAGGGGCCAGGAGGGG
Organism: Dactylis glomerata; assembly: GCA_007115705.1. NCBI lineage: Eukaryota > Viridiplantae > Streptophyta > Magnoliopsida > Poales > Poaceae > Dactylis > Dactylis glomerata. The sequence continues at coordinate 7,346,731 of QXEO01000734.1, forward strand.
ATGGTGTAGGCCAGATTGAAATCAAGCCAGGTTGAACACCCAAGTTTACTTTCGACACACACCTATTTCGACTAACTTTACCTTCGAGTTCATCCGATGCCCTATCTCCCCGATCCTAAGTCCTTCATCTAGGATATTTGTCGAGTTAACCCTCGTCAATTGGCGCCGACCGTGGGGATCTTGGGCATTGGAATCATGAATTCGACGGCTTTTTTGCTTTTAGCCAATAATAGTACAGAAATCGACGAAAATCAAGAGATGGAGTTGACAATCGGAAGCTTAAACATCCTCATCGGACCGTCGGGTTCATCTCGCCTTTCGGATCCGACGAAACAAGATCTGTCGGCAAGTGAGCCCAAAACAACAGAAGTGATGGAATATTCTGAAGGCTCTTCCAGCGAGGTAAACTCGCCGGTCAGCCCAGAGGAAGTGCAAAAAGGAAAGATCGCAGAGGACAACGAAGAAAAGGGAAATTCTGACGTAGGAGTCCAACTCGAAGATCTCACGATCTGCTTCGACGATATTGCAAACAAGTCAACAGATACATGGAAGACAGGATTAGAGCTTTCTGAGGATAGCAACTCGATCTTCTCAAGCTTCAAGGGTAACATCGGCAAACAGTGCCAGGTGCTCGCCATTATAGGAGATAACTCAGAAGAATTTGACGAAAACGACAATCCAGTATTAAACCCAGCAAATATCGACAGAGGAGCAAATCACCTAGCAGAAGGGCAAACACCAGAATCCCTCACAACCAGGGAGAAAATTTGACTATCAGTCGATGAATGGAGGATAATAAGAGAAGCCGTAGAACACGGCACGCCAATACCATCAAATTCTAGCAAAAACATGCTTTTGGGGTATCACTATGCTCTAAGGCAGCAGGCCAAGCAATTAGCAAAGGAGAAAACAGAGATACAAAGAAGAAAAGATTCAGCCATTGCAGCTAGCGAAGCTGCTCGAAAAGCATGAAGCGACGCATCATACAACAACGCAAGGAAAAATCGTCGACACGGTTCAAGGTACGATAACCTCGAGTACTCCGACAGGCAAAGTATTTCTAAAAACCTCGACTCGTCCTTCCTATCGGTCGACGAGCAGGGAAACATCCTACCGAAAACTCCTGAAGCAGCACTAGTGGCAGCACAAGCATATCTACTTACAACTCGACCAAGTCCAGGAGATCCTAGAGAACATATGCATAGAGCAGCACTGAACGGACTCAACATGGTGGGTCACAAGCTATCAGCAAAAGGAGAAGAAGCATATCACCACAAGGAAGTGCACAAAGCAAGGTCACCTCGCCGTCACAATAGTCCTCGGCGCAGAAGCAGCAAGCACCGATCTCGATCGCCATCACCAAAACAGCACGGTGGAACTCGAAGATCGCGATCCCCAAATGAAAAACGCGACTATGAAGACGACGAAAAAGAGATGGGGGCGTCATGCTTTACCCGCAGGGTTCGCATCACTCCAGTTCCCAAGGGATTCAAGCTACCTCATGATCAGCAAAAATATGACGGATCACAGGAACCACAATCATGGCTCGCAGATTACTTACAAGCAGTCCAAATATTAGGAGGAACCAAAGAAACAGCAATGCAAAGTTTGCAACTACACCTCACCGGTGCAGCAAGGTCATGGTTGAGCAAACTAGAGAAAGAATCTATTGGAAGATGGGAAGACCTCACAAAGCAATTTACAAGCAACTTCAGGTCGACATACAAACGACCAGCATCAATAGAAGAAGTCAAAGCATGTGTGCAACAACGCGACGAAACGCTACGGGCATACATCCAAAGATGAAGCCTTATCAAAAATTCAGCAGTCGAAGTTTCAGACGAAAGAGCAATAGATGCGTTCATCATTGGATTAAGACAAAGAGACCTAGTCGAGGAGATGGGTAGAATCAAGCCGAAAACAGTGTCAGACCTCATGGACACAGCAAACAGATTCGCAGATGGAGAAGATGCGTGCAACAACAAAAGGACGCGATCTCTAGAAGACGATAGAAGAAATAGATATGGAAGTCAAAGGAGACGGTCCAGAAATTTCGACAACTATGGCCCTCATAGCCAAATCGCCGCAGGATACAAAGACAACAGCTATCAAGGAAATGATCGAAGAAGTTCAGGATATCGAAGTTACGGAAAAGAGGACTACAAAAAATTCCCCGTAAGAGAATCCAACCCCTCGCCAGAAGACATGCTCAACAGACCTTGTCATATACACTCAGCGTTCGTCGATGGGAAGCGAGTATCAAGGCATGCAATGAAAGATTGCACAACATTCTTAAAACTTCAAGAGGCGGCAGTAAATAAGCAAATCGAAGCAAGGCGACAAGGATTCGAAGGAAGCAACAACCCTCCGGCAAAGCAGCAAGGAAACAATGGAGCTCCTCAAGGACAAGACCAGCAAAACCAGGGACACGACGACGACGAAGGGTATGTTCCATCAAAAGGACACATCACAGCAATGATACAACCTGTACCCAAGTCGAACAAAGAAGAGCATAACTCGACAAGTCAACCTAGCAGTCATATCACCTCCAGCTACAACGGAGTATCTACACTGGTCAGAGCAACCAATAGAGTTCAACAGAGAAGATCCCCCTATAACAGTACCTCGGCCAGGAAATGCGCCTTTGGTACTCAAAGCTCAAATCGGCGCGTATGATGTCGACAGAATATTCATGGATGCAGGGAGTGGAATTAACCTGATATACGCAAAAACACTCCGAGCAATGCATATATCACTAGAGTTCCTGAAGCCAACAGATTGTTCCTTCCATGGAATCGTGCCAGGAAGTGCCAATTACCCATTGGGTCGAATAGCACTCAACGTTTGCTTTGGCAACCGACAAAACTACAGAAGAGAAAAACTAGATTTTGAAGTCATGGACTGGCCATCTCAATATCACGCGATCCTCGGACGACCCGCGTTTTCGCGATTCATGGCAGTACCTCACTATACATATCTGGTACTTAAGATGCCAGGACCAAGAGGAATAATTACAGTGAAAGGAAGTTTTGAAGTTTCAGATCTCTGCGACAGGGAGTTCCACAAAATGGCGCAAAACTTCGGCATGATAGCCAACTACGCAGAGAAGGCGAAAAGCACGACCACAGAAGGCGTCAAACCACTCGAAGGACACGCTGCGGAGCCAGAGATGAAGAAACCGCGAGTAGGAGCGTCAGGAGAGGACAAAAATACAGGAGAGGAGGAGAAAGCTACGACAGCATAAGCATCAAAAGCACAATAGAGTAGAAGGATAAGGCTGTAAAAGCCACGAGTTATACCAGGGGCAATGCCCTCTAGATCCAGAACACGGGCCATAGGCCGGATCTTTTGGGTCACCTCATGTATCTTACATCGCAAATATAATGAAGACAAAACGTTCCTCATATTCGAGTTTACGAGTCTTTCAAAGAGAAAATGCGGCAAACGCACGAATCATACAATAACGCTCTGAGAACAAATTTTCGTCATAAAGTTGCGAAATAAAATACTCTCGCGTTACACACATGCAAAAATATATTACAACATCGGGTTGTCAGAATCATCTACACCTAAAGGGTCTAAGTAGTGAAACTCGCGGAAAAACGCGGAGTCTTCTTGCAACAACCTGGCTATAATTCGTCGGGCAGGTTGCAAGGTACTCTCTAAGTGTACTCGAAGGCTTGCCCCACCAGGAGGATAGCTCAGCGACATAGAACTATAATTGAGTCTTGGCTGCCACTTACGTATCCACCCAAGAGCAAAGTTGGCACCCGCTACTAGGTTCAGTTCTATCAACCGGTGGACTCGCTGGCTGGATTTAAAAACATCAAGGAGCAATGGAAAAGTAGCAGGTAGAGGATTGCGAGGAAGCATCACCGAGTGCATAGTTACGAGAGCTCTCCTACAGCCATCCACTACCTCGCCAATATGCTGGGCACGGTCCTGAAGCAATACAATAGCGCTTCGGCGTCGAGGATCAGACCATAAATTTTCAACACCTGCGGACATCTTTTCCAGAGCCGCACTTCGTTCGGTAACCCGACGATCTTCAGCAGCGAAGTCCAAGCAAGTGCCTATAAGGACAAAGGATATCACAAAATTAACAGTACAAAGAGAAGAAAATAAGTCGAGAGGAAGATCACATCGCAACATTTCACAGGCGGATTCGACGATACCAAGAATGAAAGAATTGCATTCTTCGTGATGCAAAATCTTTGCCGTCAAGCTGGACACTTCATCACTAAGAATCGATACCTGCTTCGTCAGGGCAGAAGTTTTGCTAGCCTTATCAAACGCCATCTGAGCTTGGCGTTTGGCTGAAGTCAAGCGAACCTCAAGGTCAGAAATCCTTGCCGAATATTCTGCGCACTGATTGCATCGACTAGGAGTCGACGAAATCTGAGAACCGAGCACACGGGTAGAAGAAGGAGCAGGACTGTGAGTCAAAGGATCATTGGCGCGCATCGACTGCAAGCCAAAGGGGAAAGAAAGAAGAAACATTTCAGAGAGACAGCATAATACTTCATATGCCAGAAATATATTTACATAAGTGCAACACCCTATGACTAAGGTTCTCGGGTTGCACCCAACTAAAGTTTTTGCATCCAAAAGGAGAAAACTAAAAGCTACAAAGAAAGCCGAGTCTACGCCACCTCAGCATTGTGTTCCGTGGCAGAAGAGGGCACGGCAACTTCCTCGCCGGAAGTCGACGGTGGCACTGGACCTTCCGTTGCTGGAGATGGTTTGGCAGGCACCGCAGAAGCTGCCGAAGGGGAAATAGTTGTCAACAACGCAGGTGCCAACTTCTTCGCCTTCTCAAAAAAAGCCTTCATCTCATCTCGGGTGTGTCCATGAGGGGAGCTAACCCTCTCCTAGTCGAAATTCGTACCGTGCGCAAGAGAAAGTGCAATAGCACCCTCGGCGCCACGCTTAATTGAAAGTCCTTTCAGCTGAAGAGTGGGGTCTTTAGTTGTGTCGAAGGACTTGGCAAGATCACTCAAGTTGTCCTTCGGAACTGCTGCCCTTTTCTTCGGCCACAACCCGACAAAGAGTCGTGAAAGAACGCGGCTAACTAACTCGAAAGTTTCCTGGATAGATATCCAGTTTTCCTCGAGTAAGTTAACCGCAGTCATCAGAGGGTCACCGTCCGGTTGCAGGGCCGATGGAGATACCCCAGTAAAACCTGCACGACACAAAGAAGGTAGAAAATCAAAGAAGGAGGAGAATGTCAGCACAAGCAATAGTGCAACAGAAGTAGAAAATAGGAGACAAGGCGAAACACTTACTTTCAGCAGCAGTGGCCATTGTGTGGAGACGCTCCGCCACGGCTTGCTCTCGCTGGGCATGATCTTTGTTGGCATCAGCTAAAGCTTTTTCAGCTTTCTTCGCCTTACCAAGCGTAGATTTCTGCGACTTCTCAGCATTTGCTTTGGCAGTGGCCGCAGCATCGTAAGCTTTCTGAGAAGCACAGAGCTCCGCTTCCAGCGACGCAATCCGGGCATTGGCTGTTGCTAGAGCAGCTACAATGGAAGAAGAAAGGAAGTCAGAAAAATAGCACAAGATATGCAAGGAGGAAAAACCATGAATGGATGTCGAACATACCTTCGGAAGCTTTCGCAACCTTTAGGTACTCAGCACATTCAGTGCCCAGGGCGATGAATCTCTTCAATAATGCCTGAGAAAAGGAGTGTGTAAGAGCAGAAGTGTATGAAAGGAAAGCAAGTAAAAATAATTGCTCACATCGTCAGAAGAAACCGTGGATGCATGGGCTTCTAGAGAAACTTTGGGTTCTTTGGCCTTCTTTGAGCGTTTGGGGTATCGGGCTTGAGGAACCTTCTTCACAGAAGACCTGGTAGCCCTCGGCGCAACATCTGGCTCAATGGGCTCATCAGTGGCCGCAGGGGAAGTTGGGGGAGCAGCTATCGCATATGCTGGTGGCTCTTCATCATCACTGCATGAAGAATATAAATTATGGAAACAAGGCAAGAACAATGCAATTGAAGAACTCGAATAAAATACTTACGATGCTAGCATGTCGAAGTACTCCATATCTTCTGCAAGAACGGGGGCTTTACCAGCTGCTGCAGAACTTGATGAAGCGATTTCGTCGACACGCTTCCTTTTCTTGTCGACATCAACATCTTCAGCAAGTGCAGGAGGAGGCGATGTCGACGAGCTAGTTTCCTCTTCTGATTCTTCGACATCATCTCCGTCCTGACTTTCGTCAGCCTCGGGGGCTTCAGACGCAGGAGAGGCTAGATCAGCCGGTAGGGGCCCTGCCTCTGGAAGAGGAGGACGAGAAACAAGGAATTGGTGACCCTGTATATAAATAAGTCAGCAGAGTGCATAGGCACAGAATAACGCAAATCGAAACAAGCAAAGTTTGACAACAAGTGAACGCGAAGATACATACCTCAGGCAGAGGGTGCACGGAGTCGAAAAAATCAGCGGTTAAATCCGCAACTGCATGATCTTTGGTGAGCTTGGTGAGATTCCTGATTCGCTTGTCGACATCTTCTTTCGATATCAAATCTTCAGATACGCGGATAGGATCTTCCAAGCCGGAGTAATTCCAAAGTTTGGTAAGGCGGTGTTGTAGGGGTTGAACTCGACGTTGAATAAAAAACGCCATGAGTTGCATACCCGACAGGGCACCTCCTTGACCTCCTTTCAAAGCCTTGATGCGGGAAAGAAGAGGAAGAATTTCTTCTACTTCTGCATCTGAGGGGAGCGTATCCCACGATGCCAATTTCTTTACCTCCTGGAAAGCGTCAAAGGGAGGAAGGCCGTATTCATCTTCAGGAGAGGATTTGCGGTCCTTGATATAGAACCACTTTGTCCTCCACCCTTGGATAGATGCGGCCATGGAAAATTCAAGGTATTGCGCCTCAGGGCGCACAGAAACGACGGCTCCACCCAGTTCGGGTTTCCTAGCCAAAGCAACGTTGGGGCGGAGCTGAAAGATTGACCTCCAAAGAAGGAAGTGGGGCTCAATGCCCAAGAATGACTCGCAGAGGGTCACGAAACAGGCAATATGCAGAAGGGAATTCGGTGTGAGCTGATGGAGCTGCACACCGTAGACAAATAGAAGCCCACGGAGAAACTCGTGGGCAGGAAGAGAGAAACCGCGGAGGAGGAAAGCAAGAAACATTACCCGATAACCGCTAGGGGGCTTCGGGATCCGCTCAGTGCTAGGGAATTTGATGGAATCCTCGGCGGCGATGAGGCCATCCGCCCTGGCCTTCTCCACCTCCTTCTTTGTGATGGCGGAGCGCACCCAGTTGGTGGCAGAAGTCTTGGCCATGGTGTTCTTGGTGGCCAGGTGTTTCATGCACATCCAGTATGAAGTGCGCTCGGGGGTTATGCACGAGAGGAGGAAATAGAGGAGATCAGCAATGGAGGCGGCGGAGAGAAAGAGCTGGTAAACAGTAAGACTCCCCACGATCCCCTTTATATATCTTCTGGGAGAAGGAACGTGGGTTGAGACGTGGCGCAAAGATAGGAAACGGTAAGCCCACTAACGGTCAAAAAATGAGAAATTTACAGTATTGCCCATGCAACGGTTCGCAATGGTACAGAATGGCGTATTCATTGATATCATAAAGAAGATAATATAAGAAAGAGGAAAAGATGGCGCCGACAAATGCAAAATAGGTGCACAAGACTGTATATGAAGGAGTTTCGATTATAGCCATGGGGGCTACTATTTTCAAGAATGGTAAATACAAACTTCTCTCTAAAGTGGTGGATTAGTATTCGACGACAAGATGTCCTTAAAGTATCTCGAAATTGAAGTATCTCAAAGATGACGTATCTGGAAGTTAAAATATCTCGAGTTGAAATATGATGGATTACACTACATTTTTGAGCCTATACTTGAAAAAAGCCTTTTTCGACTATAGCCTCGGGGGCTACTCCCATCGGGAGCGCTGAGCGCGCACCCGACGATATTTTTTGGCAAAGCATTATTGGAGAAGTGCAGGAATGTTACTCCCATCGGGAGTGAGTTTTATGGTTGAAGAAACCCGAATATTTTCAGTCAAAATTTGACTGCGACATGAGATTCTCGAGTTGCGTTATCGCAACACAACTCGAATGCCGTGACTTGTCACGAAGGTAAGACCCCGGGATCCGTCCTGTGTGGCCTAGTATACACACATGGATGCGCTCTGCTGGTATGTATCCGTGTCTACGACGCGAAGAAAATCCTGGTGGACGCACTGGGTACCCTGAGAACCACTGGGATTCATTCTTTGTAAGTCCTAAATGCGGCAAAAGAGTGGGTTTGACCGGTATCCCGAATTCAAGTCCAAGGGGATTGAATTTGAAGTAGGTGACAAGTATCTGTTCCGGCAGTTAACTGACCTCTTGATCCGTCAGAGTTGTCAGGCTTGTTCATCAAGACCCCTTGCAAACAAATTATCATAAATATAAGTCAAAAGACCAAAGTTGAAGATTTGAAGATAAAGTCGAAGAATTGATCAAGTCGAAGATTTGAAGATTAGAGATTCAACCCGAATCTACAATTCTGGCAGAATCTCAGAGGCTACTGACAAGGGTATAGCTAAAAGAACCCGTTAGTTGAGTACCCCTGAGGCCCGTATAGCTAGGCCCAATTGTAATAATAGTCGAATACGAGTCTTTACCGTATATCGATATTGTAATCTGTATCGGACCCTACCCGATCCTCGAGACCTGGCCATCTATATATAGGGGCCAGGAGGGGACGGTGTAGGCCAGATTGAAATCAAGCCAGGTTAAACACCCAAGTTTACTTTTGACACACACCTATTTCGACTAACTTTACCTTCGAGTTCATCCGACGCCCTATCTCCCCGATCCTAAGTCCTTCATCTAGGACATTTGTCGAGTTAACCCTCGTCAATGGAGAACATACCTATTCCAACTAGATATACCAACATAAAAATTTCTAAGGAGGATCGTGGTAGAGTGCTTTTTGGTACACCTATGATGAGCATTGTTAATACGATACCAAGCATCTTTTAAACTTTCTCCCCCTTGTTGCTTAAAACTACGAACTTCTACTTCAGGATTACTCATTTTAACAAAACTAAAAGCAAACAATTAAAACAACTACCAAGGATTCTAATTTTTTTGGGTTTTTGATATAAAACGATGCAGGTAAAATAAATAAAGTAAAGCAAAACAATAACAAAGTAAAGGATGTGCGTGCAAAAACTCCCCTTGCAGAAGTCTTCTACTTCCTCCCCGGCAACGGCGCCAGAAAATTAGCTGCTGACGCGTAGTTGACGTGGGAGAATATAGTTGATGTAGGAGCTTCTTCTTCTTCAAGTCCCCGGCAACGGCGCCAGAAAATTAGCTTGATGCGTGGTGAATGACCAGCCCGTTGGGAACCCCAAGAGGAAGGTGTGATGAGTATAGCAGCTAGTTTTCCCTTAGTTAAGAAACCAAGGTTTATCGTTCTTGGAGAGGAGAGACAAACGACTGAAGGTGATGCTTGCTAGTTTGCGATAGATTCGGACAATTTATATATGGCGCCTCATCCAAGCTTTGCTTGCTAGCTGCAACGTGGAACCTGCACACAACACAACCAAGTATTTCGTTCCCAACTTGCGATGAGGTTGTCAATCTCACCGGTTTGCTTGAAACAAAGGTTATGAGCATATCGAGTGGAAAATAATAGAGTATGCGAGTAAATTAAACAGTGCGAGTAAAGTAAACAGGTGATAGCAATATGATGGAAATAGGACCGGGATCCACAGTTCACTAGTGGTGTCTCTCCATAAGATAAATAACACATGCTGGGTAAACAAATTACAGTTGGGCAATTGATAGAATAAAGATAAACGTGATATGTCAAGAAGATCACTATGAGATTTACTCTGGGCATTACAACAAAATACATAGACGGCCATCCAACTGCATCTATGACTAATAGTCCACTTGTGGTGAATCAATCCGAGAACTCCACAAGTATTAAGTTGCGAACAACAGATAATTGCATTAAGCAAAGTGTGTAATGTAAACAAAGCATATGCCCTTGAGCATATGGATGTTGTTTTCTCCCTAGTAGCAACAGCACATCTACAACCTTAGAGGTTTCTGTCACTCCCCCAGGTTAAATAGAGGCATGAACCCACTATCGAGCATAAATACCCCCTCTTGGAGTCACTAGCAACTACTCGGCCAAGATAGCTACTAACAACGGAGAGCATGCAAGATCATAAACAACATGGAGATAACAAAATATAATATTCAGTACAGCAACTTAATCATAAACACCAATATTCATCGGATCCCAACAAACCAAACATGTAAAATTACATAACGGTGATCTCAATCATGTAGGGCAGCTCATGAGATCTAAACATGAAGCACATGGTGGAGGAGACAACCATCTAGCTACTACAATGGACCCATGGTCCAAGGTAGACTACTCACTCATCGCTCTGGAGGCAAGCATGACGATGAAGAAGACCTCCGGTGGCGATTCCCCTCTCCGGCAGGGTGCCGGGAAGAGCTTCTGGACCCTCCCGATCTTCGGGTCGACGGCGGCGGCGGATCGCGATGTGTTCTGGAAAGTGATCGGGTACTTAGGTTTTTTCCGTCGGGGGGTCTTTATAGGTGAAGGGGCGATGTCAGAGGAGGGACCAGGCCCCCTCACACCATGGCGGCGCGGCCAGGCCCCTGGCCACACCAGCCTGGCGTGTGGGGCCCTGCTGGCCCCCCTCCTACTCTCCTTCGGATCTCTGGAAGCTTCCGGGTAAAATAAGACTTCAGGAACTTGTTTCGTCCAATTCCGAGAATATTTCCTGTGTATCACTTCTGAAACACAAAAATAGCAGAAAACAGGGAACTGGCACTGTGGCAACTCGTTAATAGGTTAGTTCCGGAAAATGCATAAAAGTGCCACGAAGTGTAACGAGACATTAGGCAAATGGTGTAAAAACAAGCATGGAGCATCAAAAATTATAGATACGTTGGAGACGTATCAGTTATCATCACTGAAGCAGCAGAAGAAGAAAACAATCACTCCGGCAACAAGGAGGTCAACACGCAAGTCGACAAAATAAGGAGCAATGGCAAGAAAAAGAAGGAGAAAGTGCATGTTTCGGCTGGAGAGTGGAGAATGATCATGACAGCTGTCAACCACGGGACTGATATACCCACAGATTCAAGAAGAGAAGTTTTAATGGGGTACCAATACGCGCTGCACCAACCAGGAAAAAGCTAAGGCAGGAAAGAGATATGATTATGAGAAGTCCAGATTACAACAGCACACCAAGTGAAGGATATTGGAGCGAATATACCAACTCATCAGAATCCAGCATGGAGAGGCACAAAGACCCGAAGCACAATAGAAGGACAACAGCGCGTGTAGTAGAAGAAAGCTATACGAGAAGCCCAAGCACGAACCAACCAGAAGAGGAGGAAGAATTCGTGCAAGAAACACCAGAAGCAACATTGATAGCAGTGCAAGCATACCTACTAACCACGCAGCCAAAACCCAGTGACCCACGGGAACAAATGCATCAAGCCGCGATACAGAGCCTCGGGTTAGTAGAAGAAAAGCTAAAAGGAAATGTTTCAGAGAAAAAGTCGACTCAACACAGTGAAAGGAAAAAAGAAGAGGTCAAGCGCAAATCTTCGCGGAACGAAACTAGCGAGTCCTCAAAAGACGAGAAACGCCAAAAGAGGAAGGAGGATGCAAGGAACATAATAGCACAAGCAAGGGTAAATAACTCACGTTACGCGTGGAGGGAAGAAAATTACGAAGACGACGAAAAAGAGATGGGCACGCTATGCTTTACCCGCAGGGTTTGCAAAACGCGAGTACCTAAAGGATTTAAGTTACCGCATGATCATGAAAAATATGATGGGTCACAGGAACCAATGCTATGGTTATCAGACTATCTACAAGCAGTACAAATACTAGGAGGAACAAGAGCAACAACAATGCAAAGTTTGCAGTTACACCTCACCGGCGCAGCACGATCCTGGTTAAATACACTACCCAACGATTCCATCGAAAGTTGGGGAGAGCTAGAAAGCCAATTCGCAAGAAATTTTCGCTCAACATACAAGCGACCAGTGTCATTGGAAGAAGTTAAATCATGCAGACAGGGAAGAGACGAAACTCTACGCTCTTACATACAACGCTGGAGTGTCATTAAAAACTCCGCAGAGGATGTCTCCGATGAAAGAGCAATAGACGCCTTTTCAGTCGGACTTCGTCGCTCAGACCTCATGGAAGAGATAGGAAGAATAAAGCCGAGAACAGTTTCAGCGCTAATGGAGATAGCTAATAGATTTACCGACGGAGAAGATGCGTATAACAACAAAAGGGGACGTTCACCGGAAGTCGACAAGTCCAGCAGACAAAGACGACAGTATCGCAACGGCGACAACCATGGAAGGCAAAATCAGATAGCCGCGGGATACGACAAAAGGAACGAGGAAGGTAACGAAAACGGAGAGTTTCAGCCAAGAGACAACAGGGGAAAGGAGAAACAAAGGTGCTCGGGTCCCTCAGCAGAAGATATGCTATATGGTCCTTTTCGCATCCATTACGCATACTTGGACGGGAAAAGAGTCTCCAACCACCATATGAAGAATTGCAGAACCTTCCTAAGGTTACAAAACGCCATGGATTCAAACCAAGGAACACAACAGGGAGGAAAAATAACAAGTCAAGGATATCAAATACAACGACTCGCAAAGCAACTGGAGTCGAAGATATATATATATTAGCAATGATTCAACCAGTGCCAAAGTCTAAAAAAGAGAGGAAGAGCATATCAAGACAAGTCAACTTGGCAATATCATCGCCACCAGCTACCGCAGAGTACCTAAAGTGGTCCGATCAACCAGTTAAATTCAGCAGAGCAGACCACCCAAGGAAAGTACCCAGGCCAGGGCATGCACCAATGGTAATAAAAGCACAAATAGGGGGATACGACATTGGGAGAGTATTCATGGATGCAGGAAGCGGTATAAATCTGATATATGCGAGAACCCTGAGAGCAATGTGTATTTCACTGGAAAGTTTAAAGCCGACGGATTGCTCTTTCCACGGAATAGTACCAGGAAACGCAAATTACCCTCTTGGGAAAATAGAACTCGACATCTGCTTCGGAAATAGCAACAATTATCGCAGAGAAAAGCTGGAATTCGAAGTTATGGATTGGCCTTCACAATATCATGCAATCCTGGGGCGCCCAACATTTGCAAAATTTATGGCAGTACCTCATTACGCGTATCTTACACTCAAGATCCCAGGACCCAAAGGAACAATCACGGTGCAGGGCAGCTTTGAAGTATCCAACACCTGCGACAAAGAATTTAATAGACTGGCGCAAACCTTTGGCATGACAGCAGAATATGCGAGACTAAAAGGCGAAACCGACCATAACGTACTACCCGACGTCGGGCGATCCCTGCCAGATCAGGCTTTCGATGCAACTCAAGATTCGAAGAAAATCCAGGTCCACCCTACGGACCCAAGAAAAACTACCTCTATAGCAGTAAACTTGGATCCCGCATAGGAAAGCGCGCTCGTCGAGTTCCTCCGTGAGCGCTGGGAAATCTTTGCCTGGTGTCCTTTAGACATGCCAGGGGTTCCCAGGGAACTCGTCGAGCACGCACTAAACGTCGATCCCAAAGCAAAGCCAGTCAAGCAACCATTGAGAAGATTCGATGAACCCAAAAGGAAGGCAATAGCATCGAAACTGCACAGGCTAGAAAATGCAGGGTATCAAATCATCAACTTGGGTATCTAATCCAGTTATAGTCCTCAAGAAAAATACGGATGTGTAAAGAGTGTGTGTCGACTATACGTCTCTCAACAAGCACTGCCTAAAGGATCCCTTCTCTCTATCTCGCATTGATCAGATAATTGACTCAACAGCAGGGTGTGAAAGGCTTTCCTTCCTGGACTCATATTCTGGCTACAACCAGATCAAGTTGAAGAAAGAAGACGAGGAAAAAATAGCTTTCATAACACCTTACGGCGTGTTCTGCTACCAAGTCATGCCTTTTGGCCTAAAAAACGCAGGAGCAACCTACCAGAGGATAATGCAAAACTGTCTCGGAAATCAAATAGGGCAAAACATCCAAGTCTACATTGACGATGTGGTTATCACCACGCAAAAAGAAGAGTCACTAATCAGTGATTTAGCAGAAACCTTCGACAACCTAAACAGATACAAGCTGAAGCTCAACCCGACAAAGTGCTCCTTTGGGGTATCTGCAGGGCAACTCCTCGGGTTCTTGGTATCCGCAAGAGGGATAGAGGCAAATCCAGAGAAGATACAGATAATACTAACAATTGGGAAACTAACAAAACTGCACGACGTACAGAAGCTCGCAGGACGCGTCACGGCTCTAAGTCGATTTGTGGCACGGCTAGGAGAAAAAGCACTTCCCTTCTATGCACTGATGAAAAAATCAGACGATAAATTTGAGTGGACCAAAGAAGCAGACATAGCTTTCACACAATTGAAAAAAGTGCTTTCTACACCGCCAGTGTTGGTCACACCAAGGGAAAAGGAGCCATTGTTACTCTATATTGCAGCAATACATCAAGTGGTAAGTACAGTATTAGTAGTCGAAAGAAGTGAAGAAGGAAAAACTCATGGAGTGCAGCGGCCAGTATATTTCGTCAGCGAGGTGCTATCTCCAACAAAGCAAAGGTACCCGCACTATTAGAAACTTGCATATAGCGTATTCACATCAGCACGAAAACTACGGCAATACTTCACGATACATCCGATCATAGTGGTCAACGAAGCACCACTATCTAATATATTGAATAACCCTTCAGCAACAGGACATGTCTTCTTATGGGGAATTGAGTTGTCACCCCTGGACATCACGTACGAAAAGCGAAAGACGATCAAATCACAAGTGTTACCAGACTTTACAGCAGAGTGACTGAAATTACAAAACACAGGACCACCAGACCTATCGAGTGTATGGACAATGTACTTCGACGGATCAAAAAGGGTCCAAGGCGCAGGAGCAGGAGTAGTCCTGATATCACCACAAGGCGACAAGTTGAAATATGTGTTAAGAATGAGTTTTCCCCAAGCCTCTCAAGGATCGGGTGGGATCCGATACAGATTACAATATCGACATACGACATGAACTTGTATTTCGACTAGTATTACAATTGGGCCTTGCTTAACGGGCCTCAGGGGTACTCAACTGACGGGCTCTATTATCTATACCCTTGTCAACTAGCTTGATGCATTGACCTCTTGCAGACATGGATGCCTCACCTATGCAGCGCACACATGTGCCACACACTGCTTTGCAGAGTGCCTACAAGGGAAAAAGTAGCATTAACAAGATATTTTATACTTGGAGGATAACCTCCAATGCAAGTAAGTTGGCTAGTTGTGTAATATGATTTCCAAATCTGCAACCAAATACCGAAAAGTCCAACTCTCTGATACTTCCATGAAAAGCATGAGGCTTGATCTCAAACTAGGTGCAAAAAATTCGGCATCAATTTGCATGACATCTACAGAACATGTAGACTTATAGAATACGCCACATTGATGTATCCATATTAATTGAGAAAGCCATGAATCCCATTAGCAAACATCAATTATATGTCTTCTAGGCATAAAAGCGGCCACATTGGGTGCACAAATTGCTGCACAATGCTCGTAATCTGATTAGTTCCAACCTTCATATCAAACTAGGAAGTCAGGCGCGGCGATACGCCGCGCCCTGGGTGCTAATTTTTTGGCATGATACACGGCGTACACCCGTGATATATTACTCACATTTGTGATGTGTTAGTAGAAAGTGATGGTGTGAACAAATCGAATTCATTCAGAGAACATGCATTAGCCAGTTGTTATATTCCAACTCGATCACATACTGATAGGATAATACAGGACCCAGTGAGTAACTGACCGGTACTAATACATATTCCTAATCGTCTGGATTCCAACTCTGGATTTCATCTAGCTTGTGTTGCTGTCTTCATCGTCAAAGAGAATATGAGGAGTTCGTTGATTGGTGTGGGGATGGGTAGCCGAGAACAGGAGCAGGTTCTCCTCCACCATCTGAGAAGACAAAGCCGGCAAGGGGAGCTCGAGAGCAAGATTATTTCACTGTCGGAAGGAAGCGAGAACCGAGTGTCATCCCCAAACAGAGGCTGAACTAAGCAACCACAAACATGCTAGAAACTTCAAACACAGTGTGTAGGACCAGTTGCCAGGATGAATCCAGCCGTTAGCATAAAATTAAGTAATCCAGACGATGTCTGATGCAAATGGTCCTGATGTCTGCTGAAAGAAATTGGTGCTTGCAACAACCTGATTACTTCCTAAGCCAATAACGAAACGGGAAAGTCGAGATGATGCTTAGTCATTAATAAAAGTAGCAAGAACTGTCTAAAAAAATCTGCAGCATTTGCACTTTTTTTTAGCTTTGATGACACATGGAAAAAAATCAATGTATGTTTGAACTTACCTCCTTACTTGATCTGTACGTCTGATTCAAATCCAATGACACTATGTTACGCGAGCCCATGCTGGAAAGAAGAGATCTCTTCACTTGAAAAAAAGCCAGGGAGCTTTACAATTGTTGGACCTACTCCTGCTAACCCATTAAATAATATGATCATTAAGACCTTAAATGTAATTAGAAAACTTGTGCAAAGACGTGTAATTAGAAAAGTAGAATATCTGTATGAAAATCACAGCAAGGCATGGAGCAATAGATGGCATAACTGGAACTATATAAAACGCATGACAATTTGACAATCCTATCAGCCAATGAATTTCTTTGAACTGCAGTGCTACTGTTGGTGGTAAATCAAGAATGGCCCTTAAAATAAGCAGAGAAAGTATACACAGTATTTTGATTGAAAACATACTTAAACTGAATACAGGAAGTCAGTCTACAATTTGATTCTTACATAAGCAGTCTTGAGCTTCCATCTTGGAAAAAATATGTGATGAGAATATATATCTTATAATATCCTACAGGCATAGTTTGTTAATAGAGATCAATTTATCTGTCTGATTTAGGGACGCAGCTGACACTTTAATGGTGTCACCTTTGTTGACCTTGTACATGTTGGTGAAATGTATCAATGGTAGTACCAATCTCAATTCATAAGAAATCACAACAGAGCATGAACTTACTGAATAAAGGCAGCATGAAATTTTGGATTTGTTACACCTAACCCCATATTGCGCTTAGTAAACTTTTCTGAAGAAGCGTCAAACGCAGCTTCTCCATAGAATGCAGGTCCTTTAGGGCCTTGTTTCAGAAAATTCAACCACAGTAGAGGGCTTCCTGCCAGCAATTGCCCACGGTAGTATCGCAGCTCCACCAACCAGGAACCAAGAGTTCGAGCAAACCTATTTCTTTGCCAGCTCCACTTACTGTTGATCGGCTAAGTTGCAGGAAAAAGCAGTGGGGGCACTGGTAACTGATAAAACAGAGCAGGTCGAGCTAATTGAATGCATTTCATGTGCAGGCGGCAAGCCGAATTAACCATCTGATTGTTCAGTTAATAAGTGTCAATGCAATACATTGAAAGCTAAAGCTGATTGGTTACATTGCAGGAAGAAATATTGTAAATACATAGACAATGAAATGAGCAGGTCAAGGCAACTACATGCATATCGTGTGTAGATCATAAGAGCTGGATCAAATATCTGAATGTTTAGAAGGTACCAGTTGGTCAACGACTATACGTTCTGTGCTTGATCCCTGTTCTCCCAAATTCACGAAACACGCACAACAGCTTTCCATTTAGATCCCAAGGTGACAAATCTTTCACCGAGTTTGTTTGCATTGCTACTCGAGGTCCCTGTAGAACACTATCTTTAGTAAGCACAGGCTTATACGAATAGTGTTAGAAATTATAGTTTGAAGAATATAGAGGTTAGGTGTAAATTGATTAATTAGAATAAATATCAGGAGAACGAACAACCTAAATCAACGCTTGAATAGAGGAGAAGAAACAACCTAAATCAACACCTAAGTGATCAGATAGATATATACTGAGAAAAAGCTGTAAGTAAAAAAGAAAGATGAAAGAAAAAAGTCCATTTTAAAGTCCAACCTAATAGCACACTAGTCTACTTGGGCCGGAGTAGTTCCTTTTATGCCTTTTTGTCTTCATGGGTTCCATAGCAGATAGCAAAAAGACATTGGGTGGTATTATTACTTTGATTTCACTGATAATTTAGTTGTAGAACTGGTGACAAAATGTACTTTTTTTATACGCTTACCAGATGGCCTTGACTTTTCTCTCTTCTTATTCTCTGATGTCAAACTTCTTGGCTTGCATATCAAAGATCATAATATGCTAAATGACTCGTTCGTAGTAAATTCGATATAATTACACAGCATGTGAGTTGTCATCTTCTTCTGCTCAGTGCCAGATATGACGGGTCAGAGGTAATATGCTTGGTATGTGGTGCTTGCCACAACCAAGACAACGTTTTTACCCATGAGCGTGATGCCATGCTGTCCAAAGAGCATGAATCCACCGACCACCATTTTGTTATCGTTGTTAGGCTCAAGAACAAAGAAATAACAGAGTTTATACCTGCATGTAGTGAAACTGTTAGTATTATTTATGTTCAGTCCAAGGCAAAGAAATAGGCTTGCTCCAAGTCTTTCGTATGTGCATGCAGGTAAATTTACCTGGGACCTCCTTTAAATTTCGCTGAATTATGGATAGTGCCATGTTGATAACCTGCCATAAGAGAAAACTTACAAACCTCGAATTGAAGTCTGTATGAGTTGATGCTTCTCTTGATATAATTTGCAGCGGAAGAGAACTACAAACCCAAGACTGGACACAATACGGCGATATCCTTCGAAAAAATAATATGAAGTACTTGCAAGAGCCATGTCTAGAAGTATCTGAACTTGGCTAGAGCTCACGCTAGTTCAATGTGCTAGAAAAACTGATCCATAAACTGAATGATAATAGATGTGATACCGCATACATGTCTTCCAACCCTGTAAATTCAATCATGCCAATTAAAACGCTTAAACTAATCCAATGCAAATATGCAATTCAACAAAATCAACTGCACCCTATCCCTGAAGATGTCAACGAAACAATCTAGCAAGGAAATATTTATCTCCTCAATTCAGTTATACATTGCCAGTTCACGTGGCTGTATAGTGTACTGTACCAACCCAAAAAAGAGTGCAATTTGAAGTTCCAAACTCTGGACTGTGACACAACTATTGGATATCAACCATACACACATCGCAGCGGAGGGCATGCTGACCTTATTTGGAGACGTGGGTGATAAGTTTGGGGCGGCCGATCTCGGGGGCCATGGGGGACCATGCAGCTAGACTTGGCAATGACGGTGCAGACTGCAGAATGAGCAGAGAGGATTGCGGCGGTTAAAATATGCCAGACTAAATTGCAAAAGGCAAGCTGGGAAGATGAGGCAAGGAAGTGCAACCTTTTCTAATCTGTTTGGCACATGAAAAGCACCTCATGAACAACAAAGAACTCGTTGAATAAAATGGGTAATCCTCCAATCAAGCAGGCAGAAGTATCTGCAATGTGCATAAGAGGAGCGTGCATAAAAGGATTAGCATGTAGTCATTTCAACAAACAGGTTGTGTGCACAAACCACAAGGAAGTTAAATCTGAACAAATATGTGTCCTTGATGTAGAGCAGCGGGGAGGAAAGCTCTAAACTGAGAACATATCTCGTCGTAGCAGGCTTCAGGATTACCGTTGACGTCGTCGCGGAGACTGGCAATGGCATCAAGTGCGTGGTGGCAGGCTGGCAGCGGGCCTTGATTATGTAGGCACCTGCAGGTCCGGCAGGCGCCTTTGTACTGCTGTTCAAGGCCTCGTCGGCGGGACTGCGGACACTTTGTGGTAGCAGGGGCCTAGCTGTTGCTGCACACGCATTGTGCTCGCCAGTGCACGTCGTCGCCCGTTCCGGCACGCACACTCGTGCTGCTGTTCCTGTCCTCGTCAGCCATACGGTGGACGCAGCCAACGCTGTGGTGGCATGGACCCGGCTGCCGCAGCACACGGCACACTCACCGGTGGTCATCATCGCCAACATCGGTGAAGCCGCCGGCAGCACCTCCACAGTTCTTGGTGGCATGGCTTCGATCTTGAGGAAGAGACGGTGAGAGGGGCACCAATAGAACACACCGCATGGTAAGATTAAACTCAACTGGTTGACTATAGCGTAGCGCGGGCGGTCCTCGGTGCGGCGGCAGTGTCCCGCGCGGCGGTCAACACCGCAAGTGGGCGGGGCAGGGCAGACGCAGCGGCAACAGCTCCTTGTCCCGAAAAAGCCACAGGCGATGCCCTGTCGCGCGACAGGCTTCCGGCCGCCGCCCAGCGTCGATCTCGCCGGCCGCAACACCCGCTCGTCAAAGCCTCCATGGCCCCCGCGCCGATTCCTCTTGGCTGGAGCTGCACCATGACGCGGCTAGAGGTCCAGGGGGTCGGAGGAGGCCGTGGTCGTCTTCTGCTCCATGCCCTCTTGCCGGCGAGGTCCCCGTCGATCGGAAGGTCTTGGTGGTGGAGGCGGTGGTGCGGCGCCTCTCGGGGAGCTGTACCGGCAGCATACCGAGGAGGCGGCTTCACAGGTGCACGTCGCGCTCGTGTGGTTCGTGCGCGTCACCGGTGGGATCGAGAGCAGCTGCGGAGGAGATGGAGCAGGGGACCGCGTCCAGATAGTCTCTGGTCACAAAGCCGTCTAGGGAAGAGATAATGGTGCTGACATCCTCCGCCACGCTGCCACGCGCGTCGATGGCCTTCATCGGCGACAAAGGAACTCGGTTTATGAGATGGAGGAGGCAGCCAGCTTCTCGACGAAGGATTGGGGAGACAATTTTTTAACAAAAAATGAGATCAACAGGCACTAGCACCTATTGACTTTGTTTTATAGAAGAAACAACCTGATGGGATTGGTGCGAAATATGCAGTGATGGGATTGGGGAGGAAGAGGCCTTGATTGTTCGAGATTCCTCTGGGCGGCAACCATGAAGGGAACATTTGGGTAGAACCAGAGAAGGCACAAGGAGATGTGGATTGGTCAGAGAGAGTGGATGGAAATATCTGGAAGAAGAATCGGGAGAGACCACGGGTGGAGCGAGGGGTTAGTCCACGATTGGAGACTCGACTCTTCGGTAGTGGAGAGGTTCGCATCTCTTTGACCGCCACTGTAGACGCACGATATGTGCATCTACAGTGTTCCCGTTAAACATGGCGCAGCTGAGCGATCGGTAAAACTTGGAAACTTTATATATGTATCGATTTCAACAAACAAATAGGTCTATACTGATTGATTCTAGAGGCATCCTCTTTCTTGGGCAGGAGCGCTTATTACGTCAAAATTTAATTTATACAAAGGAAAATCTACATATTGCAATTGTGCAAGCATAGCCATAAGATCAGATTTGATAACATCCCAAAAACAAAGATAAATCTGCCGGAACCTCATCCGACCGTGATGTTTTATTATGTTCCATGTGAAAAATGGCCTCGAATACTTCTTTATCACCGAAATCCGTAGTCAACATACCATTTTTTATTTGATAATTCTGAAATATCATCATTATATTCCTCGGCCAATGAGAAAAAAAATCAGGACCGATGCCCCAATTTTTTTTTGTAATAATCTATGATGAAGACTTTCAAGTTAGTCTCACCAACTATAGTCCCCTCATCCTATTCCAAGTTTCCAACTGATAAATATATTTGTTCTATTTTTCCCATGCGTAATCAGATGAAAATCATTCGCATTATTACCACCCTCTTGCACATTTTTTACTTTAGTGTGTCGAGTCCTCTTAGTCTCTTCATTCGTTTCCTAAGCACTAGTAATCCTCTAGTTCAATTTGAACTTGCAAAACGTGTTATATTAAGGAGCCGAGATAGTACTATTGATAAAGCATTTAAGATATTCGTTTCCACATTACAGAAATAGTTGAATGCCCGTGCGTTGCTACGGGCCCTATTAAAAAGGTTTAACACTACATGGGCATCCCGTCGCATAGGCTCTCCACTCTAGAGTTCTGCCTGGATTTTGGTATGAACACGCCCATCGCCTCGTGCTAAATCACCTCTCTAGCATGCCCCAACCCGCGATGGACTCCAGGAACTTCGACACCGCTATGTCGCCCTTTTAAGGGCATGTCTTGATGTTCCAAATTTTCATCATCCCCCACACAAACTCGAGGATTTCCTCATTTTGTCATGGTCGTGGTGCTTTCATAGTTGACGATAGACCACGAACCCGGGCTCTTTTTGTTGAGGAAGCCTAAGCGTAGACGACCTTCTTCCACATGTTATACCCGGCCAAGTGCGTTGTTGTCCTATGCCACGATATCCTCATCAATGATGAAGGCAGAAGGACAGCTGTGCAGATTGTCAAGATGGATGGTAGCATGTAGAGCATGGCGGCCAACAACACCTCCTTGCAAGAGACAACTGACAAGACGCACACGTCAAAAACAATAATCATCTTACAATGTAACATTTCTTTGATACAAATATTTTTCAATTGGTAGGCGTCGCCACCGACAACTAACTGAATCAGTTGGATGCAGATTAGGGCACCAGGTTGTGTACAGGCTCTTCTTAGTGCTTAATTTTCTTTCTGTCAAGACAACATATCAAAAACCATGTACGTCATCCAAGATTGCATATTCCGGGCATGATCGATTTGTTCCTAGGATGAACTCACTCTGATCCAAATTAATTTGCCATTTTTTCTCCCAAATAGACAAACATACACATTGAAACGTGTCCAAATATATGTATATTTGGAACAAATTTTAATCAAAGCTTGTGACAATTAATTTAGATGAGGAGGGCATACTAATTAATCTGGATGGAAAGCTATCTACGAAGGAAGACACGATACCTAGAAAAAAATACTCGATCAATGGAGTCGGTGCATGATGCTAGGTAGAAAAAGAAGCGTTGATGTATTTCAATGGTCATGACACTACAGATGGATCTTGGCTCCCTGCAAGCGCGTGTGACCATGTATTCATATCGTTGTATTTATATCACACATGGTACTGGATGCTATTTGAGCCATGCATCAAACATACACAAGTCAAACACAGATCACAACTTGTAAATCATCGCGTTGACCTTGTATGCCATGGATGCGAGAGAGGGCATTGTTCTTGCCACTTCTTTCCCTTTCGTCGGGTCCCCGTTGCCATGATGCGCTGGGTGATGTGATTGTTGTTCTAGTTGCTCACATCGTCAGCATCGTATACTACGGCCGCTTCGTCTAGACGCATACAAGTGCCCCGTCGTCGTTGACTTCGTCGCATGCGTCACCCCTATCCAGTTTGATCTAGATTATTTGTTGCCAAATAAGGAATAATTAATCAAGCCTACTTAATTTTACCTTTAATTTGATTGGGAGGTTAGTTAGGAAAGTATAATTGATTAGTCCCTGATATTTTGGTTTGTGCGATTTTTTTTATATTTTATCATTTTTGTGAGTGAAACCTATGAGACATCGGATGGAGATCGTATGGCCTATATCTCCTCAATGTTTGATGTCGAAAAATTTGAGACGCATCACAAACTCCCATTTAATAGTAAAGAATAGTAAAGATTAAGGTAGAGTGATCAGCTATCTACAGATCGAAGTGCATCATTCCATATCCGTTTTTCATTCTTTTTGAGCAGACACTCCATTTCCATCTCGGTGAAATCCTCCACGCAGTTGTTCAGCTTCACGGGCCGCGAGCTTCTTTCAGTTGTGCAGCCCAGCAGGTTCAGTTCCATTCTGGCTGAAATCCTCCACGCCGCCGCGTCTTCCCTCCCTTTGCCGCGCCATGGCCGGCAGCATCGAGAAAGTCCTGGGCTTTTTCCCCGGCGGAGACGCCATGGCCAGGCGCATGGCCACCTCCCTCTCCTTCTTCGCCGCCGCCGCGGGCCACGACGGCGAGGACCGCATCAGCGCCCTCGGCGACCACATCCTCCGCGACATCGTGTCCCGCCTCCCCGTCAAGGACGCCGCCCGCACCGCCGCGCTCGCCTCCCGCTGGCGCCACATATGGCGCTCGACCCCGCTCGTCCTCTACGACGCCCACCTCCTCCTCCTCTCCGCCCGGGACCGCGCCGCCGCCGCCGTCGCCCGCGTCCTCGCCGACCACCCGGGCCCCTTCCGCGCCGTCAGCATCTCCTCCTCCGACTTCTCGTCCCGTGAGCAGCCGGAGCTCCTCGCCGAGTGCGCACGCCTGCTCTCCGTCAAGGGCGTGCAGGACCTTGTCCTCGTCAACGACCCCGCGGACTACGACCTACTCCTCCCCGTCGTCCCTGCCGACGTCCTCCGCTGCGCCTCGCTGCGGCGCCTCTTCTTGGGATTCTGGAGGTTCCCCAACTCCACCGCAGGCGGATACCCTCAGCTCGTGGAGCTCACCTTGTTCGGCGCCACCGACATGGCCGGCCACAACCTCCACCACCTGCTCGCCTCTAGCCCCGCTCTGGGCACCCTCGCGCTCGTCCTCAGCAGAACCTGCGAGCGCGTCCACCTCCGCAGCCCGAGCCTCAAATGCGTGCTCCTCTGGAATTGTTTCACGGAGGAGGAGGTCGTGGTCGGCATGGACTCCCCGCTCATGGAACGTCTCATCCTGTGGAAAACCGTTTCCGTGGAAGACAATGCGGTGGCTGTGAGGGTCAAGATTGATGCTGCGCCGAAGCTGCGGGTGCTCGGCTACTTGGATCCGAGGGTTCATCAGCTGCAGATTGGCGAGAATGTCATCAAGGTACTTCCTTTCAGCGCATCTGAAGTTTCAGGTTTCTGTAATGACATTCCATATGCTCATCCACATTTTGAGATGATAGAAGGATCATGGTATCTTCATTATGCATTATGTTTTGCACATAGTCAGATATTTCTCTCTGCGCTGCATGTGCATGTGAAGCTTATCTTGTGTGTGATCACTGAATGCTCTTGATCATGTGGCAACGAATTTAGTATGATCTCTCTCTCTCTTTCTCTTGGTGCAGCCTGACACAGAGGTGAGCCCAAGCACCATGGTTCCAAGCGTCAAGATATTGGCCTTGAAGGTGGACTTTGGTGTCCTGGAGGAAGTCAAGATGCTGGCCAACATCCTCAGATGCTTCCCCAATGTTGACAAGCTGCACATCGAGGTGACATTTTCAGTACCCGGCACATTCAGTCAGTTACTTGATTGGCATGCATATGCTCAGTTAATTTTCAGTCAGGTGATTGAACTACTGCCGTGATTTTGCAGTCTGTCCTTGGCGACGACGAACCCACCGGAAGGCACAATGCCGATTTCTGGCGAGAGCTCTGCCTCATCGTCGAATGCCTGAAGTCGCACGTCAAGAAGATATTCATCCATGAATTCCGCGGGGAGCAAAGCGAAATGGAATTCCTCGAGTTCGTCGCCAGGAGCGCCGAGAAGGTGCGGGCTGTGCTTGTTGGGGTAACCAGAGAAATATTTGCTTCAGGGGTTAAGGTGAATGAGGCCATACAGAAAGTGGCGGCTCTGTCGCGTGGAGCATGGACCTCCGACGAATGTATGGTGCTGGTGGTGAGGCCTAGAGCGGGGAACGGTTGCAGCTTCCGCAGAGCATCTGATCTCTCCGTCAAGGACCCTTTTCGCTGAAGCGCTTGAAGCTGAGAGTTGTATAGCTCTTGATCCTCCTAGCCCTTTTTGGTAACATGTATGTACTGTTGCACGCGCCGGAAGCTGGGAATTGTGTGCTGTTGTGCGCTCTTACAAGCACTCCTTCAGTTTGTAGGCATGGATGGTCTTAAAAAGTGCAGGTTTCAGGTAGCTGCATACTAGTGTTGAACTTATCAGCAGAAACCAGTTATGGTTTTAGCATGCTATCTGTAGTGTGTGATCTGTGCTGCTAGATGTTAAGGACATGCAACTGGTCTTACATCATCTTGGACCTGGTCACCACGGTCGTCGCCGACAGGGGCAGCTCCAGCGGGCAGGTGACATCCAACCTATGCCTATGGGGTCAGACGGTAAGAAGTGCATCTTATCAACTTCCGTTTCTGCCCTTTTTTTAACGCAAACGCCAGGAGCTCTGACTATCCATTAAGAAGAGGAAAAATGATCCGGTTTATAGGGAAACCAGATCAAAAACCGTACAACAACTAAAACTGACAAGCGGACTACTCCCAAAGATTGAAACAACAACAACACAACAAGAGAAACCACAAAGGCACCCACAGCCAGCCACAATTTCGACAGTTTCACACGTAGGATACAAGAAATGCATCTATTATGTAATCTCAGTCGTCTTGTTCTTGGCGACGACCTTTCTTTCTTTGGGCTTTTTCACCTTTTCCATCTTCTTCACAAGGGAGCCAAGCATCGTGATGGACCGAGGCGACAAAGGGGTCTTAAACTTGTCGTTGAAGGCCGCAAGGGCGTTGTCATCAAACTCAGCGTTTCTGCCTTTTTTTTGCTTCATGCATTTCACTTAGTTTTGTATATACCTAATGCTACTTAATCAGTTGTGTTTTTTGATCTCTTGTGTGCTGTCACAATGCATGTGCACGGAAGATGGAACATATAGCTTAATGAAATCAAAACCAACAGATGGATTGTTGCTGATTGTGACCATGAGTGAGCATATGAGGTAGGGTGGTTCTCATGCCTCTCTTTACATAAATCCTTCGTTAGATTTTCAAACGAGATGGAGCACCACCATCGGAGAAGAATGCGAAGGTGGAGACGTCCAAGAAAATGTGAAGGCAGAGGACATCCTAAGGCCCCGCTTGGATGGGTGTTTTTTAGCCCAAAACCGGGGTATATTACGGAGCCCAAAAAATTTCCGACGCGGCCCAGTTTTACTGTTTGGTTGGCTGTTTTATTTTCCTCCCCGAACCGTTTTCGGCCCGTTTACCTCCGTATTGTTCACGGACCTGTCCAGGGCCTTTTTCTTTTCCGGGCGTTTACTCGGTGACCAGTGGAATACCCCAGTAATTTAATACGTCCGTGCATAACTACGGAGCATCCAAGCGGGGCCTAAGAAGTATGCGATGGCAGAGTAGCCTGCATTTCCGGTGCAGCTTTGCTAACCATTTCCGCCACACTATGGAAGTGGTAAATGCAGCCTCATATATATATGTCATGGTTTCTTCATGTCCCTATTTGTATTCGATGCACATACTTTGGGTAAGCACCCCATGCTATCTGTATGGCGACACTTCGTCAAGGGGGTGATACTAGAGATGCAATATTTTGTACTTGAAATCACAAAATAAACTCTTACTTGATAGCTTAGAGCATCTTCAACCGTCTCCTCCCATACGGCATCCGGTAGAGCCGATTTGTAGGCCATACAGGGGGCACCGACGCTGGTTTGGCTATGGGGGCTTTGGCTCCCAGCCACACCCCTGATACGCAAATTTTGAATGATATAAATTCAAACAAAGATGGCTAAATTTATTAAAACTCTTCAAAAAAATCAAATTGAAACGAAATATGATAAACATAAACTAGAATCTTTATCATAGATGGCGAGGCGGCGGGAGAAGCTGATGTAGTCCCATCGTTGCTATCTTCGTTGCTCGGCGACTTGTCCTTCAGTGCATGGCTGATGTCCTAGCCGTCGTCACCATGTCGCTTCCTCGGCCTGGCGGTACTGCCCCTTGACTTGAGCTTTGGTGCTTGCTTGTAAAACTGGCCAGCGGTACAACGCCATTACTCGGCACGTGAGACGAGGCATCAGAGAAGAAGGGACCAATCGCTAACACATGGGCGCCAAGCATTATATGTGTCAAGTCGGCGCCCACACTAGCCCTCCCCCCTTCCCTCGTCCCGTCCGTTGGGTGTGGCTTGAGGGCGCCGGATGGAGAACAGAAATGGGGAGGCGACAAGGAAAATTTCCCCTATAACCCGTTAGGAGGACCTATCGGGGGGGGGGGGTGTCGAGGTGCTCTTAGGTGATACATTTCAGAGCTATCGCTTGAACCCGTTCTAAGCAAAGTTGAATCTTAGTCAAGGGTTGTTGCTTTCACTAAATCGTAGACTCTTTGTCAAATTATATTTTAGCGAAATATGTAATTTTAGAATACTTAAAGCTATTTCTTTCTATACACACATGTGACATGAAAAATAAATTAAGTAAGCCGTAGCAACGCACATACATTCAACTAGTAAAGTATAGTGTTTCACAATTTTACTAAGGTGTGAGAAGAGGAATGACTTAGGAATCGAGTCATGCTTATATTTTTATTTTTTAGATAATTAATTGTGCAAGTTATTTTCTATTCACCCGTTTCTGAATTTTGCACGTTAATGACAGAGTGAGCTACGCTTCACGTCTTACCTGGCTTGCAGCATATAACCGTCGCAGGTATGAATACTAAAAACTATGTGACACATCAGACTCCTATCTCCAGAACCTTGTGTCGCCTCTCTTGTCTTCCCAATTCTATCTTCTGGCGTACACCGAAGAACATGACAGTAGGCCAACTCGGCCTCTTGTTGGTTTGTACATGTGAGAGCTGATAAGATTTTTGGAGCTCCCTCTAGCGCGACTACTAGCAACACCATGGAGTTTGAGGACTCCTTCCCCGACGACATCTTCTTCCCAGACATCAGAAGTCTCATCATCCACACACGATTGACAACGTCAACACCAATGCCAACGCGAATGCTCAGGTTGCACCGTATGTGATCCTGTTCTTTCTCTCACACATCTTGCTAGAGTTCTAATTCAAGCAATCAGATTAGATGTGATTCATTTATCATGTTTAGATGAGCTCTGTTCATCTAGTTTGCATGACTAGTTTAATTCATACTTTTATCATCATGCTTTACCGAATGTTTATTTAGATATTATACGGTAATTTGCTTATCTGTTCAACAATCCAAAATCATTATTATAGGCAAATGAATCCACCTTACTTTGCCGCGGCTGTCAGGCCGCCTCCTTTAGATGGTAAGCATTATCAGAGATGATGCACGAGAGCAGTTTTTCTGGTTTCAGAACATGAACTCCTACAACGTCATTCTTTGCAAACGTGAGGAAGAGCTTTTGCTGCACAAGAAGAAGTGTTTCAGGAAACTGATACCATATTTAAGGTGGGTGAACACATTGTTGACACTTATATGACATTTGTTGATGGCAAGGACATGTCAGATGCACTCGATGCCAAGTTTGGGGTCTCCAGCGCTGGCAATGAATTGTATGTCATGGAGTAATTCTATGATTACAAGATGATTGACGAGCGCTCCATCATAGAGCGAGATCAAGATGATTGACAACAAACTTGTCTGTAACACACACTTGAAGTGCCAAAGATCTTGAGCACTTCAAGTGTGTGATACAGACAAGTTTGTTGTCAGAGCATTATTGTCAAGCTTCCTCCCTCGTGGAGAAATTTGGCAACTTCTATAAAACATGAGAGCCAAGATTTTTTCGTTGCGGATCTCTTCATGTTGAAGAAAATACGAGAACAAATGACACACATGCTCTAGTTTTTGTGGGAAGCTCAAGGTTCCACCTGATGTAGAAAAAGAACTTTTTCATAAGTTTAAGAAGAAGAACAAGTATGAGGGCAAAGAGAAGTTTAGTGGCAAAAACGAAGCCTCAGAATCTATCACGTTTTTGGTGATCCTAATCATTGGAATCTGAGCTGCCCTAATCACTTTGACCAGTCAACATGGGAACACCGGGAACACCACCGATGTTTTTATTGGTGATACTGACACGAAGGATGCTATGTATGGTATATATTCTACTATTCTTTCAGTATGTCATTCATCCTGACTGATGGATAGATACATGATCCAATACAAATGTATGTGTTAATATTTCCATATTTTCTTCTTAGGTTACATGGAATTCCTCTATACTGATGGGAAACGGCTCACATGCTTTTATTCAGGGTGTTGGTACCATAAATTTTAAGCTCACTTCAAGGGAAGATCGTAAAACTGAAGAATGTGTCGCATGTTCCCTCCATCAATAAATATCTCATCATCGGATCTCTTCTATGTCGAGATGGTTATAAGTTGGTTTTTTAGTTCAATAAAGTTGTAATGTCTAAGTATAGACAAATTGTTGGTAATTGCTATGAGTGTAAATGCTTGTTCCGCATATCTTTGTTGGACTTATGAACTAAATTTATTAATCATGTCTACAATGATAATAAGTTTAATATTTGGCATTCATAATTGTGTCATATTAAGTTTGTTTGCATGACGCGGCTAACCACTGTGAGTTCTTAAGTTTGTTTGGCATTCAAGGGTTGTGTATGTGCATGTGTGTGTGTGTGTGTGTGTGTGTTGTGTGTGTGTGTGTGCGTGTGCTTGTGTGTGTGTGTTTCTGTGTGTGCATGTGTACACGTGAGGGGGTGTGGGTGCGCGTGCGTGTGATGGGGCCAAGTTGACGTGGGAGCTTCATCTACTTTAGTTCCCGGCAACGGCGCCAGAAAACTTGTTGATGGCGCGGTGATGATGATGCCAGAAAACTNCTTGTCAGAGAGGGGCGCCAAGTCCCTTTTGCTTCATCGATTAACTTTGTGGTAAGCTTGTTCTTCTTTTTGGAATCTCACTACTATCTCTACTTGCCACTTGTGTCTTTACATATTCATATACATGCTAGCGCTCGGAGATCCAGAAGCAAGCTGCTGAATTCGAGGTGGCTTTGGAAATTCCGGAGAACAAAGATGGCTATTCAAGATTGCGAGAATTTGTGAAGGTATGAATTTGCCGGAGAACATATTCTACTCATGAATGGTGAAATGCTGGATAATGCACTAGCCATTGCCTAGCCATTGCTAAATGCCTTGCTTTTGAGTTCTTATAAATTTGTGATAGCCATTGCTAGTTTCTTTTGAAACTTTAAGACCATTGCCTAGCCATTGCTAAATGCCAAGTACTACATGTTGCTAGTTTCTTTTCAAACTTTAAGACCATGAGACCATTACAATGCATGTGACAACTTGCGGTGCTTTTCCTTTTTACCCTACTTGCGGTGTTTTATACTTTTGACAATTATTTTCTTCTTATAGCGTCAGGGCCAGAAGTTACGGAGATTAGGAAACCTTCTTGGTTGCCGTGATCCTGAGATTGCATCAACGCCGTTGCCGTCCCAGTCTCATGCCATATCGGACTCCGCGGATGAGGAATCCACGCCGGAACAAGAGGATGAAGAGGAACAAGAGGATCCCCTACCATCGAAGAGAAAGAACAAAGGTGTACATAGGGACAAGTACACACCACATGATTTTAAGGAGAAGACAAAGAAGAAGGTGGTCACGGAAGAAGTCTCCGATTCCGACGATGATAATTTCGTGTTGGAGGCACGGAAGAAGATTGCTCCACGTAGGGGAGGGAAGCGTGGAAGAAAGTAGATGTTTAGTTAGGTTTTATGCTATCTATCTATATGAACTTGCCATGTTTAGTAATCTCGCTTTGAACTTGTGCTTGTTATGACGGACACTATGTTTGGCTATGTAATATTTGAACTATGAGCTTGATGTTTGGATATGATCATGTGCTCGAATTTCATATATGATCTTCTTTGATATATGATATATGATATTGTGAGCTTGATCTTCTTTGATATGATCTTCTTTGATATATGATATATGATCTTCTTTGATATATGATATATGATATATGATATATGATATTGTGAGCTTGATCTTTCTTTGATATGATCTTCTTTGATATATGATATATGATATATGATATTGTGAGCTTGATCTTTCTTTGATATGATCTTCTTTGATATATGATATATGATCTTCTTTGATATATGATATATGATATTGTGAGCTTGATCTTCTTTGATATATGATATATGATCTTCTTTGATATATGATATATGATCTTTGATATATGATATATGATCTTCTTTGATATATGATATATGATATATGATCTTCTTTGATGTATGATATATGATATTCAAAAGAAGATTTTGAGCTGATTTCATATATCCAGGCTTGCGTCGCCACTGGGAGTGGCGAGGCAGCAGTGCGTCGCCACTGGGAGTGGCGAAGCAGGGTGCGTCGCCAGGGCGAGTGGCGAAGCACAGGAGGCAGCTGCGCCGGCCGCAGCGCAGCAGGCAAAGGCTGCTTCGCCACTGGGAGTGGCGAAGCACAGCTGCGTCGCCACTGGGAGTGGCGAAGCAAATCTGCGTCGCCACTGGGAGTGGCGAAGCAAGCCTGGACCTCGAAAAAATGCTCAAAAACTATGAAAAAAAGAAGCAACTTGTGTCAAATTTCTATAGAAATTCAGCAGCAACAACTAGTGCACAAGCACATACATCGAAATGAGAGAGATCACACAAGGTTCACACAATATTTCGAAATGGAAGCAAATAGTTCTAAATGACATGGTTCACAAGGTTCGAAATGAGATGGATCACACAAGGTTCACACGAATGCTCTACTCGCTCAAACATGGTCCCTTTGCCTTCGCCTTCGCCATGGCCTTCCTCTTCTTCTCTTCTTCTTCCTTCTCCTCCCTAATGGCATGCGCCTCGGCAGCCACCCTCTCAAATAGTTCCTTCTTCTCCCTCTTCTTCTCTTCTTCTTCCTTCTCCACCCTTGCTAGGTGCGCCGCCCAAACAGCCTGGCGCTGCTTCAACTCACGCGCTTCTCGTTCTCTCTTCTCTTTAAGTGCTTTGGCGCGCTGCTTGTCCTGCCACATCATATGTTCCCACCGCATTTGCTGCCACCTTTTCCGCTCCGCTTCCTCTTTTTCAGCTTCCTCTTTCAGCTTCCTCTTTCTTTCTTCCACTTTCTTGGTCGCATCTTGTTCCTTCACTCTCCTCAAAGCCTCATTTTGAACATCTTCGTCCTCCTTGTGACCTTGAGTTGAGCTATGTCCCGTCCCACTCACCTTTCTCTCCCTCTCCATCTCGACTTCCATGTTGCTTATCTTATCGTAGGCTCTCTTCATTATCTCGTCGTACTCACGAATGCTCTTTATTACCCCCTCCGCAAGCTCCTTCTGACGTTGCTCTTCTCTTTCTCTCCTCATTCTTTCCTCACGAATCCTCAATTGTTGATCTTCTTCCATCCTCATTTGTGTTGCCTCTTTCTTCTTCCTCTCGGCCGCATCCATCTCCATCACCTTCCTCCATGACTCATTGAAGGTCTGATCCCCCTCCTTGTTGGCTTGACTCCCCGCCATATCTACAATAAGAGTGGAGATAAATGTTAGTAAACACAATATGTAAAATGTTATCTCAAATTTAAAAATTGTAGAGCACAAAATAAAAGTACATACGGAAATGGTCCTTGTAGATATCCTATCATACTAGTTCGATTTACACCACGGACTCCTCTAAGACCTAGTTGTCTTCCTCTTTGTTGCCTAGGATTACGATAGCTTGGACCACCTCCGTGGCTTCGACCACCTCGGTGACTAGGACCACATTGTTGGCTTGCAACACTATGTTGGGTACTCCTTTGTTGGCTTAGGCTAGGACCATCTTGGTGGCTTGGACCACTTTGTTGGGTACTCCGTTGTTGGCTTGGACCACTTTGTTGGGTACTCCTATGTTGGCTTGGGCTTGGAACATCTCGGTGGCTTGGACCACTTTGTTGGGTACTCCTATGTTGGCTTGGGCTTGGAACATCTCGGTGGCTTGGACCACTTTGTTGGGTACTCCTTTGTTGGCTTGGACTACCTTGTTGACTACTCATGGGTTGGCTTGCGTTTGAGTCATTTCTCTTTGTTCTTTTCCTTTGGGTACATGTCCTAGCATTGTGTCCATGACCATTACACTTTCCACAACGAGCTCTATCACATGGCTCTTGAAATTGGTCATTTCCTGATTCTCTCGTACCACCACGACCCCATCCATCCATATCACCCCTAAAACGCTTTGTCTGACGTCTTCCACGTTTAACAACCTTCCATGACGGATGGGGCCAGAGTTGGATTCCATGATACTCGGGCCACTGTGATTGGTCTAGGTACGGGTTAAATCTAGGAGCCCATGTTTTCTTGGTCGTCGTGATGGAGAACTCTGACTCTCTCACGGTGAGAGGGTGATTGTAGTCCAAATGACGCACCCGAGCCGCCGTTAGCAAATGCGAGCAAGCGAGATGGACCAAAGATGGCCTCGCACATGTGCACTCGCAAGTCCTTAGCGAGACCTTGAAAGCTCGGCCTCCGTGTTGGACACCGTCGGCCGTGGTTCCTCCGGGCTCGTTCACTTGATAAATGAGCTCTTCATTATCATAAACGGTGGCAACTTCAGAATCCGCCTTACGAGACTGAAATGTCCTCCACTCGTCAACTTTGGGTGGGTACTCGTATTTGTGGTTTTGCGTATTGTCTCCCGCAATCTGCCTTTCCATTTCATCTGAGTACTTCAAAAAATACTCATTCAACTTGTCGAATGTGTATCGCACAATTGCCATCACGGGCAATGCACGGACACCCTTGAGCACCTTGTTGAAGCACTCTGCCATATTGCTTGTCATTTGACCGTACCTCCGACCATTTTCATCGTAGGCTCTTGCCCACTTTGTTCTATCTTGGATGTGCCTAGTGAGAAATGCTTGACCCTTAGCATCGAGCTTTCTGTTTGAGGTCAATTTGATGTACAAGTTTGCGAAACGCCGGTCAGTGAAAGCGAGACAACAATCTTGAAGATCATCAGTCAACTCCTTGCTGCCACATGCCCTATAGAAGTTTGAACAGAAATGCCTCATGCACCATCTATGGTGCAAAGGAGCATGCCCTGAAATTTCAATATTTACAGCTGCGAGAATTCCTTGATGTCGATCTGAGATGACACAAATTTCCCTTTGTGGCGGTAATACCTTGGTCCTCAAAAGGTGAAAAAACCACTGCCAGTTATTGTTGTTCTCCGCCTCAACGAAAGCAAATGCCAAAGGAACCAAACGGTTATTGGCATCATTTGCTATTGCAACCAAGAGAGTCCCCCTATATTGCCCGGTCAGAAATGTGCCATCAACGGAGATTACCGGTCTACAATGCTCGAAAGCTTTCACGCATTGCTGGAAAGCCCAAAATGCACGGCCAAATACTCGGACAGTTCTTCCATTGTAAATCCTTGTTTCCTGTCCATAAGGCTCTACCACATGAACCATGCCCGGGTTTGCATCGGCCATTGCTAACAACAACCGAGGAATTCGGTTGTATGCTTCTTGCCAATCACCATACAACATCCTGAATGCAGCTTGCTTTGCTTTCCATGCCTTGCCGTATTTCACATCATAGTGAAAGAGAGCTTTCACAAGCTCCATGACTGTTTTGATGCTCATTGTTGGAAGTGACGAGATTTGATTGGAAAGTCTATATGCGATGAACTCGGAGGTGAGTTGTCGGTGATCGTGCTTTACTGCTTTGCCATCCACCCTCTTTCCGCGACACATGTGAGTTGGCACACAACTTGTTATGCGCCACTCGGGTCCTCCCTTCCATGGTCTTGCACGCACAATCCAAGGACATCGATCCTCCTCGCACTTAACAGTGTAACGCTTCTTCACGTCTGAGTGAAGCACCGTATAGGGACGATGATACTTAACCGAGAAGTCCTTGATCCATTGTTTAAATTCCAGCAAGGTTTTGAACATCAAGCCTTTTGATATACCATTACTCTCGTGATTGCCATACCGGTAAGAAGTAGGCTTTGGTCCAAGCACTATACCCTCGCCGCCGTCAACCGTGGCTTCATCCGCGAGACTAAGATCACAGAACAATGGTATCCGATGATCTCGCCCCAATACCTCCTCGTGGACTTCGGCCTCATTGGCCGTGAACCCTTCCTCATCAACTTCTTCTTCGGGACCATCGTCATCCGAGTCCGATGCATAGCATCGCGAGTACGGGATGTCATGGTTCATGTTTTCTTGCGTATAGTACATATCCAAATCTCCAACATTGTGGTCATGAAGCTCAATATCATTGTCATCATCCCCGCACTCATCATCCTCCTCTTCCAATGCTTCGTCCTCCTTTGAAATTGGACTTCCATCCGTCATTTCTTCTTGGTGGTTCGGTGGAGAATTCCTAGGATCAACCCGGGAGGCACTCCGGTTCAAGTCCACATGCAAAGTACCACCAATCTTTTTGGTGGCAAATAACTCAAGAGCCTTGTCGAGAGATTCGGCCACCACCTCCTTGTATGCACCCCAACGTTGCTCGGAGTTGATACGCATTATCTTCCAACGGAAATGCATGCCAAATCCGGCGTTGTGCCTACCCTCCAACTCAACAACATCACTAGGGTCCATCCATTTCAACTCTATCCTAACTTGTTCCAAGACCTCGGCGTACGTAGGAGTACGCTCGAACACCAAGTCAAGCTCATCCGGGTCGGGCTCTAAATTGCCTTTCAAATATGCTTCCTTGTCAACATGGTGAACATGAACAATTCTCGCCATACCTATTTTTGTATAACAACAATAAGGTAAAAAAAATTAATATGTACATTTGCCAATATTTACTAACACATCATACTTCATAACAAGAAAAGCCTAACCCTAACCCTAACATAACAAGAAAACCCTAACCCTAACCCTAACATAACAACAAACCCTAACCTCACAAACCCTTACCCTAACCTACCAATCTACACTTAAATACTTCATACACATCATACAAGCCAACATTGACCAAATTAACAAGAATCAACATTGCAATTTGGGTGAATCAATTTTTCTAGGGTTTCCAAGATTTGGGGATTCAAAACCAAATATGCAAATTCCAATGGGTCAAATGAATGGCAAATGAGGGAGAGTACCTTAGGAGACTTGGGGAAGGAGAAATCCACGGAGAAAAGCTTCGATTTGAGTGGTTTTGGGTGGGAAGATTGAGAGGGGGAGAGAGAGCAGCCGCCTTTGCCTGGAGATGAGGGAGGAAGTGAGTGAGGAGGCCAGCTCGGGGCTGGGCGGGAAACCCTAACCCTAAAGTGCTTCGCCACTGAGAGTGGCGACGCAGGCCATTGTGCTTCGCCACCGTGCGTGGCGACGCACGCTAACCTGCTTCGCCACCGTGAGTGGCGACGCACTCCACCGCCTCGCCACTCCCCCTGGCGACGCACGCTTACCTGCTTCGCCACCGTGAATGGCGAAGCAAAAAGAGGTTATTTTTTTGAAATAGTTTGGCCGATGGTTTATTATTTGAAATCGTTTCAAGTTTGGGTTAATTTTGTCTAAATCGCCCGATATCTCCCCAGGCTCGTCAGAAATCTAGCAGACGTGTCGCCACATTTCGCGGTATATATCTCCCCCTCAAGCCCTCAACTACCACTAGGGAGTTAGCTAAGCTGGGGCGATGCAATTGTGATCAGCAGCCGTACCACACACACTCTGTCTTTGCCGCAGCAGAACAGAGTGTCTCCCACGCGATGCCGGCATCCTCCTGGTTCCACAAGCTCAGGAGGAAGAGGAGGAAGGCCAAGCGATCAATCCCGTGCCCGAGTCCGGCTCATGGCGCCGCGCACGAGGCGATCGCCGTCGTCGCCACCACGGTGGCGTGGACGGACGAACGGAGAACCCAGCAGCGCCAGCCACCGGTGACGCAGCCGTGGTCACCGGCGGCTGCGTGCGCGGGCTACTCCCCCAACAGAGCGTCCTACTACATCCCGACCACGGACCGCGCCGCACACCCGGAAGGCGGGCTCCGGTGCATCGCCCCGCGCGGCGATGACCATGATGACGGCACGGTCCTGGACGTCCGTGTAGACGTGGTCCACCGCCGCGCCGGCAGGCTCGGCGGGATCGACGCGCCGCCGGCGACGCCCGAGCTCAACCTTCGGCGCATCGTCACCAGGCCCCTCCTCGCCAAGAACAACCCCCCGGACAACGTCACCCCTTGTACTGGTACTGGCAGCAGCGGCGCCAGCACCGCCACCACCTCGGCTGCCACGACGCCGTCCACCTGCAGGGCGCGGGGGTTCCACGTGAAGCCTGCCAGCACAAGCAGGCGACGGCGGCGCGGCCAAGACGACAACGGCGCACGGAAGCAGAATGACAAGACGGTGGAGGCGGCGCCGGCGCACGCGGGGGTGAGGAGGCGGCGGTGGTTGTACGAGAGCCTGGTCGTGGTCAAGGTGTCGTCAGACCCGGAGCGGGACATGGCGGAGAGCATGGCGGAGATGGTGGCGGCCAACCGCATCCGCTCCGCGGAGGACCTCGAGGAGCTGCTCGCGTGCTACCTCGCGCTCAACGCCGCCGAGCACCACCGCGCCGTCGTCGCCGCCTTCCGCCGCGTCTGGCTTCACATCGCAAGGCAAAGACTGCTGCACCCGCGCCACTAGTACAGGCGACCTACCTTCTTCCAATTCGTAGTCGTCTAGTTCGTGTCTCCTGCATGGATGAGGATCATTGCTTGTTCATAATCAGATTGCTGATTTTGATACTCGTGGTCGACACATTGTGCTTGTTGCTGTTCTTGTATATTCTTCAGAAATCGTGTTATGTTTTAGGCTTTAGAGATAGCTTGATTGTGTAGGTTGAGATAACTTTCTGGCGTTCGTTTCTCGCACCTTCTTCGGTTGGTAATGTGGTATTGTGAGTTGTGACTTGTGAGGCTGAAGATTGGAACAATTAAGCACGCGCACGATATGCGCGCCCCACTCTGGCTTCAAAAGAGGATTAGATGCCACCTTTACAGCTCCATCCGTGCGCTGGGAAAATTCAATGGGAATTCCGCGCTGTTCATCACAGAGCCTTTCAAAGTAATCCGTGTGTCATCAACCTGTACTGCTCACCTGCATCTTAAGTACACCATCAGCACTTGTATGTCTACGAAGCCTATCTCGAACTGTCAACAAATTTGTATCATCTGGACTGATTGCTTGAGCATATCTAAAGTTACCCCTTGAACACTAGTAATCATTTTGGCTCTCTAATCTGGTGAAATTTTATCTTGAAAATAAATAAAATAACATTTTGCTACTTCCTAAGTCGATGCTAAGAACTACTTCCTCCGTTCTCATTTAATCGGACATGCACCCTCCATACGCAACGCACTTGACACGGTTTTGGGTGGCCACAGTCCAAGGCTTGGGCTTCGGGGCGCAATGTACCACATGGTGGATGCATCTTGGTGGGCGCCTGTCATGAGTTTGTCAGGACCTGCCTTCTTCTCGCCGTCTCCTCTAAGCGGAGGGGAGGCACGTTGGGCCGGGCTGTGTCTTGGAGTCGAGGTTGATCTTCGGTGGTGTCTTGCTTGATTCGTGACGCGGTCCGAAAACCATGTGTTCCTTCTTCTCGCCATTCGTGGTTAAAGATTGAGGGCCTGTTTGTTTGGACTGTGGCTGGCTGGCTATACAGGAAAAGCTGCTGTGCAGAGAAAGCTGCTGTGTAGGGAAAGTTGTTGTCCTGAGTTTCACTGTTTGGCACCTTAGCTGGCTGTCTAACTGTATGTTGACAGATTACCTCATATACCCTAAGAGTTCTTAGAAACATATACGCAACATGTATTTCCATCAATATGAGAAACTGGTAATACAATATATTTGATAACATAAAATAATTTGCACAGATGAACTAACTGATTGTAGGATACAGCACCGCGTCATCATATGATAAAACAATATGGACAGTGATAACAATACGTTGCTGCAGGAATAAACTAACTGATCGAACAAAGCTAGCTAGCTCATTAAACGGAAAAAAACGCACTAGACGCCCGGCACCCTGCATGCATCATGCATGATTGAAGATCGAGCTAGCTGGACTCGATCGTACACTTGCTTGAGAAAGATCGCGACAAAGAACTGCGTCGACTCGCGACTCGCGAGGCAGCGGTCAACAGGGCGCGGGGAAAGTGCAGGGCGAGAAACGAGGTTAGGAAATGGCAGAACTTGGTAAATATGACGAATTTTAGTGGTAGAGCAATATACTGGTTCGTGGTCAAGTTAGGAAGCTGCGGGAAGCACCTCTCGAGGTGCTTCGCTCTGGTTTCGGCAAAGTCAGTTCTCAAAGCCACATGTTTGTTTGGATTTGATGACTTTTTCTAATGGAAAGTTCAAAAAAACTCAAACAAACACCCTATGAGCAACGCAGGTCGTTTATCATCGAGTTTGTGTAGGGTGTGTTGTTTGCCGCTCAGCAATATATCGTGTTAGGTGCATGGTGTTGTAGCCTTCTCGGCGTTGTATCGATCGTCTTGGCATTTCTTCTACTCCCTCCGATCACTAATACCTGTATTCATATGGATGTATCTAGACATATATTAGTGTCTAGATACATCCATATAGAGACATGTATTTGTGGTCGGAGGGAGTATATGATTAATACACCTTCCATGGTGTATTCTCGAAGAAGAAAAAAGGGTACAGAGGTAGTATCCTGCCTAATGATTGAGACCCGTGTAAGTATAAAGGAAGCACAGAGACTATAAATATAAACTGATAACTAACTATTCCCAAGTCGACTAAAAAATAGCTACTCCTGATAAATAAGTGTGTTATCTAAAAATTCCAAAATAACTACTTCCTCTGTTTTTAAATATAAAATGTTTTAGTTTTGGGAAGAAAATGTATCTACACATCTTTTAGTGTGTAGGTTTACTCGAATATACACACTAAAAGATGACTAAATACATTGGTGTCATAAACCTAAAACATCTTATATTTTAAAACGGAGGGAGTATAATTTATTTTTGAGTTGCAAAGATATTGAAGTCTTGGTCTATAATCATTAACAATGCTACTCCCTCCGATATATATTACTTGTCACTAATATGGAAGTATCTAGTTCTAGATACATCCATAATAGCGACAAGTAATATGGCTCGGAGGGAGCACAACAACTCAAAGTTGCACTCCAGTGCCTTTGCTCCTCGGGGTAAAAAAAAAGTTGATCTTTTGTCCAAAGATTCTAAAAAAATTAAACATGCTCATGTCTGTGTTCCATGTGCGCTTTTTGTTGTAAAAAAATAAGCTTGTTGGAATGTGTTTTCAAATTGATGTTTAGAGACCTATTTTTTGGTTATTTTTTCCATGAAACCCCGTATGTCTTTTCTTCATGAAATTTTGCATGAACACGAAGACACAAGATGCATTTTGTTAAAAACTGTTTTAAGACACCTTTAGAGATTCTCCTATTCGTTAGGACACAAATGCACCCGTGAGCAAGATACGGTCCCCCTCTACAACTTCCACTATTTTAGATCATCATGTTTGTCTTTTTTTGTACACATTATATTTGAAAATATTTTCCAATAAATCTATAAGATTTATCGTGCATTCTAAGACAAACATGCTAGAATTGTCTTGGATTTTTTAGCTTATAAATATACCTTTTCGGTTATATTTACAATAAAGAGGTCCATAGAGTTGGGGACCAAAGATTCCCACTCCTTGAGAACATGATTTTACAATGATATCTAGAAAGAGGAGTGCTTTCGAAGATAATGTGACCAAACATGGTTGATGTACAACATGTATCAGAGACAATCAAAAAAATTGGGTGGTACTTGCGTCGAGGTGTCATCCTAACCAAAGACAATCTTGTTAAGCGAAACTGGCATGGAAGTACTCAGTGTGTGTTCATTAGGGTGTCTCCAATGCTTAATTTTGTTTGGAGCAATAAGCTGGGCCCCACTGTACCTGCTATGTCAAAATAAAACTCTCACAATGTTTAAGAACAGGATGGGTCTTAAGCTGGAGCCCGCATGTACCTGATATGTCAGTTTTCCTTCTTTCTTTACTCAATGGCTTTGCTCCTTTCTTCCATGCATGCACCGTGGAGAGAGAGATGAGAGAGGAAATACAATTTTCTATCTTTTATGGGCGGGTCTTACCGATACGGCCGACCGTAAGCTTTTCTAGCTTAAGACCGGCTCCCACAATGTTTATTCCTGCTTGTGGTCGACCACAAGGGCTTAAGACCGAGTCTTATTCTCACACTGGAGACACCCTTAGGATGAGACGATCAACCACTTATTCTTTCAGTGTCGCTTTGTCAGATCTATATGGTCAATCATCCAAGTAGCATCTACCCTTTATCCCCCGACTAGTGTTGTCAATATTTTTGGTAATTAGCTCCATGGTATTGATTTAAGGTTGAGGATGCTTATAAGGGTGGGAGCGCTGGCCGTCATATGGTCACTATGGCTCTGTAGAAATGAAAAAGTTTTTAATGATAAAAATTATTCTATCTTGCAGGTTATCTACAGATGTATCGGTATTCTCCGTTTGTGGTCATCTCTTCAGCGGATGGAGCATTGCGGCCTATTTATGAAGATCTGTACACGGTTGAAGGCTACGGCGAGGGATACTTTTCCCATCATGGGTAGCCGGATAATCTATGGATTGGCCCTCCACCTTCACCTTAGGCGCTCTACAATTACTCATCATTGATATGTATTTTGCCTTTCTTCTTTATTTTTTTGGTATCTAAGATTTTTGGACAGCTGTGTGCATCTTAGTTATGCAGAGGTCGGGTGTAAATGCTTTAAAGTAATGAGAGCGCCCATTTTCGAAAAAAAATGTATCAGAGAAATTCCACAAAAATGGTTTTGTTTGTGACCTGCGCCAAAAAATCGAAATGCTACGGTCCATAATTGTGAATAGCGCACACTGTTACCTCCATTTTTGTCCCTAAATCGCAACATTTCTATTGTTGTACATGCTACGCTCAAAAAAATACTCCAATGCAGATTTACCATGCATTCTAACACATGTTTTCAAACAAGATAAAGATATGATCTAGTTGTTTGTACTAAAGAGCTCCGTGTGGAGCTCAGGAAACGAAATCCTACTTGTTGAAAACATGATTTTCCATTGATATCTAGAACGGATGGTAATAATACGAAAGATTATCTAACGAAACAAGATTGACGGGCGGCGAGCACGATAGCTTTGTGTGCATCCTCCCGAAAATCAATGATATCTTCTAAAAACGTCCCCTCTTTTTTTAAAAAAATAGCGCGAGTCAGTTTTAGTCAAAGTTAAACTTCGTCATGTC
Source organism: Dactylis glomerata (assembly GCA_007115705.1). Taxonomy (NCBI): domain Eukaryota; kingdom Viridiplantae; phylum Streptophyta; class Magnoliopsida; order Poales; family Poaceae; genus Dactylis; species Dactylis glomerata. The sequence continues at coordinate 7,389,630 of QXEO01000734.1, forward strand.
GTTTGACTTTGCTCAGAACTAATATGTTTTCGTGGGTTGTACATTAAATTATAAGAGCAAACCGAAAGACATGCAAAAGAAGAACGAAAATGCAAGCCATTGTCGTGCTCTCCGACGAAAAGGGAGGCAAGAACTCCACACCCATCACCATCAATTCCCCGTTCAAAAAAAAAATCGCCATCAATTCATCATCACGCATTTACGCGTTTCCTCAGAAAGAGAGTGAAATGGTTCGACATCGACTCGCTGTCATTGTCTTCAGTCTCCCACTCCATCTCCGGATCGCAGTACACAAACCTCGGCCTCTTTGGCTGTTTCAGCTGCCCGCGGCGAGGACGACGACGGGCATCCGCGGCCTGCTACACCAGAAAAGCAGAGAAGACGAGATCCTTCTCCTGCTCTGCGTTGTTGGTAAAAAGGACGACGCCATGAAGAAAAAGCTATTGGGAAACAAAAGGCTGCACCGTGGTGCCTAGAGGCCACCCAGCGAAAGCAGCTTTGGATGGGACCCAGTGTCCTTGCGATTATTAACAGTATCAGAAAAAAGAGAAAGCGATCATATCATTCGCATCACTGCGCTTCGCCAGTGGTTTGGCACCGACTCCAAACAACGCTGACCAGGTTCTTTGTCTGAGACGACCAGTGAAAAGTTCAAACACAGTAGAAAGAGAGGAACAGACATATCGCCAGACTGAACTGTGGTTTCCCACTACATTGTGCCGTGTGTTGATTTCGTTTTTGGTACTGAAGCACTCAGGGAAGGGTGGAAGATATGGCTGCCTGGCAACGAGAACATGAGCTAATGCAACCCGACCTAAACATAGCATGGTGAAGTGGCGATGGGAGACATTGGGTACACCGTACACATGGACATGGTGAAGGAAAAGAACGGCCACAAGGTACAAACACTTGGCCATCTGATCTCTTATAGTTTCAGGACGGTGAATGGCGCAGATCTGGCTTTCGGCAGCTGTCAGCCTGCCAGAAGGAGAAGTTGGGAAAGAAGGGCGCCCCTGCAAGGAATGAACGCCTTTCTGGATCTCAAAAGCGTACTGGGGGCATCAGAAAGCAGTGTCCTCCGTGTGTCAGCCGATGCAAAGCAGTGGTGGGCGGCTCGGCGTTTTTGCATATTTTCTTCATTGTAATTTCCCTGTTCTGAAGTACATGGTGTACAAATTTTAATGAAGTAGTTTAACCAACTTCATAGAGAAGAATATCTACATTCCACAATCTTTATACTATAACAATGGACTTCTTCAATTTGGTATGGTAGATGTTGATGATATTTTAAGACTCAATCAAACTTAAAGGAGTATGACATAGATTAAAACTTGTACTTATAATTTGGAATCTTGTAGTGGACGGAGCAACATTCTTATCGGCTAGAACTGCTTCAATTGGCCATACCCAAAACCCAAGGTCAAATACCAACTTGCACACATGTGCAAGCACAAGTTCACGGTAGCGAGGCTTGGACAGGTTTATCTTTCCTTGATTTTAATCATTTCTGAGTTTGAGAGAACAGAAACTACAACTGTATAATTTTAGTCCTTGCTCCTAAAATCTTTCTTTCTGTAACTATAAACAGTTAGAAACGCAAGGTGTCAATGGAACTTTACAAGGTTGATGTATGCTATGACGATGGTCATATTTGCGCACAAGATCAACTGGTTAACTCTTCTTTTGCTCCTACTTATATGACGATGTACCATCTGTATGCTACTGTAAGTCTTCCCGGGTCCTGACATGGAGAGGTGGGAACTGATCTTCATCTTCTATCCTGTAAGATCCAGACGACCTGAAACAGTATAAAAGTTAACAAGTCGACTGTATTAATATCAGACTGCAAAGCTGGCCATTCAAAAACCTATAATATGTATCCGACAATAAATTACCTATGATATCTTTCTTAGATTGTGTATCGCTAGGATATTATGATGAATACATATAATATTTTGCTGTGTTACCTGCTTTGGGTCGAACCAGCTCCATAGCTCGGTAACGACAATGTAGAGGAATCTGCAGACGCTGAGGAATCTGCAGATGCCTTACTGCTGAAGTGTGTGTTAGGAGCCTTGATTGTTGGTAAGGGAGATGTCAGCGAGAAAGGCCCCAAAGAACCAAACTCAATAATCCTATCTTGTTGCGTCTCCAAAGCTCTAGGAGAATATCCTTTTCTGGCAGGGAAGGAGGGGCGACAAGTACCAGATGCCAGAAGCACATGTGGTCTATTACCGCTTTCATGAGGAATAAGAACATTTGGCAGTAATAGCTTTGGTTTACGTCCATTATGAACCAATTCTTCGTTCAAGTCGACCTCTTTTGTTGAACAATTTGGAATGTTCACAAGTTGGCCATTCGAGCCAACCTCCTTTGTTGAACCATTTGGAATATTCACAACTTGGCCATTCAGTGCAGGAACCTCCTTTGTTGAACCATTTGGAATATTCACAACTTGGCCATTCAGTGCAGGCCTTGCACCTCTTACAGAAGATAGGTGCTCACTGGGATTGCCACAGTTTTGCTTTGTACCTAAGTTCTTTTTCGAGAAACCACTGCTCCGTAGGCTGCTTTGAAGTTTTAATGGCTCGGAAATTGGTCTTTGATTCGTTGACTGGTTGAGCATATCATGCCCCTTACGTGTGTCGTAGATTTGCTTTCGGGCAGAGATATTGTTTATGTATGTGCACGCATCTGGAGTACCCTGAACTTCAGGTGGCTGATATCTTGCACTAGCTGGTTGTACACACTCCATGCTGGTATCATAATTTCGCTTATGGAAGAAGCTTTTGTTCGAGCAAACATCGCCGTTGTACTTTCGTACATGCCTTGCTTCATCATGAGGTTTGACACATTCCTTTCGAGTATGACCACTGTACTTTTCAATTGTCTTCCTGCCTGAACAAGTATATCCATTTGGGCCATTCTCAGTTCTGAATGGCCGACTTATTCTTATTTCCTTGGTCACACTGTCTGGCACTACTTGCTCCTTGTAAGGGACAAAACTTCGTTTCGGACCTGCGGCATGGTAGTTATTTATATTTATAGGTTGATTGACTGGTGTCTTCCCTTTCTCCACAATAGATGCCAGGTGCTGTAATGCATAAAGGGAACTTGTAAGTATCACAGCTCTGGTATACAAGGAATAAAAATGTTCCCCTTTAACAAACAAAAGTTGACCAACAGATATCTCTATGAGCAATGCAGCAATAAACTAACAAAACAGAGGATTAAGTTAAGTTGCCTGAAAATTAAAACAATACACTATAATCATTTATTTATTTGACCCTAGGACGACTGAGCAAAACTAGATGCATCTAGGCAAAAGCCTTGCATAAAATAAACTAGGAAGTGCTTTGGGTCAGTTTACTGAACGCAATAGATCAAAGCATGAATGTCCATAAATGAAAACTGAGTGTTCATGTCTCCTACCATTTCACGAGTATATAGGCCTGTTCCATGCATAGTTGGTACAGCCTCTGAACCATGACCCCAAGAAAGAGAAATATCTGAATCAGCAAAATAATAAGATGGAAACAATCCATTGGATGAAACATCCATTCCACAGGCATTAAGCTCAAAGGCCACACCCCAGTGGTCCTCATCCTGTGATTGCTGTGACACTTCGGTGCTATGAGAAGAAGCTGGAGATAGTTTCCTTCCATTAGTTTCAGTATATGAGGGTAATATAAGCCCTGGCAGCGTCATATCAGTACTTAACAGGATGCTACGATTCAGGATGTCAAACAAATTCGTGTCAACTTTACCGCCAGAAGATGCTTCTTGGACAGACTGCAATAATTCATCAAACAAGTATTCTAAGTTGTACTGAACTTGACGGAGGCATCTCAGCTGTGATTCCAAATCCCCTGATAGATCGGGCAAGTTCAAAATTGCTACTGGAGGAAGATGGTGTTTTTCCACATGGAGTGAAATTCCTCTCAAATTTTTCTTGATTACAGGATCAGGTTTTTGAAGTCCCATATCACCGTGGTGCGTAGAGTTCAATATACGTGGCGAATAATTTGCATGAATCTGTGGCTGAATCAGCGACTTATCTGTATAGAGAGATACATGTCCTTCCATTTCATGATCTACATAGTACTGTTCACTGGCACCATTTCTGTATTTACGATACGAGTGGGATGATCTTGCACATAAATAAGTACTTGGTGCCAATGAGCCATCTCCTGAGAAACATTCACCCTGTGTAGGCACATTTACTTTGACACTTAATTTGTTCTTAGCCAAGCTTTTTGATACACACAGAGGCCTTGAGTTCGGATCCGGGTTGGAAGAAATCTGCATGCACGACATATCATCCACGAGTTGCTTGGCAGAATCCGGGAAGGGTTGACAATGAAATGAGCCAACATGGGCAATATCAGCCCTTACTCCCCTTTCATTCATCTCCGAAGTGTTTTTGAAAAATAGATAAATATCACCAGGAATAAGTTCCAACGGTAACATGAGAATTTGACCAAGCTTTCGAGCGCCAAACGAGAAAGCGGTTCGAATACGATTGAAATTAGCTGCACAAAAGTAAAATGTCAAACAATACTCGCCACCCCATCACAAAAAATACATAGAAAGAAAATATACAGAACGCAAACAAAGCCCTACACATGTTCAGTACGAGAACATGCCGTTTATGGATCTATGAACAAATTCATATGCACATCAGATGTTCTGATGCTTCAGGCAAACAATATATGCTAGTAGAAGTTTCAGAGAATAAATTACAAAGAGACAATCGATTGATATATTTGGTTAGTTCAAACCTCTGTTCACACTTCTTCCAAGATTGTTGCACTCCTTCAATGGATCAATTATATTGAGATATTTCAAACGGAATTTGGAACAGCGTGCATCAAAGTTCCTTGGCGGCACAAATGCGTTATCCACCGAGTTCTCAAGGAACTCTTTGTCAAACAGCAAGTCATCGCCAGGTACATTTGTACCTTCAACTGCAACAGTTATAAGCTTTAGGATTGTAATAATATAGGAATAAGGTAATAACTCTGCCAAGAAAAGATTACAAGGTAACGCACCAATTAGGTTAGGCAAAGACGACACTGCAACAGGGCCATTTAAGCTTATGCAATATTTGTCCCAATCAAACTTGCTAAAATATTCCAGAAACCTATACAAAACCTATTAATAAGGAGGAAAAAGAGAGACAATAAGGATATCAGCCTTCCCATTTTTGAAAGATATTTTCAAATGTCTGAAACAAGTAACTCCTTCCAAGACTTACCTCCAATGGACCATGGAGAGATTTGTGGAATAGATTAAAGACATATAGTATAAGTATTTCCAATGCGTAAGTTGATATAAGCCCATGATGAGCTCCTAGTAGGCGACTTTCATAATAACACCATGCCTTGATCAATATAATGCTCCTTTTAAAAAGATGATCTTTCCCAACTTTACGGTCAACCTGAAGAAGGAACACTCATTTATTTTCGTGTGACTTGGCAGAGTAATAACCAAATAAAATAATAAGCAGAATAGTACAGAAACATGTTGAGCATTCTACATAATCAATAACTTATTTTAGCTATAGAGACTCTGAAGTGGGACAGCAAGTATAAAATTGCGCTATTTTCTCCGATAAGAAAGATCACAACACATCACCAGCTCAAGGAAGCAGAGTGCACAGATTCCACCAGTTTGGTTGAATGAAATATCAACGATAATATTTCCGATGGTGCATTTAATGAGCCTGACCTGGATGGAGGAATATTGAGAAAAATTAGAGGCCATTTGAAAAACTGTAATAGGCTAACAATGCATCCGGAGGAAGCAACATGTACATGGTTTTTTAGCTTAGCTCCCATGCATGATAAGGATTTTTATAAAGAGAATAAATATAAACAAAGGACAACAAAGTTTTTAGGCGTACAATACCATAGTTTCCCCAAAATTCTGTCCAAAATGAACAACAAAGGTGCAAATAGGAGAGCGCACCTCTGCATCGATGTGTTCCAGGTCCTTCACTTCAAATTTAGCATCAGTGTTCTCCTCCCCCGATCCAAGGATGTAATAAATATCATCAATCAAAGTACTATTGCGCGATGCATTTCCAATTACAGTTAGATCAATGTCCCCATCAGGAAGGTACGTCTTCAATGGCACCGAACCAAATAAAAAGACCTACGTATTCAAATAAAAAAAGGAAAACATGTTACACACAAAAACTGTCATCTCAAAAGAAAGATGGTACAGGAAAGCATTTTTGCAGTACACAAGTAGTAACCATAATGTTGGCTGTAAGATGGAGTGTATACTACATTTGGTTTGCAACAGAAAGTTCAAAGTTAAGGAACTGAAACTATATCCTCTGGTGGGAGATGTGGGTCAGCTTGGATTTGGATGCTTATTTTCCTGTTTACTGGTGTGGTACCTAGTCCTCTCCCAGCCATTCCCATCTTTTCATACAAGATAACTCAGTTTCTAGCCGCACAATTGAACAGCATTCTAATATATCACAAAGTGAGTTTCTCTCATGATCCACAAAGCAACCAATCGATCCATGCAGATAACTAAGTAGACACACACTCCAACTTGGCAACTTCTTACATTCAAATACAATTCTGACACAGAAGCCGAGTGGATGAATTGCGAACTGGTGCCCTACGAAAGATTGGCTAGACAAAATTTTGATTGAGGTTTTGCTTGCTCATGATTTCACCAACATTGGCTAGAAGAACGAACTAGAGATGGTAAAGTACCATCGGCATGCCAAAAAGCTGGAAACTACCCAAACATACACCAGTATCTTGGTCATCACCAAAAAATTCGGGAAGGTGCAGGTCTGGCCACATTTCAAACATACCCCAACACAAGGGGGAGGGGGGGTGTTGCCGCTTGCTGCCAGGGACAATGGACCACTCCAGCAATATCTCATCTCATAACTCATATACACGCATGTGGATAATCCAGCAAGAACAGACATCATTACACCAATCTTTTTCAAGAAGCACCAACTGCTACGAGACATTATAGCAACATAAGTTCTACTGCAGTGCTAGTGCCTATAAGAAGCTATGGAAGCCACCCATTTTGAAGCAATTCCAGCTATGCAGACTACAGAATACATATTGTACACATTACAAGTGGTTGGCATAATACTAGCCGCAAATAAGGGCCGTCTGTTCAGATCTACCATCGACGGGTACGTAGTGAAGAGGTTGGACGTCAGTAAATAAGCCTGTGGACACACTCCAAAGTACGATTCAAACAGTGGATTGCTGAATCCTCATCAGTAAATAATGATGGATTTTGGAGTCCACCGTATACTGCAATCTAGGAGACGTTGGGGCGGAGTTGAATGCAGGATGTTGGCAGGCAGCTGCCCTCGGTGCATGGTAAACTAAATCTCGGCACTGCAACATCAAATCTTCTACAAGCCCAGTCAAAATCTTCTACAAGCTGTGACGGAGACAGAGCACCTCCAGAAGATTCAGCCACAGCATTGATCAGTTGCCACACTATTGATCGGTAACCACGTGGATGGGTCACCTTGGATACACAGTCAGAGCGTGAAGTGTGCACATACGCTTCGCCTGGTAGTCAAGCATGAATCACGGGAAGAATAGAACAAAAACAAAAGGGATTTTGGATTATCGCCAAAGTTTGTTTCCCCTCTGAAAGGAACCCATCGAGATAGTAGTAAAAGTTTGATTTCAGAAAGCACACGGTGCCTTTTCCATGAGCTAAAAGGCGAGAACCCGTAGATCCGAGCAGACAGGAAGCCCATTTCTGAATTCAGAACGGATGAAGCTCCTTTTGTGGGACCGTGGCACGGCGCTAATCTAAGACAAATTTAGTCAGCAGGCATTGCATATGATTCGACTACTAGCTCCTCGTCGGAGCCAGCTGATGCTAGTAAAACTAGGCACGGAATCTATACGACCCGCCGCCAGCAGTTCGGTTTAGTTTTCTGAGTCACAGTCCTAATCCGTACGGAAGAATTAATCAAAGAATAATCCTACCCTAGACACGATGACTTTGACATAGCACGAGGGAATGCGACAGCCTAATGTCACAAAATGAGTTTCTCTCATGAGCCACAGAGCAAGCAATCGCCCCGTGAACGTAACAAAGTACACTCACACTCCATCTCCTTACCTTCACATACAATTGCAACATAAAACCCCAATAAGTGGAAGAATACTAGCTAGAACTGGTGTCTGCTAATACAAAAACGTAGGTAATGCCGCTTGGTACTAGGACCAATGGACCACTCTACTCAACGTCTCATCTCATAACTCGTATACACGCATGTGGATAATCCAGCTAGAACAGACATCATTACACCGGTCTTTTTCGAGAAGCACCAAATGCTAGGAGACATTATAGCAACACAAGCCCTACTGCAGCGCTAGCGCCTGTAAGAAGCTACAGCAGCCACCCATTTTGAAGCAATTCCAGCTATACTGACTACGGAAGACATCTCGTACACAGCACAAGTGGTCGGCATAATACTAGCCGCAAATAAGGACCATGTGTTCAGATCTACTACGATCTAGGTACGTAGTGAAGAGGTTGGGCGTCAGTAAATTAAATGAGCCCGTGGACATGCTCCAAAGTACGACTTCAAACAGCGGACCGCTGAATCCTCGTCAGTAAATAACGGTGGATTTTGGAGTCCCTGTATATATACTGCAATCTAGGGACGTCGGGACGGGGTTGAATGCAGGATGTTGGCAGCTGCCGTCGGTGCATGGTAAACTAAATTTCGTAAACTGATATGTCAAAATCTGATGGTACAGGCTGTGACGGAGACAGAGCAATTCCGGAAGATTCAGCCAAAGCATTGATCAGTTGGCACGATAATGATGGGTGACCACGTGGACGGGTCACCGTGGATTGGCATGGACACGCGCACGCCCGCGGCGTGGAGTGCACACATCCGCCTCGCCTGTTAGTCAAGCATGAATCACAGGAAGGATATAACAAAAAACCAAAGGGACTTTCGGATAAACGCCAAAGTTTGCTTCCCCTCTGAAAGGAACCCGTGGGAGATGGTAGTGAGAGTTGGATTTCAGAAAGCATATACGGTGCCTTTTCCGTGAGCTAAAAGGGCGTAGATCCGCGCAGACAGGAAGCCCATTTCTGAATTCAGAACGGATGAAGTTCCTTTAGAGAGACGGTGACACGGCGCTAACCTAGTACTGATTAGTCCGATATACTTACACTAGAAATATGCAGTGAGACTAGTTCCTCGTCGGAGGCAGATGGTATCAGTAAAACTAGTAGCGCACGGAATCGATACGAGGCGCCGCCAGCAGTTTTGGTTAGTGACAGGTCCTAATCCGTACGGGAGAATTAATCAAATACTAATAATCTTAGCCTACACGCGATGACTCGAGAATGCGACGGCAGCAGAGTAGACAAATCCAGGCTGAACAGAGAAACGAATTGAATAGAGGACTAATGTCGCAGGCACGAGAATCCCGAGACGTGTTGTCAGGAGGACCAAAACAAGGAGCAGTAACTGAAGAAGAGAAAAACAGGGGGAAGATGGCGAGCGTTTCACGGAAAGGGAGAGAGATGCGACGCACCTCGCATCCGAGCGCGGTGCCGACAATCCTCCGCGCGTAGTCGACGACCTCTGCGCGGCGGCGCTCGGAGGCGTCGGTGGGCTGCACGCGGCGCACCACCTCTGCCGCCGCCACCTCAGCGGCGGCCATGGCCCCCGGCGGTATCGCCCCGGGGACGGGCACGGCCCGCGCCATCACTGCCGGCAGCCCGCCCGCCATCCGTCGGAGGGCCTGGGTAGCCTAGGCGGCCGGCGCAGGCATGTGGGGAGCGGAATCCGGGGACGGGAATGGGAGGGTTTGGGGGATTTCTCGTTTGTGGGGACGGGGGTTTGGGTTTTTGGGCGAGCCGTTACTGGCGGCGAGTGCGGTGCTGCTCGGGAGAGGGTGGGTAGGTCCGACGAGAACGAGATGGAAGGAAACCTGCGGGTGTGAACAAGACCCACGAGGCTAGCGGAGCCGGGGAGGAAGGCGGCCGTCCCTATCCGGTGCCGCATTTATAAGTGCAGGTCAGGCTGGGGTGGAGTGTGCTGCTGCTGCAGTGTGTGCCGTGTGCCCACCCCACCGTGTTGCGGTGGCGCCGCCCGCGACGTGCCAGGTGCAGGTGGTGGCCCGTTCCCCACCGTCTTGCTCGCGTCCTGGAAGGGTTAACCTACAACAGTTCATAGTTCCAGGTAGTAGGACCTTCATGTCCACAAAAAGGATAGTGCTTTTTTTGGTGCTGGTGTCACGAATGTGGGATTAATATCAATGGATATAGGACACAAAGATAATGTTTTTATTGGGGGAAAAAGTCTATTCTAAACCCTGAATTTATAGAGGTTCGGCAAAATAAACCCCAAACTTCAAATCCCTGTTATTTGTACCTTGAACTTTGCAATCCCGGTCTAAATCAAACCCTAGACCTATTTTTCGGCATAAAATAAAATAAAATAAAATTACAAGTTACTATTACTAACTACACTGGCGCACACGTCATATTCTTTTCCCAATTTCTTTAAGTGGCAGGAAAGAGGTTTAGACGCTGACATATGGGTCCAGATGTCAGCGTGACATAAAAAAAGAAAACATTTGCGCTTCAGGATTCAAACCTGTGACCCATGGGTAGATGGCAATGCTAGCTAACCACTGTGATCAACAGGTTATCATGAGTAATAAAGGAACTTTGCCTAATTGAAGTAACGCATAGAAGTTGGCCTCGTAGCATCCTGCGCCGCCGCACTGAAGACCTTCTCCGGCGAGCTCCGGACGGGGAGGCGCGTCCTGCGCCGCCGCGCTCTGAGGGGGGCGCGCTGAAGACCTTCTCCAGCGAGCGCCGGCCGGGGAGACGCGTCCTGTGCCGCCGCGCTGAAGACCTTCTCCGATCGGCCGGGGAGGCGCGTCCTGCGCCGCCGCGCTGAAGATCTTCTCCGGCGAGCTCCGGCCGTCGGCGACGTCGAGCACCGAGCATCGACGGAGGACGCCTCGCTGCACTCATGCACACCTCGTCCCCTTTGTCGATCTGCCAGCGACGAGAAGGAATAGTTAGATTGGGGAAGGAGATAAATCTGACATGCGGGTCCGTCTTGTCAGTGAGATAATTAGTATTCCCGGCGGGGATTATCCTTATCCCGATGAGCCAAACAGGTTTAAGGTTTAATTTAGATCGGGATTGTAAAGTTCAGAGTACAAACGACAGGGATTTGAAGTTCAGGGTTTATTTTGCCGAACCTCTACGAATTTAGGGTTTAGAATAAACTTTTTCCTTATCTCGGCCATAGCGCCTTGTTGATGCGTGCGGTGTGTTCAATCATCGGGCATTACATCTGAATCCCGGAGACGCGGTGACGGCAGCAGAACGCGGTGCCACGTTTCGCGGCGGTGGTGGATCGCCAACGCGACGGCGACACGGCTAGCGTCGCCGGCGTAGGGGTCGGTACGAGATATGGAAGTGCGAGACCCACCGAACGGGCTTTCTCCCCGGCCGGCCCTTTCCGCTGAGGTCGACGGATGTGGGAGCACGCCACGCGCGCGACGCCCGCCGGCGTGCGTCAGAGCTGCTCCGGCGGACGACCACGCCGCGGCCACGCCAGGCGCGTTTCCGTCCTCCTGGAGACCTGGACCCCCCGCCCATCCACAAACGGCTGTCTCAGGCCCGCACAACAGAAAGCGCCCGGGATCACTCCCGAACCGCGAGCTGCAACAAACGGCCGAAAAGGGGAGTAGGGCAGCCCTTTCGTGCACTCGATGCCTTGCCGACCCTGCCCGCCAGACGCCATGGTGCACGCGGTTTCCATTCACCGTCCAGCTACTACAGACTACAGGATAGTCCATGTCCAAAAGGAACAGAGTGAAACTAAGAAACCGACTTTCTACTCTCTATTCCCCCCGGAAAAAACAATGGAAGAAAGGAACTTTGCGTCGCCAAATTAGTCCAGCTAGTATGCAATAGATTTATTTTCTCCTACTATATAAACTCCACTTCTAACTACGCAGTGTCGAGCTACTAGCCCTTATTATCGGATTGTCCATGTCCAAACGAGCTAGCGGGACAAGTGGCAAATTAGACAACTTTTTATTCTCCACCCTAGAAAGAACGGATGAAAGGAACTCTGCATCGCCAAATTAGATGGTAACTGACGATAGTCAGTTTATTCTCTCCTATGGGTAATTTGTTTCTCCAACTACGAATTGTATTTTTTTAAACACGGTATAGACAAATACACTCATAAATGCGTACATACACTCACAATATAAACGCACACACATACAACCTACCCATATAAGCACCTCGAGAGAGCAGGCGGGTCTTGGCGTTGACAAAATCAACACAGACATATCGCTATCAACAGAAATATCGCCTAACAATACAAAAAAAAATCTTCTTTTTATGAGACAACAAGCCCAGGTGGCCCACTTGGGTGGTATCACTATTCTAAGTACCGGATGGCCTAGTTATTGGATCAAGATGGAGACCCAACCTACTACGGAAGACCCAAACCGGAGATGTTTCCAGAAGCACGAAGGCCTGACGGACAAGACACGGTCTAGGATTTAGTGTAGTCAGTACGCAGGGAGGGAGCCAGGATTCTGACATAGCGGGAGGGGGGACGAGAATGTGCTACTAACGCAAAAAAAATGGAGACGGAATCTTAGGTGTAGCCTAATGCGGAAGGAAATTGACTTGTTGATGAACTCAATCTCCTAAGTGCAATAGACCGAAATACTGCAAGAGGGTTTTAATTATGCAATACATGTCTCCCGGATTATGGCCACTCTAAATCACGGTTCTTCCTTCGTAGATCGGCCAAATCTGATGCTATGTCAGTGCATGCCCATCGTCCACTGCTCCACGGCCATAGTTGCGACGTCCAGCGAGATGCAATTAGTCGTCGCACAGGTTCCGGTAAGTGCTTGTGCTTGGTGGTGGTTCCCCTTTGACGGCAGGTCTCGAGCAGAGCTGAGGAGGCCAGGAGCTGAATCAACCACATGAAGTCGGGAATTGATCGATTGCAGATCGATCGATATGCTAGTGATGCCTGCGAAGTGACAGCGCCGCGACATTTCCTATTTGTCGCCCGACGCGTCGGTTACCACCCGGTGCATGCCCCTCTTGCGCATGTTGCTTTACTGGGCCGCGGCCCATTTCTCCTTCCTGCAGACGCATTTTCCCTATGGCTCCGTTTGGATGTTTGTATTGGCAGGCTTGGCATTGCATTCAGTGGAATATCATTGTCCTGAGATATTTGCATTGAGATCAATGTCAATATTTCTGTTTGGATGTGTAGATATTTGGTACCTAGAATTGATATCCTATTTGAATACCAAAACATGTTTGGATGGTCAAAGTGATGTATTGCATTTGAAAAGGATTTCTTGTGTAACTTCAAATATGTTTGAAAACAATTCAGTGAGAATATGTCCAAATGTGATAAATAGTAATGAGTAAACTCGACAAGAGTTGACTGCTACTTCGTCCCTGGGGATGCAGTAGGCCGAAGCAACCATTGACGGCCACCGCAGATCCCGCTCCCCCGATGTTGCTTGCGAGACCTAGAACGGCGCGGATCTTTCCAGGAGGACGCCGTCGTGGTTGGGTGGTCTAGAATGGCGGTGCTATGAGGCAGCCCGAGTTAGGGTTTCAAGATCTCGCACGAGAGGAAGACAGAGAGATGGAGAAGATGCAATCGAGTGCGGAGGGGGTAGAGGAGATGCAGGGAGACACGAGGGTGGTCTTATCCGCCATGGGGAGCATCGGATGGAGGGGCAATCGTAGCGGCAATGAACGACATCAGCGCGGACATGGAGCTGCTTGAGGTTGAGGACGACAGAGGGAAAGAGATGCTCGTCCTCACGTCAATACCAAGCGATGTCGAGGCCTGGGGCTAGACTTTCGGGAGGGGGCTCGCGAGACGTGTTTTGGGCCAACCGAATATTGAGCCCAAATGCCTAGCCCGAATGCCAAGCACATCCAAACGCCTCGATTTGGGATATTCGGGCTGTGAATATCTGAATGTCTAATGCCAAGCCTCAATACAAACATCCAAACGCTACCTATGTTTTTTTCTTTTTTTATTTGTTTTATTTTCTTTTTTGATCATTTAAACTTTCCCATATTCTACATAATTTCAAATCTGTACAATTTTCAAGTTTTGAACTAATTCAAATTTGAACAATTGGTAAGTTTGAACAGATTCAAATTTCGAACAATTTTCAAGTTTGAACAAATTGAAATTTGAACAAATTTCTAGTGGAACAGATTTTGAATTTGAAAAAGATTTTTGAATTTGAACAGAATTTCAAATTTCAACATATTTTGAATTTGAACATTTATTTGAATTTGAACAGATTTTGAACTTTGAATAGTTTTCATATTTGACTAGATTTTCGAATTTGAACAGATTTCTAATTTGAAAAGTTTCCAATTTTGAACAGATTTTCGAATGTGAACAAATTTTGAATTTGAACTATTTTAAATTTTGATTTTTTAAAATGTAAACATTTTTTATTTCACCAAAGATTTGAAATTTTACAAAAGAAAAGAGAAGACAAAAGCCCGGCCGAATTGGGACGGCCCACTATGGAAGACTTCCAGGCGTCGGCGCCGTAATGGGCGCTTAATGCGTTGAATAGGAGCGCCCCAACGCCGCTATCTTTGATTATAGGCCCAAATAATTACCGAGAGGCGAAGACCGATACCTCTACTTAAGCTAAATGGGCTTTGTTGCTTCAGTCTTATTAAAGAATTGGTGCAAAAGGATTTGGCAGGCCATAGGGGGGCGCAAATTACACATACACAATAAATATCATAGATTATTAGCGATCCAGTAATCTCTCCGAGGTGAAAGAATATTTCCTAGTGTTTTGTGTGTTAGACAACAACATTAAGAATTTAATCATGTTTTGAAGTGTTGCAGATGATTAAGTTATCAGCTTATGCAACATCGCCACAAAAAAGTGAAAATGGAGAATATCCCCTGGATGCGCGTCACCCAGATGGGGGGCAGATATTTGGCCGGATTATTCGCCCCCTGGAAAAATGGCTAAGGACTCGAGCACCGTCACCCAGATGGGGCCCCGGATATTTTGTATTCAGGCCATAATCTGCCGCCCCCTTGGAAATCGACTAAGGACCAGCGCGCTGATAGCTGCATAATCCAACATCTATACCTTAAGTTTAAATCTCATATTTGTCATAAAAATAATAAAATATCTCTTAATCCTTTGCCATTAACGCCTAATTACCACCAAGTGTGAAAATCTTCTCTTTAAATGTTTCCTTTCAGGAATATACACTTTATGGACGAAATCTGGGCAAATTAATGAAGAATTATGAGTTTCCAATACTCCCAAGTCAAAGGGCTCGCGTTGCTGACCTCTAGAAAGTTTAACGGGCAGTCATACGGGTAGGATCAGCCCGTATCGTCACTCGTATCGGAGTCCACCACCTTCGCCACGTCAAACCGAGCGACTTTCATGAAGGAGCCTCCCTATAAATCGACCCCCAAGCGCCGCAAACAGAGAGACGAGCGGTAGAGGAGATACATGGGTCACCACATCACACTAGAGAGAAGGAGTCCAGCCGCCGCCACCATTGCCATCCATTTCTCCACCTCATAGCCATAGCCATCTAATTGTAATCTTGATCTCCACAATTGGCAATATTGTAAGGATATTTAATGTTGTTATTGAATCAATCTATACAATGTTTTGTATCTTTGATCTCGTTATGAGTGAGTAGTCCTCACAAGCTGTGGGCTCGGTGAAGCCACGCAACGATTATGTGCATGATCTAATCTATATGTGGATATTGTGTTGAGTATGAATGTGTTATTTCACTTATTTATCATCTCGTTGCCTCGATCCAAAGTCTTGACAGATACCCAAGATCCGAGGATTGACCAAGGTAATAAGGAGGTATAATTGGTGCTTCACCCTCTAGATCGAATCCCAGTGACAGAAAGGGTAATAGATTAGAGGATCTGAGATTCACTTGGGATCACGACAATGTCACAAATCCTAATGCTCTACCATATTTTACTTAATTACTGCTTAACCCTGTTAACCCTAAGCCCATAACCCGTCGAGATCGAAATCACCAAATTTCAAGTTTGATATTTTTCCCTTAAAAAGGGTCACATAAGATGACACTACGCAAAAATCTTGCGTTGTTCTGTTTTTTGAATTAGTTATGATTTTCAGAGACCCCTAGAAAATAACCCTAGTTGGAAATTAAAAAGGCACATATTTTTGTTATAAAATATGTCAAAATTTAAGTTTCATAGTTTTCCTAACAACTATATCACATATCATAATTATATCTCAAAGGATTTTATTTTTTGAATTTTTTACCATTTTCTATTATTTTCGCAAAACTAAAAAGGCGATCCAAAAAAATACCTAAGCCGGCGGCTTTGCCGTCGGCATAGGTATGGCATAGGTACGTCTACTTCAGACGCCACCCTATCCCGACGGCCAAACTACACCGACGGCCGCCGTTGGCATAGATGCGGCTACGCCGATGATAAAGCTAGCCCGACGGGCGTTGGTTGCGAGCTGTTCATCTAGGGACCTACGCCGACGGCCACTACATCGGCGTAGGGTTTGGCCGTGGGCTCCTTCATCTTTTCCTGTAGTGTTGCTACTGCTACACGTATTGACTTATCGCCACACATGCAGTTGCTGCTGCCGCCATGATGCTCTTGCTGGTGGTTTGCAACTGCATAGGTGATTAAGATTTAATTTCAGCAATCCTTCTACTTCATTTTGGAAATTGAATGTTTATATTTCCTATGGCTCGTGGCTTTGTTAGGAAATGGCTCTATTGATATTTTCTTGGCAAGCTTAATCATTTTTGCGATTGACCTAATATTTTTTAACAGACAACATGCTACTTGAAAATCATGAGGTTTGCAAAAGCATTTACATGCATGATTAGCTTATCCTTTGTTTCTAAATGATAATGATAATTATTTGTTAAACACCACTAGGAGTTGAGGAACTCACTCTGTAGGTAAGATAAACTAGAGAGGTCTTTGTTGTTTTGTCGGCTAGCATAGAAAAATTGCTGTTCTCTTGCTGGGATAGATCATAGATGTGTTAATGATCTTGTTTATAATCTGCATAGAAACATCTCTTGGAATTAGAAGGAAGTCACACTGCACCCTTTATCGAGTTAACCATCAAGTAGAAGAATACTAAGAAACCTAATGATCGTTTAACTTTTCTCTTGATAAAGAAACAAGATGTTCCTTTTACCCCTACTGATTCATAATTAATTTACTGAACCTGGGCAAGAAATGCTGTCATTTCTTCTTAGGAAAATTAGTACTCTGTCAGACTTGTAGTAGAACTTGGTCACAAAAAGGAATATTATGTCCAACTCTTTCCTATAACAGCAGAGCTCTCGAGAGAATAAACTCCACCAGTAAATTTGTGCCAACTTGAATTGTCATTTCTCTTTCTTGGTGATCAATTACCATGTAGGAGCGATCTATGAACATGTTGGCTTATCTGTCTGCAAAATGGCGATGGAACAGTAACGATTCCAGTTAGCTCAGCTGAAGCTTGCCTTCGCTGTTTGTGTACTTGTCGAGAGAATCGATGGTATTTTCTTTGTCCTGGAGAATTATATCTTCGTTCAGCTAAGGCTTCTTAGCTGCAGAACAGACCTTTACAGGAAACCTTTGTCATGTTGAACAATAGGAGACGTTGAGGCTACTTAAACGAGAGCGTCCGGAGCTGACTCATGACAACAGAAAATACTAGTACTAGTAACTCCGCGTTGTTAAACATGTAATCGCTTTCTGGCTCGGAGCGCTGCCGTCCCAGATGTAGCCGAGATGTCACTAGGAGGACTGCGGGAGGGCTTGACGGCTTGGAGCGCTTGCTCAGCAGGAGGCTTCGCCATGATATTAGCAGTGGTGGAAGATGAGTTTGCCATGTCCAACAACTGTGACAGGAAAGGGCCAGCCACTGACACTGAGAGCCACATCTGGCCATGGGCATCAGCTTTCAGCACTGGGTACATCGACTGGGCGTTCCCTGGATAGAAATGACCTTCAGATAACACAATGTAGTAAGCCACAAATTATAAAGAACGGGCAGGGGCTACATGGTTTACAAATGAATGAATCAGAAGTAAATGTAGCATATATCAAGTTCACTTTCTGTGTATATACCATGGCATACATACAATTAAACAGGGTGAGCTCCACGTATATCATTTGCACCTTTTTAAAATCATGACTTCAGAGACTACACTGATTAAATAAAGTCTAATATCTTCAGAGGGTTATAGAATACATTTGTATGAAAGAAAACGCAAGAAAAATATAAGGACAGCACAAACTAAATAACGATATTACCTGGTTCTGATGTGGTCAAATTCAGACCCAGGGGTTGTGGTGAATTGGACAGCAGTGAGGATTGATACATGGTTTGCTGTGTCTGTAGCCTGGGGCTTCGTGGTCAGCACAGCCGCTACTTCCTGATGAGAGATGATCAGGCAATAAACGGTTATGGGCCTCATTTGATGCAAAGATAGCTCCCTCAGCACATGACCTTAAGTAAATATGAACAAAGCAAACATGTCAGATGCCGTTAGGTGAAATATACAATAGTGAGTGAACAACTTGGAAATATATAGAATAGAAAGGTTGATGAAACAAAGATATGCACTCAAAGGAAGAAAACATGCCTTGGAAGTAGTTTTCAGAAATTCAGGGAACGCAATCAAAGTAAAAGAGAAACAACTTTACCTTGGAGATGTGTTCAGAAATTCAGAGAATGCACATGTGACGCAGTTAAGTATGAAATAAGAGGCTATCTCGGCGAAATACGGATTAAGTACTTCCACCGTATTTTTTCGAAGGTGGACACCAACCATCCATGCATTCTTACGACCAATGTCCACCTTCGACATTAGGTAGAGAACATCACCGTTCGGGCTGATAGTCGGGTATGCTGTTGACAGCTTCCTTAATGCTGATTTTCCGGTTCCCCAACCATCCCACAGCTGAGGCAACAACGCAGAATGTTTTGGGTTGTTGGCCGAGATGTCATTGTTAGACATGTATAGTCTATACTTCTTATTTTTCCCTGTAGTATGTATAGTTGCTCATTCCCGTATCACAGCGTTAGGTTTAGCTCCCGCAAGCTGCAACTCCGTGCGTCGCTGATGATCATCCCGGCCCGGCCTGTGTCCTTTCCTCTCACTCTCCCTTCTTTGTTCCTTCACTAGTTTTTGCTTCAAATCGATCTCAAATCGGGGTCAAAGCGCTGCTGTCCCGAGTGAAATCGGCAGCCCCTGATGTGAAATCGGCAGCCCCTGATGTGAAATCGGCAGCCCCTGATCTCTGCAGCTTCGATCTGGCCGCCCGCCGCTCCGATCTGGCCGACCGCCGCCACGATCCGGCTGCCCGACGGCCCGATCCCGTGCTTGCTGGCCCGATCCGCTTGCTGCTGCTGGCCTGATCCCGTGCTTGCTGCAGGTTTTTTCCGGCCGTGTCTTGCCTGATCAGGTGAGGCCGCTCCTTGCCCGCTGCTCCTCTCGTGTTGCTCCAGTCCTGGTCGAGCACCAGGCATAAATTGTCGTTTGTCTGGTAACAAGCGTTGGCTGATTCCAGAAAAAAAAGAGACTGGGAGCGGCATGTCGCCGTCTTCATCGGGCTATGTTGCGGTTCCTCGCTGTCCGATGACCTTTGATGGTGCCAACTATGCGGACTTTGCCGCTCACATGCGCGATCACATGCGCGGTCTTCGGCTTTGGGGTGTTCTTTGTGGTGAGGTCCCCTGTCCGACATGTCCTCTTGCTCCAGTGGCGCCTGTGCCGCCGACGCCATCGATTATTGCTACTGATGCTTCTGAGGCTGATAGGGTTGCCGCCAAGACCGCTGATGATGCTGCGGTCGATGCTTATGATCAGCAAGTATCGGATTTCTCTGCGGCTCTTTCTACTTATCGTGATGCTTAGATTGCTTATACTCAGTGGTGTGATGAGGATGCTCGTGTTGCGGCTGTTCTTACTGCTAGTGTTCTGCCATAGTTTGCCTCTGAGTTCATAGCCCTTGCTACTGCTTCTGAGATGTGGGATCACCTTCGCCAGCGGTATCAGCCCTCTGGTTACTCTCTCTATCTGTCTGTGGTCCGTCAGGAGCATGCTCTCCAGCTGGACGATTCCAGTGTTGAGGAGTTCTACACACAGAGTTCAGTTATTTGGCGTCAGCTTGACTCTCTGCGCTCTGCGGTCTGTGGTTCTTGCTCCTGTTGCAGGACTGTGAGGTCTGATCTGGAGTTTCGGCGAGTATATGAGTTTCTGTCTCGGCTTCGTCCAGAGTTTGAGCCCCGACGTGCTCAGTTGATTGCTCGAGGCCGTATTCCTCTCTCGGTTGTGCTTTCTGAGCTCCGTGCTGAGGAGACCCGCCTCCGTGGTGTTGGCCTGCTTGGTGTTCCTTCTGTTGGCTGCTGCTCTAGGGCCCTCTCGTTCCAGTGCACCACCACTACTGGCTACTCCTTCTGATGGTCTGGGTCGCTCACCGTCTGGCAGTGGAGGTTGCCCCTTTCGTGGTGGAGGTCGCTCTCGCCCTCCTCGCATTAAGTGTGGTTATTGTCAGAAGCCAGGGCACCCCGAGACTGATTGCTACAAGAAGATGCTGGATATGGGTCGTGCTTCTTCGAGTGGGACTCGACCTCCTTCTTCGGGTCCGTCCCTCTCTGTGCAGGATATTGCGACGCTGAGACGTATATTGGCTACCTCGGGCTCTTCTTCCTCAACAGGCACTGCTGGTTCTGTGACTGATGTTTCCCGCACTGAGCGGCCACCGTCTCCACAGTCAGGTACTTCCTCGTGGGTCTTGGATTCTGGAGCTTCCTTCCATATGACTTTTGACTCTTCTGCGTTATCCTCTCTTCGTTCTCTTGATTTTCCTCTTTCTGTTGTTCCTGCCGACGGCACTTCCCTTCCTGTCACCAGCCGTGGCACTCTCTCTACTCCCTCCTTCTCTGTTCCTGATGTTTCTCTTGTTCCTCGCCTCACTATGAATCTGCTTTCTGTCGCTCAAACTGCTGACTCTGGTTGTCGTGTTCTCTTTGATGCTGATTCTGTTTCTGTCCAGGATCGTCACACCCAGCTTCTGGTTGGAGCTGGCCCTTGGCGCCGTGACTCCCCAGGGCTTTGGGATCTTGATTGGCTCCGTCTTCCATCTGCCGACACCAGCATCACCACTTGTTCACATGCTCTTGCTAGTTCTGCTTCCGCTTCATTTCAGCAATGGCATCATCGACTTGGTCATCTTTGTGGCTCTCGCCTATCGTCTTTAGTTCATCACGGTCTTCTGGGGCCTGTCTCAGGAGATGTTTCGCTTCCGTGTCAGGGTTGTAGACTTGGCAAACAGACTCAGTTACCCTATCCAACTAGTACATCCGTGTCGAAGCGTCCTTTTGATTTGATATATTCTGATGTATGGGGTCCGGCTCCCTTCGCTTCGAAGGGGGGCCATCGCTACTATGTTATATTTATCGATGATTTCTCTCGCTATACCTGGCTTTACTTCATGACTTCTCGTAGCGAGGTTCTCTCTATCTATAAGGGATTTGCTGCCATGGTTCACACCCAGTTCTCCACGCCTATTCGTGTTTTTCGAGCTGATTCTGCTGGTGAGTATGTCTCCCAGATGTTGCGTGGTTTTCTCGCTGAGCAGAGGACTCTCGCTCAGTTCTCCTGTCCCGGCGCTCACGCTCAGAATGTCGTGGCTGAGCGCAAGCATCGCCATATGCTTAAGACGGCCCGTGCGCTGATAATTGATGCCTCCCTTCCGCCTCACTTTTGGGCTGAGGCCGTCTCTACCTCCACCTATATCATTAACCTTCAGCCCTCGACTGCCTTACAGGGTGGTATTCCTCTCGAGCGTTTGTTTGCTCGCTCCCCTGATTATTCGGCTCTTCGATCTTTTGGTTGCGTTTGCTACTTTCTTCTGGCCCCTCGCGAGCGCACCAAACTAACCGCTCAGTCTGTTGAGTGTGTGTTTCTTGGCTACAGTGATGAGCACAAGGGCTATCAATGTTGGGACCCCGTTGGCCGTCGGATGTGCATCTCTCGTGATGTCAAGTTTGATGAGTCGCGATCATTCTACCCCCGTTCCTCCTCCTCAGCCTTCTCGGTGGAGGACATATCTTTTCTATTGTTTCCCGCCACACCACCCTCTGTGTCGATTGATCCTCCTCCGCATCCCATCCTTGCCGATGCTTCAACTTCCCCACCGCCACCCTCCTTCCCATCGAGTCCTTCTTCTTTCTCTTCCGATCCTCCACTCACCTCTACGTTGTCTCCTTTTCCTTTCCACTATTCTCGTCGTTCTCATATTCCGGATGCTTCTACTTCTTCTAATATGCCTTCTTCCTCTGATGAGATGACTCCTCCTCTTCCTGCTCGCCAGTGTCGTCCACCTGATCGCTACTCTCCTAGTCACTATGGTCTTTCTGTTTTCCTCAAGCCGACTTCTTATCGGGATGCTAAGAGACATCCCGAATGGCAGCTCGCCATGGCCGAGGAGATTGATGCGCTTGAGCGCACTGGCACCTGGGATCTTGTCTCTCCTCCTCCCGGTGTTCGTCCCATCACATGCAAGTGGGTCTACAAGATTAAGACTCCCTCCGATGGATCTCTTGAGCGCTATAAAGCGCGTCTTGTGGCTCGTGGCTTTCAGCAGGAGCAGGGTCATGATTACGATGAGACTTTTGCTCATGTGGCTCATATGACCACCGTGCGCACTCTTCTTGCAGTGGCCTCTGTTCGCCACTGGTCTGTGTCTCAGCTTGATGTTCAGAACACATTTCTCAATGGTGAGTTGCGTGAGGAGGTCTACATGCAGCCTCCTCCAGGGTACTCTATCCCTGATGGCATGATTTGTCGCCTTCGGCGCTCTCTTTATAGCCTGAAACAGGTCCCTCGCGCCTGGTTTGAGCGCTTCGCCGCTGTCATGATAGCTGCTGGTTTCTCCCCCAACGCTCATGATCCCACGCTGTTTGTTCACACTTCTCCTCGAGGACGGACCCTTCTCCTCCTCTATGTTGATGATATGATCATCACTGGAGATGATTCTGCGTATATTGCCTTTGTTAAGGCCCGTCTTCGCAAGTAGTTCCTTATGACTGATCTTGGTCCTCTTCGCTACTTTCTTGGGATTGAGGTTTCCTCCACTTCGGATGGCTTTTATATCTCCCAGGAAAAGTATATCCAGGATCGTCTTGCTCGTGCTGCTCTTGGTGATGAGCGCACTGTTGAGACTCCTATGGAGCTCAATGTCCAGCTTCGTGCTTCTGATGGTGACCCTCTTTCTGATCCCACGCGCTATCGCCATCTTGTTGAGAGCCTTGTCTATCTTGTTGTCACTCGACCCGATATATCCTATCCGGTTCATATTCTGAGTCAGTTTGTTTCTGCTCCCACCTCGGTTCACTATAGTCATCTCCTCCGTGTTCTTCGCTATCTTCGAGGCACGATCACCCGTCGTCTCTTTTTCCCTCGCTCCGGCTCCTTACAGCTCCAGGCCTACTTTGATGCTACATGAGCTAGTGATCCTTCGGATCGCCGCTCGCTTTCCGCATACTGTGTGTTTCTTGGTGGTTCTCTCATTGCATGGAAGACAAAGAAACAGACCGCCGTCTCCCGCTCGAGTATAGAGGCTGAGTTGAGAGCTATGGCCAGTTTGACCGCCGAGGTGATTTGGTTACGATGGTTATTGGAGGATTTTGGTGTGTCTGTCACTACACCAACTTCCCTATTGTCAGACAGTACAGGTGCTATCAGCATTGCGCGAGATCCGGTGAAGCATGAGCTCACCAAACACATAGGTGTTGATGCCTTCTTTGTGCGCACTGCTGTGCAGGATCAGATCCTCGCTCTTGAGTATGTGCCTTTCGAGTTGCAGTTGGCAGATTTCTTCACGAAGACCCAGACCCGAGCGCAGCATAGCTTCTTTCTCTCCAAACTCAGTGTTGTTGATCCACCATGAGTTTGAGGGGGGGGGTGTTAGACATGTATAGTCTACTTCTTGTTTTTCCCTGTAGTATAAGGGGCTCTTTGCATATTACCCACACCTGTACATGTATTGGCCTTTGGCCCCTCTGAATAATTGTTGCTCATTCCCTAACAGTCATCAACATGAATAATGTGCCCCTTGGACCAATGGTTCATTGAAATATGCCTGTAAGCTGTCCGGATCTTCCAACCATCAGGGACGTAAGTGATTTTATCCTCCAGCGATTCTGGGAAGTCTGAGTCCTCATCCGAGAGTAGGAGCAAGTCCCGGTCGAACAACTTATCTACACTATCAAGATCCGTTGTCACCTTGAAGCTGTTACTAGGGTCATGACTGATAGTAACAACCTTCAGCCTGAAAATATGGTCCATCTCTACAAACTTGATAACACCATTGCTGCCAGTAACATCTCGGACTGGCCTCGGGTCACCCTTCCGGAGCAGGTTGAAATGAGGCTTGGGCAGTGGGATGAAATATATGAAGGTGTCCTCCTTAAGAATGTCGCAGATAATAAGACCACGCCAGAGGTCGACCCATCCCACTATGCCTCCGCCCAGCGAAATCGCCTTGTGAGTCAACATGAACAGGTCCTCTGGCCTGACCTCCTCAACAGATGCCTACACCTGCAATGTCCTGGTTGTCCACTTGTTCCTCCTGGATGACAAGACGCTGAGGTCGTATATTGTGGTCATAGTTGTGATGGAGAGATCGGCGAGGAAGAATTCGTCGTCGTCGTGCACCACCATGGCGGCATACTTTGTGTTCATGGTGCCTGGAGGAGTAGCCGGGATCGGTTTGAGCGACGGATTGCCTCGGCCTAGCTTGGCCTGGTAGATAAAGTACTCGCTGGTGCTATTCATGTCGTCGGTGAAGGCGAAGAGTAGGATGGCGAGGTCCTTCTCCGAGAACACAATACGGGGCTCGACCTACAGGAGTTCAGGTTTGAAGCCATGAACGCAGAAGTGGGAGAGGGAGGGCGGATCAACGAGGCAGAAGGTGACCTTCATGGCATGGCCGGTCCTTGATGTGGCTGTAGCGGTGGTGTCATGTCACGACCCGAACGGAGGGAGGTGACGATGAACGGGATCAGTACCAATATCTAGATACAATTGAGGATACAATACAAGGGAGTTTGAGGTGAGAAATCAGCAAGGGAAGAAGATGAGTTGACGAGGAACCAGAGCAGGAGGAAAGAAGCTTGGAGACGTTTCAATCATTCCATCCCTTCCCCTGTGCTGATCTGATCTCCTGGTATATAAGAGTATCTCCACTCGGGGTCCTCAAAGGCCCCCAAAAGGCCTATGAGGGCCGCCGGCGCTAAAAAACGCGCCCAGCCGTGGCCCTCATTTCTAAATTTCCGCCGGCGCGGCCCGATTATTTACCCGGTGGCCCCAAGCAAAACCCAATGTACAGGGAGGCAAGCGGGGGCGCCGGAGGAGAATAAAATATTGCAATTATAGCCACGCGCCCTTCAACGGCCACGCGGTGGCCGGAAGTGGCCGCCACAGCGTTCCCGCCAGTTCCTTCCCGCCATTTCCACCGCTTCCCGCCAGAACTTTCCGCCATTTCCGGCTATATATAGGCCACGGCCGCCATTGCCATAGCTCAGATCTACCCACAATGTCTTCCTCCAAGCTCCTCACACTAACATACGCCGAGGCGAAGGCGCTGTGCGCCTCCCACTACCCCTGCCCGTCGGGGTACCGGTGCCCTTAGGGATGGAGGCTGAGTGCCGATGGCGTGCCGGTCCCGCCCCTCCCTCAAGGTGCTGACCGCCGGTTGGCCATCACCAACCACTACTACGGCAAGCTCACGCCGGAGCAGCGGATGGACGCCAACTGGGACCCCGACAACGCCGCCACCTGGAACGCCTTCTTCGCGAACCGTCGCGACCGGCAGCTCGCCAGGTACGAGGGGGATGGCCCGCCGCCCATCAACTACAACGAGGAGGGCCGCAGGCTGTGGTGGGGCGGGTGGACTCTGGACGGCGTGATGGACCACATATCGGCGGGGGACTATCCCCGCCTTTGGTACCCGCACTTCCAGCCGAAAAAGGCCGGAGGTCACGTGGTGTTCTGGGATCCGTCTTCCCCGAACGCCCGTGAGCGCCTCGACAGGATGCTGGCAGCCCGGCCGGAGCCGGAACCTCAGCCGGGGTGGGTGGTCCTATCGGAATACGCCGCGGCGGCGCGCCTGCAGAGGCGTCCCGTTGACCCGAAAGAATTTCCGGGCCAGCGCGCGGCCATTCGCGCTTCGCTCGAACTGCCGGCGCCGGGGGACGCCTGGTGGAGGAAGGAGGAGGAGGCCTATCGTACGCGCGGCGGAGGCGACGACGAAGGATGCAGCCATTGCGGGCACTGGTCCCCAAAGCGGCGATCGCTCTTCCGTGATCGTGCGATGTGGTCCAGGAGTGTTCGGGCAACGCCGCCGAGGCCGGAGGGCGCGCCGACCGACGACGAGGACGACGACTCCTACGACGACTTCGAGGACGAGTATTATAGGCCTAGGCAGGAATATGACTAGTTTTTTATTTTTATTATGCAATAAAATTATGTTTTCCCTATTTCAAATATTACTTTATTAAAATATTTGTTTACTTTGGGGGACACGGCTGGGAAGGCGATGCCCCCTATTTCCGATTTTGCGCCGACGCCCCCCCCCCCCATACGGGCCAAAAACGGGCCGCGCCGGAGCCCGAATGGGGGTTACGAGTGGAGATGCTCTAAGCACCACCGGTCTAACCTCGTGTATTTGGGCTGAGTCCACGGACCACAAACCCGTTTGTAGTACAGCCCAACAGGTATGACATTCTCGCCTCCTTAAAATGCGGCTTGCCCTCAAGACGTTGATGAGGTAACAAGGAATAGCAGAACCACCGGGATCCCACGGTGTTTGCAATGGCAGGGAAATAAATATTGACCAACATCCAATAACCACATCAGCATAACTTCCATGATCACATTCACCGGCATATCCAAGGAAGGAAACTTAGAAAGTCCAATTATGATGAGTACTGCCCATAGGTATCAGGTCCCAACCATGGTGCATTTCACAAGGACACGCAAACATCTGCATACTTGTATTGTGATACTTGACCTGCATTTGAATTGTTGCCCGACAATTAAGATGCAAGATTCCAGGATCCCATTGTGATGCCACAAAAAAATCAAGCTCAATTCTAGGATCCCACCGTGTCGCGGCAGAGTACTCAAGTTCATGGCCAAGAGAGTTCTGTATAGCCAGACTACATAAGCATGTCACCGATGTAGTTGAAAACAGTCCGGCAGTAACATATTGTATGAAGGAATTGTTGTCGATGCCGAACTACTTTGTACTAGCTGTAGCTGCACTCAGAATTCCAATATCCCGACACTTGATTGCCATATGTATGACACAAAGCTGCAGTGAGAAACTAAACTCAATTTCTGAAGATGTTGGATACAACCATACATCCCGGAAAGCAAGGCTGCTGCTACATGTGGTTTGGAAAACATGCTTGGGATCAATGTCATGCACACTTGCTGTAACAGATTGTGCACTCAGGAGATAAGCTACCATTTTCAGAATGCCAGTGTCATGCACATGAGAACCAAATGGTATCTTCAGCTCCCCTTGGACACTAATACTGCGAATAACAAAGAGTGCCATGGGAGCTTCTGGTTTTATATTTCTATGATGCATTCCACATGAGCAACTGGCTGAAACAATAGCAAGCCTCTGCGAATCCCATTGTTTTGTAGACTCAAAACCCAAAGCAGCACCACAAATAGCTCTAGCCGGCTGTACATGGAATATTACCTGTGTCTCCTAGCAAACTTTGCATTGTAACTTTAATTCCTCTCATGGTGAACTGAGCACAAGTGAGCATGTTTTCATGTGCTTCTCTGCGATTGGAAGGTTGAGCCGATGCTAAAAAATAATCAAGGTGAGCTGGCTGCACTAGATAAAATTGCTGTGCACCGTTGTGCATTCTAGTGTAGCAAACAAACTGAAAGTCTCTGGACAAAAATTCAACTTCCCATTGAAGGTCTATGCTGAAAATCTCAGTCGCATCAAGAAACTTGGCATGAGCTTCAAAAACTACATTGGCTGGCTGCACAGATTGAGTACGTGACCATTTTTCAAGTCTCTAGAAGATTAGGACTTCCAAGCTGTCGTGAAGTCTATAAATTTGTTCTGAGCATGGACAATAGAATAACACATTTATTTTGCCATGACTTTGTACATATCTTTCCATTATTTTAGTCAACCGATCTCCAGCATAAGTGCACTGGTCTTCCATCAAACTTGGCATTGGCTCTAGTAGATTGCCAATCATATTATAGCAAGGATATCCAGTAACGCTATCAAACATGAGACTGTAGCAGTTGAATAATACTTCAGTAGATGAAAGTTCCAGACAGATGCCTTTAATTCCTCCCGTACTGAGCCAAGCACAACTTTCACAACTGACCTTGATTGCACATCTCCTCGATGCAGTAGTGGAGCTCAGTGGCGGCTCGATGATGCCGCTGCGAGATGTACTTCGCTGCTTGGCAACAAACGAAGGCCATGGCAACGGCCTGAGCCATTTCCCTTGTTGCCTTATACTCGGAGTCACATCCAGTTTGTAGGCAAGTGTCGGCACGCGATGTCGTTAGAGCATCTTGTCAAGCACCTTGTCGACACCATGGTGTCCAGTCTGAGGTCGGTAAATGGCCGCTGTGACGGGGTTGGTGTGGCCTCTACCGGAGCTTTGGAGGATGGGGTCGTGGTCCAGAGGACCAGGGACACTGCCGCATGGTTTTCGCCTGAGCGACCATGTGCCAGGCCACCCGTCGAACAGGTGGCGGGTGTCACTGCAGCGACACTGACCTTTTCACAGTCCTCGTCGCTCTCCTCTGAGGCAGCGAGCTTGGCGAGGACATAGACGGTGGCATCACTGCTGTGGCACTCCACCGAGCAAGCGGTCGACATAAGAGCAGAACACCAAGCGGTGGTGACGTTGTGGCCGACTGTGCACTGCACAGGAGCAGCAGGCTCAGGGAAGACGTCGGTGACGTTCTCCGTAGGTGTGAAGCCAGAGCTGATGCCCAGCTTGTCCGCACCCATCCCCGTATCCTTCAAAATTTCGTCCTTATCCGAGCAAGGGCCGATGCACCGGTGTGATACTGGAAGGAGATCTCAGACGCACGACTGCTTGAATATCTTGACGTAGGCCCTTGACATACTAGTCGACGAAGGACTTGATGTGAAGGTCAGGATTGAGATCCAACACGGGGTGAAGATGCATGCTCCCAGAACGCCGTTGTGTACTCAACCACTGTCCCCGTCTGCTTCCGCTCAAGCAACGAGCGCTCACAGGCATTTGGCCGAACAGGTGGTAGGCACAAAGTGGGGTGGCGAATTTTTGTGTGGATTTTGTCGGCCCTGATACCAAATTGTCACGACCCAAACCCAAACGGAGAGAGGTGATGATGAACGGGATCAGTACCAACTAGATGGACCTAGCGCGCTTTGCCGCGCCCATTCTTTGTTACTAGCATTTAGGGTTTTAGCGCAATCCGTATGCTTCTGAGTGCATATGGGTTTTGCAATAGACAGGCGTCTCCACAAGTCATGCACCAGGGAACACAACATCTAAGCAGACGCACTGAAGCAAAGCAAACCAGAACCAAGAATAAGGGCACACACAAGCAAGCATAAACACACCCTGTTTGAAGTCTTGAAGTCCCTACATGATCCATCTATCCATCCAGTTATGCAACATGAGATTAATCCTGCGTACTTGTCCCACTCACAAAACTCCAGTACAACAAAAGCACCTCATAATAATGCATCATCTTCATGTAAAACTGTGTCAATAGTTAAGATAGCCACAAGTAGTGGGTTGATTTTTCCAATTAAACCAACATTTAGTAATAATACAAAGTCCACATCAAAGCCCCTGAATGGTCTCTTCCTCATCTATCTATCTATCTATGATGAATCTCATATTTGTGTATAACCAAAACTATAGGAGCATTGGCATGACTGGTTATAAATAGATGATGACGGCTAACTAAAAGCTGAGAAAGAACATTACTTATTGTTCTCTTAAAGCTATCAAGCGTACAATTAGCAAGGCAACCGGGAGGTTTTTAGGCTCTGAACTCCTTACCAATCACTTTATGCCTTGGTGGGACATTCCTCATATTCATCTATGTTGATGCTATTGCCATCTAAATTTGTCTGGTAAGACAATGATAGTGAAGTAACAGAGTGAAGATCCTCCACTTGAACCATCTACCAGTGTACAAAAGATTTAATTATCGGTCATCTGATTTATCTATAATGGGGGAATTGGCTGTAAGATAGGAGTTGCTTACATGCATTTTATACATAATCTTCAAAGAAAGGTTAGTAGGTAAAATACCTCATGGGCTTTGCTACTCCGAGATATAGTTTGATGCATACATTACAATATAGTTTGATGCATACATTACAATATAGTTTGATGCATACATTACAATATACATTACTCAGAGAACATGTCCAGTTTTAACGCAAAACATGTGTACCTCTTCTCTACACCATGCCTAGCTCATTCTAACATTTTTCTCAATTTTCCCTCGATAAACATCAAATCGTAACTATTCATCACGTGTACGTCCATACCCTAGCTGCAAGCATGCTCACATTCATCAACCCTGTACTAATGTAATGTACTAACCAGCACTGATGCACAGAGCTCTTTAACCCCTGCAAGACACTCCAGTCAGATCCTTCATATTAGGCACATCTATGTGTGTATAATTCCGTACCAATGTGTAAAATTAATGAGGTAATCTCAAAAATATCAGATCGATAGGAAAATTTTAATGAACTTACATAGTATTACCTTCTTCGGTCAATAGAGAACAGAAAAAGATACATATATTTTTCCCATACGAAGCACTGCTCTAGGTTCCATTATCAAGATAACTGAACAAAGGTTCATTTTTCATATAAGGCAACAAAGTTAGAGCATCTCAAAACCAACTAAAAAATTAAACCACAAGAAGCAATATCACTGCCATCCGGACTTCTAGTTATCTGCACCAAAACATGCTCATCGACAATGAAGCTCAAAAGATATGTACAGTAGCATATAGCCATCTCGTGTTACTTTAGCAGCTATGCAAAAAGAAACATCAACCTACAAATCTAACTATCTTTATCTTGCTAGTGTTACATAATACACACAGTGTAGGAGGCTAAATAATATGCACAATTTTTGCTAAACAGTCTTGAGCATATGCTATGTTTTCGGTCCTTGATATCAAGGAAAATCTTTAGACCACTTTCCCCTAGCTTTCTCATGATACCAGGAAGCAAAGGTCCATCATATACATGAATCTGAAGGAGAAAAAAAATGAAATGACTAATTAACTACCATTTACGCATAAATTGAGCTACCCAATTTTTGGAACAAAAATCATGAGGATAAGATTATCCTATTTCTGACGATAGAAAAATAGATAACATAACTAAAAATACATACAAGTATACATAAAATATCTTATATATATAGCAGATTTTCCAAGTAACCACTACATTATATGATCACAATTACTAAGTAGCTAGGATCTCTCTTAGTATATTCTCATGGTTCCTAGCTAGCTAAGTATTCTCATGCATCATTCCTACTGGTAGAAAAGTAATATTGAAGGGAAACCTTGAAATCCTCATTATAAATACAGAAATGGGAGCACAAAAAGCTCTAAGCACGCATTGAAGAAATGGGTGAAAAGGTCATTTACAAAACCATTAGATTCCTATAGTAGTTCACACCATCTCTGTATAATCTTTCTGCTACATATATTCATTCAGTTCACTATATATTGGATATTTAAATTCCTTAAACAACATTGAAGTCATGCTCTAAGATATGGTCAAAATATATGTTCATGACACCTCTGGGATTCATTTGACACAAATTAACTCCCACAGCAAGGAATGCACAGTGATAGTGTCTTAAACATTAGCAGAAGCTAGTTCATTACTAATTATATACAACAATGTCGATGGGAAATATTATATCATAGCTAACCGCAAGGGCTGGTGATGGCATAATTTTAGGCAATATCCAAGGCAAAATGAACTATTTGACCATGGCTGAAATATATAGGCAACAGTAAAAACTAAAAGATGTTGTCAGCACTAACCATTCATCAGAACATTTAAATGGATGTTTAAAAAATAATGAAATGCTTATATCGTCAAGAAACCTTTGATATCACCATTTTTAGCAGATATCTCTTTTTGTTCTACTTATTCCACTTCTAGGAGACAACAATGCAAGTAGTACATTAGAACACAAATGTAACTTAGAACAACAATGACATGGTAACTGACTAAAGCCCAACAGATCGATGATACAGAACACAAATTTTCAAGAATAAATCATGAATGTGCCCAGAAAAATGACCAAAGAGTCGGTCCAATAAGAAAAATCAATGTCGTGATGTATTTGTGCATGGTTAAAGAATAAAAAGCTGAAACAAGACGATTCCATGATCTATTCTTGGTCCTGTGAATGGATGAATGTACCTATTACTTTTTCAACGAATTTGAGCTATAAACCGAGCTTGAGGAAGTTATCACATGCTCTAATTCATGGGAAACCTCAAGCAGCACTAAGCATAAAGTCTGAGAGGTGGCAGAACTCCTAAAAATTTATATTACATTGAAAGCCTCTGTTCAACAAAACTGAATCAATTTCGGTGTTGCTACTTTCTCTGAAAAAATGTTGTGCCTATCATACTGGGCTAGCAAAGATATAGAAAACTCTGTTGAAGCCCCTTTCAAATAAAATAGAATCAAAATTGGAGTTCAAGCTTCAAGGGCGTTAGTAGATTGCCATACTTGGCTTGTTTATTTCCCCAAGAACAACTTAGCATGCATAAATAGGTAACACAATCTTAGAACGGACGCATCACTGTTTTCAGCTTGAGGAGGTGCACAAAGTTTTAATTAAACAATTGTCATATTAGTAGGCTATGAAGGATGATGCACAAGTTAAGTCTCTACTTAGATTTCCATCTTATAGTCTCATGCAGTATATATTCATGGTCTGTGTTTTGTAGCTGTAATTACTGAAATATAGAAATATACCATGCTGACAGGCTGAAGGCAGTAAACAAGCGGCACAAGGTGAGGATAGGGCCTTCAAATCATTGACATGGCAATGTCAAAAGCATCTTAAATTAGTTTCAGAGTGAAAGATATTTTTGTACTGTGAGTGTGTGACACAATACAGAGTAAGCATCTGATCTATGATCTATGGTCTAACTGTACCATGTGACCACCAGAACTCATGGTCGCCTTGCGCCACCGCACTTAAATGGCCTTGACCACCCGGTCAGCCAACGGTGGCGCCTTGTTCTCCGACGACACCTACACACAGACATAGTCCAGCAGGTAGACCGGCGAGATATTGCCCTCACTGATGCAGTACGCCGAGTCTCCCATGGTCGTCTTCCTGCTCTCTAGGAGCAGCACCATGAATGACTCCAGCACTCCCATGTCGCTGAGCACGCCGTTGTTGATGCCGACGACGACCTCGTGGATGTACCCTCCACCAAGCAATGACCTCGTGGATGCACTCCCTACGTTCCATATTAATTGACTTGATTTTGTCAAAATTTGCACTAGACCTAGTGTAAATCTTAATAAAATTGAGTCAATTAAAATGTAACAGAGGGAGTACACCGCAGGAGAACTGGCCGATAAAGAGACAGCGGAAGGAACACGAAGCCAGTCTAACTCCCAGAGCCCTGGAGACTCATGGCTGCGAGGGCCAGCTCCAACCAGGGCCTGTGTGCGGCGGTCCTGAACAGCACAAGAATCAGCGTCAAGAATGACGCGACAACCAGAATCAGTAAGCTGACTAGCAGAAAAAAAGATTCATCTTAAGGCTAGGAACATGAGAAACATCAGGAACAGAGAAAGAGGAAGTAGAGAGGGTGCCTCGACTGGAAACAGGAAGAGAGGTACCATCAGCCGTGATAACACGGACAGGAGAAACAAGAGAACGAAGAGCAGAAAGAATAGAAGACGCAGAGGTCATATGAAAGGAAGCTCCACTATCCAGATACCACAGGGACATACCTGACTGTGCAGAAGGTGGTGGTCGCGCGGTGCCAGAAGAAGTAGACACAGAACCAGCAGTGCCTGACGAGGAAGAGCCTGTAGTAGCGAGCAGACTGCGAATACCCCGAAGAATGTCCTGCTCCGAGAGTGCAACTGCAGAAGATCCTGAAGAACCAGCCTGCTGACGAGCGTGGGACTGCGGACGTAAACTGGGATCCCTCCTCCAGCAGCTAGAGACATCGTGGCCAGTCCTGCCACAGTAGGAGCAGGGAGGACGAGGATTGCGGTTCTGACCGCGAGGCTGCTGAGACTGACTCTGGCCCTGGACCGGAGGAGTAGAGAGTATCGGCGGCATTGGAGACCGCAACGGAGCCGACGGCACATGAGGACCACGAGCAGCAAGTACAGAGGGAACCTCAAGAAGACCAGCACCACGAAGACGAGTCTCCTCAGCACGAAGCTCAGACAGCACCTCAGAGAGCGGGACACGACCACGAGCAAGTAGCTGGGCGCGACGAGGCTCGAACTCCTTGCGGAGCCGAGACAAGAACTCATAGACACGCTGAAACTCCAGATCAGCGCGCACAGTCAGACAGCAGGCACAAGTGGCACATACAGCTGTACGAAGAGAATCGAGCTGGCGCCAGATAGCAGCACTCTGAGTGTAGAACTCATCAATGGTAGAATCACCCTGCTGAAGAGCATGCTCCTGGCGAACAACAGACAGGTAGAGAGCATCCCCAGACGGCTGATAGCGCTGACGAAGAAAGGCCCAGTGAGCAGCAACAGTGGGAAGACCCATAAACTCAGCAGCATACTGAGGCAGAACACTGGAAGTAAGAACAGCAGCAGCACGAGCATCCTCATCAATCCACTGAGTGTAGTCAGTCAGAGCCAGCCGGTAGGTCGCAAGAGCGTCAGAATAATCCTGGACATGCCGGTCATACTCAGCCAGAGCAGTAGCATCAGTACTCTTGGCTGCATCCTTGTCCTCCTGAGTAGCATCGGGGGCAAGGGCAACAGGCGTCGGTGGAATCGGCGCCGTAGGAGCAGTGGGGCGCGGCGGACAGGGGACCTCGCCGGAAAGCACACCCCAAAGACGAAGACCGCGCATGTGGACGCGCATAAAGGCGGCGAAATCAGGGTAATTCGCGCCATCAAAAATCACCGGGCAGCGAGGAATCGCTACATAGCCCGACGAGGAAGACATATCTCTTTTTTTTTTTGGAATCAGAGAACACAAGCCGGGCCGATCGAAGGATTCAGCAGCGAATCGAGGCCGACGGGGCAGAGATCGAGCACGGCCGGCGGGGCAGGGATCGATTCCCTGCAGGAACGGAGGGCAAGGGCGACGGGGCCGACGGGGCATGCACCGAGCTGGCGGGCGTTGACCCGGGCGGCTGGCAGGCAGCTGACGATCCGATCCGGGAGATCACTGGCGAGGCGAATCGGCCGATCGGGGACGGAGCTGGAGCGGGGATCCCCAGGCGGGCGACGGGGGCGGCCAATCCTGGGAGCGACGGGGGCGGCCGATCCTGGGAGCGACGGGGGGCGGCCGATCCTGGGAGATCGAGGCCCGAGCGGGCGGATTTCTGGGGCGGACGGAGTCTGACGGAGCGGGATCGAGGACGGGGATTTCTGGAGCGACGGGAGGCGGGCGGAGTCGGGCGGAGTCCTGGGGCGAGCGGAGTCTGACGGAGCGGGATCGAGGACGGGGGCAGGCGGCCGACGGAAGCAGACGGCCGGAGCTCGCCGGCGGCGAGAGAGAGGCAGCGGCAGCGGCCGGGCGCGGCGGCAGAAAGCCGGGGCGGGCGGCGGCGGCGGCTGCGAGGAGACGAGAGGAGCTAACCTAGCTCTGATACCATGTTAAGGTTCATGCACTAGCCACTTGAACCAAAAGTCTGAACTGATGGAAAGGGCTAGTACAATCTACTTATACACTTCAACAGGTCCCTGTTCATCAAACCAACTTCTTAATCCTCTCAGCAATTAGCAGCAAACAAAAGCACCACTCTCCATGCCTCTCAAGCATTGGCGGCACAGCACCATCTTCTCTCCTCCAGCACATCTCACTCCCTGCCTGGTCCAAGCGGCCGGCTGAATCGGGCGAGTGGCTACCCAGCCATGGCGTCCCCTCCCCTGGTCTCCCTTTCCCTTGTGCCACATCTCCCCCCTATCGGAACAACAGGCCTCCGGCCTCCACAATGGCTCGCGGTCGCTCGCCACACAGCGCACTGGCCGAGATGCAGCCGACCGGACCGATCTTGGTACCATGTGCCCCAATGTGCTCTCTCTCCCCCAGGTCACTATCTCTTCCCACAAAATCAACAGTAAATTGCAGATTTCCATCTCCTGGAATCCCGTGATAACAAGCCAAAAAAAGAAATCAAACGTCCCAGATCAAGCACACACAGCGGCCAGCGCAGGAAGAACTATCCTCCACATTGACACAAAAATAGATTGATTCGATTTACTACCAGCAAGATGAGCCACCTCTCCATCGGTTCCGTGTGCTCCCCCTTTCCGCCTTCGATGGCGACTCGGCGGCGGCGACGCCCGAAGATGGAGGCGGTCGAGATGACTCGACTATAGATGGGGCCACTTTGGAGGAGGCGAAGTGACCAGGCGGACATACTTCCGCCAGCCGTTGCTCTCCAGGCGAGAGGGGAGGAATATGAAGGAAGTGATAGGTTGGTGGCTAAATAAAAGAGACCTGTAGAAATTTCCTTCAGACACATAGCCCCAAACGAACCGACTATGAAAAATCAAACCTCAACGCTGACGCAGCTCTGGACGTATCGTGGAAGGTGGAACAAGGCAAAGAGGATATCACAAGCGAAAATGAAACCGGAAGTACGCATAGGGCTTCAACAATAGGGAGCTTAGAGCTCTTCTAAGATATCTGGATACAATTGAGGATACAAGGGAGTTTGAGGAGGAGAGAAGCTTGGAGACGTTTCAATCATTCGATCCCTTCCCATGTGCTGATCTCCTGGTATATAAGCGCCACCGGTCTAAGAGCAACTCTAGCAGATGGGGGTCGGGATGAAGTGCCTTTGCAGGTTGAGAGAAGATCGCGCTGAACAGAAACCATATCGCAAACCATAAAATTTAAAAAAATCATATGCACCACAATTTCTTGCAAAAGCTTCGCATGATCAACACTTCAACAGTTCATACATCCACATACATTTGACGCCAACCGCATGTCTGCTACCAAAAATTGCTCCATCACCGAAGACGACAGAGACGGAAGCGGAACCCTAGCTACCCTAGCTACCCTACATACCCGTTGGTGGCGGC
This sequence comes from Dactylis glomerata, assembly GCA_007115705.1. Classification (NCBI taxonomy): domain Eukaryota; kingdom Viridiplantae; phylum Streptophyta; class Magnoliopsida; order Poales; family Poaceae; genus Dactylis; species Dactylis glomerata. The sequence continues at coordinate 7,427,089 of QXEO01000734.1, forward strand.
GGCGTCGACGGCGGCGCTAGAACTCGTTGTCGGAAAAAGTAGTTGGTGATTTTTGTTGTAAATCTATTTGTAGCAAAAAATAGTGTTGTTGAACCTTTTTTGTAACATTTACTTTTGTTAGATATTGTGACATTTTTATTGTAATAGTATTTTTTCTGATACGCGGGTTGGAATTTTTTATTGCGAAACTCTCAGTTCTTGCTACAAATCATAACAGTGGCATTTTAATATAAATATCATGATGGTCGGGGGCAACAGGATATACCCCTTCGTTTTAACTGAAGAAGCCAATATAATACGGATTGATTTCACAAAAATTAAAGGATTACATTACAAAACTGTGTCGTGGCTTATTTTCGCTGAATCGAACTCGGACAGCGCGTCTACAACCGGTTTTGGTTTCACAATCGGCCAACCACTAGCGTGTCCCATTTGCTTAGTGCCTTGACCTTAACAGGGTAGGCAGCCGAACGCTCAGCCTAATTCATAGGTGCCAAAGTATGCGCTCAACATTGCAAGCTACGGCGATTAGCATATAACCATAATTTATGATCACTATTTTTATTCACCTAAGTGTCTAACTAAACGTCTCCTAATGTATATGTTTAGCTCCAGCGGCTTGACCCATTTCGAAAACATTTTATGTCTATTTTGATCCATATGAGTCGGGCTACATATACATTTTCAGCTGATTTTATGCCCCTGTGCATTATGGTTGGGGCCTACCCCGTGACCCAACGCATTCATTTTTTTTGCATTTCAATATTTTATAGATTGAAAACCTAATTTACATATCGGAAAAATATAAAATCCATAATCCCTAGCTACGGGCGCGGCCTATTCGTCGTTGTCGTCCCTGGTAAGGTCAGCGAAGTTTGGCACAGACCATGGGTACGACCACGGGACCATGGGCAGCATGGTGAAGCTGGAGCCGCGGTAGACATCCATTCCCCTCAGGATGACAAAGGGACCTGGTGCTTTGCTGCAAGCCACGCTTGTGTGGCGGAGGTGGTTTCGGTGAAGCACACCACGTGTTGTGTGGTGCAGTGAATTAGGCGCATGCGGCGCATGTGGTGCCCTAGGTGGGGGACTCCCAAACCGCATAGCCCTAGGGCACATGTGCCTGCTCCTACTGAGGTGCAGGCGGCTACCGCGTTGTCATCGACGCACCCCTGGGCGATTGCCGACTCCCATAGCTGAATGGAGAAGCCCTCCCACCAGCCCTGACCTTTAGGGCCTCCTCATCGGACCCAGGGAGTGTTAGGCAAGGACGGGTTCCTCTTCCTCTTCCACCTTGACCGCAGGCGGCAGCGGGGGGTGGAGGATCTGGTGCATGTCCTCTCCTTTGACCATGCATGGTGGCCGCTGTGGGTCCGTAGTCAAATTTGCTATCTCCGAGGAAGCCCGCGCAGCTCCGTGCGTCCCACTCGACCGCCCTGAATTCGTCCCACATGTCGGAGTCGAGGCGAATGGTAGTTCCTCATGCAGATTGGTGGCAGGATCAGTCGGCAACACTTGATCTGCTCGCGTCGCGCCGTTCGTTTGCGTGGCACTGACATAGTCGACACCCTCCTCATGTTGAGGTGCCATCCACCAGGGAGATGGACTTTGATCCACCTCATCGACTCATTATTCTCGTAGAGAAGCTGGGCCAACTACATGTTCACGTAGATGCGGTTGCGCTCCTTAGTCTTCATGGGCATCGAGGACAGCTCCGACTACCTCAAGGCGCTACTGAACTCGATAGGCGACCATCGAGCCTGGGAGGCACCTCCCTCCATCAGCATCGAGCATTCGATACGCGACACCATCCACTTCGTCGACCTCATTGGCAATGAAGGATCGAGCAGAAGCGCCTAACCGAGAACCATCAAGGAGGAGCCAAAGGAAGAGGATGGGGAGGCGGCACTGGCCCGAAAGTACGAGTGGTTCATCTACCACCTTCCCTAGTAGATTTAGTTTTTATTTAATTTAGTTAAATACCATTTGAACTATGTAAAATATCAACAAAATTTGTATAAAAATATTTAAATTTACAAAATTTTGTAATTTGGACGCGTCGTTTGGGGGATGTAGCTAGGCAGAGCCGCTCCCCAAATACGGTACCACGTGGCCCCCAATCGACATATCTAACATATTTACTGGACCAAGTTTGAAAAACGCGATTGGGAATGCTCTAAATTCTGCGGTATGGGAAAGCCATCACATCGTTAACCGCCAGGATGGCAGTGTTGGTGCGTCCTGCAGCCCACTCAAAGGACGGGACCTTGTTCTCTACTCCAAATCTGTATTCCCCTCTCACGTACTAACCACACTTCTGCTATTTCCCCTGTTGTTTGAGATGGTGATTAGGATGTAAGCATATCATAATCGTGATTAGCAAAAGCCTATGCAAGGTTTGCTTCGGTGCACCTCCCTACCTCCTTACAATTCAAAACTCATCAAGGGCTGAATTTTTTTTTATACCCCTTGTAGCTTAAGCTACAAAGAGGGATAAAGCAATCTCAGCTCATAATGTGTTTCCCTATTTCTAAAGTTGTTTGGGGGGTTTTGGGCAAGGCTTTCGATTCCACTTCTGTTCCAGTTTCCTTTTGGCAAGCTATGGCCTGGTTCCATTCTTTTCTTCCAGGTTTTGAGAAATTTCACATGGTTATCCTGGCTTCCATTTGTTGGGCTATTTGGAATATTCGAAATAGAGTTACTTTTGATAAATTCCGTTTGAAATCCCCTAGTGTAATTACTTTCTACTCTATTTCTTTGCTCATATACTGGGCAGGTCTCCAGAAGGATGCTGCTGATAAGGAGAGGCTTATTGAGGGGGCTAACAGGCTCAAGCAGGTGGCGACTTCGGTGTACTCTCGTCAGGTGGAGGACTCTCACCAGCTGGCGATTGTGACGATGACCTGAAGCTCCTTGCTGGCTTTGCTGTTTCGATCGGCTGTTCCCATATCTGTTTCTCTTTTAGACTCTGATGTTCCTGGCCCTTGGTCTGTAATAAGTTGAACTTAGAAATAATTAGTGGTATCAGGTTTTCGTCCCATAGTGTGCGTTTCGATGGCGAGCGCACACAGTGGGTTTCCTGATACTGCTCAGCTAGCTTTCCCCCCACCTCCCCCTCAAGAACTTCCGTTTTGTTTGTTCCAGACTTTGTTATTTCCGTTCAAGTAATGGAAAGGGGTGGAAGCCCGGTTGGAAAAGAAAAAAAGAAAAAAGCTCGTAATGTGTTTAAGTTTGAGGGAGGGCCGGGCGTATGCGAACATATATATCTTTCATGAAAGGATTTGTCGGTTGCGAAAGAAAACTCCTACACATGCTCACTTTGCTTTGTTTTAGATCACACATACCCACTTACTCGTTTGCGCTTCCTTGTTTGACATTTGGGTATGCTAACATACCTGACTACCCTGAAAGTAGTAACAGCTCAAGCTTCGGTTGGCCCTCTTTGACTGTTCTCTTCTTCTTCCTGGCTTTCACGCACATGAAGATGCTCGGAGCAAATGATGACAGTTTAATAATCTATGGGCGTATGTTAGTTTAGAAACCTTGGGGCGTTAGACCCGGGACATCTTTAAAGCCTCGTGTTCGTGGCGCCAGATTGCGCGAAACACTGGTGCAAGAAGAGCTCGCGGCAACGGAAACACAGATAAACAATGAGATCACAGTCACAGATCACAAGAAGTGGTTCCCCTTGGACTGGAGCGCATCCCCAGGTCAACTCTGCTTGCTCGATCTTCTCGTCGGTCGTCACTCGCTGCACAGCTACCAGTTCAGTGTTCCCGTTGCATTCACCCCAGTTGGTCTCAAGATCAATCGACGCATATACATAACCACCATTCACAGTCAGGCATCCCCACATTCAAGTACACACCGCTCAGTCCCAGGCTCCCAGCTCACAGCATCCCAAGATCGTAGCAGTGACAGAGATGAGTGCTAGCTGGCGGTTTCCTGCTCCCCTCATTCTGGTCTTGACATGGGTCGTGATCCTGGTTGCATCATCTGAAGCGCAGCTAGAGGTTGGGTTCTACAACTGCAGTTGCCCCAGGGCGGAGGAGCTCATCCGCACCGTCGTCCAGGCCGCCATCCGGCGAGACCCCGGCAATGGCCCCGGACTCGTTCGCATCTTCTTCCACGACTGCTTCGTCAGGGTTAGTTATATTAGCCTCTCACATTTCTGCTCCACGTATTGCATGCGCTGATGCGTTAGTATGTAGAGGGAGAGGCAGCTAGCTAACGCGTACGTCAAGTTTAAATCAGGGGTGTGATGCGTCGGTGCTCCTGGACACGGCCCCCGGCAGCAACGCCACCAGCGTGGAGAAGGTGTCGCAGGCGAACAACCCGAGCCTGCGGGGCTTCGGTGTCATCGACCGCGCCAAGCGCGTGCTCGAGCGGCGCTGCCGGCGCACCGTCTCCTGCGCCGACATCGTCGCCTTCGCCGCGCGGGACGCCAGCAGCATCATGGGGGGCATCGACTTCGAGGTCCCCGCGGGGCGCCGCGACGGCCTCGTCTCCAACGTGGCGGAGGTGCTCGATAACCTGCCCCCTCCCTTCTTCAGCGCCTCCCAGGCCGTCGCCAGCTTCGCCGCCAAGAACCTCTCCGTCGACGACATGGTCACGCTCTCTGGCGCGCACTCCTTCGGCCGCACCCACTGCTCCACCATAAACTTCCGGCTCTACCCGCAGATCGCGGCGGACTTGAACGCCACCTACGGCAATGCCCTCCGGACGAAGTGCCCGGCGGCGACGGGGGGGCGGGACCCAGTTGTGCCGCTGGATCCGGTGACGGATATCCGGCTCGACAACCAGTACTACAAGAACGTCCAGACCCTCGAGGTCCCCTTCACGTCGGACGCCACGCTGTTGAACCAGAACGACACGGCGGCGCTCGTCGACCTCTACGCGAGCAACAGGACGCTGTGGACGTCACGCTTTGCGGACGCCATGGTGAAGATGGGCAACCTCGACGTGCTCACCGGCGACCAAGGGGAGATCAGGAAATTTTGCAACAGAGTAAACTAGCTAGTGCATTCTATCCTACGCGCACCACTTGAACGAATAAAGACCCTGCTGCTGCTACCGTGAAAGTATCCATTTGGTTCATCACCTCATGGCTGATTTATATGAGCTCGAAGTTTTTTATTTGTTACTCTTTCCAAAATTCAAAATGATTCATTGTACTATTTGCTATGCGTATAAAATAGTTTGCTTCGCTTCTCTCACGTCTCTAGAACAACTCTCCTTTTTTAAAACACACCCGTTCCATGTTTGACTGGCCTTGTCTCGAACTCTCGATGCAGTGTAAAATATTGAGAAACAAAGTTAGAGAAGCTACAGTACTTTCACTTTGCTTCTTCAAATTCACCCTATTAATTTTTAATATAATTTAAATAAATTAATATAATGTAAATTCGAGGTATGTGTTCATTATTATTACTTGCAATCAAAATTATGATGCAACAAAAATAGTTTAGATGAATTATGCTACAGTAATTAAGCATAGTACATAATTAGAAGCTTAATACCAAAATTCCCTGACTTTGCTTCTTACTTTTCTCTGACTTTGCTCCTCAATGTCAGAGGAGCCGGTTCCCATATATTCAAGGGGAGAATGGTAACGCGATTTTCCTAAGGAACCGGTTCTTACCGGTCGGTCATCCGCCGCCCATGTGCCTCATGATTCGTATTGTGTCCTTTTGTCATGTTTGATCTTATTCAGTTTGATATGATGTGTATTCAAAATTTAGTTGAAACCTAGATGACGAAGGAATGACAGATGGGCCCTCGACTTTTGCCTACCTGGTTTTTCGGTCCAGGAAGGATACCGTCGAAGGGATCTCAAAGCCCATGAAGATGACAGCCTGGCGCGGCCCAGGGACGTAACTTGGCGCACAAGATAGAGACTCGAAGAGGGAGACTTAGTCGAATAGGACTCTCGTTTAGGGTTTATTCTAACTGATCCGACTTGTAATCAACTTGGAGAACAATCCCAAGACCCAGCCTTCGCATATAAAAGGCTGGGAGGGAGGTCTCGAGGGGTTAGACACTTTTCCACCCACCTCACGCCGGAGCGCTCGATAACTCAGAGCTCTCTGGTTCGGCAAGATCCAATCTACGCCACCATTGTAACACCTTCATCAAAGGCACCCCATCAATACAAAGTCAGACAAGCAGGACGTAGGCCTTTACCCTACCAAGGGGGCCGAACCTGGGTAAACTCCCATGTTCTTCTGCTTTCGTCTGATCGCCGTCGAGTTCGCCAGGTCCCCAATGCGCTCCCTAGATCGAAAGCCCTTCAACATGGGCATTGCCGGGGATAAACCTCGTCAATTGGCGCCGACCGTGGGGACGACGGGATCTGGATCTACGGATTCGCCGGCTCCATCACCAACCAACGCCAAGATCTACATCGACCCCGCCATCGACACTGCCGTCGGCATCGCTGTGCCGATCTACACCGATACCAACACCGAAATCAGCACCGACCCCGCCATCGACCCCGCCGTCGGCATCGCTGTGCCGACCGACGCCGACACCAACGCCGAGATCGACATCGACCCTGCCATCGACATTGCCGTCGGCATCGCTGTGCCGATCTACACCGATGCCGACGCCGACATCAGCATCGACGCCACCCCGTCAAGCGCCAACGAACTAGTTCCAGCCGCGACTATCGTCGGCCCAACTTCGGGCACGACGGGAGCAGTTTCGGCGATCACTGGAGGTTTTGATATGGCCTTCGGGCTGTTCAGCTTCCACGTGGACGGCAACGGAGTCGCCGAATTAATCTCCGTCGGCGATCCCGCGCCACCTGCAATGACCCTAGGTACACCCCCAGTCACCGGGGGCAATCCCTCAGCAACCGCACCGCTAGCCCGTCGGCGCCACTAGAGGAAGAACCAAGGCTAGAGGAGTTGACCCCATCGATAGGGTCCAATGGCTTTGAAGATCCACCTCCATCCCCAACCACCGCATACTGCGAAGACTGCGACGCATACCACTACGTGGGTGCCGAAGATTTCTCATCTCATGAGATCGCCGGCTGTGAAGATCCTCGAGGGGGCACGGCAACTGTCTACCCGATAGTATCCGAGTGCGAGCGGGCTCTCAACGCCCTCACGCTCCGTACTGCGCCATACGACCCCGACTACGTCGAAGGGTTATATTCGGACTACACATGCTCAGACGACGACGATGATGTCTACCCCGAAGCTAAGGGGAAAATCGGCAATTCAGCAAGCTCCTGCTCACCAAGCGAATCTGCCGCATCAAGCGGCGACTACGCGGTCGATTACGATTCTGACTTCATGATCGAGATCGGATCCTATGTCGAAAACGATGAAGTCTACCCTCCAGCGCTGGGCAAAATCAGCGACGATTCGACCCCGTGGTCCGGAGGGCACTGCATGATGGCGTCACACGACGACGGAAACGATAACAGGGCTAATGACGGCCGAAACCGGACGAACAGCGGCCGCCAGGTGGTCACGCATGATCAGATTCGGCTCGCAAGAAGGGTTTACGCAGGAGAGGCGAATTTCGGTCCCAATCCAGGCCCAAGCGATATGGCTGCGCTCGGATTCGTCGTCCAGGAGCAAAAGGACCAAATCAGCGCCGACAGGCGAATACTGGAATGACGAAGAGAAGAAGCTGATGCATCCAGCAGAAGACGGGCCGAAAGATCGTCCCATTACTCATCAAGCGTCCAGCATAGGTCAAGGTCATGCACCCAGCCTGGGGCCGATATGCATAATATCACCCGAAATCTGGAGGCAGAATTCAACGAGGCTGAGTTGATGCCCAAGACCAAGGAAGCTGCTATCATGGCCGCGGCAGCATACATTGCCGCAAACGCATCCAACGGCGATGAGCACATGAGGCATCTGCGAAACCTGGCACTCGAAGGGGTAAGGGTACTTCAAGGCACGCCCGGCTCAGGACACGACATGACACCAAGGACAGCCGCCCCACCGACGGAGCAAGCTAGGCACCCAGCAGCGGTGCCAGTCGTGGTGCCCAGAGCACAAGCGGTCGAACCCATCAACGGGGAGCTTCGGCATGGTCCGGCTCAGAACAGAGTCGACCAAGGGCGAGCGCGACGCGAGGCGTGCCGTTTCGAGGAAGAACATGATACGTTCGGCGGCGCTAATGACGGACTCTGTGGGGCATAGTGCATTAGCCTCCTAATCCGCTCCACACCGTTGTCGAGGGGCATCAAGCTCAGCGACGGTGTAGTCAAGTTCAACGAGCAGCAGGACCCCCGAATTTGGCTCGACGACTTCGCAACCACCGTCAAAATCAACGGTGGATCCAGGGATAACGCCCTCCAATTGTTGTCGCTGCACTTGAAGGACAATGCAAGGGCATGGCTGAACAATCTTGCCCCAGATAGTATCCGCTCATGGGAGGAATTCCAACAAGCGTTCATCGCTAACTTTCGAGGCACTTCACGCCGACCTACGTCGTTCGAAGAATTGCGCTTGTGCGTGCAGAAGACCGGAGAAACCTTGAGGTCATATATTTCGTGATGGATCAGCCTCCGCAATACGACGGAAAATATTTCGCCCAAAAGGGCCATCGACGCCTTTCGGGACTGTCTCCTCCGACGCGACTTCAAGGAGGAACTTGGGTGTTGCAAACCAAAGACCGTCGATCACCTCATGAGCTTAGCGAACGAATGAGCCGATGGCGAAGACTCCATCGCAGCACCCAGAAGTCGTCGCCGATCAGCAGAGCGCGACGTCGACGCAAAAGACCAGTTCCATTCCGGCTCCCGAAAGAAAGGCCGCCGGAACCGTTTCGACGATGCGGAAAACACAGACATGGTAGTAGCAGGCTACATACACGAAGACCGCGACGACAATCGCGACTTACCGCGACGAGGGAACAGTTACTACGGCAGCAGTAGCAGAAGCGCTAGCCGTGATTCGAAGCCAAGAATAGAGTGGCGTCGATGACGCGACCAGCCACAACTGTCAGCAGAAGAGATGCTCAATGGAGGGTGCACAAGGCACACTTACCTCGATAAAGATGGCATCTGAAGACCTGCACATCTTCTCATCGAGTGCAGGTAATTCCTCCGTCTCAGTCGAGCACTTCAAGAGAGGATGCGAACAGAGCAACCAGTAGCCGGCGCGGTAGCTTACAACACTCCACCGCCACCGCCTAATCCGCCGGCGAACGTGGTCCAACAGGGTCACCAAGCCGCTACAATCCAGCATGGCGAGCCACGGCAGCCAGCTGACAAGGAGGAGGCGTTCCCGCCACCACGAGGATTCGTGCCCATGATTCAGAGAGGGCGCCCGACAAACAAAGTCCAGCGGAAGCGCGCAAGGGAGGTGTTCCACGCCGAGCATGCACCACCTGCCACGCCTGAGTATCTGAACTGGCCCAAACACCCAATTGGTTTCGATCGGTCAGATCACCCACCGAAGATCCCGCGCCCTGGACACCACGCCTTGGTCCTTGAGGCCAGATCGGGGGGTTCACCTCGAAGAAAGTGTTCATGGACGGAGGGAGTAGTCTGAACCTGATCTATGCAGACACCCTGCGCAAAATCAAGATCCCGATGAACAATCTTTTGCCAACCGAGACATCTTTCCATGGAATAGTCCCTGGGAAGCCGACGTACCCACTAGGAGCAATACACTTGGATGTCATCTTCGGCACCCCTTCGAACTTCCAGAAGGAAAAGATCGAGTTCGAGGTCGTCGATTGGCCTTCGTGGTACCACGCCATTCTCGGACGACCAGCGTTCGCCCGATTCATGGCGGTCCCGCACTACGCTTACCTCAAGCTGCGGGTGCCAGCCAATCGGGGACCGCTAACGATCAGCGGTAGCTTTGCCCGCTCCAAAAACTGCGACAAGGACTTCAACAGCATGTCCCAGACTTTCGGAGTGCACGAGGAGCTCCATCACATCAGGGAGGCCACCAACATGGACATCGATCCGCCGGCGTAGCAGAACACCCCAGAACTCTCATTCGATGCTAGCAAAGACACTCGAGAGCACGAGATCCACCCGACGGACCCAACCAAGATGGCGCGGGTGTCGAATTCCCTTTCTCCCGCATAGGAAAGCGTGCTCGTCGGGTTCCTCCGTGAGAACTGGAGGATGTTCGCCTGGTGTCCAGCAGATATGCCAGGCATCCCCAGGGAACTCGCCGAGCACGAGCTCAAAATCTTCCCAAACGCGAAGCCAGTCAAACAGTCCATGCGCCACTACAACCCAGAAAAGGCCAAATCAATGGGCGAAGAAATCAATCGCCTACTCGAGGCCAAGTTCATCAGAGAGATCAAGGAAGCCACGTGGCTCTCGCCACCGGTCATGGTGGAGAAGAAAGACACCAAAATCTATAGGATGTGCATCGACTCCACGGCGCTGAACAAGCACTGCCCGAAGGACTACTTTCCATTGCCCCGAATCGACCAGATCATCGATTTGTTAGTTAGAATGCACGCTATATATTCAAAATGCACGCTAAAACTAATTTTAACTAATTCTAATTCTAACTAACAAACTAACATTAACTTCTAACTAAGTACTAAGTAATATACTAACTACAATCTAACCTAACTAACTAACTAAGGGCATCTCCAGCGGGCCGACCCAAACGGACACCGCGGGTCTGTTTCTGTCCGACCGGACAAAAGAGGCCGAAAAAACAGCATCCAGCGGGCCGACCCAAACGTGTCCGGGGGGAGGACACACCCATCCGCGGCCCAAATTTGGGGCGGCAATGGGTCTGCGCGGACACGCGCGGACCGGGCACGCGTCCTCCCCTGGTCCACCTGTCATCGACCCGCGTCGATACGTCTTCTCCAACGCGACGCGTCCGCCCACGTCAGTGCGTCCCGTCGCCTCGAGTCAGAGCGCGTGCGCTTTGGGTGCCCCGCCGTCACCTTCAATGCCTACCGCGGCATCAACGCCGGCGTGGCGTGCCGATTGGGCTGCCACTGGGTGGCATTCATGGCGGCCGCTGGACGCCCGGCCACTGGCCCCTTTAAAAGGAGGCCACAACGGAGCCGCAGCCACCAGCCTCCATCGCCATAGCCACCGCAGCCGCCACAGCCACCACAGCCTAGCCATGGGGTTCTGGAAGAAGGGCAGGCACGACCACGAGGCCAGCGGGTCTCGGTGCCGGTCGCCACCTCGACGCCGGTCTCCACTGTGCCGCGCCAGGATGGCCTCGCCGCAGCCACCGCGCCAGCGTGATCGTCGGTACATTCCGGTGACTCACTGCCAGGCGCTGTACCGCTGCGGCCAGAGCGTCGGCTGGCCGGACTGCAGCCTCCCCGGCGGGTGGCACCTGAACAGCCGGCGCGTGCCGGTCCCGCCGGTGCCGCGATTCGGCCCGGACCGGGTGACCGAGATCCGCCGCCGCCGCGCGCTGATGCCGGCGCGCCTCCGCGCCGATCCCGCCTTTGGCTACGATAGCCAATGGTGGGACAACTTTGGGCCGCGGGAGCGCGACCCGGTGCGGCGGGCGGCCTTCCTAGGGGAGGCCGACCCCAACCCCTTCGCCGGCGTGTACATGCCGGAGCCGGGGCCAGAGCCGCCGCAGCGGGAGCCCTTCATCGAGGAGATGGAGGAGGACGACGACGAGGAGGAGGCGCCGCCGCCGGAGGTCCACGTCAAGCAGGAGGTGGGCAGCGACGACATCCCTGGCGAGGAGCCCAGGGACGACACGGAGGACTTCTGCGGGTGCGTCGCCTACGGCATCCTCGATGCAATGGAGAGCAGCGAGGCGCCACCGTCCCCGCCACCGCTGACCGAGGAGGAGCAGCTCCGGGTCGCCCTCCTCGTCTCCGAGGAGGAGGAGAAGAGGCGGTGGGCTGGCTACGAGACTGCGCTGGCCATTTCAGTGCACCAGCAGCACGGCCGGCCACCGTCGCTGCCACCGCAGCATGCCGCGACGCCACCGCCGCCTCCTCCTCTAGGCCCTCCGCCGCCGCCACCTGCTGCCCCTGGTCCTCCTCCACCGCCTGCGGCCAACTGGCCGTGGCCGCAGTCGCCCTACATCATCCTCCCCGATGAGGACGACGAGTAGGCCGCGGCGAGGACGACGACGCCGCCGCCCCCTGTGCCCCCAAAGCCCTTGCTAGGGCTTTCTATGTTTTTTTATTTTCTATGTTTTTTTATTTTCTATGTATTATATAAGTAATGAAAAAAAAATTGCGAACGTCAATTTAAATGAGTTTACAAAATGCAATAAGATTTACAAAAAAATTGGCCAAAGGGCCGGCCGGGCCGGGAAGCTCCCTCCCGAGGAGCTCACCGTCGAAGGGGGGCGGCGGCGCAGGGGGCACCTGCAGAGAGAGAAGGTGATGAGCGGCGGCGCGGGGGGAAAAGGGAGAGGTCGCGGCGGCGGCGCTCTCCGAGGACGGCGGCGGCGGAGACGGGCAGCCTGCCGGCGTCAAATCGCTCCGCGCGCAATTTCCTTAGCCGTTTTCACGAGATTGAGGGGGAAGTGGGGAAGAAGAAGCTGGCAGTTATATTTTACGGGGTCATTGGTCCCGGTTCGTGGCATCAACTAGGACCAATGGATCAACGGTCCCGGTTGATGCCACGAACCGGGACCAATGACCTGGGCGGGGGGCGCTGCTGAGCCGCCACGTGCCCAGGATCATTGGTCCCGGTTCGTGGCATCAACCGGGACCGTTGATCCATTGGTTCCAGTTGATGCCACGAACCGGGACCAATGTTTTTCTTTTTTGTTTTTCTGTTTTAACTTTCTATTTTCCTTTTAACAGGAAAAAACTTTCTTTTATTTAAAATTTGAAAAAACTTTCAACAGGAAAAGTGTTTCAATTTAAATAACTAATCCAAAAGTATTTTCTGTTTTCAAAATTATTAATTCTAACTAAACAATTTTACTATTTTTAATTAAAAATGCACTAACGCGTTTGAAGCGGGCATAAGAAATTCAAAAATGATCCAAACAATGTGAAACCTTCGCGTGGTGTCATATTATGTGTCATAGTTGCAAGGAAAAATATTGAACTTTGAAAATTGCAAACGTCATAAAAAATCCTTCACAAAATGACCTATCATATTCGAGGTTTCATGGCATTTAGGTTAAACCACCAATGTTATGGCTAGAATCAGGGCATAGTTTGTGATAATGTGCCCAAATTGTGCACACATGTGCATCTTGGGATGGCTTACGATGTTGCAGGAGGAAGTTTTCCTTTTCAACGCACGAAATAGCCAATTTCCATTTTTGAGGTGCCGAAATTGGGGTGTTCTATGAAGGAACCACCAAATTAAAGTTTGGCATTGGCACCAACCCATTTTTCAAAAATACTAGACCACCTTAGATGGACCAATTCCCAACCGGTGTATCAGAAACCTTACCGTCCATCCCTCATGAAAAAGACAAATTCCTGCCGATTCGATAGGAGGGTGCCCAGATTTGAACTACAAGTACAGGATATAATGCTTGTGAATTTTTTTTAAAATCATTTATAGGTTCACAACATGCTATTTCACTAGAGATCTACTTCAAGTTTAGCGAGGCTCAGCCCCGGGATAAGAAGCTTCAAGCCCGCCGTTTTGAATATAGTTTGAAACGGGCATAAGAAATTCAAAAATGATCCAAACAATGTGAAACCTTCGCGTGGTGTCATATTATGTGTCATAGTTGCAAGGAAAAATATTGAACTTGGAAAATTGCAAACGTCATAAAAAATCCTTCACAAAATGACCTATCATGTTCGAGGTTTCATGGCATTTAGGTCAAACCACCAATGTTATGGCTAGAATCAGGGCATAGTTTGTGATAATGTGCCCATATTGTGCACACATGTGCATCTTGGAATGGCTTACGATGTTGCAGGAGGAAGTTTTCCTTTTCGACACACGAAATAGCCTAAACATCTTCGAGAAGCTCCGCCACGGGAGATTTCCCAACCCTGTCCTCCATCCATGGGGATGAAACTCTCCCTACCTTCTAGGTTGGCTTGTTCAGCTGCTTGCCATGGCATATTGATGCTCCTTTTATAGGCACGACGCCGTTTCTACTTTGTCTTGTTCCTCCGACAGGGGCGTCGTGCGCTACATGCTTTATCTCATCGAGCAGTGCATCCACCCATGCGTCCTTATCCTGCCGACAGCTTTAGTCCCGGTTGTGTCCACCAACCGGGACTAAAGGTTACCCACACGTCCTTATCCCACCGACAGTTTTGTTAGATGACACAAAAACCACCTTTAGTCCCGGTTGTACCCACCAGCCGGGACTAAAGGTTAGATGGTTTCCCGTGCCACTGTGTTCCCGCCTATTTTCTTCCCGCGCTTTCCACCTTTTCCCGCCTCCGTCTTCCCGCCATTTTTTCACTATATATATGTAGGCTTGGCCTCCATTTACATATCACATCTAGACTCATATCTGCAAACCTCATCACTCTCTCCCATGGCCTCCATCGTATCTCTAACCCCCCAGGAGGCGGAGGCGCTTTGCGCCTCAAACTACCCCTGCCCGCCGGGCTACCGCGTCCCCACCGGCTGGATGCTGAGCGTCGGAGGCGTGCCGGTCCCTCCTGTCCCTCTAGGTATGGCGCGTTAGATGGCCATCACAAACCACTACTACTTCGAGCTCACGCTAGAGCAGCGGAGGAATCCCCAGTGGCATCCCGACTACAGCCCGACTTGGGACGCCTTCTTCATTAATCGGCGTGAGAGTGCGCTTGCCAGGCACGAGGAGGACGGCCCACCTTGTTCGAACTTCAACGAGGCCGGTCGTCGGCTGTGGTGGCGCGGCCGGACTCTCCAGAGCGTCATGGCCTACCGTGGCCCCCGCCTGCGCTACCCTCAGTCTCAGCCCACGCGTGCTCACCCGCCGAGGTTTGACTACCGCGACTCCGATGTTAGCGACGACAACGTCAGCGACTACGACGACTACAGTGGCGACGTTTATAGGGCTAGGCACGACTATGACTGAATCACTCCAATATTATGTGTCATAGCTGCAAGGAAAAATATTGAACTTGGATAATTGCAAACATCATAAAAAATCCTTCACAAAATGACGTGTCATAGTTTTCATACATTACATAGATTTACATAGGGTTTAGGGTTTAGGGTAAGAATCCTTCATCGCGTATGTCGATCCCTTGCCTATGATCGCTTCTTAGGCCGTAACCATGGAGCATCTTCATTATTTAACGGGATGCAAGGGTCAGTTTTCACGGTGAAGGGCGGAATTTCTTCAAACTTATCATAATCTGCTGACATGTCTGTCTTGTCCTCGACTCCCGCGATGTTTCTTTTCCCTGAAAGAACTATGTGACGCCTGGGCTCATCGTCTGATGTATTCGTTTCCTTATTTTTCCTTTTTTTCGGTCTGGAGGACATGTCCTTCACATAGAAAACCTGAGCCACATCATTGGCTAGGACGAATGGTTCGTCTCTGTAACCAAGATTCTTGAGATCCACTGTTGTCATTCCGTACAGCTGGTCCACCTTTACCCCTTCTCCATTCATGTTGACCCAACTGCACCGAAACAAAGGGACCTTAAAAGTAGGTCCATAGTCAAGTTCCCATATCTCATCTATGTAACCATAGTATATGTCCTTTTTCCCATTGTCACATGTTGCATCAAAGCGGACACCACTGTTTTGGTTAGTGCTCTTTTTATCTTGGGAGATCGTGTAAAATGTATTCCCATTTATCTCGTACCCTTGGAAAGTCAATACAGTCGCAGATGGTGTCGCGGCCAACAAGTAGAGCTGATCTCCAATAGTGGTGTCATTCATGAGATGTAATTGCAACCAAGTGCCAAAAGTCTCCATGTGATTTTCTTTAATCCAGTAGTCATCCTTACCCGGGAACTTGGAGCGTACAACATTCATGTGTTCCTTGATATACGGAGCCACGAAGGTAGAACTTTGTAGAACTGTGTAGTGTGCTTGATTCAAAGAATGCCCGTCCCTAAATATCATTGCTTTCTTTCCTAGCGTGCCTTTTCCACTCAGTCTCCCGTCATACCGTGATTCAGGAACACCAATCGGCTTAAGGTCAGGAAGAAAGTCAACACAGAACCCAATGACCTCCTCTGTTCCATAACCCTTGGAGATGCTTCCTTCTGGCCTTGCACGATTACGAACATATTTCTTTAAGACTCCCATGAACCTCTCGAAGGGGAACATATTGTGCAGAAAATACATGACCGAGAATGGAAATCTCATCGACTAGGTGAACTAAGAGATGCGTCATAATATTGAAGAAGGACGGGGGAACACCAACTCAAAACTGACAAGACATTGGACCACATCCTTTTGTAGCCTTTCCAGACTTTCTCGATCGATCACCTTCTGAGATATTGCATTGAGGAATGCACATAGCTTCACAATGGGTACTCGAACATTTTCCGGTAGAAGCCCCCTCAATGCAACCGGAAGCAACTGCGTCATAATCACGTGACAATCATGAGACTTCAGGTTCTGGAATTTTTTCTGCCATATTTATTATTCCCTTTATATTTGACGAGAACCCAGCCGGGACCTTGATGCTGTTCAGGCATTCAAAAAAGATTTCATTCTTTGCTTTGGTAAGAGCGTAGCTGCTTAAGTATTGACGGCCTTTATCAGTATGCTTGTTGTATGGGTCTTTGATACGTTGCTGGTCCTCCCGTGCTTCTGGTGTATCTTTTGTCTTCCCATACACGCCTAGGAAGCCTAGCAGGTTCACGCAAAGATTCTTCGTCACGTGCATCACATCGATTGAAGAACGGACCTCTAGGTCTTTCCAATACTCAAGCTCCCAAAATATAGATTTCTTCTTCCACATGGCCGTGTGTCCGGTAATGGGGTCTTTCGGAACAGATTGACCGCCAGAACCCTTTCCAAATATTACTTCTAGGTCCTTCACCATACCAAATACATCAGCACCTTTAGGGAGCTTAGGCTTCTTCCGGTGATCTGCCTCACCGTTGAAATGCTTGCCTTTTTTTCTTACTTCATGATTGGTCGGAAGAAATTTACGACACTCCAGGTACACAACCTTCTTACATTTATCCAAATATGTACCTTTAGTCTTATCTAAACAGTGCGTGCATGCATTGTATCCCTTATTTGACTATCCTGAAATGTTACTAAGAGCAGGCCAATCATTGATGGTTACGAACAGCAACGCTCGTAGGTCAAATGGCTCCTGTTTGTGCTCATCCCACACCTTTACACTGGTTCTTCCCACAACTGCAATAGTTCATCGACTAATGGCCTTAGGTACACATCAATGTCGTTGCCGGGTTGCTTCAGTCCTTGGATTATGTGATGCCCCAAAACCGGCACCTGGCAGATTATAGCGAACACGCCACAATCTACACGATGTCGCTTTGGAAATGCACCACCAGACGCCTCGTGCACGTTGGAGCATGCACGTGATGCGGGTGGAATCGAGTAGCAACAGTTACACAAGTTCACGATGGAACCCACAAAAGAATATAATATAATCGCAAAGACTCCACGAGTCAAAATATCCCAATATACATACAAAGATCCAAATCATACATAAAGCAAATAGCATCCGAGTACGGACAAGAGTACAAATGGGCCTAAGAGGCCTGAAGATAATCGATGGCGTCCATAACCCTGCCCAGGCCAAGCCGGAAGGGTAACCTTGCTAACGTCGTCGCTCCCATACCTGTCAAAATCGCCGGGCCAATGGTTGCCAAACAAGGAGGGAGAAAGAGAAAAGGGAAAAAACGAGGGTGAGTACCGAGGCACGTACTCGCGAGACTGGAATTCAGCTGTGCTCGCCTACAGGCTATATGGTGGACTTAGCGGCAACAAAAGAACTTTACTACAGAGACACTAAAACTTTCGTCTAGATAGATAAGATAAGAGAGCGCATAAAAGTAACCAACTAGAAACTAACACCAAACATAACTCAGCCGATGAATCACCTCCTCGTGACCAAACGAAGAAGCAAGTATCAAGGGCACTCACACGGTTACCAAGTTTTATTGCAGGTTTATTGTTGTAGTTGTGCTAGCTTACTACACAAGTTTATTAGTATTGAAATAGCAGGTGCAAGTTGTTCTATGATCGAGTAGTACAGCTCCAAGTCGTCCATAACCGCGGACACGGCTTTTCGAAAAGATTTAACCCTGCAGGGGTGCCCAAATGTACCCACATGTTCGATCAATCCTTCCGGCAAATCTCGCACCCTTAATAAAAACGGGTGCACCATTAGGATAGTCATGACTCGCACTCTCCTTCACTACAAACAAGTCCAGAAAGCCACCTAACTAAGTTGAACCCTTATCGAGAGTCCGGCCGAATCTCCGAACGGACTTAGCTGTTTGCGCCTACTCTGCAGAGCGAACCGGAGCCTCTCTTCGGGGGAGGTTGTCCGCTTGCAGTCATACCGCACCTATACGGACGTGCAGAAACAAGGGGTTACAAGGCTCACTGGGCTTCCCCCAAATAAAATCAAACCATAAGATACAAGCTGCACGCCCGATAAAAATCAAATGGAAACACCTCGAACTAGTTGTGGCCACTGGACAAGTATGTAGATTCCGGCAGTGATCGAGGGGAGGCCCGTAAACGTACCCACGTATGATTAGAGCGCTCAGTCTCAGAACAGTTCATGCGATCTCGGGGTCTTAGGGGACACAAGTGAGCCGTCGTAAAACTGGCAAAATGACTCACCGATGCCTCTGCTTAATTCAATTTTAATTATTAACATTAAAGTAAGCCATGAGTATCTCCAACAACATGTATCCATAAAGTAGAGCATGTGATAACTTTTCCAACCCAATAAGATAAAACAACTCCAACAACCTGAAGATGCCTACGACTCGCAAGGCCAACTCAAACAACAAGCACACGGTTAATAGGATGTATGGAAGGTTCTATGGCTTTGCTTTGGATAAACAGGTGGATAGGACACGCAACTCGAACAAAGCATTGTGACACAAGGCTAGAATATAGAGCTAGCGAGAGCAAAAATGTTAAATGGGTAGAGAGAAAAGGGCTCGCCTGAAAAGATGGTCGAAGAACACCCGAAGAACTTGTCGTTGCTCACATCACCACGAATCGGCCTATCCGAGAAGAAGCAAATCGCTACAACAAACAACGGATGCAACACTTACTACTACGGCAAAAGAATCGGCATGAGCATGTGAATGTATGCATGCATGACATGGCAATTACGATGCAATACAACCTATCCCAAAATTAAGCGGAACCGGAATTCCGACACACACATATATGGTTGAAGTTGTTTTACTACATGACAATTTAAATGTTTATTAGCATGGCAAAACAAGGCATGGGTAAGCTACACAAAATTAAATGGAAGTGGTGAAACCATAATTGGCAATTCACAATTACTCCATATCTTATTGTTATGTGAGATGCAAACTATCACGGAATGATATGATGTGAGATGCAAACGGATACATGGATGGCATAATCAGATTCTATGCATTTTTCTGATACAAATTACAATAAAATACTTTTTATTTCGAGTTATGGTTCAAAAGATATGAATTTAGCAAGATTTGCATATCTGCAGGAATTTTAGAAAACAGAGGGAAAAAAAACTGCGCGGGCTGAATTTGGTCCGGACCTGAGGCGCCGGATAGAAATTGTCGCGCAGGGCGACAGATCAGCGCACCTGCAGCTGGGCCGAGGCCCATCAGCGTCGGATCTGAACAAAAAGGAGGAAAAAGGTTGGCTTTATTTGCCAGAAATAGGAATCGAACTCGTGATCTCTTGATTGGCGACAAAGGAACGAACCAGCTGGAGAGAAGGAAGATCTTGTTAATGAAGAGGACCGGTCCTTTTTGAGGTAGACCTTGGCGGAGACCTGGGCCATGGTCGCCGGCCGGCAAGCATGGAAGGGACCGCAGAGGTCGAACTGGGATGCCGGAGTGGGCGCAGAAGAGGCGCGCCGGTGCGGGGAACCAATTCCCTGCGTTGGAGGAAGATGGGAGCCACCCGAGAGAGCCGGCGGCGAGTACCTACGGAGGGAGTCGGTGGTCAACGTTGCTGGAGCCAGACGATGCAGCGGCCAGAGGCTGTAGACGAGGACGGGCTCGAATCGATCGACGTGTCCAAGGCGGAAGACGACCTCGGGAAAATAAAGAGGAGCGGCGGTGGTGAGACACAAAACCGATGGAGGAATAAAAGGGAAGAATCTGACGCTCACTTTGGAGGAAAAGATCATGGTCGGAGGGGACGGAGGCGCTCTAGATATGACGAAAATATGCTGGGAAGCGGCGGCCGGGGTTGAGGAAGATTGACCATGGCATCAGTTTGAGAGGCTCCCGGCTGGAAACCTTGGACGAGGAAGACCGTGGCGTCGATGCACATCTTCTGGGAGCATCGGAGTGGCTCGAGGTGGACTGGAAGGTCGGGGAGACGCTGGACATGGCGCGGTGGTTCTTGGGGAACTTGCACGGAAGAGGTAAAGAGAGGGAGAGGATGACGAGAACCGGATGGCGGCGGTGCGATGGGGAATGGAGGACTAGGCCCTAGGGTTGCAGAGAGGGGTTAAAAGGAGGAGTGGGATGCATGGGAGCCGTCCCATCGATGAACAGGGGCATGTGGCTATGGCCGATGTCCTGCCGTACGAACGAAGAAGACGACAAGGGCGAAAGAGATGGGCTTGGATTCAATGGCTGCAGGAGTCCGGTTGGGCCACACCTTTTATCTATTTTTTTTTGATTTCTTCTCTTTTTCTTGTTGCCACCGGGTTCCAGGGAAAAAAATAGATGGAGAAAAGGGAAAGGCTTAGGAGGATTTGAAAACACGTTTCAAACATTTTTGTTTCAAACAATTTACAAAGATTTGCAATGATTATGATTGTGGTTTTTAATTTAAATAAGAAAAAGGGAGGGGAAGATTTATTATAAAACCATACAAGCCAAAATAGTAAAATAGTTTTTAAGAAAATAAATTTATTTGACAAAACATGCAAGATGATAGATGCATGATGCTACGATGACGCAAAAAAGAAAAATAACAAGAAATTCTAATAATGGGGATTTTTCCGGGTCGTTACAATCGACACCACTAACAAGGGATCTCGCCCTGAGATTCACGCTCATGTAGGGGAAAGAGTTAGTTAACTATTGGATCTTCAAGCATCATGTTGAACTTCGCGACACCACTAACAAGAGTTTTCTTCTCGACACCACCAACAAGGGACTTTTGCTCACATTGACGACGATGATCTCCAAAGAACGGACCTATTAGAATGAAAGGCAAGAGATCGTCCACCCACGTATAATCCTAAAACTTGAAGAAGGAGGCAAGAGAGAGAACACAAAACTCGCAAAGGTAAGAGGAGAGAAGCAGAGAGATAAGGAGAAAAATGCAGACTACTTAGATCTATCCAACTCAGTTTTAGTAAAATAGTTTTAACACTAGACTCAACAACGTCCGTTGGCAAGGTTATCCTACAGGCAGACTGGACCCGTGGGTATCGACAAAACCTGGCTCTGATACCACTTGTGACGCCCCAAAACCGGCACCTGGCAGATTATAGCGAACACGCCACAATCTACACGATGTCGCTTTGGAAACGCACCACTAGACGCCTCGTGCACGTTGGAGCGTGCACGTGATGCGGGTGGAATCGAGTAGCAACAGTTACACAAGTTCACGATGGAACCCACAAAAGAATATAATATAATCGCAAAGACTCCACGAGTCAAAATATCCCAATATACATACAAAGATCCAAATCATACATAAAGCAAATAGCATCCGAGTACGGACAAGAGTACAAATGGGCCTAAGAGGCCTGAAGATAATCGATGGCGTCCATAACCCTGCCCAGGCCAAGCCGGAAGGGTAACCTTGCTAACGTCGTCGCTCCCATACCTGTCAAAATCGCCGGGCCAATGGTTGCCGAACAAGGAGGGAGAAAGAGAAAAGGGAAAAAAACGAGGGTGAGTACCGAGGCACGTACTCGCGAGACTGGAATTCAGCTGTGCTCGCCTACAGGCTATATGGTGGACTTAGCGGCAACAAAAGAACTTTGCTACAGAGACACTAAAACTTTCGTCTAGATAGATAATATAAGAGAGCGCATAAAAGTAACTAACTAGAAACTAACACCAAACATAACCCAGCCGATGAATCACCTCCTCGTGACCAAACGAAGAAGCAAGTATCAAGGGCACTCACACGGTTACCAAGTTTTATTGCAGGTTTATTGTTGTAGTTGTGCTAGCTTACTACACAAGTTTATTAGTATTGAAATAGCAGGTGCAAGTTGTTCTATGATCGAGTAGTACAGCTCCAAGTCGTCCATAACCGCGGACACGGCTTTTCGAAAAGATTTAACCCTGCAGGGGTACCCAAATGTACCCACACGTTCGATCAATCCTTCCGGCAAATCTCGCACCCTTAATAAAAACGGGTGCACCATTAGGATAGTCACGACTCGCACTCTCCTTCACTACAAACAAGTCCAGAAAGCCACCTAACTAAGTTGAACCCGTATCGAGAGTCCGGCCGAATCTCCAAACGGACTTAGCTGTTTGCGCCTACTCTGCAGAGCGAACCGGAGCCTCTCTTCGGGGGAGGTTGTCCGCTTGCAGTCATACCGCACCTATACGGACGTGCAGAAACAAGGGGTTACAAGGCTCACTGGGCTTCCCCCAAATAAAATCGAACCATAAGATACAAGCTGCACGCCCGATAAAAATCAAATGGAAACACCTCGAACTAGTTGTGGCCACTGGACAAGTATGTAGATTCCGGCAGTGATCGAGGGGAGGCCCGTAAACGTACCCACGTGTGATTAGAGCGCTCAGTCTCAGAACAGTTCATGCGATCTCGGGGTCCTAGGGGACACAAGTGAGCCGTCGTAAAACTGGCAAAATGACTCACCGATGCCTCTGCTTAATTCAATTTTAATTATTAACATTAAAGTAAGCCATGAGTATCTCCAACAACATGTATCCATAAAGTAGAGCATGTGATAACTTTTCCAACCCAATAAGATAAAACAACTCCAACAACCTGAAGATGCCTACGACTCGCATGGCCAACTCAAACAACAAGCACACGGTTAATAGGATGTATGGAAGGTTCTATGGCTTTGCTTTGGATAAACAGGTGGATAGGACACGCAACTCGAACAAAGCATCGTGACACAAGGCTAGAATATAGAGCTAGCAAGAGCAAAAATGTTAAATGGATAGAGAGAAAAGGGCTCGCTTGAAAAGATGGTCGAAGAACACCCGAAGAACTTGTCGTTGCTCACATCACCACGAATCGGCCTATCCGAGAAGAAGCAAATCGCTACAACAAACAACGGATGCAACACTTACTACTACGGCAAAAGAATCGGCATGAGCATGTGAATGTATGCATGCATGACATGGCAATTACGATGCAATACAACCTATCCCAAAATTAAGCGGAACCGGAATTCCGACACACACATATATGGTTGAAGTTGTTTTACTACATGACAATTTAAATGTTTATTAGCATGGCAAAACAAGGCATGGGTAAGCTACACAAAATTAAATGGAAGTGGTGAAACCATAATTGGCAATTCACAATTACTCCATATCTTATTATTATGTGAGATGCAAACTATCACGGAATGATATGATGTGAGATGCAAACGGATACATGGATGGCATAATCAGATTCTATGCATTTTTCTGATACAAATTCATATAAAATACTTTTTATTTCGAGTTATGGTTCAAAAGATATGAATTTAGCAAGATTTGCATATCTGCAGGAATTTTAGAAAACAGAGGGAAAAAAAAACTGCGCGGGCTGAATTTGGTCCGGACCTGAGGCGCCGGATAGAAATAGTCGCGCAGGGCGACAGATCAGCGCACCTGCAGCTGGGCCGAGGCCCATCAGCGTCGGATCTGAACAAAAAGGAGGAAAAAGGTTGGCTTTATTTGCCAGAAATAGGAATCGAACTCGTGATCTCTTGATTGGCGACAAAGGAACGAACCAGCTGGAGAGAAGGAAGATCTTGTTAATGAAGAGGACCGGTCCTTTTTGAGGTAGACCTTGGCGGAGACCTGGGCCATGGTCGCCGGCCGGCAAGCATGGAAGGGACCGCAGAGGTCGAACTGGGACGCCGGAGTGGGCGCAGAAGAGGCGCGCCGGTGCGGGGAACCAATTCCCTGCGTTGGAGGAAGATGGGAGCCACCCGAGAGAGCCGGTGGCGAGTACCTGCGGAGGGAGTTGGTGGTCAACATTGTTGGAGCCAGACGATGTAGCGGCCAGAGGCTGTAGACGAGGACGGGCTCGAATCGATCGACGTGTCCAAGGCGGAAGACGACCTCGGGAAAATAAAGAGGAGCGGCGGTGGTGAGACACAAAACCGACGGAGGAATAAAAGGGAAGAATCTGGCGCTCACTTTGGAGGAAAAGATCATGGTCGGAGGGGACGGAGGCGCTCTAGATATGACGAAAATATGCTGGGAAGCGGCGGCCGGAGTTGAGGAAGATTGACCATGGCATCAGTTTGAGAGGCTCCCGGCTGGAAACCTTGGACGAGGAAGACCGTGGCGTCGATGCACATCTTCTGGGAGCATTGGAGTGGCTCGAGGTGGACTGGAAGGTCGGGGAGACGCTGGACATGGCGCGGTGGTTCTTGGGGAACTTGCACGGAAGAGGTAAAGAGAGGGAGAGGATGACGAGAACCGGATGGCGGCGGTGCGATGGGGAATGGAGGACTAGGCCCTAGGGTTGCAGAGAGGGGTTAAAAGGAGGAGTGGGATGCATGGGAGCCGTCCCATCGATGAACAGGGGCACGTGGCTATGGCCGATGTCCTGCCGTACGAACGAAGAAGACGACAAGGGCGAAAGAGATGGGCTTGGATTCAATGGCTGCAGGAGTCCGGTTGGGCCACACCTTTTATCTATTTTTTTATTTCTTCTCTTTTTCTTGTTGCCACCGGGTTCCAGGGAAAAAAAATAGATGGAGAAAAGGGAAAGGCTTAGGAGGATTTGAAAACACGTTTCAAACATTTTTGTTTCAAACAATTTACAAAGATTTGCAAAGATTATGATTGTGGTTTTTAATTTAAATAAGAAAAAGGGAGGGGAAGATTTATTATTAAACCATACAAGCCAAAATAGTAAAATAGTTTTTAAGAAAATAAATTTATTTGACAAAACATGCAAGATGATAGATGCATGATGCTACGATGATGCAAAAAAGAAAAATAACAAGAAATTCTAATAATGGGGATTTTTCCGGGTCGTTACAGATGAGCACTGGCATTATAATGAACTTCCGCTTCATGCACAACCAAGGAGGAAGGTTGTAGATACATAGAGTCACGGGCCAGGTGCTGTGACTGCAGCTCTGCTCCCCAAAAGGATTCATGTCGTCTGTACTTAGACCAAACCATAAGTTCCTCGCGTCACCTGCAAAGTTCGAGTACTTTCTCTCGATGTTTCTCCACTGCGACCCATCGGCGGGGTGTCTCAGTTTCCCGTCTTTCTTACGCTCTTCTTTGTGCCATCGCAACAGCCTGGCATGCTCTTTGTTTCTGAACAGACGTTTCAACCGTCGTATTATAGGAGCATACCACATAACCTTAGCAGGAACCTTCTTCCTGGGGGGCTCGTCATCGCCCTCAACATCACCAGGGTCATCTTGTCTGATCTT
Source organism: Dactylis glomerata (assembly GCA_007115705.1). NCBI lineage: Eukaryota > Viridiplantae > Streptophyta > Magnoliopsida > Poales > Poaceae > Dactylis > Dactylis glomerata. The sequence goes on from QXEO01000734.1 coordinate 7,452,699, forward strand.
GTACCGACATGCAGTGCATACCGGACATTTATCCATATTCTCGTACTTCTCACCGCGGTACAGGATGCAGTCATTAATGCATGCATGTATCTTCTCCACATCTAATCCTAGAGGGCAAATAGTCTTCTTTGCTTCGTACGTTGTCTCGGGCAGCTCGTTATCCTTTGGAAGCTTCGGCTTCATTATTTTCAGTAACTTCTCAAATCCCTTGTCAGATAAACCAGCCTCTGCCTTCCATTTCAGCAGTTCAAGTGTGGTACCGAGCTTTGTGCTGCCATCTTCACAATTTGGGTACAACAACTTTTTGTGATCCTTTTGCATGGCCTCCAACTTCAGCTTCTCCCTTTCTGTATCGCATTGTTGCTTTGCATCAGAAATGACCCGACCAAGACCATCAGTGGGCTCATCCGATGCCCGTTGTTCTTCTTCATTGCCGCCTCCCTCTTCTTCATTGTCTTCCATTGCAGTATCACCGTATTCTTCAGGCGACATAGGATAGCTGTCATCATCCTCTTCTTCATTTTCTTCCAGCCTAACCCCTCTTTCTCCGTGCATGGCCCAACAATAATATCCGAGCATGAAACCTCTCCGAAGCAGATGGCTTTGAAGGATTCTCGGGGCAGAGTGCTCCGTCACATTCCGACAGTCGACGCAGGGACAAGGCATAAAATTATCCACTTTGTTTGCCTTAGCCACATCGATAAATTTATGAAGGCCTGCAATAAAATCAGAATCGCGTCGGTCGCCGTACATCCATCGCATCCGCGCATCGATCTACGTTATAATAATTAACTATTACAATAACATCATGAATAGTGAAATGACCACCCGCATGGACACATATGCAAGATTTTTGTATCAGTTACAGATGAAGAAGATAAGGTTGCTAACCTTGGCGGAGGATACCGTGTTGTGCGAACTTAAATGTGGCATGGACATTTCGTCGAACACCTTGTGTGCAATCAAAGAAAAAAAAACTAGCACCCACACCTCACACACAATCCAGCAAATTTTTGTGGCAAAGGGCAAAGGGCTGGGTATCAATTTATAGCCATGCGAGGGTCTTTGATCCTGGTTCATGCCACAAACCGGGACCGATTCCCCGAAATGAACCGAGACCGGCCCCCAAACGGCATGAACCGGGACCAATGAGTGTCATTGGTCCCCATTGGCGAGCCGAACCGGGACAGATGACATTTGGGTGCTGGACCAAAGACCCTTTTTCCACTAGTGCTCGTTTAGGGTTTATTATAACTGATCCGACTTGTAATCAACTTGGAGAACAATCCCAAGACCCAGCCTTCGCATATAAAAGGCTGGGAGGGAGGTCTCGAGGGGTTAGACACTTTTCCACCCACCTCACGCCGGAGCGCTCGATAACTCAGAGCTCTCTGGTTCGGCAAGATCCAATCTACGCCACCATTGTAACACCTTCATCAAAGCCACCCCATCAATACAAAGTCAGACAAGCAGGACGTAGGCCTTTACCCTACCAAGGGGGCCGAACATGGGTAAACTCCCGTGTTCTTCTGCTTTCGTCTGATCGTCGTCGAGTTCGCCAGGTCCCCAATGCGCTCCCCAGATCGAAAGCCCTTCAACATGGGCATTGCCGGGGATAAACCTCGTCAATTGGCGCCGACCGTGGGGACGACAGGATCTGGATCTACAGATTCGCCGGCTCCATCACCAACCAACACCAAGATCGACATCGACCCCGCCATTGACACTGCCGTCGGCATCGCTGTGCCGATCTACACCGATACCAACACCAAAATCAGCACCGACCCCGCCATCGACCCTGCCGTCGGCATCGCTGTGCCGACCGACGCCGACACCAACACCGAGATCGACATCGACCCTGCCATCGACATTGTCGTCGGCATCGCTGTGCCGATCTACACCGATGCCGACACCGACATCAGCATCGATGCTACCCCGTCAAGCGCCAACGAACTAATTCCAGCCGCGACTATCGTCGACCCAACTTCGGGCACGACGGGAGCAGTTTCGGCGATCACTGGATGTTTTGATATGGCCTTCGGGCTGTTCAGCTTCCACGTGGACGGCAACGGAGTCGCCGAATTAATCTCCGTCGGCGATCCCGCGCCACCTGCGATGACCCCAGGTACACCACCAGTCACCGGGGGCAATCCCTCAGCAACCGCACCGCTAGCGCCGTCGGCGCCACTAGAGGAAGAACCAAGGCTAGAGGAGTTGACCCCATCGGTAGGGTCCAATGGCTTTGAAGATCCACCTCCATCCCCAACCACCACATACTGCGAAGACTGCGACGCATACCACTACGTGGGTGCCGAAGATTTCTCATCTCATGAGATCGTCGGCTGTGAAGATCCTCGGGGGGGGGGGGCACGACAGCTATCTACCCGACAGTATCCGAGTGCGAGCGGGCTCTCAACGCCCTCATGCTCCGTACTGCGCCATACGACCCCGACTACATCGAAGGGTTATATTCGGACTACACATGCTCAAACGACGACGATGACGTCTACCCCGAAGCTAAGGGGAAAATCGGCAATTCAGCAAGCTCCTGCTCACCAAGCGAATCTACCGCATCAAGCGGCGACTACGCGGTCGATTACGATTCTGACTTCATGATCGAGATCGGATCCTATGTCGAAAACGATGACGTCTACCCTCCAGCGCTGGGCAAAATCAGCGACGATTCGACCCCGTGGTCCGGAGGGCACTGCATGATGGCGTCACACGACGACGGAAACGATAACAGGGCTAATGACGGCCGAAACCGGACGAACAGCGGCCCCCAGGTGGTCACGCACGATCAGATTCGGCTCGCAAGAAGGGTTTACGCAGGAGAGGCGAATTTCAGTCCCAATCCAAGCCCAAGCGATATGGCTGCGCTCCGATTCGTCGTCCAGGAGCAAAAGGACCAAATCAGCGCCGACAGGCGAATACTGGAACGACGAAGAGAAGAAGCTGATGCATCCAGCAGAAGACGGGCCGAAAGATCGTCCCATTACTCATCAAGCGTCCAGCATAGGTCAAGGTCACGCACCCAGCCTGGGGCCGATATGCATAATATCACCCGAAATCTGGAGGCAGAATTCAACGAGGCTGAGTTGATGCCCAAGACCAAGGACACGACATGACACCAAGGACAGCCGCCCCACCGGCGGAGCAAGCTAGGCACCCAGCAGCGGTGCCAGTCGTGGCGCCCAGAGCACAAGCGGTCGAACCCATCAACGGGGAGCTTCGGCATGGTCTGGCTCAGAACAGAGTCGACCAAGGGCGAGCGCAACACGAGGCACGCCGTTTCGAGGAAGAACGTGATACGTTCGGCGGCGCTAATGCGGACTCTGCGGGGCAGAGTGCATTAGCCTCCTAATCCGCTCCACACCGTTGCCGAGGGGCATCAAGCTCAACGACGGTGTAGTCAAGTTCAACGGGCAGCAGGACCCCCGAATTTGGCTCAACGACTTCGTAACCGCCGTCAAAATCAACGGCGGATCCAGGGATAACGCCCTCCAATTGTTGTCGCTGCACTTGAAGGACAATGCAAGGGCATGGCTGAACAATCTTGCCCCAGATAGTATCCGCTCTTGGGAGGAATTCCGACAAGCGTTCATCGCTAACTTTCGAGGCACTTCACGCCGACCTACGTCGTTCGAAGAATTGCGCTTGTGCGTGCAGAAGACCGGAGAAACCTTGAGGTCATATATTTCGCGATGGATCAGCCTCCGCAATACAACGGAAAATATTTCGCCCGAAAGGGCCATCGACGCCTTTCGGGACTGTCTCCTCCGACGCGACTTCAAGGAGGAACTTGGGCGTTGCAAGCCAAAGACCGTCGATCACCTCATGAGCTTAGCAAATGAATGGGCCGATGGCAGAGACTCCATCGCAGCACCCAGAAGCCGCCGCCGATCAGCAGAGCGCGACGTCGACGCAAAAGACCAGTTCCATTCTGGCTCCCGAAAGAAAGGCCACCAGAACCATTTCGACGACGCGGAAAACACAGACATGGTAGCAGCAGGCTACATACACGAAGACCGCGACGACAATCGCGACTTACCGCGACGAGGGAACAGTTACTACGGCAGCAGTAGCAGAAGCGCTAGCCGTGATTCGAAGCCAAGAATAGAGTGGCGTCGACGACGCGACCAGCCACAACTGTCAGCAGAAGAGATGCTCAATGGAGGGTGCACAAGGCACACTTACCTCGATAAAGATGGCATCCGAAGACCTGCACATCTTCTCATCGAGTGCAGGGAATTCCTCTGTCTCAGTCGAGCACTTCAAGAGAGGATGCAAACAGAGCAACCAGTAGCCGGTGCGGTAGCTTACAACGCTCCACCGCCACCGCCTAATCCGCCGGCGAACGTGGTCCAATAGGGTCACCAAGCCGCTACAATCCAGCATGGCGAGCCACGGCAGCCAGCTGACGAGGAGGAGGCATTCCCGCCACCACGAGGATTCGTGCCCATGATTCAGAGAGGGCGCCCGACAAACAAAGTCCAGCGGAAGCGCGCAAGGGAGGTGTTCCACGCCGAGCATGCACCACCTGCCACGCCTGAGTATCTGAACTGGCCCAAACACCCAATTGGTTTTGATCGGTCAGATCACCCACCGAAGATCCCGCGCCCTGGACACCACGCCTTGGTCCTTGAGGCCAGATCGGGGGGTTCACCTCGAAGAAAGTGTTCATGGACGGAGGGAGTAGTCTGAACCTGATCTATGCAGACACCCTGCGCAAAATCAAGATCCCGATGAACAATCTTTTGCCAACCGAGACATCTTTCCATGGAATAGTCCCTGGGAAGCCGACGTACCCACTAGGAGCAATACACTTGGATGTCATCTTCGGCACCCCTTCAAACTTCTGGAAGGAAAAGATCGAGTTCGAGGTCGTCGATTGGCCTTCGCAGTACCACGCCATTCTCGGACGACCAGCGTTCGCCCGATTCATGGTGGTCCCGCACTACGCTTATCTCAAGCTGCGGGTGCCAGCCAATCGGGGACCGCTAACGATCAGCGGTAGCTTTGCCCGCTCCGAAAACTATGACAAGGACTTCAACAGCATGTCCCAGACTTTCGGAGTGCACGAGGAGCTCCATCACATCAGGAAGGCCACCAACATGGACATCGATCCGCCGGCGTAGCAGAACACGCCAGAACTCTCATTCGATGCTAGCAAAGACACTCGAGAGCACCAGATCCACCCGACGGACCCAACCAAGACGGCGCGGGTGTCGAATTCCCTTTCTCCCGCATAGGAAAGCGCGCTCGTCGGGTTCCTCTGTGAGCACTGGAGGATGTTCGCCTGGTGTCCAGCAGATATGCCAGGCATCCCCAGGGAACTCGCCGAGCATGAGCTAAAAATCTTCCCAAACGCGAAGCCAGTCAAGCAGTCCATGCGCCGCTACAACCCAGAAAAGGCCAAATCAATGGGCGAAGAAATAAATCGCCTACTCGAGGCCAAGTTCATCAGAGAGATCAAGGAAGCCACGTGGCTCTCGCCACCAGTCATGGTGGAGAAGAAAGACACCAAAGTCTACAGGATGTGCATCGACTTCACGGCGCTGAACAAGCACTGCCCGAAGGACTACTTTCCATTGCCCCGAATCGACCAGATCATCGATTCTACGGCGGGGTGCGAGCGCCTTTCGTTCCTCCACGCCTACTCCGGATACAATCAGATAAGGTTGAAGGTCGAAGACGAAGACAAGACAGCATTTATCACCCCACATGGGGTGTACTGCTACATGACAATGCCCTTCGGGCTCAAGAACGCAAGAGCCACCTATCAATGGTGCATGCAGGCATGCTTGAAGGAACAGATCGGTCGCAACATCGAGGTCTATGTCGACGATATCATCATCAAAACAGCGGAAGCAGACAGCTTACTCGACAATCTGTGAGAAACCTTCGCCAACCTCGACCGCTACAACATCAAGCTTAACCCGAAGAAGTGCTCCTTTGGGGTACCCACCGGCCAACTGCTGGGCTACCTCATCTCCGAGAGAGGGATCGAAGGCAACCCAGAGAAGATACATGCCATCATCAACATGCAGCCTCCAAAGACGCTTCGACACGCCCAATAGTTGACAGGTCGACTCGCAGCGCTTAGCCGCTTCATCAGCAAGCTCGGCGAAAAAGCACTCCCTTTTTATCGGCTGCTTCGGAAGACGGACAACTTCACGTGGACAGAAGAGGCGCAAGCCGCGTTCGACGACCTCAAGCATCGTCTGTCGACCTCCCCAGTTCTCGTCACACCCCGAGAGAAAGAGCCGATGTTGCTATACATCGCGGCTACAAATCAAGTCGTCAGCTCGGTACTTGTGGTCGAACGCGTGGAGGAAGGCAAAGAGCACGGAGTACAGAGGCCCGTGTACTACCTGAGCAAAGTTTTATATCCGACCAAGCAAAGATACCCCCATTATCAGAAGCTAGCATACGCCATCTACATGACGGGGAAGAAACTGCCGCACTACTTCGAATGCCACTCCATCGTAGTGGTGGCCTCAAATCCAGTTTCCAGCATCCTCAACAACCCAGATGCCACAGGGCATGTGTCGCTATGGGGAATCACATTGGGACCCTAGGAGATCACGTACCAGCGCCAGTCCACAATCAAGTCCCAAGTCCTACCGGATTTCATAGCCGAATGGATGGAAGCTCAGATGCCCGAACTCCCAGACCTGTCGAATAGCTGGACCATATTCGTCGATGGGTCCAAGCGGGTTTCGGGGGCAGGAGCAAGAGTGGTTCTCGTATCACCACAGGGGGACAGAATGCGCTATGTTCTCCGTATGCGCTTCTCAAACCCCTCGAACAACAAGGCAGAGTACGCAGCCGTTCTCCATGGCATGTGCATGGCGAAAGCCTGCGGGGCCACCCGCATTAAGATCCATGGAGATTCGAACCTCATCGCCCAGCAAGTCATGAAGGAGTGCGACGCAACCTGCGCAAACATGATCGCATATCGCGCCATGTACGATAATCTCGAAGGCGAATTCGAGGGCTGTGAAGTGACACACATCGGCAGGGAAAGCAATGAAGAGGCAGACAACCTGGCCAACATCGGGTCAAGGTGCCTCCCAGTACCGCCCGGAGTCTTCTTCGAGGAGATATTCGAGCGCTCTGTCAAGATCAAACCAGTGACCGACCCGGCGTTAGCAACATGCTCGGGGGCTCAGCAAGGCAGCACCACCCCAGCAGCGGGAACAGAAGACCTCCCCAAGGACGCAGCAGCAGTTATGCTCATTGAAGCAGTTTGGACGAAGCCGTACTTGGCTTACCTAATTCGGGGCGAGCTTCCAGAAGACCCCATCCATCGGCGATAAGTCATGAGGCGCTCCAAAGCCTTCACCATAATCAATGGGGAGCTCTACAAGCGTAGCACCACAGGGGTACTCCAACGGTACATAGCGCAGGAAGATGGAATCGCTCTCCTCCGAGAAATCCATGAGGGAACCTGCGGGCATCATGCCAGCAGTCGAACCCTTGTGGCTAAGGCTTTTTGGTCAGGGTTCTACTGGCTTTCTGCCCTTTACAATGCCAAAAACATCGTCCAGCACTGCGAGGCATGCCAACACTTCGCCACCAAGCCTCACGCGCCCGCGTCCGAGCTACACACTATACCCGTCGCCTGGCCCTTTGCGCAATGGGGCCTCGATCAGGTGGGACCTCTGCCCAAGTCATCTCGAGGAGGTCACACATACATGCTGGTCGCGGTGGACAAATTCTCCAAATGGATCAAAGCTGTCCCGGTCACCAACCAAGAAGCAGCCACAGCAGTCAAGTTCTTCGAGTCCATCGTGTACCGGTACGGTGTGCCGAACAGCATAATCACCGACAACGGCACCAACTTCACCTCAGGCGAGTTTCAGGAGTTTACCAAAAACCTCGGCATCAAGGTCAAGTACGCCTTGGTTGCACATCCCAAGTCCAACGGCCAAGTCGAAAAAGCCAATGGGCTCGTCTGCGCGGGCCTGAAGAAGCGACTCCTTCGACCCCTCAAACGCACGGCAGGCGCTTGGGTCAAAGAACTGCCTTCGGTTCTATGGAGCCTGCGAACCACGCCGAACTCTTCAACCGGCTACACACCTTTCTTCTTGCTCTTCGGGGCAGAAGCAGTGCTACCTACGGACGTGCGCTATTGCGCGCCCCGCGTGGTGGCCTACGTTGAAGAAGACGCCGAAAAGGCACTGGCAGACGCACAAGACCTGCTGGATGAGGCCCGGGATGTTGCCCTCGTACGCTCGGCAGTTTACCAGCAAAGCCTCCGCAATTACTACAGCAGACGGGTACGTGGACGGTCCTTCGAGCCTGGCAACCTCGTCCTTCGACTCAAGCAAACAAGCACGTCGAAGCTGGAACCGCCATGGGAGGGCCCATACCTCGTCCACGAAGCAATCCCAGGAGGTGCGTATCGGCTACGCGACCCCAAGACGGGGAAAGACATCGACAATCCGTGGAACGCACAGCAGCTGCGTCGGTTCTATCCTTAGAGCCATCACATCTCCCCCCATCTCTATGTAACTAAGCGTCGGCAGCAGACCATGCTCAACCATTGCGCCTTCGGCGCCAAGTAATAAAGTTTATTCCCCCACATCATTGTTCGCCCTATGCTCGGGGGCTTCGCCCTATGCTCAGGGGCTTTGCCCTCTCGACCCATGCTCGGGGGCTTCGCCCTCTCGACCCACGCTCGAGGGCTTCGCCCTCTCGACCTATACTCGGGGGCTTCGCCCTCTCGACCCACGCTCGGGGGCTTCACCCTCTCGACCTATGCTCGGGGGCTTCGCCCTCTCGACCCACGCTCGGGGGCTTCGCCCTACGCTCGGGGGCTTCGCCCTCTCGACCTATGCTCGGGGGCTTCGCTCTCTCGACACACGCTCGGGGGCTTCGCCCTCTTGACCTATACTCGGGGGCTTCGCCCTCTCGACCCACGCTCGGGAGCTTCGCCCTATGCTCGGGGGCTTCGCCCTCTCGACCTACACTCGAGGGCTTCGCCCTCTTGACCCGCGCTCGGGGGCTCCGCCCTACGCTCGAGGGCTTCGCCCCTTAGACATACGCTCAAGAGCTTCGCTACCCAGCCCACATAATCCATTCAAAGCACCCAGATGAACTCCAAAGAAGACACACATATACAATATTTACACAAGGTACAGCTACAAGGCCAGCTCAGTGCGCTGCGACGCCCTGGTTTGCTCTCTGACGATCACTTTCGGTGATAATCTGTTGAGCGATACAATCGGCTGTGCCTCTGCAAGCAGCATAATGGTGCTCCATGTCAACGCGACCACTGGGGGACGGAGGACGTGTCTTCAGTAGCTCCAAGTCGACCTCGGGATAATGAGCGTGCACGAAGGCAAGGGCGACCACGGCTCCGCAGCGCAAATGCTCTCGGACAAAGGAGTACATGGCATTACCATTCTCGAATCGGTCGAGCAGTGCCAGCAGACCTTCGGACTGGTTGTTCAAAGGAAACATTGCCTCATGCACCAGAGCAAGGGTGCTTCGGCTCGTCTCAGCCAACACTCCAACTTGGGCGATCCTGTCCTGAAGAAGTGTCAGCTTCATCACCTTCGACCGATCTGCCGAGAAGTTGTCAGCAACCGAATTGGCATGCGTTTGGGTAGCAAGAAGGTGCGCATTCACACGTCGGGCTTCAGCTGCACTGTCGAGACACACATCTATAGAAAGAGGTAGAAAATCAAATTTTACAGGCTCAAATCACAAGGCACAACGAAAGAGTTTGAAAGACTTACACTTCAGGGATTTCCCAAGATTCTCGATCTCCTCGAGAAGGAATTTTTTGCCATCCGCAGCATGTGATGTCTTGGACAGAGCAACGTCGACCTTCGCGGTAACTGCTTTCAGCTGTTGCTGCGTATTCTTAAGTTGATCGCGCAAGGACTGAATCAAGGTCAATTCGCCCGTGGAAGGCGCTCTCCTCTCAGTGGCACTGGAAGAACTAGCAACTGTCTCGTAAGAAACAGGCCAGGCACTTGAAAGCATAGACGCATCCTGCACAAGGTGACCCCGGTCACGTATAGTCATCGGTAATCAAGAAAGCAGACACAGAATACGACAACAAAATAAGTGCAGCAAAGTTACAGCAGATGGTGCACCCGCATTAAAACAACATTGTTTGGCATAGCATCACAAGACTAATTACAGATGCGCGACAGAGGCATCAACGGCACTACGCTGAGCTACCAGGGGCCCTGCTGGATTGGGCGCCGGAAGTCCCGCGCTTTCGAGCCCGCGCCGCCGCTCGCTGCTCATTCCTTTCGGCCAGGAAGCTCGTCAACCGAGCAGCCAAGTCACGAGCATGAGCAACATAGCTCTTGGCCGACTTGTCACGTCCGTCAACATCCTTCGGGTATGTGCTCATGACTTTGTCGGCGTCGAACTCCACCTCGTGCATCATCATCAGAGAGAAGACAGACTCGGAACCGATAGTTACCTATCGGCGCACCGCAGCAACTAACAGATCTTCGCCATCCGGCTTCACCGCCAGGGCTTCGAGGATCCTAGCCATGGTATCGCTGACCGAATCAGGGATAGATGTGTCCCGAACGCGGATAAGCGTAGACCGCACCTTCGCCAGGAAGCTGCAGACTTCTCGACTTAGGCGCTCGGCGGTACCGACACTGGACTCTAGTCTAGCAGGCTCCTTCATAGCCCCGGCATCCAACTCCGCAGCATCTGCAAGAAAGGATAAGCTCTTCAGTTAAGTGAGGCAATCAATCGGCATGAAAAAACTTAATCAAGGGATATCAAAGACTCACCGCGCAAAGCATCGAGCGAGGTCTGCAGGTGCTGGTGCAAGTCCCTCTCTCTTGATTCGTCATTCAGGCGACTCTTCTTCGCATGCTCTTGAGCTTCGGACGATTCGAGCTTTAATCGGGCGATTTTGTCGGTCAGCTCGGCGGCTTTAGCCTTCAAGCCCGAGTTTTCCGCGGCAAGATCGTCCAGCTGAGTCTTCAGGGACGTCTTATCAGTGGCAGCCTGCGCTCCGATCCCTAACCATTTAAAGGATGTCGTAAGGATATGAAGCAAAATAGCCTTCAGAGCAAGATACTACAAGAGAAGAAACAGTACTCACGTCAAACATCGTCGAGCTGGGCGGTCAGTCGTCTGTTCTCTTCCTCCAGTGCAAGAAAGTTCTTGCATACCTTTGATAAGTCCCTAACAACGGGCTGAGCAAGAAGAGGCAAGGATAAAATTTTCGAATTATTGTTAGGAGGGCGAGCCCAAGTGTAAACACTTCGACTCACCCTCGGGGGCTACTGACAGGAAAACATACGAGGCATAAAAGCTGGAAATCTCAGACTTACATGGCTTTTGGAACTAGAAGGCTCGCCGGAGGAAGAAATCAGGACGAATTTAGGTTCGCTCACCTTTTTCTTCGAAGGAGACGGAGGCTTCGGTGGGTCGACCTTAGGAGCAGTGTCTCCAGCTGCCCTCTCCTGCGAATCCGCAGTGTGCTCGAGGGTGTCGTCATGAGGCCGAATATGGTATTGGTCGCGGTCCCCTTGGCTAGCCGAGGTCTCTTCGGTGGATGATCTGAAGCAAGCATCGAAGTCAATACATCACAGCCATTTCGAAGCAAAGTTATATGATGCAAAGGAAACTTACGATGCGTCGATTCCAAATTTTGAAAGGGCCCTCTTCCCTACTCGAAGAGGAGGACGGCTGCTCAAAGGCATTGCGGGGATCGCGCTGTCGTCGTCATCACCTGAAGTAAGATGGGCATCATCGAGATCTTCTGAGTCCTCAACGACATCCGCGATCAGTTGTTTCTTCGGGGCTCTCGGTGGTGATGGAGCAGCAGAGGTTGATCCCTCCGGCACTTCGGTAAAATCGCACTACTAGGAAAACAGCTATAGGTGGAAGACTTACCCGTAGCGCATAGAGCAAGTGGTGCGCTGCGGCTATTTAGCCGTAGCGCACCGTGCACTGCTATACACATTACCCGCAGCGCACCAGTGATAAGCATGCGCTACGGCTATTCATAGACCTGGGCGGCTATTTTTCCTAAGCTTACCCGTAGCGCACCCTTAGCGAATGCGCTACGGGTAGTTAGTGTTACCCGTAGCGCATTCACTAGAGGTGCGCTACGGGTAAGTTTAGGAGAGACATATAGGCATAATCCCAGGTTACCCGTAGCGCATTGGATGGACATGCGCTACGGGTAAGTTCTCTACCCGCAGCGCATGTCTATCCAATGCGCTACGGGTAACCTGGGATGCTTATTTTTAAGGCATGAAGCCACCTAGCTCCAATCATTGCCCCCCTTCTTCCCCCTCCATTCACCACTAGATCTGGTCGTCCCCCTCCTCCTCCCCAACCTAATTTCATCATTCTTCCATCTATTTTAGCTTATTAAAGCTACTTTGGTTGGTAGATATATGAGTGCAATGTCTACTAACCTTTAGATATCACTTTATTACTATCTCGTGCACACACACACTCTCTCGTTCTCTCGTGTCGCGGTATCGTCTATAATAGGTGAGTAATATGAGGACATCGGTGTGTGGCATCGGTGTTTGTATGCCCTACGGGTATGCTTGTAGGTGTGTCATTGTTGTTTGTATGTATGCATGCTTGTGTGGCATCGGAACACGTTTGTATGTATGAATTCTTATTTGTTTGGATCCAAATATGATGATTTACCGATGGTGCCAATGTTGTTATGCCGAAATGTTGATTTACTTCCATTTCGGTATATTTTTGGCACCACGGATAGGTCCATTTTTAGGCAAGGTCATGCTGAAATTTTTGGACGACTATGTGTGTATTTGGCCGGTTCTAAGATATTCTCTTGCTCCATATATATGTATACCAGGCAACCATGGTCCGGTCGATGAATGAAGGCACAGTGGCAAGATATATGAAAGCCGCGACGCACGACATGATTCGAAATAACCAGACGGAGATAAAGTGTTCGTGTCACAAATGCAAACTGAAGTGCTATATCGACCCTTATTCCGGGCAACTGCAGAGCCACCTGCTCTCTCGCGGTTTCATGGATGGTTACACTCGGTGGATAAGTGACGACGATGATGACAACGTCCATGGAGCGGCGATGGGAAATGATGAGGAAGGGCATGGTGGTGACAAAGATTTTCCCGGTCATGATGAAGGCGGAGAAGATGCCGGACATGGTGGAGAAGATCAAGATGCCAGACATGGTGGAGAAGATCAAGATGCCGGACATGGTGAAGAAGATCAAGATGCCGGACATGGTGAAGAAGATCAAGATGCCGAAGCAGATGGAACACCATCAGGTAGCTGGGTGCAGAACCCTTACGTTCAAGCACTACTTCTCAAGCCGACAAGCAACACGCGGGATGCCGCTAGAGAGAATGCCAAGCTGGCGAGCCTAGAGAAGGACGCGGTTACTCCATTGTATGCAGGATGCAGGCCCGGGGATACACGTTTGGATGTCACGCTCAGGGCACTGCAGATGAAGGCAAGACACAAATGGACCGACAAAAGCTTTGACGAAAACATGGCATTCTGGCAGGAGCGTCTTCCCGAGGGGAACAAGTGTCCAACTAGTATCGAGGAGGCCAAGAAAATCGTGTGCCCTCTTGATTTACCTCACGTGAGATACCATGCTTGCATTAATGATTGCATCATTTATCGGCGAGAAGATGCGGAGAGAAACACATGTCCGGTGTGCGGCGCATCTCGATACAAGAGTGGGAAGAAAGCTCCTCGAAAGGTACTATGGTACTTTCCGATCACTCCTCGTCTACAACGATATTTCGCAGACCCTAAGGAAGCAAAGCTTATGTGCTGGCACGCGGAAAGGAAGAAGCCAAAAGATGATGACGATGATGATCAGGAGGACATGATACTGATACACCCTTCAGATGCTAGCCAGTGGAAGGCATTGGACATCGAGTGCCCAGAATTTGGTAATGATCCAAGGAACGTCAGGTTGGGAGTGAGCACCGATGGACTCAATCCGTTTGGCAGCCAGAGCAGCACCCATAGCACCTGGCCCGTATTTGTATGGATGTACAACCTACCCCCCTGGCTGTGCATGAAGAGGAGGTACATACAAATGACTATGCTAATTCACGGTCCAAAACAACCGGGAAATGACATCCAACTGTATCTCGGTCTGCTGACAGAGGAACTAGCCACGTTATGGGACACACCACCCAATACATGGGACGCCGTCGCACAAGATTATTTTCCTATGAGAGCCGCATTGGTCACGACGGTGCATGACTATCTCGGTTGCGGATATGTCTCGGGGCAGGTGGTCCACGGATATTGTGCCTGTATTCGATGCATGGATGACACAACATATCACCAGCTACAGAAAGATCCCGGTTCTTCGAAGACCGTGTTCCTTGGGCATCGAAGGTGGCTTCACAAGGATGACCCATGGAGAAAACGCAAAGATCTGTTCAATGGTAAAATTGAGATCCGAGATCCCCCATGTCTAAGGAGCGGCGACGAAATCGATGAGTTGTTGACAAGTTGGCCAGAGTGCCCTGCACCGGGAAAGAAGCGAAAGGCGCCCAAGCCGCTCCTGAAGGTATGGAAAAGGAGGTCTGTTTTCTAGGATCTGCCTTACTGGAAGATCCTCCGCATGCCCCATAGCCTTGATGTCATGCATATCACAAAAAACGTGTGCGAGAGTCTGCTTGGCACCCTTCTCAACATGCCTGATAGGACCAAAGATGGACCGAAAGCAAGGCACGACTTGGCATTTATGAAGATCAGGGAAGACCTTCACTTAGGACGATCTGATGATGATGACGATGATGATGAGGAGACCGAAGGTCGTCGCAAGGGAAAAAGGGCCAAGAGGAACGACTATCACTGCCCCGCTTCGTGCTTCACTCTAAGTCCTCAGGAGATCGAGCAGTTTTTCAACTGCCTCCTAGGAGTCAAAGTTCCCTACGGTTACTCGGGCAAGATAAGTAGATACCTAGACAAAGCGAAGCAGAAGTTCAGCGGGATGAAGTCTCACGACTGTCACGTGCTGATGACGCAGATACTTCCGGTTGCAATTCGAGGAATAATGGACGAGCACGTCCGCAAAACGTTGTTTGGCCTCTGCAACTTTTTCGACGTCATCTCTCGGAAGTCAATTAGCCTGAGGAAACTTCACAGGCTACAGGAAGAGATCGTGGTGATTCTATGCGAGCTAGAGATGTACTTCCCGCCCGCATTCTTTGATATTATGGTACATCTGCTCGTCCATATCGTGGAGGATATCGTCCAACTCGGGCCGATGTTCCTGCACAGCATGATGCCGTTTGAAATGATGAATGGTGTCATCAAAGGATACGTTCGCAATAGATCACGTCCCGATGGAAGCATAGCCAAGGGCTTCCTGACCGAAGAGTGCATCTCCTTCAGCACGAATTATCTTAACATCGAAAACCCTGTTGGTCTGCCCGTCAACAAGCACCTTGACAGGATCGATGGATGGGGTCACCGCGAGGGTCGTCGTGAAATGCATATCGACTTCACTGGTCGACGCGCCGACTTTGATAGAGCAAACCTAGTCGCGCTACAGCACATGCAACTGATCGACCCTTGGGTAGAAGAGCACAAAAGCTTTATTGCGAATAAGTATAGTGACAGGGGCGAGCAGAGGACGGAAGGAGCAATAATCAATGAGCACAACTCCAATTTCACGCGTTGGTTCAAGGACAAGCTTCTAGCTAATCCCCCACCAATGCAATCTTCCGAGGAAGAAAAACTCATATTCGCCTTGTCACAGGGAGCTGAACACTGCCTAATGACCTATCAGGCATATGATATCAGTGGCTACACATTTTACACTGAGGAAAAGGACAGTAATTGCGATTACCAGAACTCAGGGGTAACGATGGAAGCCTACACCGGTGATGTCAAGCAAAGATACTACGGAAGGATCGAGGAGATCTGGGAGCTGAGCTACGCTGGGGAGAAGGTGCCGATGTTTCGTGTTAGATGGGCCAAAAACGTCGTAAAAGAAGACCGGTATTTCACCACCATGGTTATACCCGAAGCCAAATCCAAGACTGCCGGCGCAAACGTCACCGCTAAAAATGAGCCATGGGTACTGGCAAGCCAAGTGGACCAATGCTTCTTCATTACCGACCCGCCAAAGCCTACCCGGGTTGTCGTGAGAAGAGGCAAAAGGAACATCATCGAAATGGATGGAGTCGCCAACGAGCAAGACTTTGACATGTACGGTGACCCGAAGATGGAAGATGAAAGCGATGCCGATGAACCATACACAACAAGAAGAAGCCGGACCACCCAACCTAAAGGTCTACCGTTCAAGAGAAGAAGTCTCGCGGTTCCGGGGCTTAATTATTCAACATTGACAAAGAAGGGCAAAAAGATTGTGAAACGGTAGCAAGCTTGACCGTGTGTGTGGGCATATTATTATTATGTATCACTTATCCATTTTTGGACCAAACTAGACATGTAACTTATATATTGTATCATTTATCAATCACTTTGTATTTTTGGCATGATACAAAAATATTATGTGTGCTTATTTAGTTTATAATATATTATAATGTAATAACATGTTAAAAAGTCAATTAAAAAAATGAAACCAAACTAGATATGTAACTCATATTTTGTATCATTTATCAATCACTTTTGTATTTTTGGCATGATACAAAAATATTATTTGTGCTTATTTACTATATAATATATAAGAATGTAATAACATGCTAAAAAGTTAAATAAACAATAAAACAAAAAAATTTGGGTTCCAGGACTCGAACCTGGAACTCCTAGGCTTAGAACAGGCTGGCTGGCCGAAGCCACTCGGGTAGACAGAAGCTTGTGTCTTAGACGGGTTTGTTTGTTTTTAAACTGTATCTCTCGTTAGCCGTAGCGCACCACCCCCCCCCCCCCCCCCCCCGTGCGCTACGGGTAATATTACCCGTAGCGCACCATCCCTCCGTGCGCTACGACTGTGCTGCTTCATAGCCAAGCCACGGGCGCCCCTAACCCCCAGCCAATCGACCACTTCCCCACACCATCCAGACCAACCCTAGCTAGCGCCGCCGTGTCGAAGCCCGGCGCAGAGGAGCCGCGCCGCCGCGTCGCAGAAGAGGGTCCCCTCTGTACCCGAACCGTCTCGCCGCCTCCTCTTCTTCCGTAGCCGCACGACCCAGCCTCCCGGTCGACGCCGCCTGCGGTCCTCCCGGCCCATCCCCGCCGCCGGATCCACTCCTCCAGGGCCGGCACAGGTCGACCAGCTCAGGCCGTCGTGCACCTGCTGACCCGCCGCCCCAATCCACTCCCCCCCGGCATCTGCAACAAGCAAGGTAAACATGCTCTGAAAACTGAGTGCTGTTCTGAGGAATGCTCTGAATTCTGCTCGAAATTTGCTTACTGCAAATTGCCAAAATCTGTGCAATCTGAAATGTTGATGCTGTTGTGAGGATGCTAGATCTGTTCCTATAATCGTTTTGCCATGTATGTGAGCTCATATTTGTCCTATAATCTGAAATGTTCTGCAACTTTCAAGCAATGATGTATTTGTGCTGCTGCTATATGTGCTCCATCTGCATGATCAATAGGGAGATAATTAGCTTACTAAAATGTGTATGAATAATGCAAGTATTTTTGCCATGTACTGTTCAGAAGGTATATCAAGAATTCTGTAATTAGCTTCATATAGGGAGATAATTAGCTTCATATATCACTGAATTTCAAAAGAGACATATAAGGAGATGTGCATGTGAATATTGCAAGTACTTCCCTTTATTTCTTTCTTAGTAAAATGAGTATGAATATTGCAAGTATTCTTCCTTTATTTTTCCTATCTTACAAAATGTGTATGAATATTGCAAGTATTTTCCTTGATTTTTCCTAGCTTAGTAAAATATGCATGAAAACTGCAAGTATTTTCCTTTATATTTTCAACTTAGTAAAATGAGCATGAATATTGCAACAATTTTCCTTGATTTTTGCTAGGTTACTAAATGTGTATGAATATTGCAAGTATATTCCTTCATTTTTCTTAGCTTACTAAAATTTGTATGAATAATGCAAGTATTT
The DNA here is from genome assembly GCA_007115705.1 of Dactylis glomerata. Lineage (NCBI taxonomy): Eukaryota > Viridiplantae > Streptophyta > Magnoliopsida > Poales > Poaceae > Dactylis > Dactylis glomerata. The sequence goes on from QXEO01000734.1 coordinate 7,470,729, forward strand.
TTCCTAGCTTATTAAATTATGTATGACTATAATAGGGCTTGCTAAATGTAATAAATCAAGTATTTTTCCAATTTCCTTTAGAGGTACTGCCTTGGGCATATATTCATATTTTCAAACAATTGTTCTTAGAGGGGAAGGGCTCAATAAATTCATGGATTCTACTAGCTATTTTATTCTTACACAAGGCATGGTTTTGATGTTGCTATGGAAGGTACAAAAATGAATGCGCTGAATCTTATGAGTGTCTTAGTAAGGTTCTAGTGGAGTGTTGGATCACAAATGTAAAATACACATTTAGTCCCCAATTTGCTTGTCTTATAGCTAGTCATGTCAAAGACTGGACAAATGGAGCTCATTTGTTAAACCACTGTTGTTAAACCATGTAGAAATAATCATGTCTCATGTGATGAATTTTAGGGTTCTTAAGTTGATTAAGATATATACTGTTGTTTCTTGTTCTGATAGGTAATTCTGGGCATATTTGATGAAGAGGAGTTTTATATTGAAGTGATTTAGCTACTGTGATAACTTATAGATACTGGGTATATGATTCTGGGCATGTAAATTTGGGAGTTTTTTGAAGAGGAGTCTTATATGTAAACCTGGGAGGCATATATGTAAATCTGTGAGTCTTATAAGTTATTCTGGGAGGCTTATATGTACTGGGAGTTGCTTGCTGCTTATATGTACTATGAATTTTGCAGCAGCAGCTGCTGCTTGCTACTGCTTGCTGCTGCTGCTTGCTACTGCTGCTTGCTGCTGCTGCTTGCTGCTGCTTGCTGCTGCTGCTTGCTGCTGCTGCTTGCTGCTGCTGCTTGCTACTGCTTGCTATGAATTTTTGTGCAGGGGATTCAAATGAGTGCCCATTTAGCAATGAAATGTCGATTTACTTCCGTTTCAGCAAAAATGGGCACTCCCTATGTCCAAAAAATAGCATAGGTCATGCCGGATTTTTTCGTGAATTATTTTATTAACTTGTAGCATTTTCTTTATTTAGTGTGAACATGGCCGACAACGAGGAAGCCAGTGGTTCTGCCAAGCCATTCTGGAAGTTGTCCCAAGAATTGGAAGAAGAGGAGATGATGAATGTAGAGGTAGATCAGGAGAGGGAGGAAGAAGAGGAGATGGAGGGCGCAGATCCCGATTATATGGATGTAGAAGAAGACGATATGGATCAGGGTGCCGACGACACCACTACCACCACATCTGGCGGTGAAGATGGTACCCAACGGAAGAAGAAGAAGCCACGGAAGGATAGGAAGGATCGGCGCCCAAACCAGCTGCTGACCGACCGACAAGCAATCACACAAGTGTCATAGAATGGGTATCCTCTGGCGCCTGAGGACGTTGTGGCCGGGTACGGAGGGCAAGTCGCGTGCATCCTCCGAAACACTGTCCCGCTCAACACCGAGAACCTGAGGAGTGAGGAGAATGAGCATTACCGCACACTCCTCTTGCGGAAGCTTCATGCTCGATACATCTTCGATCCCGAGTATGTCAACACGGATATCAATAAGAATCCTGTGAATAACGCCGCCATCACGAAGATGAGCACCGCCCTGGCCAGCTGGAAAGGCAGGGTGAAGAAAATGATCCTCAAGGGTAAAACATTTGAGGAGGTCAATAAGAGCAACCCGACGGTCACGGAGGCGGACTATGATGAGATGAAGCTCAAGTGCGACCCCAACAACATACGTACCAAGGAAAAGAGTGACTGGGGGAAGAACTTGCAGTCCAAGAACTTGGGTGTCCACAACCTCGGTAGCGGCGGTTACCGAGGGAAGGATAAGATATGGGCGCGAGAGGACGCCGAATATGCGGCGAAGGGCATCGAAAACCCTTGGCTCAGGATCAAAGATCCGACGGACAGGGCAGTAATTAGGTCCAAGTACCATTGGGACCCGAAAACCAAGCAACTAACCACGGATCCGAAGGTGAAGAAGTTCGAGGAGATTCTGCTAGCTGAAGAAAAGGCATCTCATACGTCGTCATCCCAGGGTTCGACCACCACTGGGTCGTCTAGGTGGGACACAGCTTCGAATAGAGCTGTGAATGTGATAAAGGGACGGCCAAAGTTGAAACCGCCGACGTCAGCTGGCCGTGTGCTCGGCGAAGGATTGTCCGTGAAATGGTCGGACAAGTTTGGCAAGCCAGAAAGGGGAAAAAGTCACTCAATGCGGATGAAAGCCACGAGCTTCAAGAACTCAGGGAGAAAGTGGCACAGATCCCACAGCTTGTCGAAAAACAAGTTCAAGAAAAGATGACCTCGTTCATCCCTACCATTGTTGAAGCGCTTGGGAGTTGGGAAGCGGCCGGTCGAGTTGGGCCGCCCCCGATACCCAGCATGGGCAGCAACTCAAACAACGCCGCGGCGCCGAACGTACGACCAGCCGCCAACACCGCGGCGCCAAACGTATTGGTGACACCCGTCGCCAACATCGCGGCGCCGGAGATTAATGCAGCGGCAGGTACCGCGCAACGAAGCACTCCATCCGTGACCTGCACGCCGACGTACGTCGGCGGTCCTTCTACAGCAGCCGAGCTCGACGCCGTCAAGGTAACTAAGCGGCGGTGGCTCAACTTACACTTTCCGCATTGTGTAACCTATACACTTGCATAACATCTGGCCTACACCACCTGTTTTCGCAGGCCGCGGGCGCCGACGTTCCTTGCACTCTCCTACATTACGTCGACGGCGTGTTGAAGGATGTTGCCACTGGTAGTATCATGCAACCGGGAAACAGGATGTTCCACGGTCGGCAGATGCCATCAGACGTGTTAAGGGTCCAAGTGGCTCGGACGCTGCGGGGTTGTGACCACGTGATGCCTCCCTTTCAGCCCGAGGGAGACGAAGATGAAGAGCTGAAAGCCCTCAGGCAGTGCTTTGGCTACCCAATGCTATGGCCGGAGAGTCAGATTCGTCTGGGGGCAGGGAGCACCGCCCCACGCATAACACCGCCGGTCGTGCCGGGGCCAAGCCATGTGGTGCCTGATCCTGATCCTGATATGCAGATGGCACAGGATCCAAATGATGATGATGATGATGTCAACGTTGAGGCCTACATCAATACTGCCTACTGTGATGGCTTAGATGACCTTGAAGGTCCCTCGGACAAATGACAAACTATCACCAAACGTTTGCCATTCCATTCTCAGGAGACGCCTCCAGATGCCGCCTGGACGGAGCCTCCAAGAGGCTTTATCTCCCCCACAACACTCCATAAGGTGGTCGAGAAGCAGAATGCAATTCCTATGAAGAAGAAGGAAAGGAAAAGGAAAAATAAGAAGGAAATTGAGAGCCAGCCGCCGCCGGTTACGAAACCGATCCGAGCTCAGGACGGGCCACCAAGACACAAGGGTCTTAATCACATCGTGCATACTATGGGTGAGCCGATGCTGAATGAGCGAATGCTCAAGGCTTGCAGTGCCGATATGCGGAGTCTACATGACTCTATTCTATACCTAGAACAGCGCCAACTTGATGAAAATGATTCAACGTACCCGCTTTACATGGCCAAGGTGCCAAAGGGCAAGGGCTTCGTCGAGGCTGCCCCCGCCGATATTATGCTTCTTCGGTTTGCCGATATCTTCGACCTATTTCACATGTATCGGCTATACCAGACCTTCGTCCGCCATTTTTCTCTAAGTATTCAGATGCAGATCATACGAGACAAGACCCCGGGCATCATGGTAGTGGACCCCTACTACATGCGTGAAAGCCAATTGTCTAAGTTGGCGGGCCGAAATGCCGCTATTAGCTATCTCAGCGACGTCATGATATCAAACATTGGGAAGGACTTGCTCCTGGCCTACTTTCCCGAGTAAGTGATTGGCTCGCCGCCTTCTTTCTTAGATTTCCATCTCGGTCTTTGCCAACATTTTGTTTGATTTGTTTTGCGCAGTGACAAATACTGCACACTCATCCACATCTCCCTGGTGTATATGCGTACCCTGTTTTTGGACTCGGGCAGTGCAATCAAGAAAAACTATACGCATGTCAAGATAGTTTTGGATGATGCTCTTACCAAGTACGTCCTTTAGGGTGGCTCATTCAAGAGTAAACGGCCGCCCAAGCACGGCTTGTACAGCTTCGCCCATACTACGTCGTTCCCCTGCGTCAAGCAGCCCGAGGGAAGTCACAGGGAGGCCTATTATGCCTTATATCATATGCTGGCGATGGTACGGGACAAGAAAAACTCGACGCTGCCAGATTCACTCCAACCCTGGGCCAAAAAGTTGGCGATGATTGATGATGACAATCTACGAGGACAGTTCTATCGCATCCAGGAGCAGTTTGCGACAATCATCTTTCAAGATGTCGTCAGAAAAGGGGGGATGTTCTACACTGCCCAGCTGAAGCCGTCAAATGAAGAAGTAGATCAGAGGCTGCTTCTGCAGGGCGATGACAGGGCATTCTTTTTGCCAGGACGCGGCTTCCGCTTTGTTCCTGATACTGGCAAGCAAAAGTTGTAATAATAAGTACACTATGTTCCTAGCTTCCTTATAGCATGGCATGTTTCATAGACATCGGTGAACTTATTAGTTCTGATCGTGTCGTGTGTGATGAACTTAGTCGTGGTGTAAAGTTAATAAGTACATCCTAGTTAATTATGTCATATTTCATTACTATTGCATACATGTGATGAACTTCTTGCTTTCTGTTATCTAACCTTATTTGTCTTGAAGGTAGGGATGCCGTATGTTGTGTACAAAGGTAGGGTTCCTGGAGTTTATGTCCACTGGGAAGATTGCTTGAAGCAAGTCAATAGGTTCAAGGGCAACAGCTACAAAGGGTACACGACGATGGCGGAGGCGGAAGCTAGGTGGAGGAACCATCTTCGAGAGGAGAGGAGGACGACCTTCTTCACCGTCACCACCGCCGTCTTGCTCACCGCGGTGATTGCGGTTGTAGTGTACTTCATCGTACCGTAGGTGACTATCTTATTCATGTAATGTGGGATGATGAACTTGCGTACTTGACCGGTATCGATGACTTAGAGACATTGAATTCATGTAATATGTGATCGCTTCATTTCGTAAATAATGAGATTCATATTCCGTGTCTATTTCATACTAAGTATATTGCATTTTCCTGTATACTTCTTGTAATCTTGTATTTTTGTAATTTCCTATATAAAAACTGTAATCTGGCAGTATAAATGGCTTTATTTTCAAAATTTGAAAAAACATACCCGTAGCGCATTGTCCAGTGATGCGCTGCTGGTGTTGTTGAGTACCCGTAGCGCATGGTGTATGTGGTGCGCTACCACTAATGCATATACCCGTAGCGCACTGAGCATTAGCCGTAGCGCACAGTGTGATGCGCTATGGGTAAGTAAGATACCCGTAGCGCACGATGGTGGTGCGCTACGACTAATTAGATACCAGTGGCGTGGTAGTGGCAGCGCGGGGGCATGCGCTACGGGTAATAAAAATAGGTGCGCTACGGGTAGCTGTTTTCCTAGTAGTGTCGCGCCCTGGATACTCGCCCATTTTGGGCTGGGGCGGATAGCATCGAGCTACCTCGATTACCTATACAAGGATTTCAATCGCATTCGATACTGATCAACACAGTTGCAGAACAAAAGTAGTATTCGACCAAGATAAAAAGCGTACCTCGGTGCGGGGAAAGGCCTTGCTGAAGGCCACCGCGCCGAAGGCTTTCGGCACAGGTGACTTCTTCTTGATGTTTGTGACGGCGCGCACGCACTCGTCGATCTCGGCCTCGCGCAACTCGTCCGAGGAGATTCGGGTCGAATCCCAGCGATCGCTGTAATCCCGCATGCAGTGGGCTCGAGCAGCGAGGGGCTGGATCCGACGCTCGATGAAGGTTCGAATAAGTTGGAGGCCTGAAAGCTCCTTCTTCGGAGTGGCTCAAAGCTGTTCGATTTTCTCCATCAGCGGCTCCGTGATCTTCATCTCCTCGTCCGAAAGATCATGCTTCCAGGATACCCGGGGTCGAAGGATGGTGGTGTTCTGGAATTCCTCAAGCCCGAAGGTTTCGCTGTCGGAGAACTAGTCCTAGGCGTAGAACCATTTCGTCCTCCAGCCGGGGTTGTTTTCGGGCGTCTGGAGGGAGAAGTAAGGGATATCCGGGCACACTTGGCAGCTGAAGCAGCCAGTCTGGAATTGCAGAGGGCGCCGGATGACGAAGATTCAGCGCCACAGCGCCCAGTGGGGCTCAATCCCCAGGAAGAATTCACAGAGCGTGATGAAGCACGCAATGTGAAGGATTGTGTTGGGATTCAGATCATGGAGCTGAATCCCGTAAGCGAAAAGGAGGCCGCGGAGGAAAGGATGTGGGGGAAGAGACAAACCCCACAACAGAAAGGCGATGAAGAGTACCCGGAATCCAGGAGGAGGCCGGGGAATGATCTCAGGGCCGGCGGCGAGCGATTCCGCCGGCGTGTTCTTCAGAAGGCCCATCTTCTCGGCCTGGGACAGCTCCTTGTCCCCGGCCTTGGTCTGAACCCAACGGCCGATGACGGAGGCGTCAGCGTCCCCAGTCTTGGCCTTCTTGGCGGCGGCGCCGGCAGCGGCGCCGGTTGCGGAGGAACCCCTCTTACCCATGGGCTCAGCGCGCAGCAAAGGCTGTGGAAATGGGTGCAGGCTGAGGAAGCAACTGCTGCAGAGCGCAAGGAGGAAGACGGTGGCGGCGGAGTAGGGTGAGCTGTTACCCCTCCGCTGCCGTTTTATCCTTAATTCGGGAAATTACAGTTGATCTGGGCCGTCCACTATGAAGTGGAAACGGCGGAGCAGATCTGGCCGTCCACGCGTCAACACCACGGGAGCCAAGGCCTCCACTACGCACGGTAATCAAGGAAACCGTGCGGACTTTTTTCACCCACACGCGGGACGTGCGGTCAAACACGGTCAATAGCCGGGACGTGTGGCCGCTGGGCCCACCGCGCGTCTAGTCTTGTCAGAGTCAGGCCATCCCAGCAGAGGATGGCGTGACAACTCGAGGAAATCTGGCGTCAGCACTGACGTGGCTCTCAGGAAAAGCTGATCCTATTCGACCCAAAGGATGAGGTTGATGAGGGTTCCTTCAAATTTCAGAGGTATGTGCGTCTAGCGACCAGAACACTTTTTGCTGTTGAGTTTTCTTTGAAGTTTTCGTGCTCTCTTTGCACTGCCCGATCATGCGTAATGTTCTCTGGACGATTTTGTTTTTCACGTGATGTTTTGAGTGGGCTTCGGTCCCTCGAATTGTCTTCTTCGGGCCAGCAGTGCCTTCAAGTTATTTGAGGCTGGGCTTCCGTCCCTCGAATTGTCTTCTTCGGGCCGGCAGTGCCTTCAAATTATTCGAGCCTGGGCTTCAGTCCCTCGAATCATCTCTTTCGAGCCAGCAACGCTTCTGCTTTATTCGAGTTCGGGCCCCGGTCCCTCGAATCTCTGTTTCGGGCTATCAACACTCAAAATACCCGAATTTTGGTGGCAACATACCAGTTCGGATGCCATATGTCAAATACGAAGGTAAGTCCACAGTTTGCAACACCAGATGGCCTGGTATTCGTATCAAGCGCGCTCTGCCGAGAAATTTTCCATATCTACGGTATGAAGTTGCACCGATGGACGCATCGGTGCCTCACAATGAACTGGGCTTCGACCAGGTAAGTCCAACGTGGCTCAGGTCGGGGTAGCGCCAGCCCACGCGGGTTCGAGTCGGGGGACTCGAATCTGAGTAAGCTAACCGAATGTCTTTGCGGCTATGCAATTAACTGAGACCCGACGTGAGTCTCAGGCCGGTTATGCGCATCCCCCTGCAAACCAAGCTAAACACTTTTTCGAGGCTCAACATGAGCATTGCTCGAATTGACCGCGTCTGCCGGATACATCATTTGCATACTTGCTGTGTTGCTATGCTTTTTCAGGAAGGGCAAAAATAGTCTCGGGCGATGAAAGGGAGGCCCGAGTTAGAGTCCCTGCCATAGTCTTCGACTATCCCAGGCACTCGGGGGCTACTGACGAAGGAATGACAGATGGGCCCTCGACTTTTGCCTACCTGGTTTTTCGGTCCAGGAAGGATACCGTCGAAGGGATCTCAAAGCCCATGAAGATGACAGCCTGGCGCGGCCCAGGGACGTAACTTGGCGCACAAGATAGAGACTCGAAGAGGGAGACTTAGTCGAATAGGTCTCGTTTAGGGTTTATTCTAACTGATCCGACTTGTAATCAACTTGGAGAACAATCCCGAGACCCAGCCTTCGCATATAAAAGGCTGGGAGGGAGGTCTCAAGGGGTTAGACACTTTTCCACCCACCTCACGCCGGAGCGCTTGATAACTCAGAGCTCTCTGGTTCGGCAAGATCCAATCTACGCCACCATTGTAACACCTTCATCAAAGCCACCCCATCAATACAAAGTCAGACAAGCAGGACGTAGGCCTTTACCCTACCAAGGGGGCCGAACCTGGGTAAACTCCCGTGTTCTTCTGCTTTCGTCTGATCGCCGTCGAGTTCGCCAGGTCCCCAATGTGCTCCCTAGATCGAAAGCCCTTCAACATGGGCATTGCCGGGGATAAACCTCGTCACTAGATGAAATCTTATATTTATTTTTGTACGAACCTTAATTTGATAGAAAAAAACTAAAATAGTCTAAATATTTCTGAAATATATATGCTATGCTTCTGAAATAATTAAATTTGTCAGGATTTCATTCTTGTTTAACTAAATTCCAATATATATCATACCAAACTGAAACTGGTCAAACCTAACAAAAGGACGCATCATGACTCGTGTGTGGTGGATGACGGGCCGGTAAGGCCTTTTACAATGGAGATTCTTTAGGATATATCCTTATATGACAACCCACGAGTTCATAGGCAAAAAAAAGTTTCTAGCCCAATCAAATACATGCATGTATCAAAAATCATTAAACATTTATTTAGATACAACTCTTAAGAGCAAGAGCAATAGTAGAGCTGACAGTTAGCTATATGTTACTACCACATTTAATAGCTAACATGTACAATAGTTAGCTATAAATATGTACTCCCTTCGATCAGAAATAAGTGTCAGTGATTTTGTACTAACATAGTATAAAGTTTGTACTAAGTCACCGACAATTATTTCCGATCGGAGGAAGTATTATTTTATTAATAAGCTGCCCACATGACATTGTTACAAATTAAGTACCTAGGAGCTTGTGCTGCAGCTGACTCTTATCCTACGGCCAACTCCTCTTCTCTCTCCTCTTCCATCTCATCAAACTCTCGGTAATATAGTACTTAAATTCTTATAGTCTTTTTGATTGTGCTACTTCACCTATTTCTCCGTGTTAATCTAGTTTGCACAATTGTGTTCGCGTGTATGACTACTTTCTCTACGATCCGCTACACGACCTTGGATTGGATCAGATCAAATCATATATTCACCTGAATTTATTAGCAAATTCGAAGCAATAAGTTGAAGCATTTGCTTCAATAGTATTTTTTTTAGCAAAAGCGTATTCCCTGATCTCTATCTAGATATTTCAGTATTTCTTGCACATGTAGTACTAATGTACTACTATAGTAGAGTATAAAGCAAATGTGACTTATCATCGATCAGATGAGCCCGATCGTGAAAGGCACGCCGGTTTGCGGCAGCCAAAAATCCCCGAGCAGCATGTTGCCGACGGTGAAGTTGCCGGCGTCCACGGTGCTGTTGAGCACATGGTACCCTGGCCAGTTCACCCTCCTGCTCGTCTCCGATCCCGGCCCGGAGTTGTCGTACTCCGCGTAGTACAGCGTGCTCAGGGCGAAGTCGCCGGCCCACGGCATCCACCCTGCCGGGTCGACGAGGCCTGCCACGGCGGACTGCATGATCACCGTGCGCGAGTAGAGCTTCCACGGCCGGCCGAGATAGGTGGTTGTGGCAAACGCCGTGTTGGCGGCGAGCTCCGGCGCGGCCACGATGGAGCAGCCCTGGATGACCGTGCCCGTGTTCTGGTTCGGGTCGATGCGGCCCTGCGCCGTTACGGTGTTGCTCTGGCCGGCCATGGGGAGCCGGTTGTGGATGGTGCAGTCCTGGAACACGACGGCGGCGTTGCCGAAGATGTAGTCGACGGTGCCGTAGACGTCGCATGCGCGGTAGAACTGGCGGTTGGAGTGGGTGTAGAGCGTGTCCTGGTAGCCCTCGAAGCTGCACAGGTAGAACGTCGACAGGTCCCCGCCGCACCGGAGCGCCACCGCCTGGTGCTTCGCCGGGCCGGCCGTGTTGCGGAACGTCATGTTCACCGCCACGAACCCTTGCCCAAGCACAGCTGCATATGCATGTCGGATCTCAAAAGTTAGGACGCACTAATTGGCAATCTTAGGCACGCGGCACGCACATTGGTTCGGTTCAAAATTATTGCAGCATATATGCTGATGCATGGAGTCAAAGTTGTTCTTTCACGACTATAAGGTTTACCTTACGACTTATGAGATGCTACATCTGATGACACCATGCAAGGCAGTCATGAAAGTGTAATCAAGCTCACGAAAAAAGTTCTAGAAAATGTTGAGCTGTCGTGTCATGTCAATTGTCAACGGCAGGTATATTTCAAGTTATCTCAGAGTCCGCTCACCTTGACTTGTAAGATACAAGTACTTGATTTACTTAGAGCTAAGATTTGGTGCACATGCGCATTAGTGATCCCATTTTTTTTTATCAAAATCATATCCGAGTATAAAAAAGTTGAAGAAAAATATTCGCATGTAGCCAACTATTTATCCCATAAACGTGCAAAAAATCACGTTGAAATACTTTCTATTTTGGGATACACACAAATGGCAAACATCTACATCTAAGTATATGTATATTTTCATCAGATTTTGTTTTTTTGTGGCACAATATAGAGAATTTTGAAATGAACTTTTTGCATGCTTGTAGGTTACATCCTTGACTATGTCCAAATTTATTTTCATAAGTTTTTTAAACTCTACTTTTACCCCATACTTGCACATTTATGACACATATAATCCCATTTAGTAAAACTTTTACATAAATCTCTGAGATAGGAGAATTTAAACATGGTTTTATCCTAGTTTAGCATTTTTCTTATTTTCTAAGATATGATCTCCTTGTTACGTCGATGTGGCATGACAAAATATGTAGAGATTGAAGCTCGGCCTCGATGATCTTGTCCACACTTCTCTAAATAGTGGAATAATCTCTTTTTAAATAAAAATTAAGGATCACTAGAGCTAGGAGGCAAAAACACTTTCCGATTTACTTCTAGCTAAACTATTTTTGGGTTATAGAGAACCAGAAGGACACCTGCGTGGCAGTGGGAATCTTCTAAGAAATTATTGTGTGGAAATGAAATGGTATAATAGACATGAAACATAAACTTGTCCATAGAAATATACAAAATTTAATTGGTTAAAATAATTGAGATGCTAAATTTAATTTACGTAAATTGTTGTATATTCGATGGCTATCAATTGGTGATGTGGATAAGTGGATGGAAAAAATATGTGACATGGATAGCTTATATGTAAAGATAAATCAATAATGAATGTTAATGGGGCTGACATGTGCATGACTGGCTAATGGAATAGATGATGTGGTGGCTTGTATGTAGACTGTATAGAGATAGACTAAAATTAATTACAGTTAGTGAAGTTTTGCTTCATAAAAAACATAGATCAGAGAGAGCACATCCAATATTTAAGTCGAAGCAAAAATAAAAACAGAAAACTCACCAAACGTGGCGGAGTTGAAGGTCGTCCAGCCATCCACCACGCTCCGGTTGCCGGTGATCACCGTCTGGCCGATGCCGTCACCGACCATCATGACATACTTCTTGTTCTTGGGCACCACCACATTCTCCTCGTACACGCCCGCGGCCACGTATATGACAAAGTATCCGCTACTCGCGCCAAGATTGCTGGGCGCCGCCGCCACGGCCTCCCCGACGGTGGTGCAGTTCCCTGCACCGCTCTGGTCCACCGTCACCGCGCTGACCACCGACACCCCCGCCGCGGTCCCCTCGATGGCCATCCTGCGCACCATCTCGTCGTCGGTGGCGTCGAACAGCCCCCTCCCATGGCGGGGTGGCTTCGTCGACGCCCTCGGCTTCTTCGCCTTGTGCTTGGGAGGCACCCACGCCCTGGTGAAGAGCGACAGCGAGATGCTGTACAGCTTGGTGCTGTTGGCCATCGGCACGGAGAGCCCGCTGCGCACGGACCACGCCGACGCGGCGGCCTGCAGGCCGTCGGCGCACGTCTGCTGGTTGGTTAGTATCGCCGACAGCAGCGTCTGCACGTCCTCGGTCTGCGGGTCGAGGAGCGTGTTGGTCGTGTTGATGGTGGCGCCGGCGGCGGACAGGAAGTCGATGTTGAGCTCTGAGAGGAGCTGGCAGTCCTGCAGCGCAGCGACCGCGCCGGCGGAGAGGCCGCTGCCGCGGGCTAGATACCGGTTGACGAGGCCGAGGAACTTGTTGGCGTTTGTGAGGGACTTGGCGGCGGAGAAGCGGCCGTACGTGTAGAGGTTGCTGGTGCCGTTCGCCGGGAGGACGGACCGGCAGAATGTAGGGTCCGTTGTCTCATTGCACGCCGTGGACGGCGGCACCAGCGTGGCGGGCGGAGGGTCGGAGCGGGCCAGGGAAAAGAATGAGAGCAGGAGGAAGACGGAGAGCGTCGTTTTGGCAGGGTGGAACGCTGCCATGTTTACGCGCGTAGGCAGGGAAAGCTGATGGACAAGTGTGTGGAGGTGTGTATTATGTGCTTGAGTGCTGATCGCGCGAGGTACCCTTTTATTGTGGTTTCAGAAGGTTGGCTGGTCTGGGGTCTTGTAAGAAACGCGTTTGGCCGATGATCGGATGACGGTGCAGGATATTGACGTAGAAAATCCCTGCTGAAGTCAAACTCGATCCGATCGAGCTAGAGATGCATGTGATGTATTCCATGAGGGAGGCGACACTTAGGTCTTATATGGGTTGAGTTTGGTAGGATTCAAATGATACTTCTTTTTTAGGACATTGGGGGTTAACTAATTGCAACATGTATGGTGATTCAGTGGACATGCGCAATGTGTGTTTGTGATACTCTAGGAATGTAAAGCAATATTACTCCTCACACTAGTAGAAAAAAGGGCTTTCATTTTTCCCATTAGTCTCCAAACTGTTCGGTCCGCGGCTAAACGGGGCATTAGTCCCGGTTCAATTGAAAATATGGGTCAGGGGGCATTAGTCCCGGTTTAAATGGGCCCTTCGGTCCCGGTTTGCGCCACCAACCGGGACAAATGCCTTTGGGCCTTTAGTCCCGTCTCGTGGCGAAAACCGGGACTATAGGGCACCCTTTAGTCCCGGTTTGCTCCACGAGCCGGGACTAAAGGGCAGTTCAAACGAATTGCCGCTCTCCCGCGCTAGTTAACGCATCGCCGCGATCGTTTCGAAATCATTGCGGTCATTACTCATCGCTTCGGTAATCTGCAACGACGACGCATCGGGAGACCTCGCCGGCGGCACCTAATCACACACCAACGGCCATCCTCTTCTTCTTCTCCCTCTCTCTAGTATATAAGAAACCTTCTATTAAGCTTCTTCTTCATCATCTCCTCTCCTAATCTCTCCTCCAAAACCACCATATAGCATCACCGCCAAAACCACCATAGCACCGGTCGGCGATCGAGCTCTCTCTCTCTCCCTCTCATTTCAATGGAGCCGGCGATACCTCTATCTCGGGTGCATAATATCACCGCCGAAGGGATGGAATTCACCATCACGGAAACTCTCCATGCATCAATGGTGGAGATGTGGCTCCACGCCGTCAAGCTGCGGTTCCTCGACGCTGCACCGATCAAATGTGTGGGCTTGGACTGCGAGTGCACCACCCCTCGCGATAGGCTCCATCAGCGTGCCGCCGTCCTTCAACTCTCGGTGGTGTCCGAGGTTTTGGTCTTCCAAATATGTCGGGCCGGTCATGTGCCGCAGCTGCTCAGGGATTTCTTGGGGGACCCACCATTAGATTCTGCGGCGCGGCTATCGGCAATGATGTGCGCATGCTGCAATCATACGGAATTCAAATTCCGTCGGTGTACGACCTCCAAGTGATTATGTCGAACCCCACCAAGAAACCAATTTCGAGTCTATACGATCTGTCCAATGCTACTATTGGGACAAAGCTTGAGAAGAAGAAGATGAAGAAGAACAAGAAGAAGGGCGACGAGGAAGAAGAACTTAGATATGGTTGGGCCAAAGTTCCATTGAGCGACAAGCAAGTGTTGTATGCCGCTCTAGACGCTCGCTTGGGCTTCGAGATTGCTAGGAGTTATTGGAAGCTAGAAGGCTACTAGCTAGATGTGTGTGTGGTGAGGTGTGCGAGTATGCATATATATATATATGAAAAAAATGTACTCCCTCTTGTTTGGTTAACAAGTCTATTAATTTTCAAATTTTGGATTTTTCAAGTTTTTTGGTCTTTTTTGAATATTTTAATTATTAAAAATTAATAATTGAATTATGTATAAAAATTATTTGGAATTCACTCATGCTTATTATTACTTCATCATTGTTGCTTATTTTGTGAATTTATTTGGAATTTAAAAAAGTAATATTATATGTTTACAAAGTGTATAGGTTAATAGAATTGGTAGCATACCAATATCAAGAAGTCGCAAGCACAGTCTTGGAAGCTACTATGGAAGAAATGGAGAAGTTAAGCATGCTAAGGGTGGAGCAGTGTGAGGATGGGTGACCGACCGGGAAGTGAGGACCACAAGTATGTAATTTGACATGAGAATGGAGTGAGAGCCATAAGTATCTAATTTGACATGAGAACATAGGTGATTAGATATTAGAGAAATAAAGAAAATAGAAAAATTCTGAAAAATAAAATACAAATTTTATCCCGAACGGACCTTTAGTCCCGGTCTGTGTTACGAACCGGGACCAAAGGTTCTCCAGCCGCAGCACATGACCCGGGCCACGTGGAGGCCCATTGGTCGCGGTTCGTAAACAACCGGAGCCTTTAGTCCCGCTTTGTTAGTCCTGGTTGCTACAACCGGGACAAATGGGCCTTACCAACCGGGATCAATGGCCTTTTTTCCACCAGTGTGACTAGGGGTAGAAACAAGTGGCAGCTCTAGAAAGCTTTGATACGATTGGGCAATCAAGATCTTGTGACGTATATGAGCTAGATTTTTAGTCTTTTCATTATTTCTACCGATATATATTGTTGGAGGATAACTTAGACTGAGGCCCATCCACTCCATCACCAGTTGGCTGGTGGAAACTGGTCGTTTTCACTTTTGTTTTTATATTTCAAAATAAACATAGATATGGATACAAATGCTATCGAATATGAATGCATATCTCATACTACTTGAAGCGAATGTAGATCCGATATTAAATGAATACGGATGACGACCATATGTTCACTCAATTCAAAACAGATACAAATTATTTAAGCACTCAGTTAGGTCAAATAAATAAGTTAGCAACTATGTGAGACAAAATAATGAATTCATGGTGACGAGGGTTAACTCGACAAATGTCCTAGATGAAAGACTTAGGATCGGGGAGATAGGGCGTCGGATGAACCCGAAGGTAAAATCAGTCAAATAAGGTGTGTATCGAAAGTAAACGTGGGGTGTAAACCTGGCTTGCTTTCAATCTGTCCCTCACCGTTCTCTCCTGGCCCTATATATAGGTGGCCAGGTCTCAAGAACCGGGAGGGATCCGATACAGATTACAATATCGATATACGATATGAAATCGTATTTCGACTAGTATTACAACTGGGCCTAGCTTAACGGGCCTTAGGGGTACTCAACTGTCGGGCTCTATTATCTATACCCTTGTCAGTAGCCCCCGAGATTCCACCAGAATTGCAGATTCGGGTTGAATCTCAGATCTTCAAATCTTTGACTTGATCAATACTTCTTCTTCATATCTTCAAATCTTCGACTTGGTCTTTCGACTTACCTTTTCATTATAATATCTCGCAAGGGGTTTTGATGAACAAGCCTGACAACTCTGACGGATCAAGAGGCCAGTTAACTACCGGAACAGATACTTATCACCTACTTCAAATTCAATCCCCTTGGACTTGAATTCGGGAAACCGGTCAAACCCATTCTTTTGCCGCATTTAGGACTTACAAAGAATGAATCCCAGTGGTTCTCGGGATACCCAGTGCGTCCATCAGGATTTTCTTCGCGTCGTAGACACGGATAAGTACCAGCAGAGTGCATCCATATGCGTATACCAGGCCACACAGGACGGATCCCGGGGTCTTACCTTCATGATATATTTCAACCACGGCATTCAAGTTTTGTCGCGATGATGCAACTCGAGAATTATATGCCGCAGCCTTGTTTGACTATTTCAATGTGCAAAATATTCGGGTTATTCAACCTTGATTAATAAAAACTCCCTCCTGATGGTAGTAATGATGCTTCCCAAATCTTATTTCGTCTTTTGTGTTGGCTCCATTATTCTTAAAAACATCGTCGGGTGCGCGCCCAGCGCTCCCGATGGGAGTAGCCCCCGAGGCTATAGTCGAAAAATCTTATTTCGAGTATAGGCTCAAAGACATTATGCCTACTTTCATTTCATCAGATCGTAGCTTCACTTAATAATATCGTTGGGTGCACGCTCAGCGCTCCCGATGGTAGTAGCCCCCGAGGCTATAGTCGAATATTTTCGGGTATAGACTCAGAGAATCAGTTTTTCTTCGTTGATCTCTGTGCACCTTTTACATCAACTTTTTGTCGACTTCCTTTGTCATCATCAATACGCAGATATGTCACACCAGACTTTTCACTGTCATAATCTTATTGCCCTTTACTCACATTTTCGTGACGTCATTAATATAATCACCCTGTGTGTAATTTTGACTCGGCGCTCACCGTTACTCGTGGGCAGCGTAGTAATTTCACAATTTCCCTGCCCGTTAGTGGGCTGCCATTTCCGCTCCTTGCGCCACGTCTCAGCCCACGTTCCTTCATCAGGTAGCTATATAAGGGGAAGAGTAGGGAATTTATTGTTTACCAGTTTCTCGCTTCTGCCACCGCCACCATTGTTACAACCCTTGCGCACCTCTGAGCTCCTGCACAGCCCCCGTGCGCAAGCCGTAGATGCACGTCAAGACTCTTGCGCAGAAGAACAAGATGGGCAAGAGCAACACTGCTAACTCCGCGACCAGCTGGGTGCCTTCTGACTTCAAGCAGAAGGATCTGGAGAAGGCCCAGGCTGATGGCCTCATCTCTGACGACGATCAGGTCGTCTTCCCTAGCACCGAGCGCATCCCCAAGCCCCCGAGCGGCTTCCGGGTGATGTTTCTTGCTTTTCTCTTACGCAGTCTTTCTCTCTCTGCCCACGAGTTCCTTCGTGGGCTTCTTTTTATGTACGGTGTGCAGCTTCACCAGCTCACACCAAAATCAATTCTTCACATTGCGTGTTTTATCACCTTTTGTGAGTCGTTTCTAGGGATCGAACCCCATTTTCTTCTCTGGAAATTCCTCTTTCGGCTCTGCCCTAGTGTCACTTTATCAAAGAAACCTGAATTGGGCGGAGCTGTTGTTTCTATCCGTGCTGAATCTCAGTACCTGGAGTTTTCCATGGCTGCCTCAGTGCAAGGTTGGAGGAAGAAATGGTTTTATATCAAAGACCGGAAGGTCTCTTCCTCTGACCAGTACGACATTGCCCCTTTTGATGCCTCTAAAGAAGTAAAGAAATTGGCCTCGTGGGATTTGCCTCCCACGGAAGCTGAGATGGAGGAAATCAAACCACTTCTAGCCCGCATCCAGGCTCTGAAGAGTGGTAAAGGAGGTGCGCTTTCGGGTACTCAACTTATGGCATTTTTCCTACAACCTCGAGTTCAACCTCTTCAGCACCGTCTTTCCAAACTGTGGTCATTTTTTGGCTTGGGAGATTCTTCTCGAGTATCTGACGATCTTCTAGAGAAGAAGGATCTCGACAAGCGGGTGAGAGCTCTTACTACTCTTACTAAAGACCATGAGATCGCGGATTTGGCTGCTAGATACTTTGACTCCGAGCATCCCTTGCCTGCGGTATGTTTGCTGTCTTTATTTTCCTTCTTTTACCTTATCATTGTTTTGCTTATAACTCTCGGCTTGTTTTCCTTTCAGGATCACCAATCCCTTGTTTCTCACCCTCCTCTTCCAGAGGGAGGGGCCATTCAAGATGTGCCTGTTTCCGCTGCCTCCAAAGCCCCCGAGGCTGAGGATAGCCTAGATGGAGATGAAGGCAAAGATTCGCTGGAAAGGACTAGCTCGACAACATCGCCTCCTCCTGCACTTCCCGAAGATCTTGGCATTGACAAGAAGAGGAAACATGTCGAGGAGCTTGTTTCTTCGAGTGCCTCCGCTCACAAGAACGTGGCCGGGGAGGCCTCTGCTCTAGAGGATGAGGAAGAACTTTTTGACGCCTTGGACTCGTGAGTTTTTGCTAACTGGAATTTTTATTTTTACTTGCTTCCTTTCTTTTGACTTACGTGAAGTCTCTGCCTTTTTCTTTCCTTCGTAGTGACAACGAGAACCCGAAGAAAGATGCTGCCACTACTCCTTTTGTTGAAGCTATGGCCGCCGATGAGCCTTCTTTGCAGGAAACTGCTCCGGTGGCTAAGTCTTCAAAAGATCCTGTTAAGAAGGTCATCTCTACTCGTGGTTCCAAGCATTTGAAGAAGTCGATAGACGCCGGTGCTTCCCTCGAGACACATCGGTCCACGAGCTCCTCCGATGATGTGCGTGTTGATCCTGGTATTTTTGCTTTTGTTCCTTGCGTGATCTTCATACTCACGTGTTTTTCTAAACAGATCTTGATGAAGAAATTTGTCACTTTGGGCACTGAATGTGTCGAATATTTGAAAGCTACTAGGGCTTCTGAGGGTAATCTTCTTTCCGATATTTTGCTTGTCTTGAGTGCCTTTCTCTGTTTCTTTATTCGACTTTCTTTTCCCTTCTTTGAACTGCAGATGCTTTGGCGGCAGCTAATGCTCGCATTTTGTCTCTGGAAGCTGAACTCAAAGCTTCCAGAAAAGCTTGGGATGCCGCCACTACTGCCAAAACCACTGCTAAGAAGTCCACTAAATTAGCATTGGCTAGGGCAAAGAAAGCGGAGAAGGCCCTTTCTGACGCTAACAAGGAGCATATCCAGTGGGAGCAGGCCGTGACTGAACGGCTTAATAAAATGTCTGCTCTTGCTGGAGGTAAATATCATGCTTATCCCTTCTTTGTTGAGTTGCCCGCTCTTATGCTTGCTGATGTGTGCTTTTTCCTCTGTCTTTGTTTCCTTGGTTGTGTAGAACATACCGGGGTGTCTTTGTTATCTTTGCAGCCAGACGATGATTCTCTCATGGCCGCAGTTAATTTGCTGGAGGCGAACTGGATTTCTATCCAGGAGATCTTCGAGTTGGCTAGCCGCGTGCTCACGCGGATTTTCGTCGGGTTGTGGCCCAAGCAGAAAGCGGACATGCCAGATAATGATTTGAAGAAACTTTCCAAGGCCTTTAACACCCCCGACGATCCTATCCTTCTTATGAAGGGCCGCTCCGTGAAGCGAGGTGCCGAGGGGGCCATTGCGCTTACTTACGCACATGGCGAGGAGGTCAACTGGGAGAAGGTGAGCTCTTCCCGCGGTTGACCTCTTTTGGAGCTGCGGGTTTTCTTCGAGAAGGCAAAGTACGCATCATGCATCGTATCGATAATTTCTCCTTTGGCGGCTTCTTCGACCTCTACTACGCCGGTTTCTTTGACTCCGGCGACAAGTGGATCTATGCCTCCTCCCAACGCTAGTGCTACATCTGCCGCACCTACTTCTGCCATGGAGCATGATGCTGAGGTGGCGTAGACTTAGTCTTCCTTTGTAATCTTCATTTCTTTTGTTGTAGTAAACTTCTAGTTATATTTTGCCCGAGAACTAGTCAGGGGGCTTGTACTCGTTGTAAATACTTTTATTTTTATGAAATGTCTGGCTTAAATGGGGTTTCTGAGATGTTGTTTTCTTCTTTCTGCTTGGCTTCCAGCCTGTGCATGCTGGTGGATCATCGGGTCATGGTCGGGCTTCGCCTCCCTCCAATATGTTCGACTCCGGAGTTCCTTCGCCTCCTTATCCTTCGTGTCGGTGTTCTGAACACTTGTTGAGAATTTCGGACCTTGAAAGCCGTTTATCCTTGATGAAGCGCCAGGCACAGATGGCTATGGACAAGGCCAGCAAATCTTGCAGCTTTATGAAACAGATATCCATACTTGAGGATAAGGTGTCGGGTCTGACGGCCAGAATTGTGCATCTTGAAGAATGCAATTCCTTTCTTGTTGGTATTGTTGAATATGTATGTGAGATGCTGCGATGTGAGGTTCCTTGCAATCTTCCTCTTGTCCTTTTTACTCCATTATTGGTGGCTAATAACTTCTCATTATCGCAGGAACTTGCTTAGACTTTGTTGGTGAGACACGTCGGGTTTCTGAACGAATCGCGGCTCTTGAGAAATCGTCGAAGGGAGTCGAAAGTTTGTGGTCTGATGCCCGGCGCCGTCGTGCTATTGTGCTTCTTCAAGATCATGCTCAGCACATTGGAGAGGCTGTTGATGGTTGTCGAAGATCTTTGACTACCATGTATTCTGTCATACTCCCTCGCAATCCTCTTCCTGAAAGCTTTCCGCAGCTACTCAACGTTTTTAGATCTAGTTAGCGAATTCATCGACTGACAGAGCTCAACTTAGTGGTTGGCGCCAATTTTGCTCTTGGTTGGATACGTAAGTGGCATCCAAGGCTTAATTATAGTTCCATGTCACTAAGTTTGCCTCCAGGGGGAGCTATGTTGCGAGTCCATATGGATGCTACTCTTCAACCAGCAAGGAGGCTCATAGCTAGGTTACTTCAGGAGGATGCCGCGTTTTTCCGCGAGCATCATTATTTAGATCCTTTGGGCGTAGATGATTCTGATCAGCCACTGCTGTGACATTTGTATGTTTTTGTGTGTAGAACGCGAGAGTTTTTGTTTTCTAACTCCTTTTGTCAGAAATTTTATTCTCAGAGCGTTTTACCTTTGTGGATTTCGGTGCGTTTGCCGCAATTTTTGCTTAAAAACATGTAAACTCAAATAGGAGGAACTTTTGTCTTTATTTATGCTTATAATGTAAGATACATAGGGTGACCCAAGAGATCCGGCCAATGACCTGTGTTCTGGATCTAGAGGGCATTGCCCTGGAATAACTCGTGGCTTTTACAGCCTTATTTTTCTACTCTACTTTTTGTTCATCTTGTCGCATATATCGCCTGACGGCTGTACCCGCGGTTTCTTCACTTCTGGCTCTGCTGGGTGTCCTTCGAGTTGCTGTGTAACTCCTGTAGTCGCGCTTTTTGCTTTGTTGTTGGGTTCTCCGTAGCTTGCCATCATGCCGAAGTTTTGGGCCATCTTATGAAATTCCTTGTCATATAGATCTGATAGCTCGAAGCTTCCTTTGACTGTAATAATTCCATTGGGTCCTGGCTTTTTAGTACCAGGTAAGTGTAGTGAGGTACTACCATGAATTGCGAAAACGCGGGTCGCCCGAGGATCGCATGATATTGTGATGGCCAGTCTATGACTTCGAAGTCGAGTTTCTCCCTTCTGTAGTTTTGCCAATTTTCGAAGCAAACATTGAGTGCTATTCGACCTAGTGGATAGTTTGCACTTCCTCGGACTATTCCGTGGAAGGAGCAGTCAGTTGGCTTCAGGAACTCTAATGAAATGTGCATTGCTCGTAGAGTCTTCGCGTAGATCAGATTTATTCCACTTCCTGCATCCATGAATACTCTATCGACATCATACGTCCCTATTTGAGCTTTGAGTACCAAAGGCGTGTTTCCTGGCCGAGGTACTGTTATTGGGTGATCATCTCTGCTGAATTCTATGGGTTGCTCTGACCAGTGTAGATATTCCGTTGTTGCTGGAGGTGAAGTTACTGCGAGGTTAACTTGTCGAGTTATATTTTTCTCCTCTTTGTTCGACTTGGGCACTGACTGTATCATTGTTGTGATGTGCCCTTTAGATGGAACATATCCTTCATCATCGTCGCGTCCCTGGTTCGGCTAGTCTTGACCTTGTAGGACTCCATTGTTTCCTTGTTGACTTGCAGGCGCGTTGTTTGTGTTTCCTTCGTATCCTTTTCGCTTTGCTTCGGCTTGCTTGTTTAGTGCTGCTTCCTGTAATTTCAATAACGTTGTGCAATCTTTCATTGCATGTCTGGATACTCGTTTCCCATCAACAAACGCGGAGTGTATATGACATGGTCCGTTTAGCATATCCTCTGGCGATGGGTTGTACTCTCTGGATTCTCTTGGCTGAAATTTTTGTAATCTTCTTTTCCGTAGCTACGATATCCCGAGCTTTTGCGGTCGTTACCTTGGTAGCTATTGTCCTTGTACCTTGCGGCTACTTGGCTATAAGAGCCATAGTTGTCGTAATTGCGGGATCTCCTCCTTTGGCCTCCATATCTGTTTCCCCTATCATCCTCTGGCGATCGTGTCCATTTGTTGTTGCACGCATCTTCTCCATCTGCAAATCTGTTTGCTATATCCATTAGATCTGATACTGTTTTTGGCTTGATTCTGCCAATCTCTTCGACTAGGTCTCCTCGCCTTAACCCAACTATGAATACATCTATTGCTCTTTCGTCTAAAACTTCGACTGCTGAATTTTTGATGATGCTCCATCTTTGGATATACGCCATTAATGTCTCACCTCGTTGCTGTACGCAGGCTTTGACTTCTTCTATGGACGCTGGCCACTTATATGTCGATTTGAAGTTGCTCGTAAATTGTTTTGTGAGCTCCTCCCAGCTTCCGATTGTTTCCTTTCCTAGTTTGCTCAGCCATGACCTTGCTGCGCCGGTGAGGTGTAGTTGCAAACTTTGCATTGCTGTTTCCCTGGTTCCTCCCAGTAATTTTACTGCTTGTAGATAATCTGAAAGCCATGACTGTGGCTCCTGAGATCCATCATATTTTTGCTGATCATGGGGTAGTTTGAAACCTTTGGGTACTGGCGTGATGCGAACCCTATGGGTAAAGCATGGCGCCCCCATCTCCTTTTCATCGTCTTCATAGTCATATGCTTTGCTGGGGGTTCTGGATCGTCAGGTTCCTTTATACTTTGGACTGTTGTGTTGCCCTGGTGATGGCGTTCTAGATCGTCGACTTCCGCTTCTATGCCGAGGACTGTTGTGACAACGTGGTGATCTTGGCTTGTGGGTTCCTTTGTTGCGATATGCCTCCTCTTCTTTTGCTGATAATTTGTTGCCTACCATCTTCAATCCATTTAGTGCTGTCCGGTGCATATGTTCCCTTGGGTCTCCTGGATTTGGTCGCGTTGTATGTAGGTATGCTTGAGCTGCCACCAATGCTGCTTCGGGTGTCTTTGGTATAATGTTCCCTTGCTCGTCGACTGATAAGAAAGACGAGTTGAGGTTTTTGGAAAGACTTTGCCTATCTGAGTATTCGAGGTTCTCATATCTTGATCCGTGTCGGCGATGTCTTTTGCCATTTTGGTATGATGTGTCGCTACGTGCTCTGCGAGCAGCGTCGCTTGCTGCAATGGCTGAGTCTTTTCTCTTCTGTATTTCAATTCTTTCTTTCGCTAGTAGCTTTGACTGCTGTCTTAGGATGTAGTGGTACCCCAAAAGCATATTCTTGCTAGCATTATTTGGTATTGGCGTGCCAGGGAGTCTGCAGTTTCTCCTTCTGCCAGGTGGTTTGCCCCCCTGTTTATGTTTGCTGGGTTGAGCACTGGATTGTTGTTTTTGTCGAGCTCCTCTGAGTTGTCTTCTGTAATAGCGAGTACTTGGTACCGATTATCGAACTTATTATCGAAGCTTGAGAAGATTGAATTTTCAACCTCATGAAACTCTAACCCTGTCTTCTAGGTGTCCGTTGATTTATCTGAAGTATCGTCATGGCTAATCATCAGATCTTCGAGTTGTACTTCTAAGTCGAAGTTTCCCATGGTTTCGTCGCCTTCTGCGAATTTTCCTTTTTCTGTTTCTATTTCCATGAAGCTGACCGGCGAATTTACTTCGCTGGAAGAGCCCTCTGATGATTCTGACGTTGTTTCTGCCTTGGACTTGCTTGCCGACGGACCCGGTTTCGCCGGATCTGATGGGCGAATCGAACCTAGTGATTTGACGTGAAAGTTTAGACTTCTGATCGTCAAATCCATATCTTGATCCATGCTCTCGAATACTTGCGTGAAACTTGACTGGTGAGGTTGAAAATCGACGGTTTCGAAGGGTATCTGGATTTCGTCGACTTCTAGACTGCTGCTGGCTAAAAGCAAAAAAGCCGTCGAATTTATGATTCCAACGCCCAGATCCCCACGGTCGGCGCCAATTGACGAGGGTTAACTCGACAAATGTCCTAGATAAAGGACTTAGGATCGGGGAGTTAGGGCGTCGGATCCGAAGGTAAAATCAGTCAAACAAGGTGTGTATCGAAAGTAAACGTGGATTATAAACCTGGCTTGCTTTCAATCTGTCCCTCACCGTCCTCTCCAGACCCCTATATATAGGTGGCCAGGTCTCAAGAACTGTGAGGGATCCGATACAGATTACAATATCGATATACGATATGAACTCGTATTTTGACTAGTATTACAACTGGGCCTAGCTTAACGGGCCTCAGGGGTACTCAACTGTCGGGCTCTATTATCTATACCCTTTTCACATGGCATACACACAAGTAAACTACACACATGTAGACATACAAATATACTACTTCAGTGCACAATAGTTCATAGGTTCGATAAAAAAAGATAAGTATTGCCACTTCTTATGTTTTTTTTGGGGGTGGGGGGGGGCTATAATTCCCAAAAACGGCTAAATTTAATTTATCCCAATACAAATATGTGCACTATGTATTCATATTTACTTTAATAGTCAATAAAATATTTTTATTTGTATATGTACAACAACCTGACTATTTTCCACATCCATTTTCTTTTTAGTTAGAAAACAGACATTTCCACATCAATTTTCTTGATGATGAATATCGGATATTTCATATTATCCACCGCTACTTTCCACCCCTACTCTTGACAAAGTCGTTGTACCTTACATGCCTAAGTTGTGTGTGTGCAAAATCACCCTTTTTCAACGAGATCCCCCAAATCAAATTTAGTCTAGGGTTCTTAAAGATATTCTCCATTGTCCCTTTCCTCGATTTGAAGATAGTATGGTTAAGGTTGAGTTATCCTAGAGAAGCATTGAACGAATTAGCTTAAAATCTGTGATTTTTCTGCATCGGCACAGTCTTTCTAAGCCATACAAGAAAATCAAACAGGATAATTCATACTAACCATGGTTCATAATGTCGCCAGCAAAGACATATTATCATTATTATTGCCTAGTATTACTGGCATCATGGGAGAAAAGCATAAAATATCGGTCAGAAAAAAGCTCTTGTTTTTTTTACTATTTAGAAAAAGAAATTTGAAAACTTTCGATAAGAAAAAAAAAGGACATGTTACTATATGGAGTGTACAGAAAAATTTACAAAATATTTTTTAAAACAATAGAATCCCATAAAATCATCCATGATCTCTCGTTTACATAAAACAATACTACTCCCTCCGATCGGAAATAAGTATCGGCAATTTTCTACTAGCTTAGTACAAAGTTTGTACTATAGTTATTTCCGATCGGAGGGAGTATTATTTTAGCAAATTCGCTTGGTCATGTAGTCAAAGCTTACCCTTATAAAAGTATCTTACGTGGTTAATTCAAGCATAGATTTGTGGTTTTAAATATGTGACCTAAATGCAGAACTTTGTGAATTTTAAGGAGTTTATTTCGTATGGTTTTTGCCAGTTATTAATTTTTTTTGATGTTTCTCTAAATTTGGAAACATTTTTTCTTGAGTTTGGAATTCATAAATCTCCTAGAATCGAGACCAAAGACCATATGACATCTCCTCTCTCTTCCAGTCTTCCTTAACACACGTTCTTGACGGCTTTTGTTGGATTTGATGCGCGCCGTCAAAAACCACTAAACCCATTTGCTCACCACAAAGCAGAACCTAACGACTCGAGCGACTAAATAATTTGCCAACTGCGCCGTGGCCGACTCCACTGGTGTTGATCAAGGCACCACAAGATGAGTCGGGGGTTTTACGACCACACGTATCACATTTCTAGCCGTATGCGGTGCGTTCCACGCAGTTAGGCAAGCACTAAGCAAAATGTGGTTTAAGCTAGTGGATCTAGCGTCTGGACGGTGGCTAACGAGAACTCGTACTGCTAGTATCTAATTACTCAAAATTACCAGCACTGATCGATGATCAGTCAAATCCTTTTGGAGGGAGACATGGTGCACGCGCGTGTAGGTAGTCAAGCTCGTCTTGCTTAGTTTGAATGGATTAAGTTGTGGATGTGGAGCCCTGCCAGCACCATCTGTAATTGCCTCTGTATTCTGAAGTCGTGGCCACAAGAAAAAAAGTGTAAACTAACTAAGTGGAATATATTATTTATAAGCTAAATAACCATGGTGGGTTGAGAGTCAAAGTTTTAGAATTAAAAATAAACATTTACTTAGCAACTGACTTTTTGAACGTCTAAACAAGGAGGGAGTATGGCAAGAGTGAAGAGCTGCTCCAGAAAAGAAGTGAGCAAGAAGTGAGCCTAGCTCACATGGTTTGGGATGTAGATGCACAACCCAACCATCTAGAATTAAGTCTCTAATGAATATAGATTTGGGTTTTTTATTATTAAAAAATATTATAGGAGCTTCTCCTACTGTATTTCTTTTAAAAAGAGCTACTCCTAAATAAATGTATCCATTCTAAAATATTATTTCAGGTCCCACCATTTTGGAAAGGATCAATGAAAGTCAAGGGAGGATTTCTAGCAAGAGGCTCTTTTGAAATTGGTATGAGATTATAACTAGGTTGTGGGAAGATACTTGGTTAGAGGATACACCTCTGTTTGAGCAATACTCAACCCTATACAACATCGCTCAACAAAAGGGAGTCTTTGTGGCGAATGTCGTGTCAAGCGCTCCATTCAATATAGGTTTTAGGAAGACCTGGACAAGAAATAAATAGGTATATTGGTTGCACTTAGTTCAAAGACTCATGCAAGTTGAGTTGTCTAAGCAAGAGAATGTTTTTTCATGGAATTTAACATGGACTGGCCTATCACGGTTACATCTATGTATCACTTGATAAACATTAACTCCGCAATACATTTGGAAGATTAAAGTCCCACTAAAATTAAGAAATTTATATGATTCCTTCACCGCATGGCAATTGGCATGTGCAGGAGATTTTACCTTTACCTAATCGAGATGTTCTTTATTTTTAAAGCCTTTAATATTGGCTACTCGTTAGATTTGTACGTGGTGCTATCTCCAATCGGTGGAGCAGCGTCGTACCATAAATACTGAGTGCAATCATTTAGAAACTATAGCGCAGGATTTATATAACATATGTATAGTTGGTGGCTTGATAGAACAATAGCATGTTGATGCAGAGGCGCTTCATTGTGCTTTGTATTTTTAGACGTTTGATTTATATATCAAATCTATGGGATCCATTGGATTGTAATTGATTGTAAAAGAAAATATAATAAAAATGCCATATGCATAGAGAAGTCTGCCCCTTTTCCAAAAAGGGAGGCTCTCGATGAAAACCATCGAGAGAATTTCTAGAAACTTCTTATGGTTATTTGTTCGTGTCATGTATTCCCTTCACCATTTTCACTTTCAAGATTTTGTCTCCTGAGCTAACCAACAACATATTGCATAAATTGGTTTACCGCAAACTGCATAGGTGGTATATACTTTTGTGGGATCGGCCTTATATCCCATATCAGTCCAAATCGTAAAATATTAACCGATGTGCGCTTTCTACCCAAAATAAGTGCATAGAATGAAAACCGCATCGAGGCCTGATACGTCTCAAATGTATCTATAATTTTTTATGCTCCATGCTTATTTATACATCATTTGCTTTGTGTTTTGTTACACTTCGTGGCGTTTTTATGCATTTTTCCGGAACTAACCTACTAACGAGATGCCACAGTGCCAGTTCCCTGTTTTCTACTGTTTTTGTGTTTCGGAAAAGCTACATAGGAAATATTCTCGGAATTAGATGAAACAAAGCCGAACCTCCTATTTCTACCGAAGCTTCGCGAAGACCGAAGATGGGACGGAGGGGGGCCAGGGGCCAGGCTCACCATGGGGTGGCGCGGCCCAGCCCCTGGCCGCGCCACCACATGGTGAGGTCACCTGGCCCACCTCCTGACGTTGCCCTTTCGCCTATAAATTCCTCTCGACGGGAAAAACCTAAAGGACGGATCGATTTTCCTCGAAACATACTCCAAGCCTCCGCCATCGTCAAAGCAAGATTGGGAGGATCCAGGAGCTCTTCCCGGCACCCTGCCGGAGAAGGGAATCCCTGCCGGAGGCCTTCTCCACCACCATGGTCGCCTCCGGAGTGATGTGTGAGTAGTCTACCTTGGACTACGGGTCCATAGCAGTAGCTAGATAGTTGTTTCCTCCACCATGTGCTTCATGTTTAGATCTTGTGAGCTGCCCTACATGATCAAGATCATCTTTGTATAATACTACATGTTGTGTTTGTTGGGATCCGATGAGTATTGGTACTATGTCAAGTTGATGTGCTGAATATATATCTTTATGTTATCTCTATGTTGTTTATGATCTTGCATGCTCTCTGTTGCTAGTAGATATCTTGACCGAGTAGATGCTAGTGACTCCAAGAGGGAGTATTTATGCTCGATAGTTGGGTTCATGCCTCTAGTAATCTAGGGGAGTGACAGAAACCTCTAAGGTTGTAGATGTGTTATTGCCACTAGGGAGAAAACAACATTCTTGTGTCCAAGGACATTTGCTTTGTTTACTTTACGCACTTTGCTTAATGCAGTCATCCGTTGTTCGCAACTTAATACCCGATGGTTGCTCGGACGACATCCGGAGGGTGGATTATTAGTCATAGATGCAGTTGGATTACGGTCTATGTATTTTGTCGTAATGCTCAGAGTGAATCTCATAGTGATCCTCATGACATATGTACGTTATCTTTATTCTATCAATTTCCCAACTATAATTTGTTTACCCAGCATGTTGTTATTTATCTTATAGAGAGACACCACTAGTGAACTGTGGACCCCGGTCCAATTTCTTTTACATTGCTATACCGTTTTACTTTTACTCGCACTGTTTACTTTTACTTGCATACTATTACCTTTTACCACTCGATATGCTCAATCCTTTGTTTATAGCAAACCGGTGAGATTGACAACCTCATCATAAGTTGGGAGCAAAGTTATTAGTTGTGTTGTGTGCAGGTTCCACGTTGCTGCTGGTGCAAAGCAAAGCCCTGGACGAGGCGTTTTATAAATTGTCTGGAGCTGTCGCGAAGCTAGCAAGCATCACCTTCTGAAGTTTGGCTTTCTCCTACTGGTTCGATAAACCTTGGTTTCACAACTGAGGGAATACTTGCTGTTGTGCTCATCATACCTTCCTCTTGGGGTTCCCAACGGGCTGTTACTTACACGCCATCAAGCAATTTTTCTGGCGCTGTTGCCGGAGAGAAAGAAGATTTCTGCAAGGGGAGTCTCTCACGCACAATCTTTTACTTTGTTTTTATTTTGCTTTATTTTACTTTTGCTTGCATCTTTTTATCAAAAATATAAAAAATTTAGTTCCTTTATAGTTGCTTTTACTTGCTTGCTTTTAGTTTTGCTAGAATGGGTACTCCTGAGAATACCAAGTTGTGTGACTTTACTAGCACCAAAAACAATGATTTTATCTACACTCCTATTGCGCCACCTGCTCCTGAGGCAAATTTTTATGAAATCAAACCTGCTTTATTGAATCTTGTTATGAAAGAGCAATTTTCTGGTGCCTGTTCTGATGATGCTGCAGCTCATCCCAACAATTTTGTTGAGCTATGTGAGATGCAAAAGTATAAGGATGTAGATGGTAATATTATTAAGCTTAAGTTGTTTCCTTTCTCTTTAAGAGGAAGAGCTAAGGATTGGTTGCTATCGTTGCTTAGAAATAGTATTGATTCTTGGGATAAGTGTAAGGATGCTTTTATTGGAAAATACTATCCTCCTGCTAAGATTATAGCTTTGCGTAGTGATATTAAGAAGTTTAGACAGTTTGATAATGAACATGTTGCTCAAGCTTGGGAAAGAATGAAATCTATGATAAAGAATTGCACTACTCATGGACTGACTACTTGGATGATTATCCAAACTTTTTATGTAGGACTAAATTTGTCTTCAAGAAATCTATTGGATTCAGCTGCTAGAGGCACTTTTATGTCCCTTACCTTGGGCGCCGCAACAAAGCTTCTAGACAACATGATGGTAAATTATTCTGAGTGGCACACCGAGAGAGCTCCACAAGGAAAGAAGGTAAATTTTGTTGAGGAAACCTCTTCCTTAAGTGAAAAGATTGATGCTATTATGCTTATGCTTTCTAATGATAGAGCTCATGTTGATCCTAATAATGTTCCTTTGGCCTCTTTGGTTTCTCAAGAAGAGCATGTTGATGTAAACTTCATTAGAAATAATAATTTCAACAACAGTGCTTATAGGAATAATTTTGCTAGCAACAATTATAGGCCGTATCCTTCTACCAATGGTTATGGTAACTCTTATGGTAATTCCTCCAATAACACTAGGGGCGCGCCCTCTGAGCTTGAAGTCATGCTCAAGGATTTCATCGGTAAGCAAACTGCTTTTAACAAGTCTGTTGAGGAAAAGTTAGGTAAAATTGATATTCTTACTTCTAAAGTTGATAGCCTTGCTCTTGATGTTGAACTTCTGAAACTAAAAGTGTTGCCTAATGATGTGAAAGAAAGCAATACTTTTGCTACTACTAATGCCATCCAAGTTAGAATTGATGAAAATGTTAGGATGTTAGCAGAATTGCATGCCAAGTAGGAAAGAGAAGATGAGATGGCTAGAAAGATGAAGGTATGTACTATTACTACCTCTAATGATGTTGCTCCAAATGCTAGCAATCCTCTTACTTTGATTGGTGTAGAGAAATCTCCTACTCCTTGTGCGAAAAAGCCCAAAACTGCAAAAACTTTTTCTACAAAAAGTGCTAAAAAAATTTGGAGTATGAGAGATGATAGCTCTATTTCTTTTAATGATTTTGATGTTGATGGCTGCAATATATCTGAAGTTATTCTGTTCTTGCAAAAGCTTGCTTTGAGTCCTATGCTAGTTCTATGAATGTTGCTTTTACAAATCATATTACAAATGCTCTCATGAAAATTAGGGAGGAAAAGTTGAAACAAAAGGCTTATATTCCCAAGAAGTTAGAAGATAGTTGGGAGCCCATCATTAATATGCATGTTAATGGTTTTGATTGCCATGCTTTATATGATCTAGGTGCTAGTATTTCTATTATGCCTAGAAAGATTTATGATATGCTTGGTTTACCACCGCTTGAAAAATGTTATTTTGATGTTCCTCTTGCTGATGTTGCTAAGAAGAAACCTTTGGGAAGGATTAATGATGTTCTTATTATGGTTAACAATAACCTTGTTCCCGTTGATTTTCTTGTTATGGATGTTGAATGCAATGCTTTATGTCCTATTATTTTGGGGAGACCTTTTCTTCGAACTGTAGGTGTCATCATTGATATGAAGGAAGGCACCATCAAATATCAATTCCCACTCAAGAAAGGTATGGAACACTTCCCTAGAAGGTGAAGGGTTTCGCAGCATAGTAAATCAAAAAATTTCCTACGGATGCGAACAAGAAAGCCAAGATCTAATCTAGGAGATGTAATCAACGAGAGAGGTAGATGAGATCTTCATACCCTTGAAGAAATTGCACAGCGGAAACGTTCAACAGAACGTGGATGATGTAGTCGTACTAGCCGTCTCCTCCCCGCGATCCGATCCGATCCTACGCCGCAAGTGGCGACGCCTTCGAGAGATGCACACGTACGGTGCAGCGACGTCTCCTCCTTCCTTGGTCTAGCAAGTATGGTGGAGAGATAGATTGGATCTGCAGCACGACGGCGTGGTGCTTATGGTGGAGAGTTTCTGCGGCAGGGCTTCGCCTACGCACAGTCGCGAGAGAGAGAGATTGGAGGGCAGCAGTTGGGCCGGCGGCTAGGGTTTAAGGTGGAGCACGCCCCAGCCCTCCCCTCCCCTTTAAATAGGTCAAGGGGGCGTCCAAGGGGGCTGCCTTAGCCTCCAAGTCAAGCCGGTGGCCCCAGGGAGAAAACTTGCCCCCTAAGTTTCCTTTGCCTTGGCCCATAAGAAAACCCTAGGGTTTTGCCCTTGGCCTCATAGGAAAAGTGGGCATGGACGACCAGGCCCATGTAGGCATCACCCTTTGGTCCATGTGGACCCTTTGGGGCATGTGGGCCCCACCATGGAGCCCTTCGGAACTTTCTAGAACATTTCGGTACTCTACCGAAAAAGTCCAGAACTTTTCCGAAACCCAAAAACTGCTTTCCATTATATGAATCTTATTCTCCGGACCATTCTGAAACCTCTCGTGATGTCCGGGATCTCATCCGAGACTCCGAACGAAAAACTCAATAACCAATTATCCATTCTATCCTAGCGTCGATGCACGTTAAGTGTGTGACCCTACGGGTTCGAGAATATGCAGACATGATCTTCTATCAATAATCAATAGCGGGATCTGGAAACCCATATTGACTCCCACATATTCATCGATGATCATATCAGATGAACCACGATGCCAGGATTCAATTAATCCCGTATATGTATTCCCTTCGTCTCGCGATATTTTACTTGCCCGAGATTCGATCGTCGGTATCGCCATACCTAGTTCAATCTCGTTCACAGCAAGTACTTTACTCGTTCTGTAATCCGATATCACTTTGTGATTAACTCCTTAACCACGTGCTTGCAAGCGGTGTTGATATCGATTACCGAGTGGGCCCGAAGTATATCTCTCCGACTCGGGAGGGACAAATTCCATCTTGATACATGCAACCCAACAAGTACTTTCCGATCACCTGAGAGACACCTTTATGATCACCCTCACATAGGATGACGTTTGATGACCTCAAAGCTTTCTTCCGATACCAGGAAGTTGTATTATCTCATGGTCTAAGGAATACAATACTTGACATAGGAAAAAGCTTCGCAAAGATGAACACGATGACACGATCTAATTGCTCTGCTTTATTTGGGTCTGTCCATCACATCATTCTCCTAATGACATGATCTCATTATTAATTGACAACTCATGTCTATGGTTAGGAAACCTTAACCATCATTAATCAATGAGCTAGTCTAGTAGAGGCGTACTAGGGACACAGTGTTGTTCATAAACCACACAAGTATTAATGTTTCCGCTTAATACCATTATAGCATGGAGTATAAACATTATCATGAACAAGAAATATGATAATAACAATATTATTATTGCCTCTAGGGCATAGTTCCTTCATAAGGAGGAATAAATTACTTTTTAACTCTATTCTTAGAGCAAATTATGAACTTGATGCTTCATCGCTTGATATTACTTGATTTGCACTTTCTGCGCCTAGCTCAAAGGCGTTAAAGAAAAGCACTCTTGGGAGATAACCCAATGTTTTCTTTTCAGTACTTTTTCTTTTATTTGAGTCTTGGAAGTTATTACCACTGTAATGACCTCTCCTTATCATTTTTATTTCGTTGTTGTGCCAAGAGAACCTCTAATTTCAGGGAGGTAAGATTTGGGGAAGTTGCTGTCCTGAAACAGATTTCTGCGCTGCACCGTAAAAATTCGTGAAAATTCTCCGAATATCTTTTTTATATGAAATTTCTTGAGCATATGCCCCAGGTTATATCCAAACTTTCATTAGTTTTACACTTTTCGATTTGAGCAACAGAAGGTCCTCAAAAAATCGACCTTTGACAGTTGTTGTGTTTTGACAGATTTCTGTCACTATTTGTGTTTGTCTCTCAATCGCTTTCTTTTTGAGTTCTTTTGATCACGGAACTTTTGAGGAAGTTGCTACAGTACTATATGATTTATATTTGGTGTTTTTTAGTTTGAAACTGAACCAAAAAGGGTTGATTTACTATTATGTTTATGCTAACGTTGCCAATACATTGTGTGAAGTTTTGTATGAAGGAAGTTTTCAAGTGTATGGATTGGAGAGTGATGAGATGAGATGAAGTATGAACAAAAGCTCAAGCTTGCAGATGCCCATGTCACCCCAAGAAATATCCAAGAGGTACAAGCTTCAAAGCTTGGGGAAGCCCCTGAGGCATCCCTTTTTCATCGGCAAAAATTAGATCACCTTTCAACACACTATTTTTATTGCTTCATATTCTATGCGTTTTTCTTGGAGCGTCTTTACTTTTGCTTTCAGTTTTCTTTTGTTTTATTTGCTTTGGCGCTTGTACTTCTTGGATATTTCTTGGGGTGACATGGGCATCCCAAAGCTTGAGCTTTTGTCCATTCTTTATCTTATCTCATCACTCTCCATTCCCTACACTTGAAAACTTCCTTCATACAAAACTTCACACAATTCTATTAGCAACGTTAGCATAAACATAATAGTAAATCAACCCTTTTTGGTTCAGTTTCAAAATCAAAATCACCACATATAAAGCATATACTACTGTAGCAACTTCCTCAAAAGTCCGCGATCAAAAGAACTAAAAAAGAAAGCGATCGAGAGGCAAACACAAATAGTGGCAGAAATCTATCAAAACAGAACCGCTGTCAAAGGTCGAATTTTTCGAGGACCTTCTGTTGCTCAAATCGAAAAGTGCAAAACTAATGAAAGTTTGGATATAACCTGGGTCATATGCTCAAGAAATTTCAGATCAAAAAGATATTCTGAGAATTTTCACGAATTTTACGGTGCAGTGCAGAAATCTGTTTCAAGACAACAACTTCCCCAAATCTTACCTCCCTCAAATTAGAGGTTCTTCTTGGCACAACAATGAAATAAAAAAATAAGGAGCGGTCATTACAGTAGTAATAACTCCCAAGACTCAAATAAAAGAAAAAGTACTGAAAAAAATGGGTTATCTCCCAAGAGTGCTTTTCTTTAACACCTTTGAGCTAGGCGCATTGATTTGAAAAGATGCTCATGTAGGCGCCATAAAAGAGCTTAAGGCAAAGGCGCCATATAAGAACTTGAAGCAAGAGAGAGCATCAAAAAGCAAATATGAAACACATTTAAATCTAAACCACTTCCTATGCATAGGAATCTTGTAAGAAAATAAATCAACTAAGCATATAGTAACAAACATGGATAAATAAAATAAAAGCAACTTCAAGATTTGCAACATAAAGAGGGAAAACTTAATACTATTGAGATCCATCAAACCATGTTTCCCTCTCTCATAGTAACTTTTAGTAGCATCATGAATAGAATTAACAATATAATTATCACATAAAACATCCCTATCATGAGCCACATGCACAAAAGGATTAATACTCCCCACATGAACAATCATAGTAGGAGCAAATTCAACAAAATTATGCTCATCACCATAATCATCAAAAATAGGAGGTATATT
Organism: Dactylis glomerata; assembly: GCA_007115705.1. Classification (NCBI taxonomy): domain Eukaryota; kingdom Viridiplantae; phylum Streptophyta; class Magnoliopsida; order Poales; family Poaceae; genus Dactylis; species Dactylis glomerata. The sequence continues at coordinate 7,506,182 of QXEO01000734.1, forward strand.
GTAATCATACATTGTTTCCTCCTCAATAGTAGGTGAACTGAAAATATTATACTCATCATTGTAATCATCATAAGCAATAGAATAGCTATCTTCCAAAGCATGTTCATCAAATATATCATCATAGGAAGGAACATGGATAGTACTAATGGTGCATAATTATTAACCTTATAATTTTCAGAATTGGTACCAAAAAGATTTTCAATATCGAAATTAGAGTGCTTTTCCCAATCATGATCACTAACATAGGTAACAGGCATAAGAACATCATCAAGTTTAGAATCATCATAATCTATAATAGTAGCAACATGCTTAGGGGAAGATACCATTTCCTCTCGCCTTTTACTCCTCTTGTTCTTCTTCTTCTTACTCTCTTCTTTAGGAGGGAGAGGCTTGAAAGGCATCTTCTCCACATAATTTGATTTACTGACAGAAACAACAGAAGAAACTTTGGAGGATTCCCCCTCTCTATTAATAAGATGGAAACATATATTAGTCCTGCCATAGCTTGGCAAAACATCATGTTTTATAACATTTTGTATGTAAGTATTTGCGCGACAATCTTTAACACAATAAAGATGACAACCCTGCAGGATGCTAATATTTTTAAAAAATGCTCATATCTACCAAAGAAGTTTTTTTAGATAACTCTTCACACCCCAAAAACAAAGTAAGCTCATCATGCTGATTGAGAGTGATATTGTCATCACAATACAAACTTGCGGTACTCATTTGATTAGAAGGGTCACTATTATGGCATGAGCATTGAAAATTAAAATGACCCTTGTCACGGCAAAGTTCATAAATAAAAGGATAAAGCTCACAAACCTTTTTACCAAGCTCATCTAGAGCCTTATCCCACATTTAGGTTTCTTCATTCTTGTGGTGGATACAATAATCATCTTTGTCGTAACTCTGTTCACAAGGTCTAAGTACTCCACAAAAATTAACATGCTTATAAGAAATAGGACTTTCAGAGGTTTGAGCATGTTTATTGCAATCATCAATAACAATATCACTTTCTATGCAAGTGTCTTTAAAAGTTTCATGATACATGTCCCCATTTCCTTTGGGAACATTAATATGAGAAGCAAAGGCTTTAAAGCAATCAACCATAATTTGAGGATCAAGACCATATTTAGCACTAAGCTCTTGAAAATCAGCAGTTTCAGCGAAAGACTTAATGCAATCATACTCCTAATTTATACCTGATCCTTTACCTTTGTCGCTATCCCAACCTTCAATATTGTTTTGAATTGTTTCAAGCAGAACCCACTTGACGTCAACATCCTTGCTTGTGAAAGACCCATCAAAGCATGCATCTAGATAGTCCTTGTAATATCCTGAAAGCCTTGCATAAAAATTATTAATAACAATATTACGGGGAAGCTCATGAATAGGACATTTGAGCATTAGTGACTTCAATCTTCCCCATGCTTGGGCAATGCTTTCTCCATCATGAGGCCAAAAATTATATATCTGATTACGATCTTTATGAATCTCACTTGGAGGATAGAATTTAGAATAAAAGAGAGGTACAATTTCCTCCCAGCCAATAGATGGACCATCCTTTAGTAGCCTATACCACTCCGTAGCTCTGCCCTTCAGTGAATAAGAGAATAGCTTCCTCTTAACCTGGCTTAATGAAATACTTGCACACTTGAATAACTCGCATAATGCATGTATAAAGAGTAAATGATCACCCAGAGGAACAGTTCAATCTCCTGAGTAGCGGTTATTCATAACACGTTCAACAATTTTCATAGGTATTTTAAAAGAACAAGGATCGCAAACATCATTAGACTCATCACATATGGGAGATAAAATATCATCAGAGCGAATTTTCTCCACTAAAGCTAGGGAACTAAAAATATCATGCTTAACAAAACCAGCTTCCCCAAGCTTAGACCTTTCTATGGCATTAGCAACAACGGTATTCAAAGCATTCATACTAACAACATTGCTATGCGAAATAAGCTCCAAATGTTTTTAAAACATTTCAAATCTAAACTCAGGAAAGACACTATAAAACTCTTTATTTTCCATTAAGCCTAACTAGTGAATATAAAAACAAGAAACAAAAAGATATAATTGCAGAATCTAAAGGAAATAACTTTGAGCACTCACGAGCAACTAAAAGACTTAGTAGCCAAAGGATGTCAGTACCTTTTACCTTATCTCCCCGGCAACGGCGCTAGAAAAGAGCTTGATGTCTACGCACGCGTCTGTTCTTGTAGACAGTGTTGGGTCTCCAAGTGCAGAGGTTTGTAGAGCAGCAGCAAGTTTCCCTTAAGTGGATCACCCAAGGTTTATCGAACTCAGGGAGGAAGAGGTCAAAGCTATCCCTCTCAAACAACCCTACAATTATAATATAGAAAGTCTCTTGTGTCTCCAACACACCCAATACACTTGTCATATGTATAGGTGCACTAGTTCAGCGAAGAGATAGTGAAATACAAGTAGTAGTGATGATTATAAGAAGTAAATGTAATCTCAAATAAATATCGCTGCGAGCAAACATGTAACAAAACTGAAAGAAAACGGTGTGCAATGCTTAGAAACAAGGCCTAGGGATCATACTTTCACTAGTGGACACACTCTCAACAAATATAACATAATTGAACCAATAGATACTAACATCAATATGCCACTCTAAACAATTCTCCAATGGAAAACAAACACTAATCATGCATAGGGCTACGAAGCACTCCTCAAAGTCCGCATTTCCCCAAACTAGATTGTCCCACACTATCACCATGAATGCACTAGATGGTTCCAACAAACACCAACAATTCATAGAGACATTAACCAAAAAGACATACATGATGCGCACACTAGTCACCTTCACACCATGATACAAGGTATCTCCGGAGATTACAATAATAAAGCACGGGAGTAGCATAATATCTGAATAATAGCATCTACCAATTCAACTAGATTCAAAGCTCACGATCACATAAAGATCACATCATGGGAGAGAGAGGTGAACCACATAGCTACCGGTAGAGCCCTCAGCCCCGGGGGAGAACTACTTCCTCCTTGTCATAGGAGACAGCAACGGCGATGGAGATGGTGGCGAGGTTGATGGAGACGACAGAGACAACGATGGAGACGGCTCCGGGGGCACTTCCCCATCCCGGCAGGGTGCCGGAATAGAGACTTCTGTCCCCCAAAATTTGTCTTCGACGGCGGCGGCGCTGTGGAACTGTTCTAGGAAAAACGCCGATTCTCTTAGGGTTTTCTGTCGGGAGGCTCTTTATAGGCGAAGAGGCGTCGTCAGGAGTGGACCAGGGGGGCCTCACCACAGGTGGGCGCGGCCAGGGCCTGGGCCGCGCCCCCTGGTGGTGAGGGTGCCCTCTGGCCCCCCTCCGGCTCCCGTTTGGTCCTCGTCCTTCCTCCGGGCAAAATAGGAGTTTCCGTCTTTGTTTCGTCCAATTCTGAGAATATTTCCTGTGTAGCTTTTCTAAAACGCAAAAACAGTAGAAAACAGGGAACTGGCACTGTGGCATCTTGTCAATAGGTTAGTTCCGAAAATCGCATAAAACGCTATGAAGTGTAAACAAAACATGAAGCAAATGGTGTAAAACAAGCATGGAGCATCAAAAATTATAGATACGTTTGAGACGTATCACATGATCAAGATCATCTTTGTGTAATACTACATGTTGTGTTTGTTAGGATCCGATGAGTATTGGTACTATGTCAAGTTGATGTGCTAAATATATATCTTTATGTTATCTCTATGTTGTTTATGATCTTGCATAATCTCCGTTGCTAGTAGATATCTTGGCCGAGTAGATGCTAGTGACTCCAAGAGGGCATATTTATGCTCGATAGTTGGGTTCATGCCTCTAGTAATCTGGGGGGGTGACAGAAACCTCTAAGGTTGTAGATGTGCTATTGCCACTAGGGAGAAAACAACATTCTTGTGTCCAGGGACATTTGCTTTGTTTACTTTACGCACTTTGCTTAATGCAGTTATCCGTTGTTCGCAACTTAATACCCGATGGTTGCTCGGAGGACATCCGGAGGGTGGATTATTAGTCATAGATGCAGTTGGATTACGATCTATGTATTGTGTCGTAATGCCCATAGTGAATCTCATAGTGATCCTCATAACATATGTATGTTATCTTTATTCTATCAACTGCACAACTGTAATTTGTTTACCCAGCATGTTGTTATTTATCTTATGGAGAGACACCACTAGTGAACTGTGGACCCCGGTCCAATTTCCTTTACATTGCTATACCATTTTACTTTTACTCGCTCTGTTTACTTTTACTTGCATACTATTACCTTTTACCACTTGATACGCTCAATCCTTTGTTTACAGCAAACCGGTGAGATTGACAACCTCATCGTAAGTTGGGAGCAAAGTTCTTGGTTGTGTTGTGTGTAGGTTTCACGTTGCTGCTGGTGCAAAGCAAAGCCCTAGACGAGGCGCCTTATAACTTGTTCGGAGATGTCGCGAAGCTAGCAAGCATCACCTTCTGAAGTTTGACTTTCTCCTACTGGTTTGATAAACCTTGGTTTCACAACTGAGGGAAGACTTGCTGTTGTGCTCATCGTACCTTCCTCTTGGGGTTCCCAACGGGCTATTACTTACACGCCATCAAGGCCTAGCCCGCAATTTTTTTGCTGGTAAATCCTAAATTTTCCCTTGGCCTCTATATCTGCGGGTTTTCGGGGTAAGATAAGGTAAACAACATCTGACCTTTCCCTTCTCCTACTGCTTTCGTTGTGCATCCCGCCGGATCCGCCGCGCCCGAGCCTTGTCTACCAACCACTAAAATGGTCCCGGTCAATTTGTCAAATTGGGGCGCTTTCTCCTCCGCATCGCATTAGGGCGCATCGTCAGCTGCACCCCGTTGCTCTATGTTGTCCTCCCCAAATGCTAGGCAAGGGCGTCACAAGTTGCTCGCCATCGGGGCGCCCTCTCGCACTACCATGCCTCCTCGCGCGTGTGGAGGGGGTTCCCAAATGTCGCGGCTCTATGCGTGCACGATGTCGTGGAGAGAAGCTTGCAGGCCGCCGCACGAGATTCTCCTCTTGCGCCACGTATGGTGCAGCTTTGGGCACCGTACTCCCCCTCCACACGACAAAGAGGATGACTTTGATTCCGACGACGCGGCCCTCACTATCGTGGAGCGGGTGTCCGACCACACCTAGCGTCACCGCGAGGAAGCTGAGCAGGAGCGGGCGAACATCACCGAGGCTCGGCGCCGCTCCCTGGCCAAGGTGGAGCGGCACACCCAATCCGTCCTCGTCAACTACAACGATTCCGACTCTCTTTGTCGCTCGTAGATGGCCCAGGAGTTAGCTAATGTAGATCTAGGGTTAGGGTTACGATCTTGCTAAGTATCTATTTCCAGCTCTTGTATCGAGATGAACTCATCGGTGTGAATGTATGCTCCTTTTTTACTATGAACTCCTTGATAAACTCATATGGTCGTAGAATTTTTTTAAAATAAATGACATTGTATTAATTAAGAGATTTAAGCCATACACGTGATCTCTGCATAGCTAACTATCCAACGATCGTCCAACTGCCCAATTAATCATCAGTATACATCGATTAGATTAGCGAAATAAAACAAATCGAGTGATTAAATTGAAAAAGGCAACGCCCTCCTGCGGGACCTTTTCTGGTCCTACAGCCGCCGTCCCGTCGAAGAAGGAAGGAACGGCCTTCCCCCCTTCCTTCTCCCCCATCACCGGACTATTCTTTCCCCAGTCGCCTCGCCTCCTCTCCGATCCTCACCCGAACCAAGAGCTAGCAATGGAGGCCAGCGGGCCGGAGGCCGCGACCGCCGGGATCGAGGGCTCCGCCGACCCCTGCAGCTCCGCCGGCAGCGCCTGCCGGCTCTCTGTGCACCAGATCGTCGGCGGCGGGAAAGGTACCACTACTGCGCTCCTATCCCCAACTCCTGGTTCTGTGCTAAGTTCGGCCTAACTTGCTGCTACAGCCGTGTGGTTGCATACGCGAATTGGGTGCTGTGAGGCGGATAACGTCAGGTTCTCACGAGTGTTTGCGATGTCTCCCTTGGTTAAATCACGAATTCGTGATACGGCGATTGTATTTGCGCAAAGTAGTGTCAGGGTTCGATTAAAGGTTGTTGACCTTTTGCGCTTTTACTTCGTAGGGTAGTACAGTAGAAGAAGCGTGCCTGAATGCGAGCAAGGTTGGTGTACTTCTTTAGTTCGGAACTTCAGATTCTGTACTGTGGTTTCAGAAAGCGCGTGCTGGGATGCGAGTGTCAGAGCGTGCACACAGGATTTTAGCTCATGTTGGCTCGAAATCTGGCTGATATTTATCAACTCAATCACCCCTGGAATACCTATGACTATAATTCAACCGAACATCACATGGAGGCAACCCATACATATTGATTTGAATCAGTGCCTTGGATATTGTTTTAGAAAATGCCATTTTAAATTCTTATTGCGATTTGTTGTGTTAGTATCGATGCACTCAAGTGAGAGACCAATCATTAGGAGTACTAGCCTGTCATGCTGCAATGTGCTAAAACTGAAATAATGACTACACTTATCTCAGATGACTCATCTGCACTATTTTTTATTAAAAAACTGCAATGGTATGATAAAATCGATACTATACGTGTATTGCTTGATTTCTGCTAGTGTACTTGTGGTATGGTTTTCCGTTTGTGTGCCTCAGGTACAGTTGGCCTTGTGTTTCTCTTGCTCATGATTCAGTATGCTGTTCCTATCTTTCAGCTGCCGATATCATCTTGTGGAAGTGTAGACGTGCTACGTGCGGTGTCATATTTGGTGCTACCATTGCATGGTGGCTGTTCGAGAAGTCTGAACTCTCATTCTTGACTATCTGCTGTGATGTACTGCTCATCTTGATAGTTGTACAGTTTGTATGGGTCAAACTATCTGGCATGCTAAATAAGTAAGGAACCTATATCCCTGCTTTCATGTTCTTACATATTTTGACACAAGCGTGTTTATATATTTCTTATTGGTTATTTATTGTAGGCAACCTAGGCCACTGCCTGAGTTAGTTCTATCTGAGGAGATGGTTAATAATGCTGCGGCTTCATTCCGTGTTAAAGTCAACAACATGCTGATGGTTGCGCATGACATTACTCTTGGGAAGGACTTCCGACTCTTTTTCCAGGTTAGCAACCATGACATTGTTTCTCTTTGTTAATTATTACATGAGAATATGAGATCACTATGATTGCTGACCAATGAAAATTCTTCACAGGTTGTGTCTGGCCTTTGGTTGCTGTCTGTTATTGGCAATTTCTATTCTTCTGTAACGCTTGCTTATATAGGTGCGTTATGTAAACATCTTATTGTTCAATCCACTTTGAAACATAGACATTTGGGAACGTATTGTACCAAGAATCATTTATCTGATTGTCTACAGTTCGTCCTTTCTGTAGAGTTCGATGCTAATTTTAGTGTGTGGATGACAGGAACCATTGCTTTGGTCACAGTACCTGCACTGTACCATAGACACCAGGAGCCCGTGGATAGGTATGCTGGGATGCTCCACCGAAATTTCTCAAGGCATTACAAGATTGTTGACGAAAATGTGATAAGCAGACTACCTAGAAGCTTTATCAGAGACAAAGACGACTGATGTTATCAAACTGTGACGCTTGTCATGTTTCCCCCATCACATATTAACACATGTCGTTTTTTTTGTTTCTTTTTTGGTTTACTTTGGTGGTTGTATTTCTGCAACATAGGTTGCATGAAATAGTAACTCTAGATCAGTGAAACCAAAGCTTGATGTAGGTATCGTTCTAATGTACTCTTGATCAATAAGTTTGAAACCGGGAATATATGCAGAAGATCGCAACACCCCATCCAATATCTTCAACTCCTTTGTATTACTGGTCTACTTGTGACTCTTGAATTTGCTTGGCAGCAAAATGAGCTGCAAGTTCTGAAAGTTTATAGCGCATGACAGCTGTCACAGAGAATAGAACTGTAGTTATTAGGCACGTCATTCTGGTGTGTTTTCTGGCATCTATGCAAGTTCTTTTCCTAGCAACTGGAAACACGTACTGTGAAGGGTCTGGAATACGATTATACATCAGTGTGAGCAACAAAGGTGCTACTGCTACTGGCAGTATCACTTCTCAGGCTTCTTATTATGCATATGAAAATGTAGCATGATGAATGGTAAAATCTCATTCAGGGCTTCTCATTCAGCATATACATCCAACTCTCCTTCAGATAAATAAATTCAGATTGTACCATACACACTATCACAGTTACTCTAGTAGCCATATTTCGTGCTGGCTGACATCATACTATACCAGCCTCACGGTTATTCATTTCTCAAATTGCGCCAGCATCTCCTGTGCAGTCTCATGCCAAACATCTCTCTCTCTTTTTTGTTTTTTGGTTTTTCTTTTCTATTGTTATTTCAATTTCTTTATTGTTTCTTTTTATTTATTTATTTGAAAATATAAGTGTTTTTGAATTTAACACGTTTAAAAAATAATTATTTCTAAAAATATGAAACTTTTCAAATTTTAACAAAATTTGAAAATTGTAAAAAAAAAAAGAACATTTTTCGTAAATCATGAACCATTTTTCAAAAATAATGAATCAATTTTCGAAAAATCATGAACAGAATTTAAAATCTTGAATATTTTTCAAAAAACATGAATCATTTTTCAAAAATCATGAACCAAAAATCAAATTCATGAGCAATTGTTTTTAAAGCGTGAACATTTTTCAAAAATCATAAATATTTTTGTTCGAAAATGTGAACATTTCTTGGAATCATAAAAAGAATTATAAAAAAAGAAGAAGGAAATTCAAAAAAGACAACGGAAAAAGAAAAACAAGAAGGAAAAGAAGAAAGGAAAAAAGAAAAGCAAGGAAAAATAAAAAAATGTTAAATGGGCCGGCCCGTTGCGGCGCGAAGTGCGTGGCGTGAGCCTCCCGCGCCGCAACGGGCGGTGTATAGGACTTCGATTGCCGGATTGCCAGTGAGCTCATTGCGAGGGGTAATGTCTTTGCGATCACCTAGTTGTATGGCACAGGCTCACAGGTGTCTTTTTTGCTTGTAATACGAGACATTTGTAAACTTCGGTAGCCAATTATTCAGAGAGCCCTTTTTATCAAACTTTGACAAATACAGATTTTATGGGCCATACTGTCAGGCGTTAAGTACATCTTTGTAAGATGAGCCGGCCGACATAGCGCACGAGCCGAGCTGACATACCGCTCGAGCCGAGCAGACTGCTGCCCGGCGCCGCTGCAAACTTCCAGCTCGTCGCCATCCTGCAACACACTTCCGCGAGCTAGCCCTGCCGGCACAGATCGGGCGAATTGAAACGAGGTAGTGCCGCCCTTGTGCCGCCGTGTCCGCCTACACCTCTATGGTGCTCGCCAAGGCCGTACGGCGAGCTCGTGAAGTTTGACTTTTCGGTGCCGCGTCGGGTCTCTCTAAGCTTGAGTGAGGCCACGTTTTAGATCCTGACTCCGGTGGTCTCGGCCGTGTTGCACAGAAACTGAGACCACCGCGGCCAATCTCCCTTCCATAGATCTCTTGTGCAGGACCAAGGAAGAAGACGACATTTACAAAGCAGCAGACAGTTCACTATATATAGTAAGCTATAATGTGCATGATGCGATGGTAGCCTAGCTGGCCCGTTCCTTCCCATGTCGTCGGCCACCAGACTCCCCAAATATTTTCCAAAATCCAAGTGAGCGCCATGTCATCAGATGGACCCACCAGTCAGCTACTGCGGCTAGCCCATCTAGAGTAACAAAAGTTTCTGGCTGCTTTTTAATTTTCACATGTAATTCCAAAAGGTGATTAAAATTGAATATCATATCTTCATATCAGTAACTATATATGAAAGTTTACCATAGTTCAAATACAAATTTAAATTTTTTGAGGTGTAGTTTACGTAGCTCTAGTTTAATTTGAATTTAAACCGATTTAGCTTAAAAATAATTAAGTATATGGCCAAGTGAAGTCCTGCTTGGTGGCATTTTTTGTGAAGAGTTTCTCTATGAAACATTATTATGGCATGTCTGGTATTTTTCCTAGATACTACATCACATATCATGATTCCATGCGCTGGTTTGCTATTTTTTGATTTTTTAATTCATTTGCCCGCATGTCATATCTAGGTCAAACTCGATGTGCCCGCCGTCTGTGCTAGGTGGGTGGGAGACCCAATTTTGTGATGGGTTCTAGGGTTCGACACCTTCAGGGCACCTCCAAGTATTTTTTTTCCCCACAATTTTTGAGGTGTAGTTTATGTAGCCCTAGTTCAATTTTGAATTTAAACCAATTTAGCCCAAAAATAATTTAATATATGGCTCAAGCCTGAGATAATTCCTCAAAACCTGGATCTGGCCTTCTTACAAGATCCCCTACCCTTGAAAATTAGAGTGGTTGAGTTCAGCACACTATCCTTGGTAGCCCCTTCACAAAAAACCACCTCTTTTGCCCCTTTTGGCCATTAATAAAATGGCAATTCTATTTTTTATGTGGAAAGTCAAAAAATCCTAGTTATGAAAGTTGTAGGAATTGGAAAGACGCACATCTCCACCAAAAATGGGGTCAAGATTCAAAAGTTTGCTATAGAACTTGCACAAACCATGGTCACTTGTGTAGAAAATCAAGTGAACTCCTGCTTGGTGCCATTTTTTGTGAATAGTTTTTCTCTAAAATATTGGTATGCCATGTTTGGTATTTTTTCTAAGTACTACATCACATATCATGACTCCATGCGCTGGTTTTCCATTTTTTTTTATTTCCTTTGCTCATATTTCAAATCTAGGTTAGACTCACGACGCCTGCCATGTCTGCTAGGTGGGTGGGGAACCCAAGTTTGCGAAGGGTTCTAGGGTCCCACACCTTCAGGGTACCTCCACGTATTTTTTCCCCTAATTTTGTGAAGTGTAGTTTATGTACCCCTAGTTCAAATTTGAATTTAAATGGATTTAGCTCAAAAATAATTCAGTACATGGCTGCAGGCTGAGGTAATTCCTCAAATCTTGGATCTGGCATTCTTACAAGGTCCCCCACCCATAAAAATTAGAGTGGTGGAGTTTTGCACAGTTCCCTTGGTAGCCCCTTCACAAAAAACCACCTCTTTTGCCCCTTTTGGCCACTAGTAAAATGGAAAAAATATTTTATATATGGAAAGTCAAAAAACCTAGTTATGAAAGTTGTAGGACTTGGAAAGATGCACATCTCCACCAAAAATAGGGTCAAGATTTAAACGTTTGCTATGGAATTTGCACAAACCATAATCACTTGTGTAGAAAGCCAAGTGAACTCTTGCTTGGTGCCATTTTGTGTGACGAGTTTTTCTCTGAAACATTAGTATGCCATGTTGGTATTTTTTCTAGGTACTAAATCACATATCATGACTCCATGCGCTGGTTTTCCAAAAAAAAATTGAATTTCCTATGGTCCTATTTCAAATCTAGGTCAAACTCACGGCGCGTGCCACGTGTGCTAGGTGGGTAGGGAACCCAAGTTTGCGATGGGTTCTAGGGTCCCACACCTTCAGGGTACCTCCATATATTTTCCCCCAATTTTTTTGAAGTGTAGTTTATGTACCCCTAGTTTAAATTTGAATTTGAATGGATTTTAGCTAAAAAAATAATTTAGTATATGGCTACAGGCCGAGATAATTCCTCAAACTGGGATCTGACCTTCCTACAAGATCCCCCACCCATGAAAATTGAAGTCGTGGCTTTCTGCATAGTTGTGGTGACCCAGCATATCACTACATGTGTAGTATGCAAGTCGTTGACATAACACCAATGAAACATCGTCTCACTAATATTACATCGATCGGAGTGGTACAACAGAAACATCATAGGTTCAAGGTAGGTCTATAGGATTACAATTTCATCATACAGAAGATCTTCAGAACCTCCTCAACAGGTAGAGGTTTAGTCCTGGCAACTACAATCGAAAGAGAACCGATAGAAGATGATGGGGGCGCGGTGACGATGGTGCCAAAAATCTTGTTGGCGTTTGTTGATGAAGTAAAATGACCGGCCAATTGAAAAACCCCAAGAGAAGGTTTTGATATATATAGCAACAAGTTTTTCCCTCAGTAAGAAACCAAAGTTTGTCGATCAGGAGAAAAGCAGACAATAACGACTGAAGGTGATGCAGACTGGCTTAGCGACAGCTTCAAACAATTTATATATGGCGCCTCGTCCAAGCTTTGCTTTGCTAGCTGCAATGCGGAACCTGCACACAACACAACCAAGTACTTTGTTCCTAACTTGCGATAAGGTTGTCAATCTCACCGGTTTGCTTGAAACAAAGGTTATGAGCGTATCGAGTGGAAAACAGTAGAAGTATACGAGTAAAGTAAACAGTGCGAGTAAAGTAAACAGGTGATAGCAATATCATGGAAATAGGACCGGGGTCCACAGTTCACTAGTGGTGTCTCTCCATAAGATAAATAACACATGCTGGGTAAACAAATTACAGTTGGGCAATTGATAGAATAAAGATAAACGTGATATGTCAAGAAGATCACTATGAGATTTACTCTGGGCATTACAATAAAATACATAGACCGCCATCCAACTACATCTATGACTAATAATCCACTTGTGGCGAATCAATCCGATAACTCCATAAGTATTAAGTTGCGAACAACAGATAATTGCATTAAGCAAAGTGTGTAATGTAAACAAAGCATATGCCCTTGAGCATATGAATGTTGTTTTCTCCCTAGTAGCAACAGTACATCTACAACCTTAGAGGTTTCTGTCACTCCCCCAGGTTAAATAGAGGCATGAACCCACTATCGAGCATAAATACCCCCTCTTGGAGTCACTAGCAACTACTCGGCCAAGATAGCTACTAACAACGGAGAGCATGCAAGATCATAAACAACATAGAGATAACATAAGATATAATTCAGTACAGCAACTTAATCATAACACCAATATTCATCGGATCCCAACAAACCAAACATGTAGAATTACATAACGGTGATCTCAATCATGTAGGGCAGCTCATGAGATCTAAACATGAAGCACATGGTGGAGAAGACAACCATCTAGCTACTGCTATGGACCCATAGTCCAAGGTAGACTACTCACTCATCGTTCCGGAGGCAAGCATGGCGATGAAGAAGACCTCCGGTGGCGATTCCCCTCTCCGGCAGGGTGCCGGGAAGAGCTTCTGGACCCTCCCGATCTTCGGGTCGACGGTGGCGGTGGATCGCGATGTGTTCTGGAAAAGTGATCGGGTACTTAGGTTTTTCCCGTCAGGGGGTCTTTATAGGCGAAGGGGCGATGTCAGAAGTGGAGCCAGGTGGCCTCACGCCTGGCTGGCGCGGCCCAGGCCCTGGCCGCGCCGGCCTGGCGTGTGGGGCCCCTGTGGCACCCCTCCTACTCTCCTTCGGATCTCTGGAAGCTCCCGGACAAAATAAGACTTCAGGAACTTGTTTCGTCCAATTCTGAGAATATTTCCTGTGTATCACTTCTGAAACACAAAAATAGCAGAAAACAGGGAACTGGCACTGTGGCAACTTGTTAATAGGTTAGTTCCAGAAAATGCATAAAAGTGCCACGAAGTGTAACGAAACATTAGGCAAATGGTGTAAAAACAAGCATGGAGCATCAAAAATTATAGATACGTTGGAGACGTATCAAGCATCCCCAAGCTTAACTCCTGCTCGTCCTCGAGTAGGTAAGTGATAACAAAAGAATAATTTTTGAGGTGACATGCACCTACACAATCTTGATCATATATGTAAGCATTTGTGAGCTGGGATCATAAGAACTTAAAACATGGGCATGAAGATATAATCTTGACAATAAGAACTTAGCAACCATGTTGTAAACATGCAAATGAACACAAACAAAAGATCATGAAAATGAAACAATGAAAGTCAAACGTGTGTTCAAATCATAAGGAAAAACATACAAATGGTTTTCAGCTTGTCCTTCATAGAGAGCAAAACATAAATGCATAGGACACCTTCAAGTTTAAGAGGGCGACTAGATACAAATAATTTGAGAACAAGTGAAACCAACAATATGAATCAATCAATGAACTTTGGGACAATGCATATTACACTAAGAATGACAACTATGCTCTCTTAATGGTGCATAAAGGAAGAAGGTGGTGACTCAACATAAAAGTAAAAGAAAGGCCCTTCGCAGAGGGAAGCAGTGATTGCAAGTTTTATAACCTTCAAAAATTATGGTACTTACCGGCTTTGAGCTCTCATTGCCCCCATCATAAGCATCTTGAATGGTTAAAGTTAATGCGAGAACAATTATGATGCATATGCTTGACAAATCATAAGTTGAAAACCTCGTGTCCCGTGAATACGAGTACCCAAACCTCATGCTACTTTACTTAGAGTCCCAAGCAAGGCTCTTGTCATTGTAAGTATATGCATATCATTGAGAACCGCCAATGGGGTACCTCCGTGCCCGATGACATGGAACAAGCCCACATCAAAATGACAGGACAAGCAGACAATGAACACCTTGACATCTCTTTTATTTGCCATTTGTTTAGCTTTTTATTGTGAGATGCATCATCGAATGTTCACCATGGGTATGCTGCAAATTTCCACCATGAATTATGCATGGCTTAGATTAGCGGCCCGGCGTTTCCCTAACACATATACAAACTCCATGATCCCCACAAGATTCCCAATTCATTTCACACCGCAGGCATCCATAAACAAAAGATCACGATATCAACTCAAATAAGAAGTGCAATGTTGAAAGCTTGCCCATGACTGCATGGCTGGGCTAGTCTCCAACTTACAACTTGCAAGCATAACAACTCAACATAAGAGACCACAATGTCAAATTTTTAAGAACAGGAAAAAGTAAAGTGTGCCTTCCGGTTCGTGAGAGCTTTACTGACCGAATTTCACATAACACTGGTAAGAGTTTAATTTGAAGCGAAAATAAAAGCAAGTCAAATTTACTTGGAATAGCAAATTGCTAGTAGGTATGTATGGTGGACACTTTGGAAAAATTTGGCTTTTAGGAGTTGGATGCACGAGTAGAGCTCATACTCAGTACAAGGCGAGGGCTAGCAAAAGACTGGGAGCGACCAACTAAGAGAGCAATAATGACCATAATCATGCAAAGTGACAAAGCGACATTAAAAGAAGCATAAGATGGCATCAAAAGTCAAAAACTAAATGATCATAGAGGCTATTGGCGACTTTGTAAGAGTCTAACATGTGTGAGCATGCGCCAAGTCAACCCAAATAAAGCATCAAGGAGAAAACCAAAATAATACTTCCATACAATAAAAACAACTCATGATTTTTTTCAAAGGCTCATTAAGCAATCTCAATTATTTGAGACAAGTCATGCTACAGCAAAACCACTAAGCATACTATCAAAAAGACATCAAGCATGACATGAAAAATCCTAAGCCGCAGTCTACACAAGCTCCTTCTTGTACCACTATTTTGCACAAAGCTTTTTCTCTTTTCCAACACCATTTGAAATTTTGATAAACACCTCTTTTGATGAAAACCAATAAAGATCAGAGGCAAAAATACACCTTGATGAAAAGATATGACAAGGTCTGAATGCATATCAAGGCGAAAATGAAAACCAAAAGCAGTAGCGGAAAAAGAAGAACACTCGGTGAACGATAAGAGTGAAAAACGGAGTGTTCTTTGCAAATGAAAACGAGTACATCTCCTCCAAAGGAAATTTGTTGGGGTCCAACCATTTATTGCAGCAAACAAAACAAACTAACTAAGAAAACTAAAACAACTGACGCTCCAAGAAAAACACATAGTGCATGAAGCAATAAAAATATAGTGTCTTGAAAGGTGACCTAATTTTTGCCGATGAAGAAGGGGTGCCTCGGGGGCATCTCCAAGCTTTGACGCTTGTACTTCTTGGATATTTCTTGGGGTGATGCATGGGCATCCCCAAGCTTGAGCTTTTGTCCATTCTTTAGCTCATCTCATCATTCTCCAATCCCTACACTTGAAAACTTTCTTCATACAAAACTAAACACAAATCTATTAGCAACCTTAGTGCAAGCATAACATATAATCAACCTTTTTTGCTTCAGGTTTCAACTCAAAACCACCACATATATAGCAAATACTACTGTAGCAACCTCCCCACAAAGTTCCGTGATCAAAAGAACTCAAAAGAAAGCGATAAAGCGGCAAACATAAATATTGGCAGAAATCTGTCAAAACAGAACAGCTGATAAAGGCCGAATTTTTGAGGGGTTTTCTGTTGCTCAAATCAAAAAGTGTTAAACTAACGAAAGTTTGGATATAACCTGGGGCATATGCAAAAGAAATCGCAGGTCCAAAATATATACAGAGAATTTATACGAATTTTTACGGTGCAGCACCGAAAACAGTTTCAGGACAGCAACATCTCCAAATCTTTACCTCACTCGAATTAGAGGCTTCTCTTGGCACAAAAACGAAATAAATAAGATAAGGAGCGGTCATTACGGTAGTAGTGACTTCCAAGACTCAAATAAAAGAAAAAGTACTGAAAATAAAACATTGGGTTATCTCCCAAGAGTGCTTTTCTTTAACGCCTTTGAGCTAGGCGCAGAAAATTGTGAATCAAGTAACATTAAGTGATGAAGCATCAAGCTCATAATTTGCTCTAAGAATAGAGTCAAAAAGTAATTTCTTTATTTTCCTAGGGAAGTGTTCCATACCTTTCTTGAGTGGGAATTGATATTTGATGGTGCCTTCTCTCATATCAATGATGGCACCTACAGTTCGAAGAAAAGGTCTTCATTTCTCTAGCCATCTCATCTTCTCTTTCCTACCTGGCATGCAATTCCGCTAACAATCTAATATTTTCATCAATTCCAACTTGAATAGCGTTAGCAGTAGCAAAAACATTGTTCTCTTTCACATCATTAGGCAACACTTTTAATTTTAGAATTTCAACATCATGAGCAAAGCTATCAACTTTAGAAGCAAGAATATCAATTTTGCCTAACTTTTCCTCAACAGACTTGTTAAAAGCATTTTGCTTACCGATGAAGTCCTTGAGCATTACCTCAAGCTTGGAGGGCACAGCCCTAGTGTTGTTGTAGGAGTTACCATAAGAGTTATCATAACCATTACCATTGGTAGAAGGATACGGCCTATAATTGTTACTAGCAAAATTGTTCCTATAAGCATTGTTGTTAAAATTATTATTTCTAATGAAATTCACATCAACATGCTCTTCTTGAGCAACCAGAGAGGTTAAAGGAACATTATTAGGATCAACATGAGTCCTATCATTAGCAAGCATAGCCATAATGGTATCAATCTTATCATTCAAGGAAGAGGTTTCCTCAACAGAATTTACCTTCTTACCTTGTGGAGCTCTCTCGGTGTGCCATTCAGAATAATTTACCATCATGTTGTCGAGTAGCTTTATTGCGGTGCCCAAGGTAAGGGACATAAAAGTGCCTCCAGCAGCTGAATCAAGTAGGTTCCTCAAAGAAAAATTCAGTCCTGCATAAAAAGTTTGGACAATCATCCAAGTAGTCAGTCCATGAGTGGGGCAATTCTTTATCATAGATTTCATTCTTTCCCAAGCTTGAGCAACATGTTCATTATCAAACTGAGTAAATTTCATAATATTGCTACGCAGAGATATAATCTTAGTAGGAGGATAGTATCTACCAATAAAAGCATCCTTACACTTAGCCCATGAATCAATACTATTCTTAGTCAAAGACAGTAACCAATCTTTAGCTTTTCCTCTCAAAGAAAAAGGAAACAACTTGAGCTTAATAATATCACTTTCTACATCCTTATATTTCTGCATCTCACATAGCTCAACAAAATTGTTGAGATGAGCTGCAGCATCTTCAGTACTAGCACCAGAGAATTGCTCTTTCATAACAAGGTTCAATAAAGCAGGCTTAATCTCATAAAAGTTTGCAGCAGGAGCAGGTGGTGCAATAGGAGTGCAGATAAAATCACTATTGTTCGTGCTAGTAAAGTCACACAACTTGGTGTTTTCAGGATTGGCCATTTCAGCAAAACAAAAGTAAACAAGTAAAAACAACTACCAAGGATTCTAATTTTTTTGGGTTTTTGATATAAAACGATGCAGGTAAAATAAATAAAGTAAAGCAAAACAATAACAAAGTAAAGGATGTGCGTGCGAAAACTCCCCTCGCAGAAGTCTTCCACTCTTCCCCGGCAACGGCGCCAGAAAAGCTTGATGGGGGCGCGGTGATGATGGTGCCAGAAATCTTGTTGGCGTTTGTTGATGAAGTAAAATGACCGGCCAGTTGGAAAACCCCAAGAGAAGGTTTTGATGTATATAGAAGCAAGTTTTTCCCTCAGTAAGAAACCAAGGTTTGTCGATCAGGAGAAAAGCAGACAATAATGACTGAAGGTGATGCGGACTGGCTTAGCGACAGCTTCGGACAATTTATATATGGCGCCTCGTCCAAGTTTTGCTTTGCTAGCTGCAATGCGGAACCTGCACACAACACAACCAAGTACTTTGTTCCCAACTTGCGATGAGGTTGTCAATCTCACCGGTTTGCTTGAAACAAAGGTTATGAGCGTATCGAGTGGAAAACAGTAGAAGTATACGAGTAAAGTAAACAGTGCGAGTAAAGTAAACAGGTGATAGCAATATGATGGAAATAGGACCGGGGTCCACAGTTCACTAGTGGTGTCTCTCTATAAGATAAATAACACATGCTGGGTAAACAAATTACAGTTGGGCAATTGATAGAATAAAGATAAACGTGATATGTCAAGAAGATCACTGTGAGATTTACTCTGGGCATTACAACAAAATACATAGACCGCCATCCAACTGCATCTATGACTAATAATCCACTTGTGGCGAATCAATCCGAGAACTCCATAAGTATTAAGTTGCGAACAACAGATAATTGCATTAAGAAAAGTGTGTAATGTAAACAAAGCATATGCCCTTGAGCATATGAATGTTGTTTTCTCCCTAGTAGCAACAGCACATCTACAACCTTAGAGGTTTCTGTCACTCCCCCAGGTTAAATAGAGGCATGAACCCACTATCGAGCATAAATACCCCCTGTTGGAGTCACTAGCAACTACTCGGCCAAGATAGCTACTAACAACGGAGAGCATGCAAGATCATAAACAACATAGAGATAACATAAGATATAATTCAGTACAGCAACTTAATCATAACACCAATATTCATCGGATCCCAACAAACCAAACATGTAGAATTACATAACGGTGATCTCAATCATGTAGGGGAGCTCATGAGATCTAAACATGAAGCACATGGTGGAGAAGACAACCATCTAGCTACTACTATGGACCCATAGTCCAAGGTAGACTACTCACTCATCACTCCGGAGGCAAGCATGGCGATGAAGAAGACCTCCGGTGGCGATTCCCCTCTCCGGCAGGGTGCCGGGAAGAGCTTCTGGACCCTGCCGATCTTCGGGTCGACGGCGGCGGCGGATCGCGATGTGTTCTGAAAAAGTGATCGGGTACTTAGGTTTTTCCCGTCGGGGGGTCTTTATAGGCGAAGGGGCGATGTCAGAGGTGGAGCCAGGTGGCCTCACGCCTGGCTGGCGCAGCCCAGGCCCTGGCCGTGCCGGCCTGGCGTGTGGGGCCCCTGTGGCTCCCCTCCTACTCTCCTTCGGATCTCTGGAAGCTCCCGGACAAAATAAGACTTCAGGAACTTGTTTCGTCCAATTCCGAGAATATTTCCTGTGTATCACTTCTGAAACACAAAAACTGCAGAAAACATGGGAACTGGCACTGTGGCAACTTGTTAATAGGTTAGTTCCGGAAAATGCATAAAAGTGCCACGAAGTGTAACGAAACATTAGGCAAATGGTGTAGAAACAAGCATGGAGCATCAAAAATTATAGATGCGTTGGAGACATATCAGAAGACTAAACTAAAGCTAAAACTAATGCAGTTGGTTTACTACTCAAACGACAGAATTACCCTAGCTACTTGGGTTCTAGGATAAGGGATTTGGTTCCCTTTTATTCCTATACTAGTTTTCCACCATGCTTGACGTAGTCGCTGACTCCATTGATAGTTCTAACATTGGTCGAGGGCTTCCTCTTCATCTTCCGTGTCTTGATGTTGCCTTCACGAGTTGCCTCCAATCTAAGCAAGGGTTAAGAGGGAGTGGGGTGAGTAACGAGCGTTACCCAGCAAGTTCATATAGGGAATAAGGTGTTTTATGCACTATCTATAGCCTTAGACTAAAGAGTCATTCGGCAATGCAAGTTTTCATAAACATTTCTTCAAGAGGTTGCTTTTATTCCAAAAACTATGCTCGTCAATCTTCACGGGTTGACCAGAGCTTCGATGGGCTCCTTTCCTGCCGTGTTCATAGTTCCTTCCTAGAATAAGGAGTATCCAGATACTTTCTTACGCTCTATAGAGGTGGTCACTTGTACCCATAAGAGATCAAAGCCTTGCTGCTCAACCGGGCGATCGTTCTTGTCCACACTTCCTAGGTGTGGGGCCCAGTCGATGATCCAAACCAATCACTGTTCTTCTCCGCGAACCTGCATACCCACCCTTTTGTAAGTCTGCCCTCTCCTTATCTATAGGTAGACCGGGCTAGACCATTCCTTGTCCTCACCCTACACTATAGATAGCCCGATCCAGGCAACCCTTACAATCCATCATAGATCGGCCAGTGCGTTTGTCCTCTCCTTATCTATAGGTGATGGCGCGGTGATGAATAGTGCCAAAGAACTTGTTGGCGTGTAGTTGATGAAGTAAATGACCGGCCAGTTGGAAACCCCAAGAGAAGATTTGATGAATATAGCAGCAAGTTTTCCCTCAGTTACAAAACCAAGGTATGTCAATCCAGTAGGAAAAAGCCAAACTCAAGAAGGTGATGCTTGCTAGCTTCGCGATAGCTCCGGACAATTTATAGGGCGCCTCGTCCAAGCTTTGCTTTGCGAGCGGCAACGTGGAACCTGCACACAACACAACCAAATACTCGGTTCCCAACTTACGATGAGGTTGTCAATCTCACCAGTTTGCTGTAAACAAAGGAATGAGCGTATCGAGTGTAAAGCAATAGTAGTATGCGAGTAAAGTAAACAGTGCGAGTAAAGTAAACAAGTGATAGCAATATAATGGAAATAGGACCGGGGTCCATAGTTCACCAGTGGTGTCTCTCCATAAGATAAAATAATACATGCTGGGTAAACAAATTACAGTTGGGAAATTGATAGAATAAAGACAGCGTGCATATGTTGAGAGGATCACTATGAGATTTACTCTGGGCATTACAACAAGATACATAGACCGCCATCCAACTGCATCTATGACTAATAATCCACTTGTGGCGAATCAATCTGAGAACTCCACAAGTATTAAGTTGCGAACAATAGATAACTGCATTAAGCAAAGTGTGTAATGTAAACAAAGCATATGCCCTTGGACATATGAGTGTTGTTTTCTCCCTAGTGGCAACAGCACATCTACAACCTTAGAGGTTTCTGTCACTCTCCCAGATTAAATAGAGGCATGAACCCAACTATCGAGCATAAATACCCCCTCTTGGAGTCACTAGTATCTACTCGGCCAAGATAGCTACTAACAACGGAGAGCATGCAAGATCATAAACAACATAGAGATAACATATGATAATATTTAGCACATCAACTCAATCATAACACCAATATTCATTGGATCCCAACAAACACAACATGTAGAAATACATAACGGTGATCTCGATCATGTAAAGTAGCTCACGAGATCTAAACATGAAGCACAAGGTGGAGAAGACAACCATCTAGCTGCTGCTATGGACCCATAGTCCAAGGTAGACTACTCACTCATCGCGTCGGGGGCAAGCAAGGCGATGAAGAAGACCTCTGGTGGCGATTCCCCTCTCCAGCAGGGTGCCGAGAAGAGCTTCTGGACCCTCCTGATCTCGGGTCGACGACGGCGGCGGATCGCGATGTGTTTCTGGAAAAGTGATCGGGTGTTTAGGTTTTTCCCGTTGGGGGGTCTTTATAGGCAAAGGGGCAGTGTCAGAAGTGGACCAGGTGTGGCTCACCACAGGTGGGCACGGCCAGGCCCTGGGCCGCGCCCCCTGGTGGTGAGGCCACCTCCTGGCTCCTTTCCGTCTCCTCTTCGGTTCTCTGGAAGCTTTGGTAAATTTCTAGATGTTCGGCTTTTGTTTCGTCCAATTCCGAGAATATTTCCTGTGTAACTTTTTTGAAACACAAAAACAGCAGAAAACAGAGAACTGGCACTGTGGCATCTCGTTAATAGGTTAGTTCCGGAAAATGCATAAAAATGCCACGAAGTGTAACGAAACACTAAGCAAATGGTGTAAAAACAAGCATGGAGCATCAAAAATTATAGATACGTTTGAGATGTATCAGCATCCCCAAGCTTAACTCATGCTCGTCCTCGAGTAGGTAAGTGATAACAAAAGAAATAATTTTTGAAGTGACATGCACCTACACAATCTTGATCATCTATGTAAGCGTTGTGCGCTGGGATCAAAAGAACTTAAAACATGAGCATGAAAGATATAATCTTGATAGAAGAAACTTAGCAACCATGTTATAACATGAAAAAGAACACAAACAAAAGATCATGAAAATGAAACAATGAAAGTTAAACGTGTGTTCAAATTATATGGAAAAACATATAAATGGTTTTCAGCTTGTCCTTCATGAGAGAGCAAAACATAAATGCATAGGACACCTTCAAGTTTAAGAGGGCAACTAGATACAAATAATTTAAGAACAAGTGAAACCAACATCATGAATCAATCAATGAAAACTTTGGGACAATGCACATTATACTCAGAATGACAACTATGCTCTCTTAGACGGTGCATAAAGGTAGAAGGTGGTGACTCAACATAAAAAGTAAAAGAAAGGCCCTTCGCGGAGGGAAGCAGTGATTAAACATGTGCTAGAGCTTTTCATTTGTAAAACAAAGATAAAAATTGGGTTTTGAGAGGTGGTTGTTTCATGTCAACGACTGGCAATGGGGTCTTACTATCTTCCATAATAAACAAGTGAGAGCGGTTCCGAGTTCTTTGAAAAATTGGCACATTGGTGATCTTTTATAAAGCTTTGGCACTCCTCCCCACCTTTTTTTATTTCTCAAACCATGGCTAACCGATTCATCGGGTGCCCACCAACATTCACATACCATGGAGGTGTGCCTTTTTTTCTTTTTTTAGAATTAGATTGCAATGGTCTGACCGGCTCTCTTGCAAAATTAATGACGAGCAGATGAAGCTGCCTAGTTGAGGGGTACTTAATTTAATATGGAAGATAGCAATTCCGACCACTACGTCCCCATGAGCTAAAAACAGTGGCACAAAATGAGAAGTAGTTGAAAGTTTTGAAAGGTACATGAAAATTTACTTGGAATGGCTTACAAATACCATGCATAGGAATTTATAGTGGACACAATGGCAAACTTGGTTTTTAGGAGTTGGATGCACGAGTAGAGCTCATACTCAGTACAAAATTAGGGCTAGCAAAAGACTGGGAGCGACCAACTAAGAGAGCAATAACGGCCATAATCATGCAAAGCGACAAAGCGACATTAAAAGAAGCATAAGATGGCATCAAAAGTCAAAAACTAAATGACCATAGAGGCTTATGGCGACTTTGTATGAGTCTAACATGTGTGAGCATGCGCCAAGTCAACCCAAATAAAGCATCAAAGGAGAAAACCAAAATAATGCTTCCAAATAATATAACAAGATCTTTTGATGAAAACCAACATGGACCAGAGGTCAAAATACACCTTGATGCAAAGATATAACAAGATCTGAATAAAAATCAAGGCAAAAAATGTAAGCTAAACGCAGTTCTAGAAAAAGAGAACACTCGTTAAAACGATAAGAGTGAAAAACTGAGTGTTCTTGGCAAATGAAAAGCAAGGCAACTTCTCCAAAAGGAATTTGTTGGGGTCCAACCATTTATTGCAGCAAACAAAACTAAACAAAACTGACAACTAAAACAACTGACGCTCCAAGAAAAATGCATAATGCATGAAGCAATAAAAATATAGTGCGTTGAAAGGTGACCTGATTTTTGCCGATGAAGAAGGGGTGCCTCGGGGGCATCCCCAAGCTTTGACGCTTGTACTTCTTAGATATTTCTTGGGGTGACATGGGCATGCCCAAGCTTGAGCTTTTGTCCATTCTTCAACTCATCTCATCATTCTCCAATCCCTACACTTAAAAACTTCCTTCATACAAAACTAAACACAATTCTATTAGCAACATTAGTGTAAGCATAGCAATGAATCAATCCTTTTTGCTTCAGGTTTCAACTCAAAACCACCACATATAAAGCATATACTACTGTAGAAACTTCCCCAAAAGTTCCGTGATCAAAAGAACTCAAAAAGAAAGCGATCGAGCGGCAAACACAAATATTGGCAGAAATCTATCAAAACAGAACAGCTAACAAAGGTCAAATTTTTAGAGGGCTTTATGTTGCTCAAATCAAAAAGTATATAACTAATGAAAGTTTGGATATAACCTGTGGCATATGCACAAGAAATCGCAGGTCCAAAAGATATTCTGAGAATTTTCACGATTTTTTACGGTGCAGCACCGAAAACTATTTCAGGACATCAACATCCCCAAATCTTACCTCACTCAAATTAGAGGCTTCTATTGGCACAAAAATGATAAGGAGCGGTTATTACAGTAGTAATAACTTCCAAGACTCAAATAAAAGAAAAAGAACTAAAAGTAAAAACATTGGGTTATCTCCCAAGAGTGCTTTTCTTTAACGCTTTTGAGCTAGGCTCAGTAATTTGAGAAGATGCTCACATAAGAAATATGAATGGAAGCCAAAAAGAGCATCAAGGAGCAAATATAAAACACATTTAAGTCTAACCCACTTTTTATGCATAGGAATCTTGTAAGAAAATAAATCAAAGAAGCACATAGTCACAAGTATGGGTAGATAAAACAAGAGCAACTTCGGAACTTTTAATATAAAGAGAGGTGTTCTAGTAACATGAAAATTCCAACAACCATATTTTCCTCTCTCATAATAATTTTCAGTAGCATCATGAACAAACTCAACAATATAAATGTCACACTCACCCTCCTTTGTTAAGCATGGAGGGCGATCAAATAAGGTATTAGTTAAAGAGTTACTCTTATTGGGAGGTAGACATGGGTAGCTCCATTCTTCCTCCTCTTGATCATCACTCCCCTCCTCTTTTTCATCCAATGAGCTTCCAGTTTCATTAATTTCTTCTTCCATAGGCTCCTTCAAGGCATTAGTCTCTTCCGTTGGAGAGCATCTATTAAGATATTTAAGAATATAGCCATTTTCTTCCTTGTAATTATCAAAGCAAAATGTAAGTATATCATAAACCTCATATTTATAAGGTACATCATCAGTATTTTCAAGCAAATAAGCAAGTTTGAATGCACCCTTCCAAGCAATAAATTCTTCAATTTGTTCCACATCATAAAAGTTATAATTTCCATTAATATAAGAAGATATGGTAACATCATCATTATACTCACATTGAAAAGGGAGGTGTTTATACCTTCTACAACAACAAGATTTATCAAAGTAATAAGTAACATTATAAGTAGAGCACACATTTCTAGCAATGATATACAATTTATCAATTTGTTTCCATAAGTGTTTCCCTTTTTGTGACAAGCGGTGTTTCTCATAATATTTTTGTTGCTCTTCCGTGAACCCACCTTGCCAAAAAGATTTAGTTTCAAAGAAACCAACCATTGATAGAAAGCATGATAAAGCAAGACAGTAACAGACCAACAAAAATAACAACTATAGTAGGAACTAATTTTTTGTATTTATGATAAAATGATGCAAGTAAAAATAACGTAAAGCAAAACTAAAACAAAGTAGGGATTTCTATTTTCGTGCCCTCGGGTCCTTAGTTGTACTCAGTTTTCCCCGGCTCCTTAGTTTTTCCTCAGTTTTGTCCAAGCCCTTGTCTGAAACCGTCACAAGTGCTGGAACGGCCGGTTGCCCGACGGGTCAACACCTTTGACCGTTAACTGCTGACTAGTGGGGCCACGTAGAGCCCACAAAGACACGTCAGAGCATCCATCTTTGTTTGACCGTAAGCATCGCCGTATCCCTGACCAAAACGCGGACGAGTGGGGCTTCGGTATATCGAATGACAAGTGGGGCCATGACGCTGATACAAGGGGCAATACACGGGTATGATTAGATTTTTTAATGGAGCTCTACAACGATGGCACGGCGGAGGTGGCCTGCGGGGTGCCGAGATGAGATCAACGTCCACAAAGAACTGCATGAGGCGAGACCAGACGCATTAGATAGATATGAACTAGACGCGTTTAACCATGCAAAGAAGAGAAGAAATGGTCGAGAACATCGACGACGACCTCAACACTTTGACTGACGGTGTCGGACATGAACGCGAGCAATGTAGAGAAAACTAGTATCTCTCCTTTCTGGCGTGTATAGATGGGTGCTAGGGGAGTGTGGTGGCGAAGGGAAAGACCTCGCGGTGGTCTGTGGCGTCTAGCATAGCGGGGCGGCGTGGCCATGCCCACAGCGGCGTGCATGTTTGGCAATTGCATCAGCATGTACATTCGTCATTGGCCTCAGCGGTATCTCTGGTGTGTCAGTGATCGAATGAGGGGACGGGATTGAGGGTGCATCTCGAGGTGACCTAGCAGTGGCGGCGAGCATGCATAGCCATTCTGACCATGCCGATATCGGCATCGGCATCGTTTGGAGGCTGTGGTGCTCGAATCATGGTGGAAATTACGATTCCCTATTATTTTTACATGCATAATATATAGAAAATAGCTAGATCTCTAAATCGATGCATATGAAGCTACATATATATTCTTGGTCATAATCCCCTTAGATGCATGGCTTCACATCGTCGTTGCTTTCATCGTCAGTATCTTCGTCATCCGTGTAGTAGTACTTCCTGCACGTTGTTCCGTCGAACACCTTCACTGTGAGCACATAATCGCCTTCATATTTGAAGTGTAGGAAGCAGCCTAAATCCACACCATGCGCGATGGCGAAATTCTCCCAGCCCTTGTCGAGGTACATCCGGCCTTGTCCGTCAAATAGGACCTCCACGGTCCAGAGACGAGGACCGCAGTTAGCTGCTCGCAGATACACCTTTGTGGGCTCCTGGCCGTCAAGATAGTCCGCAAACTTTTGTGGGAATGCCTGCAAAGAGATCGAGCACCGATCGTTTGAAATTAAAGGTTTTTTAGAACATGCACATAATTAATCACATGCATCATATATGTGGGAACGCGTATGTAACTTCTTGGCCAAGGGGTCTTCATAGATGGTGATGAAGAACTCCTCTATGATCAATGGCAGTGTTGACGGTGGTGGTGGCAATGATGATGATCCACCACCCTGGCCGCCTCTTCCCCTTCCCCTTCCCCTTCCCCTTCCCCTTCCCCTTCCCCTTCCCCTTCCCCTTCCCCTTCCCCTTCCCCTTCCGGTCGGCGTCCGAGATGTGGAAGCCATGGCAATGGATCAAGTGTATGTGAACGAAGAAGAGAGAGGCAGAAACGAAGAAGAGAGAGGCAGAACCTATTGACATGAGGGATGGCCGTTGTGGGGGTTTATAAGGGAGAGATGACCGTTGTGGGGTTTACACCATAAATTAAGGTAGAGATGACCGTTGTGGGGTTTACACAATAAATTAAGGAGGAGATGACCGTTGTGGGGGTGGTTTATATCTCAACAAAAAAGTAATGCCTAAAAGAAATGGAAATTCATGATAGTTTATCATTTTACCGTGAAAAGTAATGCCTACAAGAAATGGAAATTCGTGATAGTTTATCATTTCAACGTGAAAAGTAATGCCTACAAGAAATGGAAATTCGTGATAGTTTATCATTTTACCGTGAAAAGTAATGCCTAAAAGAAATGGAAATTCATGATAGTTCATCATTTTACCATGAAAAGTAAAGCCTACAAGAAATGGAAATTCATGATAGTTTATCATTTTACCGTGAAAAGTAATGCCTACAAGAAATTCATGATTACCAAACTTGTTGAATCCGGTGGCAAACTCATCATTTAGCATACATAGAGGGGTAGTAGTTTGCCACCGACAGATAGAGAGAGGGTGGCACGATCCTGCTCGTTAGATCATAGGATCGATGGTAGGTGGGCACAATCCGTGTGACAACAGCTCGACCAATCAGGCCAAGTTTGGGCTTCTGTGAGAAGGGATAGGGTAAAACTGAGTAGTATCAAGGATACAAGGGCAAGTAAATAGTAAACAGGCTAAGGAATTCAAATAAGAGATTTAGAAAAATAAAAACACATGTTTTGTACAATGAAACCCAGGTTGGCCTACCTCAAAGTATTAGCAATTCAAATATACATGAGTGTAAAAATTATGGCCTCATTCAGACAAACTATGTTTTGGGTATAGATGTTTTGAGAAGGGGTTTGAGTGGAAAGCCATGAACCTTCATAGCTAGTAGTGATTTGAGAAGTGGCCATTTGTGTTAAAATTTGATTTATATATGATTGTCTACGTGGCAGTTCGCGTAACAAGACTCCATGAGTAGGAGGCACTATGATTTTATTTTTTTGAATTTTTTTGCGCATGAAATGACTCAATTAGATAGCTTAATCCCATTTGTTGACTCTCTGTTGACCAGCCACTTGAGGGTAAAACTAAGTATATTGCACTAGCCAGTATTAGTACTCGAGGGGAAAACTGAGTACAGATATTTTTCCAGTGTAAGACTCGAGGGTAGAACTGAGTACACGTAACGGTGCTGACGTGCAGTACCACGGACGCGTGTCGCAGTGCACAGCGGTTAGGCGCGCGGTGCGCGTGTTGAGACCAAACATCAACTACTGAGACGAATCGTCACATTGCCAGTACAGAGCCCCTCTCTCCCTCCCTCTGCACACAGTCTCATTATAACTCACGCACGCAACCACGCCTCTCATGTCCCATCACCTTCTCCAAAAAAAACCAGCCGCCCTATGCGCGCTCCCCTGCCGGCGATGGAGAAGAAGAATGCGCCGGCGGCTGTTGCCCCCGAGCCCGTCGCCTCCGAGCCCATCGCCTCCGAGCCCATCGCATCCGAGCCCGTCACCGCCGAGCCCGTCGCATCCGAGGCCGTCGCCGCCGAGCCCATCGCCTCCGAGGGCGGCGCATCCAAGCGCGGCGCCTCCGTGAACTGGGCCTCTCTCAGGGCTGACGGACCACTTCACAAGATCGGCGCCTGCTTACTTGCGAACGAGGAGTACATGGACACCTACTCTGCTTTGAGGCAAGTTTGTACAAATTGGCGCTCAGATTTACCTGAGCCCAACGTGCACCTGCACGAATGGATCATGGTAGAGCACGCCCTTTCATGCGCCACTGAGTTCTCCTTCCTCCACCTCCGCACATCCCGCTACGTCACCATCGATCTAACGGAAATTCATGCAAGGTTCAAATTCCTCCATATCTATAGAGTTAATCCTTTTATTTTCAATCGTAAACATCTTAGTGTTGAATGTTATCTTCATCAATATATTTTAGATACTACTTCGTCAGCTTTTGCTGTGGCGTCATCGTGCTTGCCCAGAAGAACCAGCCGCACAAGATACGGCTTCTGAACCCACTCACAAAGACATCGAACACTATATTTGAGGCGCATATGCCATCTGTTATTCTGGAGTCAGTCACTGTAATGAATTCCCCGACTATGCTCTTCGTTTCCACATATTACCCGGCGGAAATTGCTTGGGTCGATGAGAGCACTCCAACTAAGGGTATAGATGAAGATTGGGGAGAAGGAAGATTTACGATCGAGCACCATTCTATGTGTTGCATTACCACGTTCAATGGTGAATTATATGCACTAGCTGTGAACAATTTGGAGTTCGGAACATTAGTGTGCACCAACAATGTCCAGTTGGAGCAGGGCGCGAGCAATGTCAACATGGAGACACTTTTTTCAATTCCAGAACTTGGAAATGACAAGTTCTACCTTGTGAAGTCGGATGGTGATCTGCTGCTTGTGTTGTTGGGCGGTCGTTTGGATGAAGGTCAAACATTGGTGTACCGTGTGGACACTGAGAGCCGCTCTCTCCATGCCGTTAATAACATTGGCAGTCGTGCCTTCTTCGTCCATCATGTCCGGTGTATCTCCGTCGACACCAGAGTGCACCCGACACTTTGACCTGGCTGCATCTACTACGCGGATTTGGGTTATATCAGAGAGTACTTTGATGATATGAACGCCTGGGATGAGTGGCCACTACGTGTGGATAGATTAGGAAAGTACGGTCTGAAAGATGAACAAAGGCCATACCGTTTGGAGGATGTATTGGCTGCACACTGCAGACGGAAGGAGTTCAATGAATATTTCTTTTAGATCAGAAAATGGAGTGACAAAGATATATATGATGAATGAAGAACAGATTCATTCATTCTGGGGTATCCTAATCTTCATGTTGGGCATACATTGCGTCTTGTATTATTTTCAGCTTAGTTTGTCGTGAACATTAACATCGTTATTGGCTGTTGTATGCAGTTTATATATTATACTTAGTTTTCTAGATTTATTATACTGCTGTGAATTTATCCTATACTAGCTTCTAGATTTGCTACTAGATTTGTTACCATATTGGGCAAAAAACGAGGGCCAAAAGGCAACAATCATTGAAGAAAGACAGAAATAGAAGCTTCTCTAGATTTGATACTAATTTGGTGAAAAGAGAGAGAACTGTTACAGAGAGAGAGAGAGAGAGGGGAAAAGGCGCTCTGAAAAGGCGCTCTGAAAAATGCCAATTTGGCCTGAGAGAGACAGAACCGAGCTCTCACGTATAACCAAACGCGGTCTCGTCCTGTCCCACGTGGTCCCTTTCTACCAGCCCCACGCAACGCGGCCCCACACGATGTGGCCCCGCACGTCAGCATGGAAACGGTCAACTAAACGGGAATCCTCCCGTCCGAGCTCTTTCTGAGGGGTTCAGACAATGGCTTGGGGAAAACTGAGGAAAAACTAACGAGCTGGGGAAAACTGAGTACAACTAAGGACCCGAGGGCACAAAAATAGAAATCCCAACAAAGTAAAGGATGTGCGTGCGAAACTCCCCTTGCAGAAGTCTTCTTTTTCTCCGGCAACGGCGCCAGAAAACTTGTTGATGGCACGGTGATGAATAGTGCCAGAGAACTTGTTGGCGTGTAGTTGATGAAGTAAATGACCGGCCAGTTGGAAACCCCAAGAGAAGGTTTGATGAATATAGCAGCAAGTTTTCCCTCAGTTACGAAACCAAGGTATGTCAATCCAGTAGAAAAAAGCCAAACTCAAGAAGGTGATGCTTGCTAGCTTCGCGATAGCTCCAGACAATTTATAGAGCGCCTCGTCCAAGCTTTGCTTTGCGAGCGGCAATGTGGAACCTGCACACAACACAACCAAATACTCTGTTCCCAACTTACGATGAGGTTGTCAATCTCACTGGTTTGCTGTAAACAAAGGAATGAGCGTATCGAGTGTAAAGCAATAGTAGTATGCGAGTAAAGTAAACAATGCGAGTAAAGTAAACAGGTGATAGCAATATAATGGAAATAGGACCGGGGTCCACAGTTCACTAGTGGTGTCTCTCCATAAGATAAAATAATACACGCTGGGTAAAGAAATTACAGTTGGGCAATTGATAGAATAAAGACAACATGCCTATGTCGAGAGGATCACTATGAGATTTACTCTGGGCATTACAACAAGATACATAGACCGTCATCCAACTGCATCTATGACTAATAATCCACTTGTGGCGAATCAATCCGAGAACTCCACAAGTATTAAGTTGCGAACAATAGATAACTGCATTAAGCAAAGTGTGTAATATAAAAAAAGCATATGCCCTTGGACATATGAGTGTTGTTTTCTCCCTAGTGGCAACAGCACATCTACAACCTTAGAGGTTTCTGTCACTCCCCCAGATTAAATAGAGGCATGAACCCAACTATCGAGCATAAATACCCCCTCTTGGAGTCACTAGTATCTACTCGGCCAAGATAGCTACTAACAACGGAGAGAATGCAAGATCATAAACAACATAGAGATAACATAAGATAATATTCAACACATCAACTCAATCATAACACCAATATTCATTGGATCCCAAGAAACACAACATGTAGAATTACATAACAGTGATCTCGATCATGTAAAGCAGCTCACGAGATCTAAACTTGAAGCACAAGGTGGAGAAGGCAACCATCTAGCTACTGCTACAGACCCATAGTCCAAGGTAGACTACTCACTCATCGCATCGGAGGCAAGCATGGCGATGAAGAAGACCTCCGGTGGTGATTCCCCTCTCCGGCAGGGTGCTGGGAAGAGCTTCTAGACCCTCCCGATCTCGAGTCGACGATGGCGGCGGATCGCGATGTGTTTCTGGAAAAGTGATCGGGTGTTTAGGTTTTTCCCGTCGGGGGGTCTTTATAGGCGAAGGGGCAGTGTCAGAAGTGGACCAGGTGGGGCTCACCACAGGTGGGCACGGCCAGGCCTTGGGCCACGCCCCTGGTGGTGAGGCCGCCTCCTGGCTCCTTTCTGTCTCCTCTTCGGTTCTCTGGAAGCTTCGGTAAATTTCTGGATGTTCGGCTTTTGTTTCATCCAATTCTGAGAATATTTCCTGTGTAACTTTTCTGAAACACAAAAATAGCAGAAAATAGGGAACTGGCACTGTGGCATCTCGTTAATAGGTTAGTTTCGGAAAATGCATAAAAATGCCACGAAGTGTAACGAAACACTAAGCAAATGGTGTAAAAACAAGAATAGAGCATCAAAAATTATAGATATGTTTGAGACGTATCAATAGGTAGCCAGATCGGACATTCGTCCTCTCCTTACACTATAGATAGCCCGATCCAGACAGTCCTCCACTGGTGATCTATTGATATGCGAAAGGAAAAAAGATACAATTGACTTTTCCGTCCCATTCTAGATCTTATGGTTGACCGTTATTTACGGCGCTAGAATCACTGGCGACATTGGTTATTAATCCTATGTGAACATTCCAGTTGCAGTGGGACCTCCACCAACCACATATATCATACCATGGTCCCACTGCACACCATCCTAGGGAAACAACCATTCCAGTTGAAACCACTACTCATATTAATTATGAAAATAGAACATTTTGCTTTTAAATGCAGTAGTGATCCGATATATATAGCTTTGCAAGTAATTTGATAAAAATACTCAAGAGGTATGAGCAAGAGTAAACTTCCTTTTTGACTGCACGATTATGCAAGTCAAGGTCTTTGATACAAAAGAAATCCCAATTCTAAAATAGCAACATCATCCGGTAAGGATGATGTTAGAAAACTGCAGCATGATATGCATAATAGATGTTATGCAGCGTTTTAAGCGGAACCTAACCCCGATGATTTGTTATTATTGAGTTGGGGTGAATTCTTTGTGATGGGTTGCACTTTTAAGTTCAACTGCACACAATGTTGTTAAGGGTTTTAGGTTCACTTACAATACTATACAAGAGAAAGAATAAAGCTTAAAAGAGGATTATTATTTTTAGGGTTTGCCATCATTCCTTGCTACAAGAGAATGATGGGTAGTGGTGAAGACATGAAGATAACACTTTTAAGTTGCATCTTAATAACTTGCAATCAATTGGATGATCATGGACATGCAAGATTGAAGTAAAGCATAACACACAACAAATACCTAATTAGTGTTAGGGTTGACAACAATCTTAATATAACTTAGGGTTTTACTTTATAACTAAAAGGAAAGGGTTTGATGTTTATTTTCAAGGTATTTTAAAAGAATAACTTTTGAAGAACATAATCTTTAAAAGTAATTAGTATTAAAATTCATTTTAAGTGATCATATTCTACTCTGGTAGAATAGGACACTTATTGCTAGTATTTTCTAGGGTTTGACTTCTACCCTTAAGTAATTAGGTATTCATATGATTAAATGTAATTCTAAAGGATTGAATTGTTAATCAATAGGTTTTAGTGCGAAATAGCTTATAAACTCAAGTTATTGATTAATGAAGATTTTTTTCTAAATGCTAGCATTTAAAAACTATTTAGGAAAAATGATTTTATGATTTTGAAATCTTAATAATAAGGTTTAAACTAACATTTTAGAATAATGAAATGTTAATTAAAATAAGATTATTTAAGTGTGTAACCATTTATTTCATATTTAGAAAAATGATTTGATTTTCAAATTTTGTTTGAATTCATATTTGAAGTTCTTACTTAGACATGTTTTATAATTACATGCAATTATATTTTACACATGCACAAGATATTATGGCATAAACAAAGAGATCTTACTTTTCTGAACATTTTCGTATATCATTTGCATTTTTCTCATTTAAAATGCATGAGATATGATTTTGCTAAGTTTCTACATTATTATGAAATTTACTTAATAGAGAGATTCACTTTACACCGTAGCTAACCCTAGTCATGGTCAATGACTAGTGGGTCCTAATGTCTAGTCAGCTGCCATGTTGGCAGTTTGACTCAGCCAAACTGTTGACTGACTGAGCACAGAGCAACGCCGGCGAGGCAGTCGGTGGTGCCGGCGACGTTCGATGGCGTCCACAGGTATGCGAACAGGCTAGATCGAAATAGGGCATTGAATTAGACCTAAAGCTAGCGGCGCCCCCAATGAATGGTTACCAGAGTTGCCTCCGAAGGACTCGACTACGACGATGTATTCCGGCCAACTACCGAATTTGAGCTACGGATCACCATTCGATGCACAAAATAGCTCTAGAGGTTAGTATGCTCACCGTGATGATCACTGAATGGTCGAAGGGGGCGGAGGTGACCGGTGTTGAACGAAATCGAGTGGATTCTGATGATCCTGGTGAAAGGGAATGGACGAATTGGCTCGTTGTGGTCCTCCCCTTGATGCCTGGTGGTGCAGTGTTGATGTAGAAATATTATATATATATATAACCGCCCAGTTGGTAAACCCCAAGAGAAGTTTATGATAAGCACAGCAGCAAGTGTTCTCTCAGTTGTGAAACCAAGGTTTATCGAACCAGTAGGAGAAAGAACCAAACTTTCGAAGGTTGATGCCCGCTAGCTTTACGACACTCCAGACAATGGCGCCAGAAAACTTGTTGATGTTTTGCTGGTGCGTAGTTAGCATGGGAGCTTTACACTAGCAGCAATGTGGAACCTGCACACAACACAACCAAGCACTTTGTCCCAACTCACAGTGAGGTTGTCAATCTCACCGGTTTGCTGTAAACAAAGGATTAAGCATATCGAGTGGTAAAAGGTAGTAGTTTGCAAGAATGTAAATAAAGTAAGTAAATAGTAAATGGTAATAGCAATGTAAAAGAATGGACCGGGGTCCATAGTTTACTAGTGGTGTCTCTCCATAAGATAAATACAATATGCTGTGTAAACAAATTACAGTTGGGCAATTGATAGAATAAAGATAACGTACAAATATCATGAGGATCACTATGAGATTCAGTTGGGCATTACAACATAATACATAGACCGCAATCCAACTGCATCTATGACTAATAATCCACCCTCCGGATGTCGTCCGAGCAACCATTGGGTATTAAGTTGCAAGCAACAGATTATCGCCTTAAGCAAAGTGTGTAATGTAAACAATACGAATGTCCTTGAACACAAGATTGTTGTTTTCTCCCTAGTAGCAACAACACATCTACAACCTTAGAGGTTTCTGTCACTCCCCCAGATTACTAGAGGCATGAACCCACTATCGAGCATAAATACCCCCTCTTGGAGTCACTAGCATCTACTCGACCAAGATATCTACTAGCAACGGAGAGCATGCAAGATCATAAACAACATAGAGATAACATAAAGATAATAATTCAGCACATCAACTTGACATAGTACCAATATTCATCGGATCCCAATAAACACAACATGTAGAATTACACAACGATGATCTTGATCATGATAGGCAGCTCACAAGATCTAAACATGAAGCACAAGGTGGAGATGACAACCATCTAGCTACTGTTATGGACCCATAGTCCAAGGTAGACTACTCACACATCACTCCGGAGGCGACCATGGTGATGAAGAAGGCCTCCGGCGGTGATTCCCCTCTTCGGCAGGATGCCGGGAAGAGCTTCTGGACCCTCCCGATCTCGCCTCGATGACGGCGGCGGCTTGCAGTAGGTTTTGTGGAAAATTGATCGGTCCCTTAGGATTTTCCCATCGAGGGGATTATATAGGCGGAAGGGCGGCATCAGAGTGTGGGCCAGGGGCCCACACCTGGTCATGGCGCGGCCAGGGGTGTCCCACGCCATGCCATGGTGTGGCCGCCCTCTGGTGTCCCTCCGTCTCATCTTCAGACTTCGTCTCGTGTGAGGAAAATAGGAATTCTAGCTTTTGTTTCGTCCAATTCCGAAAATATTTCCTGTGTAGCTTTTCTGAAACACAAAAATAGCAAAAACAGGGAACTGGCACTGTGGCATCTTGTTAATAGTTTAGTTCTATAAAATGCATAGAAACGCCACAAAGTGTAACAAAACACAAAGCAAATGGTGCATAAACAAGCATGGAGCATCAAAAATTATAGATACGTTTGAGACGTATCAATGCCCTGCTCCTCCTAGATGATCAACAAGGCGATGCGCTTCTCCCAGGCTACTTATTGGAGCTCGGGTGTAACACCCGAATTTCCAGAAATTCAAAGTGCTCGTTATGTATTCCACCACAATCCCAGAATCATTGTTGTGATACACATAACGTAGTTGGTAACCAGTTCCATAGACATTACAACACGAATAGTTCAAATACAATGGTCATAGTGACCAAGTTCATATTACAACACAACATAGCAGCGGAAATAACGTCTTCGGGTCCATGCCTTCACCCTACAGGCAATGGCGACTCAGGAGATGATCTTAGTTCTGGTACTCATCTTCATAACCTTCCTCCGGATAATCTTCCCCATAGTCTGGCCAAGTTGATAGCCAGGGACAGAGCCATGAGTACATTGGATGCACTCGCAAACCATCTTATAAACAAAATGATGAAGTAGATATGCAAGGTTGATAGGGTGGACTAAGCACTAAGTTTATTTGCAAAAGCTAGTTTTATTTCCCAAGCATGTTCATTAGTAGAGAAGAAGATTTAATTCTCTAAGTTCAATCTAAAGAGGAACTTCAAGTGTTGGTCAACCTCAATGTCAAGTCAAGTCCTTCACCAAGTTCACCATACATT
The DNA here is from genome assembly GCA_007115705.1 of Dactylis glomerata. Classification (NCBI taxonomy): domain Eukaryota; kingdom Viridiplantae; phylum Streptophyta; class Magnoliopsida; order Poales; family Poaceae; genus Dactylis; species Dactylis glomerata. Next base: position 7,543,360 of record QXEO01000734.1, read on the forward strand.
GTTAAAATTCTTGACAAAAGTCAAGTACAGCTTGCCAACTGTCCATGACCGCGGACGCGGCTATTCGAATAGTTTGAAACCTCTGCAGAGGGGTACACTTTACCCGAAAGATTCGATACATCTGCTGGGAGAAATCTACGGATCGTCATACACAAAGTATGCGAGGTTCAGATAATCAAACAAACTCCTTCACTTGTCTACTCTAGTATAGGATCCTTCCCTAAGAGTCCATTCTGGCACTCATAGTTTTGCCCGCTGCAGAGTGCTGCATGAATGGAAATTTCCACTCGGTTCGGAAGCACCCACGCATGGCTTACTTCTATAACAGATGATACAAGGTCTCCCATACTAGAATAAACAAGCTACGGATTAAGCCCCTTCCCATTTAGGGGTAATGTGGTCGTACGGTAATGGTTGGCTCACATGGTACATCACTTATCATCATTTACAAATCCATTCCATAGTCCTTAGTCAAGATTATTTGCCTTCATAAAACCATCATGTAGGAGAAGTCTCCCATTCAAGTTTTCAAGTTCAAGTCACCAATTTAAGTAGGGTTCCCCATATAGATGGCCTCAATTTTATTAGCGACTAAGCAACTACATTGAGTGATGATACCACTAAATAGGGTAGGATAAACTCAGCTTGATACTCTTGCTAAGCAGGATATCACTACACAACCATCATTCTAAAGTAGCAATTCAATCATGCAATTTACTTAAAAACAAGTAGAATGCAATAGGAAAAACTAGGCATTTGGAGTATGAGGATTCAAAAGATGGCTTGCCTTGGTTGGCAAAGTGTCCTGGGTAGTCTTCTTCTTGATAAAATCCCCCCTCAATATCCTCCTCAGCAACACTAGCGTCTAATAACGAATAAACACAATGCACACAATCACTAAACAATACTAACAACATTCCAAACACACATACTTGTTTTCAAACAATAAAGTTCATGTTGGATTTTATTGAGTTGGTTTGCAAGTTTTCTTCCAAGTTTTCATTAAGTGTGCAAGCTAGATTTTTCTACCAAGTGCTAAGTGTTGATCACTTTCTTAACATTGGTATGAGACTAGGGGTGTTAGGGCTAGTTCAAGTGGAGAAGGATTAATTAAGTAAATTGGTAATGAGGGAAATATCACACTAGGTGTATATGGGGATCTATCATTTTATGCTACAACTAAGATTGGATTAGAAGTTAATGGAGGGTACTAACAAGGTTTCAAATGGTAATGGCTCTAGTAACCAGTAGGTAGGGTAGTTTAGGAGTTCAAAAACTTAAGTTCAAGATTTTCTAATTGCTAATTAACTTTCTAGAATAATTTCTAAGGTTAAAGGCTGCGGGTTAATTTGTTTTATTGAATTAAATAGCTAACTCAAATCAGATTACAACCAATTTCAGGGGCTAGGTTATTTTCTAAGCTTTCCAACGAGTATTTTTTTGCTAAAAACGGATTTATAAATCTCCTGGAATTTGAATTGCAAAAATAGTTCTGAATTGAATTCGAAAATCGGGCGGGAAAATTAATAAACGGAATGGATTAATTCTGAACCAAACCGGGCCGCACGCATAGGCTTTTACTGGGCCGGCCCACTAGGCTAAGCTGGCCGGGTGAGCAAGGAGAAAAAAAAATCGCTGGCCTGCCAGCAGGCCAGGCATGTCAGGCCGGCCTAACCGAATCGGTACGCACGGGGGGGGGGGGGGGGGGTCGTCTTCTTCACGAGGAGCGGACTCACCGTGGCCTGCAGGAACTAGGGTGGCGACGGAGGTGCAGCAGGGAGGAAGGAGAGGCGACGGCGGGGTGTCACGGCGGCGGAGGAGGTCCTTCTCGGCCGCCCTGGACCGGCGGCAGGTCGGGCAGCGCTCCAGTTGCCGGGAACGCGAGGCTCCCTGGGAGCTCGGCCGGCTCCGGCGAGGTCGATGCGAAGAGCTAGAGGGGAGAGGAGTATGTCTGGGAGGGTGCTGTGGGTGGTGTGGTTCTTTTCAGGCAAACAGGGGGGCCTTTTATAGGCGGGAGAGGTCTGGAGCGGAGGTGGCCGATGGTGGGGGTCCGGCGGCGTGCAACGGTCGTTGCCGGGCGCGGCGGCTTTGGGAGCGTGCGGCGAGGTGAGGTCACGGCGTCTGGGCACTGTAGGCGTGCCCTGGCGCGCTCACGCGGGTCGGTGTCGTGCAGAGAGGCAGAGGGAAAGGAGAGGGGGTCCGGTCCTTTTCCTCTCTTTCTCCCGGGTCTCTCGGGCGGGGTCCGGGCAGGTGAGGCTGGGGATCGACAGCACGGGGCTCTACAAGTACGGAGATGATCTAGGGCGCACGGAATCGACGTCGGCTACAGTAGATTAGGGTTTGCTGAAAATCGCCCACAATGTGTTCGGTCAAATGCCCGAATGAACTCCGAATTTGAATTTTTGAAAACGGCCACCGTGGGTTGTCAAGATATCTAGTAGGGTTTCCAAATCTATTTTTGTTCTGAAGAAAGATATTGTTTTGCAAAAAAATTAATTCAAAAATAAGGTTTGGTTGCTGATTCAGATTCGGTTTTTGGCGGATGTTTGAGTGGAGTTCTGGTTTGAGTTTTTGTTTGAAAAACTTTGGTTGAGTAAGTATGTAGTTTGGTCAAGCTCAACCAACTGACCACACACTTAATTGATTTACAGATTGCTTAATTTAAGTGTCCAAAGTAGGGTAGTCAATAACATTTTCTAGATCAAACTTTTCTTCTATTTTCTTTATTTCCTTTGCTTCTGGTTTCTTTGGTCCTTGTAGTTCTTCCCTAATGCTTCTGTTGGTTAAGTGTGGCTTAACTAAACATTGCCCAACAAATTATCACACACATGAAATCATAAAATGCATATATTAGAAATCTATGCATACATGCAATATGAATGAAAAGGTTTTATCTTGGTCCAAAATTTGGCACTTTAATTAATAGGAAATGGCTTACAAATTTTTGAGTTGTTACAATCTTCCCCCCTTAAAAAGAATCTCGTCCTCGAGATTCACTAACTAAGAACTGAAAAGATTGGGAAATTCTTTCTGAAGGTAATCTTCTCGTTCCCAAGTGGCTTCATCTTCTGTGTGATGGCTCCACTGAACTTTCAGAAACTTGATGCTTCGGGTTCGAGTGGTTCGATAAGCTTCCTCGAGGATACGGGTAGGCACTTCACGATAGGTCAAATCCTTGTTGATGTCCACAGAACGGTGATCAATATTCTTGAAGATTTCTGGCTTCTCCGGAACTTCAAGACATTTCCGAAGTAAAGACACGTGAAAAACATCGTGCACTTCAGACAATTCAGGGGGCATTTCCAACTGATAAGACACTTCTCCTCTGCGGCCTAGTATCTTGAAGGGTCCAATATACCTTGGTGCAAGCTTTCCTTTCACTTGGAATCTCTGCATTCCCTTGAGAGGTGATACTCTAAGATATACAAAATCTCCAATCTTGAAGGTCAGTTCTCTACGTCTCTTGTCAGCATAACTCTTCTGTCTAGACTGGGCTGCCTTGAGGTATTCGCGGATCATGCGAACCTTCTCCTCAGCTTCTTGCAGAATGTCAGGTCCAAATATCTTACTGTCTCCAGTCTCAGACCAATTCAAAGGGGTACGACACTTTCTTCCATATAAAGCTTCAAATGGGGCCATTTGCAAACTGGCTTGATAACTGTTGTTGTAGGAAAATTCTGCGAAAGGCAGACAATCTTCCCACTTAGCTCCATAGGCTAGAACACGGGCTCTCAACATATCTTCAAGTATTTGATTTACTCTTTCAGTCTGTCCATCAGTCTGAGGGTGGTAAGCTATGCTAAAGGCTAATTTGGTTCCTAAGGCTTGATGCAAACTTCTCCAGAATCTTGAGGTAAATTGGGTACCTCGATCAGAGACTATGGTTTTAGGAACTCCATGTAAACTAACAATTCTGGATAGGTAAAGGTCTGCCAACTGTCCTGAAGTATAAGTGGTCTTGACAGGAATAAAGTGGGCAACTTTGGTCAGTCTATCCACAATGACCCAGATAGAGTTATTTCCGCGGCTAGACCTTGGAAATCCAGTGATGAAATCCATTCCAACTGATTCCCACTTCCATTCCGGAACTTGCAAAGGTTGCAGCAGTCCAGCAGGACGTTGATGTTCAGCCTTGACTCTTTGGCAAATATCACACTTAGATATAAACAGTGCAATCTCACGCTTCATTCCATGCCACCAAAACTGTTCCTTCAGATCTTGATACATCTTAGTTCCACCGGGATGGATGGAGTAAGGTGTCTCATGGGCTTCCTTTATAATAACTTCCTTCAATTCTGAATCAGCAGGCACACAAATACGTCCTTTATACCAAAGAACTCCTTGATCATCTTCCTCAAATCCTGGCACTTTGCCGGAACTAATTCTACACTTAATTCCGTCAATACTCTCATTTCCCTTCTGGGCTTCTTTGATTTGGCTCATCAAGGTGGGTTGAAACTCAAGGTTGGCTAAGAATCCTTGACTGACTAGTTCCAATCCAAACCTTTCAAACTCTTGGTGCAACATGGGTTGCTCCTCCTTGATCATCATATTCAGGGTGCATGGCTTTCTACTCAAGGCATCGGCCACCACATTGGCCTTCCCGGGGTGATAATGAATTTCAAGATCATAATCCTTGATTAACTCTATCCATCTTCTTTGCCTCATGTTCAACTCCTTCTGAGTGAAAATATACTTCAAACTCTTGTGATCAGTGTAGATCTCGCAACGGTTACCCATAAGATAGTGCCTCTAGGTCTTCAAAGCTAAAACTACGGCTGCTAATTCCAGATCATGGGTTGGATAGTTTTCTTCATGAGGTCAAAGCTGCCGGGAGAGGTATGCTATGACCTTGCCTTCTTGCATTAACACACAACCAAGTCCAAGTTTGGAAGCATCGCAATAGACATCAAAGTTTTTGGTGATATCGGGCATGGTTAGGACGGGTGCGGTTACTAATCGCTTCTTGAGCTCTTGAAAACTCTCTTCACACTTAGGGGTCCATTCAAACTTCTTGTCCTTCTTCAACAGTTGGGTCATGGGCCTGGAAATGCTTGAAAATCCTTCAACAAATTTGCGGTAATACCCTGCTAATCCGAGAAAACCTCTAACTTCAGTTTGAGTGGTAGGGACTTCCCATTCCATGACTGATTTGATCTTCTTGGGGTCCACTGAAACTCCTCCAGCTGATAATACATGGCCTAAGAATCCAACTTCCTTCAACCAAAACTCACACTTACTAAACTTGGCATATAGCTGATGCTCTCTCAGGGTCTCTAAGATTAATCTCAAATGGGTTGCATGCTCTTCTTCGGACTTGGAATAAATAAGGATGTCATCAATGAAGACAACCACAAACTTATCCAAAAACTCCATGAAAACCTTATTCATGAGATTCATGAAATAGGCAGGGGCATTGGTTAATCCAAAGGACATTACGGTGTACTCATACAATCCGTATCGGGTAGTGAAGGCTGTTTTGGGTATATCAGTTGCACGGATCTTCAGTTGATGGTATCCAGTTCTAAGGTCTATCTTTGAGAAGACTTGAGCTCCAGTCAATTGGTCAAACAGATCATCAATCTTTGGGAGAGGATACTTATTCTTGATGGTAACATCATTTAGCTTGCGGTAATCAGTGCACAGTCGGCTGGAACCGTCACTTTTATCCACAAACAAGACGGGTGATCTCCAAGCAGATGAACTTGGCTGAATCAATCCCTTACTCAAAAGGTCATCCAATTGCTTCTTTAACTCCACTAGTTCCGCTGGGTTCATACGATAGGGTCGTTGGGCTATAGGTCCAGTTCCAGGGATAAGCTCAATGATAAACTCAATATCCCGATCCGGTGGCATTCCGGGTAGCTCATCGGGAAAAACATCCGGGTATTCACAGACGATGGGAACTTGCTCTAAAGTTGGTCCTGAGATACTCTTATGACATCTGCTAGGTTGGGGTGGTTGTACGGACACATGCTTTACTACAATTCCAGTGCTACTCTTCATGGTGATGGTCTTTTTGGCACAATCTATCACTCCTTGATGGGAAGACATCCAATTCATACCAAGAACTACTTCCAAACCTTTAGTTCCCAACACTATCAAATTGGCTAAGAAAGCTATTCCATGAATTTCTATGGGAACTGCCAAACAGTTCCACTCAGCCCTTGTTGTTGACCCAGGTATTTGTACTAACATGGCATGTTTCATGGGTGTCGGTTGAAGTCCACTTTTATCAACAAATAACTTAGTAACAAACGAGTGTGAAGCTCCAGAATCAAACAGAACTCTTGCAGGAACTGAATTAACAGGGAACATACCAAGCACAACGTCGGTTGCTTCCTGAGCTTCTTCAACATTCATGTGATTCAGACGGCCTCGAGGGTGAGGCTGGTTCCTTGGTGGATAATTCTTGCCATTTCCAACACGGCGCTGTTGCTGAGCAGGAGCAGTGGTCTTGGATGCATCATTCAGCTTCTTCGGGCATTCATTGGAGTAGTGCCCCTTGATTCCGCACTCATAACAGGTAACACCAGACTTGTCACCAGACTTGGGCAGCGCAGGTGCGCCATTTGGCCTTGGAGTATTGGGGTTGAAGTTGTTGCCATTAGGTCTTGGAGGTGTACGGTTGTTATTGCCGGTCAGACGGTTGGGAAAGTTGGGACGTGGGGCAGGTGCAGGTGGCCTCATAGGTCTAGGGGCAAAACCCATGGGTGGATTTCCCCTTGGCTTCTGCGAGTTGCTTGAGTTGCCTTGATACATCATACGGCGCTTGCGGTTCTCTGCAGCTTGCTTGAGTTTGCCTTCCATCTGAATGGCAGAGTCCACCAATGACTCCAGATCTGCAAAGGGAATGCTGACCAAGACACATTGCATCTCATCATGAAGTCCATTCAGAAACCTCTCTTGCTTCTTCTCATTGGTGTTGGTGTCATCTGGGGCATACCTAGACAAGGTAAGGAACTTGTCACGGTAGTCAACCACGGATAGGGAACCTTGCTTCAGATTTCTGAACTCATCTCTCATCCTTTTAACTAATCCCAAAGGAACATGGGCTTTGCTGAACTTGCTCTTGAACTCCTCCCAAGGCATCACATACCCTTGGGCTTGCATTGCACGAGTGCTATCCCACCAAGCTCTTGCGGCTCCAGCAAGATAGTGGGTGGTGTACAAAACCTTCTCATGTTCGCCAACTCCGGCGACTGCCAAATTGTTCTCCATGGTGCGAAGCCAATCATCAGCATCTAAGGGTTCTTCAGACTTAGTGAACATAGGTGGGTTGGTGTTTTGGAAACTCCGTAACTTGGATCGATGATCACCATGGCCATTGTTCTCTCCTTCACCATGGCCATTTCCATTGCCATTGTTGTGGTTCATTGCCATCTGGGCTAGCTGCTGAAGGGTGGCCAAGTTAGCTTGGCGCTCAGCTCGGGCTGCTTCCCGGTCTTCCATGATCAACCTTAGCAGTTGTGCTACTTCCGGGTTCGGGGGTGGGGGTGCTCGCGGCATCTGAAGATAATGGGTGTAAGACTAGAGGGAAAAACTAATTGCTAAGATTTAAATGTAACATAGATGATGCAATTTTGTCTTACTACGGCCTTAAGGGCCAAATTCATATTTCCTTCAACAAACATCAAACATACCACACATACGAGTTCACACATTACAAATGGTTTACCTCAAACCATTGCGACTCGTCTACTAGAGAGGGGGATACAACTCACACCTACACGAAGTGACTTAAAGTGAACTCATATCTAAATAACACTTGGATCTCCAATCTAAACATCGGGCTCCTCGGGGTCTTCCTCCTCATCATCCTCAATGAATCCAGCATCCTCATTATCCTCCTGATCATCAAGGTCCTCCATGAAATCATCCTCGTCACTAATGAGGGCATTATCCTCCTTGCGGAGGTCAATGCCTTCCTCCTCACCAAGATGGCTCTCTAGATCTCCAATGTACTCAGTCAGCTCAGCCACCTTGGCCTTCAACTCTTCAATGGTCTCATCCCTTTCCTCGCGCTGGCGGCGAAGGCTCTTGCGATCCCTGGCAAGGACCCTGATGGTGCTCCTTGCCTCCACAAGTGCAAAGTGCTCAAGGTTGGCCTTGGTGCGGGCACGATCTGCCTCCTGCTGAGTGGATTACAGCAAGAAGTCCATGTGATCTATATATGAACTCGGCTCATTGTGCCCTAGCATGTTTGCGGGATGCCCTTCCGCATCACGCCGAGCAAAGTTCCTAAAGCGCTCCACCTGAACCTCCTCAACATGCATTCCGCATAAGCGGGCAAGCATCTCCTGCATACCTCGGACCAAACCATCGGCCCAAGTGTTCTCCACAAGCTCAAACTTGATCCTTGGAGAACTTAAATCTCCCTTCTTGTCACGGCAACTTGCCCTGATAAGCCACCGAAGCTCTCCATCCGGGTGCTCATTGAGCACGGCTCCCTTGAACTCCGGATACAGGCGATTCAGGAACAAGGTCAGGGTAGTGAGGTCATGCTCGAAAACAAGGCTGCCACCATGCCCTAACTGGTATTGCTCAGTGAACACCGGGGCCATCTACAAAATTTTAGATTAGATTAAGTTAGTGATCAACTCAAGTGTGCAAAATTTTAAGTAGACAAAAACTGAATCATGTACAAAGCTTTGTAAAATAGATAGGAAAGACTAAGCAGTTTTTAAACCACTACTTATTTCTTTGTTTTCATAAAGTTTCTTCTAACGCCCATTCTAACTAAGGTCTCCTATGGTCAGCCTAGGCTCTGATACCAACTTGTAACACCCGAATTTCCAGAAATTCAAAGTGCCCGTTATGTATTCCACCACAATCCCAGAATCATTGTTGTGATACACATAACGTAGTTGGTAACCAGTTCCATAGACATTACAACACGAATAGTTCAAATACAATGGTCATAGTGACCAAGTTCATATTACAACACAACATAGCAGCGGAAATAACGTCTTCGGGTCCATGCCTTCACCCTACAGGCAATGGCGACTCAGGAGATGATCTTAGTTCTGGTACTCATCTTCATAACCTTCCTCCGGATAATCTTCCCCATAGTCTGGCCAAGTTGATAGCCAGGGACACAGCCATGAGTACATTGGATGCACTCGCAAACCATCTTATAAACAAAATGATGAAGTAGATATGCAAGGTTGATAGGGTGGACTAAGCACTAAGTTTATTTGCAAAAGCTAGTTTTATTTCCCAAGCATGTTCATTAGTAGAGAAGAAGATTTAATTCTCTAAGTTCAATCTAAAGAGGAACTTCAAGTGTTGGTCAACCTCAATGTCAAGTCAAGTCCTTCACCAAGTTCACCATACATTGTTAACATTCTTGACAAAAGTCAAGTACAGCTTGCCAACTGTCCATGACCACGGACGCGGCTATTCGAATAGTTTGAAACCTCTGCAGAGGGGTACACTTTACCCACAAGATTCGATACATCTGCCGGGAGAAATCCACGGATCGTCATACACAAAGTATGCGAGGTTTAGATAATCAAACAAACTCCTTCACTTGTCTACTCTAGTATAGGATCCTTCCCTAAGAGTCCATTCTGGCACTCATAGTTTTGCCCGCTGCAGAGTGCTGCATGAATGGAAATTTCCACTCGGTTCGGAAGCACCCACGCATGGCTTACTTCTATAACAGATGATACAAGGTCTCCCATACTAGAATAAACAAGCTACGGATTAAGCCCCTTCCCATTTAGGGGTAATGTGGTCGTACGGTAATGGTTGGCTCACATGGTACATCACTTATCATCATTTACAAATCCATTCCATAGTCCTTAGTCAAGATTATTTGCCTTCATAAAACCATCATGTAGGAGAAGTCTCCCATTCAAGTTTTCAAGTTCAAGTCACCAATTTAAGTAGGGTTCCCCATATAGATGGCCTCAATTTTATTAGCGACTAAGCAACTACATTGAGTGATGATACCACTAAATAGGGTAGGATAAACTCAGCTTGACACTCTTGCTAAGCAGGATATCACTACACAACCATCATTCTAAAGTAGCAATTCAATCATGCAATTTACTTAAAAACAAGTAGAATGCAATACGAAAAACTAGGCATTTGGAGTATGAGGATTCAAAAGATGGCTTGCCTTGGTTGGCAAAGTGTCCTGGGTAGTCTTCTTCTTCTTGATAAAATCCCCCCTCAATATCCTCCTCAGCAACACTAGCGTCTAATAACGAATAAACACAATGCACACAATCACTAAACAATACTAACAACATTCCAAACACACATACTTGTTTTCAAACAATAAAGTTCATGTTGGATTTTATTGAGTTGGTTTGCAAGTTTTCTTCCAAGTTTTCATTAAGTGTGCAAGCTAGATTTTTCTACCAAGTGCTAAGTGTTGATCACTTTCTTAACATTGGTATGAGACTAGGGGTGTTAGGGCTAGTTCAAGTGGAGAAGGATTAATTAAGTAAATTGGTAATGAGGGAAATATCACACTAGGTGTATATGGGGATCTATCATTTTATGCTACAACTAAGATTGGATTAGAAGTTAATGTAGGGTACTAACAAGGTTTCAAATGGTAATGGCTCTAGTAACTAGTAGGTAGGGTAGTTTAGGAGTTCAAAAACTTAAGTTCAAGATTTTCTAATTGCTAATTAACTTTCTAGAATAATTTCTAAGGTTAAAGGCTGCGGGTTAATTTGTTTTATTGAATTAAATAGCTAACTCAAATCAGATTACAACCAATTTCAGGGGCTAGGTTATTTTCTAAGCTTTCCAACGAGTATTTTTTTTGCTAAAAACGGATTTATAAATCTCCTGGAATTTGAATTGCAAAAATAGTTCTGAATTGAATTCGAAAATCGGGCGGGAAAATTAATAAACGGAATGGATTAATTCTGAACCAAACCGGGCCGCACGCATAGGCTTTTATTGGGCCGGCCCACTAGGCTAAGCTGGCCGGGTGAGCAAGGAGAAAAAAAAAATCGCTGGCCTGCCAGCGGGCCAGGCATGTCAGGCCGGCCTAACCGAATCGGTACGCACGGGGGGGGGGGGGGGGGTCGTCTTCTTCACGAGGAGCGGACTCACCGTGGCCTGCAGGAACTAGGGTGGCGACGGAGGTGCAGCAGGGATGAAGGAGAGGCGACAGCGGGGTGTCACGGCGGCGGAGGAGGTCCTTCTCGGCCGCCCTGGACCGGCGGCAGGTCGGGTAGCGCTCCAGTCGCCGGGAACGCGAGGCGCCCTGGGAGCTCGGCCGGCTCCAGCGAGGTCGATGTGAAGAGCTAGAGGGGAGAGGAGTATGTCTGGGAGGGTGCTGTGGGTGGTGTGGTTCTTTTCAGGCAAACAGGGGGCCCTTTTATAGGCGGGAGAGGTCTGGAGCGGAGGTGGCCGATGGTGGGGGTCCGGCGGCGTGCAACGGTCGTTGCCGGGCGCGGCGGCTTTGGGAGCGTGCGGCGAGGTGAGGTCACGGCGTCTGGGCACTGTAGGCGTGCCCTAGCGCGCTCACGCGGGTCGGTGTCGTGCAGAGAGGCAGAGGGAAAGGAGAGGGGGTCCGGTCCTTTTCCTCTCTTTCTCCCGAATCTCTCGGGCGGGGTCCGGGCAGGTGAGGCTGGGGATCGACAGCACGGGGCTCTACAAGTACGGAGATGATCTAGGGCGCACGGAATCGACGTCGGCTACAGTAGATTAGGGTTTGCTAAAAATCGCCCACAAGGTGTTCGGTCAAATGCCCGAATGAACTCCGAATTTGAATTTTTGAAAACGGCCACCGTGGGTTGTCAAGATATCTAGTAGGGTTTCCAAATCTATTTTTGTTCTGAAGAAAGATATTGTTTTGCAAAAAAATTAATTCGAAAATAAGGTTTGGTTGCTGATTCAGATTCGGTTTTTGGCGGATGTTTGAGTGGAGTTCTGATTTGAGTTTTTGTTTGAAAAACTTTGGTTGAGTAAGTATGTAGTTTGGTCAAGCTCAACCAACTGACCACACACTTAATTGATTTACAGATTGCTTAATTTAAGTGTCCAAAGTAGGGTAGTCAATAACATTTTCTAGATCAAACTTTTCTTCTCTTTTCTTTATTTCCTTTGCTTCTGGTTTCTTTGGTCCTTGTAGTTCTTCCCTAATGCTTCTGTTGGTTAAGTGTGGCTTAACTAAACATTGCCCAACAAATTATCACACACATAAAATCATAAAATGCATATATTAGAAATCTATGCATACATGCAATATGAATGAAAAAGTTTTATCTTGGTCCAAAATTTGGCACTTTAATTAATAGGAAATGGCTTACAAGTTTTTGAGTTGTTACATCGGGTGGCCTCTAGTGACGGTATGGTGATGAACTCTGGCGAGGTCATGTCGCTTGGCGTGGATGATATAGAGAGAATGGAGGAGATTGAGAAGGTGGGCGAAAACTAGGGTTCCTCAGCGAGTGTCCCCATAGTTTATATAGAGGACGGCGAGGTCAAAATAGTCTTCTCACTTCCAACGATGACCGAGATCCGGCGGAGATGGATCGATGGATTCGAGCACGAATCTTTGCACTCCGACTGGCAGTGGATGCGGAAATATCAAGGAGATGATGTGGAGGTTCGTCGGACTCTGAGCCGGTCTTATCAGCAACGAGGACGTGGAGGTCGTCGGCGTTGTGTCATCCCTATGAGAGAAGCGAAGAGGAATACGATGACCTCTTCTATTTCGAAGCGGTACTGGGATGGTTGTCTTGGGCCGGTTAGGTAGGCTGCTGCGGCCCAATTCGGTCAGGTGACATATTCCTTTTTCTGTTTCAATTTCTTTTCTATTTTCCATTTTCTATTTTGAATGGTTAATTAAGTTTGAAATCTGGTTTTGTAGGATTGCGACTTATGGATTCTGATAAAGTAGATATAGGTATTATTTGTCTTTCTATTAAATAATTAGTTTTAGGACACAACTTTATGTTTACCATGATTTGCTAATGACATGAAAATGTTCCATGGATCTATGTCAGGTTATACCTCTCTTTTACCAAGAAGATTTATTTATCTGAGGTTAAGATGTATAACAAGAGGTGAGTTGATTACTGGTGTAATGGCTTTGGTTCATATTAGAAGAATTGTTGCTTGGAAACAATTTCTTGGGTGGAAGGAATGACATGACTGTAGGGTTTCCATAGGATCCTCAGAAATGATGCACAAGTAAGATAGGAGTTTAAAGAATAGGATTCCAATTAGACAATTGAAAAGATATGGAGTTTGATAATATTGCATCAATCTTATTTAGAAGACAAGGATCACACTCCTAGAATATGGTTGGTGTGATGTAGGCTCTACCTAAATAGGTATGTAGGATTTAGACTTGTTTTATCTCCTCCTATATCTAGTTTCTTTGCCTAAGTAGAATTTCCATATAGATCAAGGCTTGAGAATAAGGATTGTATTGACTAACTTTGGATTAGACAAGCTTCAATGATTTAAGTTTAAGAAATACCATGGTGATCATGGTAGGAATAAATATTGGACCCTATAGTGGTGTGCTAACATATTAATCCTAGCTCACATTCATCTCTTTTAGTTGTTGTAACTATCTCTACCCAAAACAAGGTTTTGAACAAAGGTCATATTTAAGTTTATCGCGCTTTAGTTGATGAGCTACTTCAATTCCATCAACTCAAGTGAAGCCTCAATCACTTTGACAAGTTTTATTTAAAAGCACAAAAAATTTCCCAGATTTTCCATACATGAATGCAATGCACACATCTATTTCCTCTCTATTTCTAGTCTCGCACCCTAGGATGTTACAGTGGTGCCCTTGGTAGCTGCTTCACAAGAAACCAGACGTTTTGCCCCTTTTGGGCACTAATAAAATATAAAATCTATTTTTACGTGGCAACTCATAGAATAATAGTTGCAAAAGTTGTAGGACATAGAAAGATGCACATTCCTATTTAAAATAGGGTTAGGATTCAAAAGTTTTTCGTGGAACTTGTACAAACCATGATCACAATTTGAAATCTAACCAAATGTAGTTTAAAAAATTCAATAAATGGAAAATCTAAGCGAATATCATAACCTTTTTTAACATTTTTCTGATAAAATTTCATATATAATACTTGAAATTCAGAGCTACAGATAAAAAGATACTATGATTTTTCCAATTTTAAACACCTTATGGAATTGCATGTGAAAAATTTAAAACAACCGAAACTTTTTGTTACTCTGGCTTGGTCTAGCCGCAACAGCTGACCTGTGGGTGGCTCTTAGTTGGACGCAAGACCTAGAGAAGGCGCTTCAGGTAACATTTGCTCCAATCAGCTCGAGCGCGGAAATCTCTATCTGCACACAACAAATCCTAGGTTGCGCAACGCTTCTGCTAGCTAGAGCGTGGTAGCTAGAGATGGAGCCAGCAGTCTTGCATGCTGCAGACGCACACTATGGTGGTCGTGGTGGCGTGGTGCATTGGTACTTCTGCAATGAGCCGCTAGGTGACGAAGTGCAGGTGCTGATAGGGATTTTGTCATATACAGTGGCTTTGTAGATCTGGGGCCTACCTGTCAGGGAGAAATTCAGAGTTATAGATAAAAAGATATGATTTTTCCTATTTTAAACACCTTATGGAATTGCATGTGAAAATTTTAAAACAACCGAAACTTTTTGGTACTCTGGCTTGATCTAGCCGCAGCAGCTGACCTGTGGGTGGCCCTTAGTTGGATGCAAGACCTAGAGAAGGCGCTTCAGGTAACGTAGCTGCTCCAATCAGCTCGAGCGCGGCAACCTCTACCTGCACACGACAAATCCTAGGTTGCGCAACACTTCTACTAGCTCGAGCGTGGCAGCTTGAGATGGAGCCGACAGTCTTGCGTGTTGCAGACACACACTATGGTGGTCGTGGTGGCACGGTGCCTTGGTACTTCCGCAATGAGCCGCTAGGCAACGAAATGCAGGTGCTGACAAGGATTTTGTCATATACAATGGCTCTGTAGAGCTGGGCCTGGAGGAATTAAATGGCAAAAACATTGCGCATATACAGGGCAGGTGCCTTGGTACTTCCGCAATGAGCCGCTAGGCGACGAAGTGCAGGTGCTAATAGGGATTTTGTCATATACAGTGGCTCTGTAGAGCTGGGGCCTACCTGTCAAGGAGGAATTAAATGGCAAAAACATCGCAATGAGCCGCTAGGCGACAAAGTGCAGGTGCTGACAGGGATATTGTCATATACAGTGGCTCTGTAGAGCTGGGGCCTACTCCCTCCATTTGGAAATATAAGATGTTTTAGCTTTGTGAAGCGAATGTATCTAGACAAGAATTGGGGCTAGCCAACCTATACACTAAAAGATATCTAGATACATTAGCTTCACAAAGCTAAGGCTAGCCATAGTGCTATTATCATAGGTAGTATCATGCAAACTAGGCCTACAAAAATGCTGATGTGGCAGTTAACTAATTAAGAAAGAGAAGATTAGAGTATCATAGGTAGATACTATATCATAGCGCATATTACAAGAAATATTACACTTAAGTAAATTTTGTGCACACATTTGTATTGAGATGCTACAAAACGATAAATACAATAAGTATATGATACTACTTTATAATACCATACACTATGAAGATAGTATCATATAGAAGTATCATATACATGATACTATTATATGATACTCTTTACTATGACCAGCCTAAAACATCTTATATTTCCAAATGGAGAGAGTACTGATACTATCAGGAAGGAATATACAATAAGTATATGATACTACTTTATAATACCATGCACTATGAATATAGTATCATATAGAAGTATCATATGCATGATACTATTATACGATACTATCAGGAAGGAATATATAATAAGTATATGATACTACTTTATAATACCATGCACTATAAAAGATAGTATCATATAGAAGTATCATATGCATGATACTATTATATGATATTCTTCACTATGATTAGCATAAACATCTTATATTTCCAAACGGAGTAAATGGCAAAAACATTGTGCATATGCATGGTTGTGGGTTTCGAACCATCCACCTAAAGGAATCAGCTGGCATGGAACAGGCCACCGGGCTACAATTACTTGCTATTTGTTATGGCTTAAATATCTTACTGAAGTATCATTACCGTTTGGTGAATTAGTTAGTCATCTTTTTCTCCGTCCTGTATAGGATGTGTACTGAAGAGAGATCTGTCGCGATGGCTATCGTCTCTGTGGAGCGCGTCCGAGGTTATCGGAGGTAGGAGCCACAACGTGGCCTCACTCTAACCTCGGAGGGATCCGGCGCGGCACGAGGCAGTCAAATTTCCCCAGCTTGGTCGTACGGCCATGGCGAGCGCGAGGAAGGTGCCGACAGACGGGGCGAAACGAAGGTAGCATGGAGGCGGCCCAGGGGAGGACGCGGCTCGAATATTGGAGGGCGCCACGTTCACATCCCGGCGACGACTGGTCGTGCCGCCGAAGATTTGGCTGGGTCGTCGCCGACCTTCACAAGACTCTGGCGACCTGGCACGCCGCCGAACCGGCCGGCACGCACCCTACAATGCTTGACTATCGGGGCAGGGAGAAACGCCGCTGCAATTTGGCCAAAGTGGACCGAAGGCACAGCCACACCGGAATAGCGCCGCCGGAGACCTCGCCGGAGTGGAGCGCCTCACCCGGTGCTCCGTCATTGCTACGCGGGCACTCCTCACGAGTTGTGCATCTCTGGGTCGGCCGGCTCCCCACCGCCGGCTACAAATCGAGTCCACTAAAGGGGTGTTTGTTTGGGCTTTTTTCAGCTTTCCATTAAAAAAAGCCAATAAATTGAAACAAATGGCTGGCTTTCATACCTGGCTTTGCCAAAGCCGAAGCGAGCGATAGGCAGATATCACGAAGCACATTTTGAGGTGCTTCCCGCAGCTTCCCCTTAGCAGCCGAATCGTTTTCTAGACTTGCCCATTTCATATGGAAGTATTTACGGTATACTGCCACCGCTGAGCTGAATTGGTTTGTCCCCATGCCCCTGCCCAAAATATCCCATTCTCTTTTTTCCCATCGGGCGACACGACGCGACACGAACGAGGGCACAAATCGCCGGCGACCCTCTGCCGCCACCGCCCCCCGCCGGCGACCCTCCGTCTCTGGGCTGTTCCCATTGTCCTCGCCTGACTCCCGCCCTCCCAGATCGACCGCGCCGAATCAGGCCGCTCACCTCCTGTCACCTCGCCCGCGCTCGGCCGGTGCTCAAGCCGCAGGCCAGAAGATTCCAAGATTCCCGTCCCGATTCAGCCCTCCGTCGCTGAGTGCTACGTGATGAATTACTAGTGCTAGTTAAGATGATTAAGATGAATTACTAGTGGATTATGCTGCCAGGAAGATGGCGTCCATGTCCTAGAAAAACTAGCGATTTGGGAACTAAAGGATTAGTCCCTTTCTCTCTCCCCATCTGATGACTTGTGTGCGCCATGATATGTTTTCAATTTTAATTTTAATACTCCATATATTATTTATGTAATGGTTTGGATATTTATTTTGGACAAAGCCAAACTTGATTTAATTATTTTGTCTATTTATTGTTGTGTATTTATTGTATTTTTATAGTGACCAAATACCTCTACACACTTTTCACTTCAGTCAACAATTTACACGTTCTCAAAACTATATGGGTATTTTAGACATTCTTTAGTATACAGCTAGACAGCCAGCTAAGTTACCAAACAGTGAAACTCAGAACAGCAGTTTTCCCTGCACAGCAGCTTTCTATACACAGCAGCTTTCCTGCACAGCCAGCCACAGACAGCCCAAACAAACAGGCCCTAAGCTCAGCTAAAATGGGGACAAAGATGGCCCACCAATGTTTGTCCTTTTCTAAAAAATTGGAAAATTTCTGAAAGTATTTGTACTTGTTTGAAATAGTTTGTATTTAAGCCATTTTGGCCCCTCTAGGTAATTGGTCTATAAACATTTAGGATCCAAAATAATTACAGGCAAAAAAGGTCTTGATGATCGCAAAGAAAATGCCCCCATTGTCAGCCAGTTGAGAAATAAAAGAGAACGGGCCCTTGTGAGTCGAGAAAATTGCAGCTAACACCACTCTTTGTGGACATTGTTGCACAAAACACACAAATAAACCTTCTTTTGCACATGACCACATATGTTTGTCTAATTGTTGCATCGGCCCAAATAAACTTGTTAAAACCACTAGTTTTTTTAATGTAGCAAAATTAACATTTTTTTAGATTAAATTAACATTTTTTAGAAGTGCCATGAGACACCCTTTGCTATATTTGTTGTCATTAAGACTGTTATATTGATATATATTGTGATGGTCCCCTTTTTAATAAGTCCAAAAGTCATACTTAGGGCATCCATAATGTGTAGCCAAAAGTGGTTCTATTTAAGATATTTGGCTTTTGGAACTAGTTCCATACATTGTGAAGGTAGTTTTAAATTAGAGAAAAGAGGGAACCGGAGCAAGAGGATGCTCCGATGCCAAATTGAGAAGAGCAATTAAAATATAGTTGTTTGTATGCATCTTGTGTACTTTATGATAAATGTATGGCTAGGATATAGTAGACAAGAGAGAGAACGGGACCCACATTACATGCATTTGGCTATAACACATTGTGGAGCTCTTGCTAAATTTCACTCCCATGCCAAATTTTGCTTTGTGTCAAATTTGGCTTTAGCCACACTGTGGATGCCCTTATGAGTTCCAAAAAATTATGAAATCAAATCAAGATGTATCCATTGATGTATCATAAACATGGAAACTGTGATTTGGAAAAGTGTATATTTTGAGCTATAAAAATGATAAATTTATGGATATGATTATGACATTTTGAAATATCCAAAATTATTAGATTTTCCATTTTTGTGTAGCCCATAATAGATGGAATTTCGTATAGCGAGTTTGCATGCTTCTAGGATATATCATTTAAGGGGGCATCTAGATCTCAGTCGACTGAGATTTAATTAAATCTCAGTCGACGCTTGATCACCCAGCCGTGACTTATTTCTGGTTCATGCGTTACTTGAACTGACCGCGGACATGCGTTACTTGAGCTCACCGCGGACAAGTTGGTGTCGGGTGCGTGTTTTTATTTGCTATACTGAACCTGTACACATGTCGTTGGAGACCCAAATTGTTCACATGATACTTGGGCTAAAGCTAACCGGAAAGATCAAAAGCTAAGCCTCCTGTATAGAACCACTTGTTCAGTTGCAACCCATATGTAGCTTAGAAAATATCAGTTGCAACCCATATGTAGCTTGGAAAATATCAGTTGCAACCCATATGTAGCTTGGAAAATATCAGTTGCGACACGGAAAATTTGCAACCCGGTTGCAACTCGTAAAAACTCGGTTAAAAAACTCAGTTGCGAAGGTTAGAAAAAGCGCTAGGCGTAAGCGAGGCGGTTGGCATTCGCCTAATGCCTAGGCACTGCCTAGGCATCCTAGGCGTGGCCTAGACGGTCATAATTTTTGTACCACCAAGCGTGCATATAGGTTATTATAGTGAATATGCATTAGTTTAGAGCATCTAAATGAGTAAACTATGAATAACTACCATTAAATATGGCACATTTGGCTCGTTTATGCAATATGGCATATTTTTTTTGTCGGGGAAGCCTATTTTTTAGCTGTACTACCTAGACTTCCGCCTATGGTCTAGGCGAGGCGTTTATCCATCGCCTAGCGTCTAAGCGTTGCCTAGACGTCGCCTTTTTCAACACCCAGTTGTAACTCAAAAAAACTCACTTGCGATCCAGTTGCAACTCGAAAAATCTCAGTTGCGACCTAGTTGCAAATCAAAAAATATCAGTTGCGCCCCAGTTGCAACTCAAAAAACCTCAGTTACAACCCAATTGTAACTCGAAAAACCTCAGTTGTGACCCAGTTGCAACTCGGAAAATATCAGTTGCGATCCTGTTGCAACTAAAAAAATCTCAGTTGTGACCCAGCTGCAACTTAAAAAACCTCAGTTGCGACCTACTTGCAACTCGAAATATCTAAGTTGCGACCCATCTGCAGTTGCAAAAATTTGTGTGAGTGCAACCTAGTTTGATTATATCTCGATTTAAAGTTTGCACATTGAGTGTAGATGATACCCGGCGGCACACTGGAATTTTTTTGCTTTTGCATAAACAAACACGGTCATACTTCACAAAACAAAGAAAAAATAAAAACAATAAAGAAGTCCACATGCCCACATTCACGGCATACAAGCCCATGACAAAGCGGAAGCCCAGCATAAACGAGCTATCGGCATGCACACGTGGGTACCAGAGCCTCGTGCAACACATAAAAAAACTAATATGCACTAATCTTGACGTAATAATTCTAATGGTAAATAAGGTGACTGAGATTTTGTTAAATCTCAGGCGTCTTAGAACTAGCAAAACCGACCATTCAATGTCCAGAATTCTTTACAACTTTTTTGAATCCTATAAATACATTACTATTATCTTTAAAAAATAATATAGAGGGGTCACTCGAGTTCATGTGCTAAAAGAAATTCTCGGGTATAATTGTGGTTTTAAATATTCAATTTTTCAGATGTAATGTTTTCAAAAAATGGAGACATTGCACTGTGAATCAAGTCTCAGATCTGCATTTTATGTCATGAGCAATAACCATATAAAAGAATGGTTCCTCCCTCCACGTTAACACATAATACGTGATCAATTGGTTTATTTGGGCTAGGTGCAAAAAATTAAATTAAATATGTGATAGCTGTAACAAAGTTTTTATTTCTGTGTTTAATACAACAATTGCCACAAAGAGTGGTGTTAGCTGCAATTTTCTCTTGGGAGTCCAGTATAGTGGGGTTCATCCCATTCGCACTTCTTTCGGTCTCCGCCGCAATTCGCCGGACATCCATTTCGGCTCACGGGAGCAAATGAACCCATTAACGAAAAACATATTTCAAAATGTCAAAAAATTCGGAACAAAAATTCCGCATGTACATTTTGACATATTATGTTTGTACACAAATTTTCAGAAGAAAACAACATTTCTTATGTCCTATATAAAAAAGACAAATTTATATATGAACATATCACTATTCACAGGGCATATTTTTGTCTTTTTACTGATGCCACATAATATGTTCTTTGTTGTTAAAAACTTGTGTGCCAATATAGAATGTCTTGATCTAAATGAGAAATTTATTTTTTGAATTTTTTTACATTTAAAATTTATTTTTTAATACATTTTCTATAATAAGTTCATATACACCTGACAGCCAAAACACCTCCTCCGCAATTCGCACCCTTCTCTCGCACCATGGCGGAACGTCGACGCCGGCAAGGGCCATCCCGTTCGACCTCGCCGACGACCCCCTGCGCAGGCGAGTCTCTCTCTCTCTCTCTCTCTCTCTCTCTCTCTCTCTCTCTCTCGCCGTCGTGTCGGAGAAATCTGGAGCCGTGAGGATAAGAAAGGAAACCCTAGAGAGTCTAGCGCCATGGTTCATGTGGCGAGTTTTCAAGAGCCTCGCGCCGTGATGCGGCCAGTTTTGTTGAAATTTACGCTAAAGGCAACTTCCGTCCCGCGGCTTCACCCCCTCCCCCCACCCACACACCCCGCGCCGCAAGTGCGCTTGGTCGTCCCCAAACCATATGAGTTGATAGATAGATCCATGTAACCATATTGCTTGTTGGTTAATCGGCAGGAGACAGTAAGGATAATGAAGTACAACCAACTCATTCACCAAAAAAACAAGTACCGCCAGCCCAAAGAAAGAGAAAGATTGAACAAGGATCAGCCATGCTGCTATACGAAGCACCCTCTGGCATCGCCATTTTCTCTTTTGATGGGGCGTACCTGAAAAATCCAGTGGAGGTACTCATCTTTTCGTTGCTGATGCTCCTTAGCTTTATCTTCGTCATCAATGACGAATTCTGGATCATCTAATCGACTTCTGTCTGTCTGTCTGCTTTCTACAGGACTTCTGGTCTGACTTGCCACAGCTTGTTAGTAATCCTCCCATTTTTTTCTTACTCTGTCATATTTCCTTACGCTTCCTGTTGCCAATGAAATGTGTTGGACTCGTTTCTTGTTATTGTGTTCTGTTCTTATGCCATGGTGCACTGTCTTCATTGGCCATACATTTGCTAATAGATTATTAATAGATCAATTAACGCATGTTGAAACCTAAGTGGGTACTGCTATGCACAAATTTCTACATCTTAGCTAGGGATGAATGAGCCCTGACACGGTGCTCGTACCAAGGATGACACTATGATTTTTTTCTAAACAATTAAATCTAGCTGGACGTATGATTTTTTTCGAGCACCACTGAGAGAATTGTACATACAAAGACTTGAGCAACACTATACTCTTATGATTGATAAACGCATACTGAATTACCCTGCATCCTATCATTATTTAGAGGATTGCATTATATTGGATAAGCTTTTTTTTTATCCTGCCTGCATTTTCTTTCTCAGAGTCTGGAGTTTTTCCTAAAGTATGAGAGGGTGTCCACCCCCTTTGACCTTAATAATGACACTATCGACAACAACCTAGCCAAGACTCTCACCAGGCTGTGTGGCCCTGAGAAGAAACTAGCTGTGAGCAGTGCTGAACGTAATAAAGGAATAATCAAAGAGAAACTGGTTAGTACAACTTTGTAAGCTTTCTTGTTTCACCTGTTATGTGAACAGTATTGATCACCATTTTTTTCCAGGGCATAACCTGTCTGTATGTGGATGTTCCTGATTGTGAGGTGGTAATTTGCAGTCTGTATAATCCCAGGCTTACTTTATTGCCTGAAGAAGCAGAGACGTATAAGAGGAAGTGCCTCCTCAATGGCAAAGAATTAATAACATTCTTATGTCAACATGACCTTGATGTCAAGCCTGAGATGGTGAGATTACCACTTGTCCTTCCTAATTTCTCGCATGTGATGTTATTTGCTTTATTTCTCCATTGTGGTGCAATTTTGATCTTTTTTTTTTCATTATCTAGGTTGTACCAAGCTTGAATAAGTTATCTCTTGTTATGCAATTTTCTTCCTTTCCGATCGATTGTCTTCTTATAATGCTTTATTGCAAATGATTGAAGTTTTCATAGATACACCACACTGTAAATTGACATTTATAGAATCTCAATTTGTTTTATTTATTGATGTAGCGTCTTCTAGAAGTTTTTAGCTTTCATGCTTCTTTCAGTGATGAACCAAATGCTCTTTTTTATCCAGGTTAACGAATCTATTGCTGAGTTAGCTCGTCTCCTGCATGGTATTGAACTACGTGAAATGGAGCATCTGAAGTTCCTCCGCATTCTTTTAAAGGATTTTATGGTTATATCTGGTATTGGCACTAAGAATTGGAGTTTAATCGAACTTGCAACAGTTCTCAAGATGATCTGTTACCGTGGATCATCATATGAAGTCTACCACCCTAATGATGTGAGTCATAATGTTTTATATGTGTTTGAGTATGTGTATGCTGGAGTTTGTCAATATATTAATGGACTGAGTTGTGTTTATTTCAGATTTTCTCACGTGTTGAGTATCGAAAGATAGAGGGTAATGCATCCCAGTATAAAACAAGATTTTCTTTCATTGATGTATTGTCTGTCTACGAAGATGTCATTTCTCTCGATTCAGATAAGTACATCCTATTGATAAAATTTGGATTACTTGGTTAAGAAGGCTAAAGAAGTTCCTGGGAAGGCAGAGGTGATCATATTACCCACTAGTTCCAAAGTTGGAAAGGAATGTAGTAATAATGTTGATGACAGGATCAACTCAATTGCTAAAGGTAATTGTAGTGAAGTCACTTTAGTGAAGGACAAATTGGATTTCTCCTGTGAGAGGCCACAAGATGTTAAGCAAATTGCTAAGTAGTTATGTTGGCTGCAAAAGTAGGATATCCTGCCTTTGTGTTTATGTAAAAAGGCAAACATCAGTTTGCCTGGAATCATGAAGGGAAAAAACAGCATAAGTTACAACCTAAGCCATTTAACACAAAAATACATACCCCTCAAGAAGCTCAGAACCCCGAGGTGGACTTGTATGTAGTGTGTGACGGTCATACCCCGAGGTGTGTAACTCAATTCTACTTTGACAAATAGATTTATTTTGCGACTCAAGCTAACAGTCTATGGGTACACATAGGGGCAGTGGAAGATTTGTGAAAATGATTCACCCCGGGCCATCATCCGAAAGTCGAAAGCGTGAAACTGCAACAAAAAGGAGAACTCGTATAAAGACTTAAAGAGCATAGAACGTGTAATCCCACGCCATAAGTTTCAAAACTGAAAACTCAACACAAAAGAAGGCAGGTGAATGTTAACCTTGTCATTTCGCTTGCAGATGCACCGCGGCAATTTTCTCCTCGATATATTGTGCAAGACCAGCATTCCCTAATGATTCCTGTAAGCATTCAATTTGTGCTTTACAGTTATTTTTCTCCATATGCTTCAGATAGGGATTTAGAGTTTTGTCCTTCATTATATATCCTTCATATGATTGTCTACAGTTCGTCTTTTCTGTAGAGTTCGATGCTAATTTTAGTGTGTGGATGACAGAAACCATTGCTTTGGTCACAATACCTGCACTGTGCCATAGACACCAGGAGCCCGTGGATAGGTATTCTGGGATGCTCCACCGGAATTTCTCAAGGCATTACAAGATTGTTGATGAAAATTGGATAAGCATGTTGAAGTGTATAAGTGGATTGTACTAGCCTTTTCCATAAGTTCGGACTTTTGGTTGCGTTGGCTAGTGCATGAAGCTTAACATGGTATCAGAGCCCAGGGTCTCGAGTTTGAGTCCTGGTTTTCGCATTTTATTGTAAAATTGTTGTTGCCTCCCTTTGTGTCTACGTGTTGACTTTCTCTTCTCCCGTTTGTGTTCACGTGTTGATTTTCTCCTCTCCTGAGGGTGTTGAAGTGTATAAGTGGATTGTACTAGCCTTTTCCATCAGTTCGGACTTTTGATTGCGTTGGCTAGTGCATGAAGCTTAACATGGTATCAGAGCCCAGGGTCTTGAGTTCGAGTCCTGGTCTTCGCAATTTATTGTAAAATTGCTGTTGCCCCCTTTGTGTCCACGTGTTGACTTTCTCTTCTCCCGTTTGTGTCCACGTGTTGATTTTCTCTTCTCTCATCACACGTGAGTGGAGGTGTTGAAGTGTATAAGTGGATTGTACTAGCCCTTTCTATAAGTTCGGACTTTTGGTTGCGTTGGCTAGTGCATGAAGCTTAACAAAGCAGACTACCTAGAAGCTTTATCAGAGACAAAGACGACTGATGTTCTCAAACTGTGACGCTTGTCATGTTTCCCCCATCTTAACACATGTTGTTTTTTCTGTTTCTTTGCATGAAATAGTAACTCTAGATCAGTGAAACCAAAGCTTGATGTAGGTAACGTTCTAATGTACTCAATAAGATTGAAACTGAAAATATATGCAGAAGATCGCAACACCCCATCCAATATATTAAACTCCTCTGCATATACTGGTCTACTTGTGACTCTTGAATTTGTTTGGCAGCAAAATGAGCTGCAAGTTCTGAAAGTTTATAGAGCATGACAGTTGTCACAGAGAATAGAACTGTAGTTATTAGGCACATCATTCTGGCGTGTTTCCTGGCATCTATGCAAGTTCGTTTCATAGCAACTGGAAACACATACTGTGAAAGGTCTAGAAGGCTTCAAGACCGGAAAAGGTAAGGACCGTTTCGCTCTCCTCGTGTCGCCTCCTCCAGGCGACCGGGAGGGCGAAACCCTAACCGCGCCGCCGCCACCCTCCCCTCCCCTTCTGCCCCTCCCTCGTCGCCCCCAGAGACGCCGCCGGGCTCAGCTTGCGGCGCCGGTGAAGGGGGCGGCGGGGATCTGAGCTCTCGCCCCCCACGCGGTTGCTAGATGGGGGATCTCCGCGTCGGGACCGTCTTGACCGTTGCGGCGGCTCGACGGCCCGCCCCTTCTCCGATGGCTGCCTCTGGCGCGGCCTTAGGTGAGGGTGGGCTTGCCTAGTGGCTTCCTCGGTGGGGGCTCTGGATTCGAGGCGGCGGCCTCCTGCGGAGTGGCGACGTCCACCGAGCGGCCGGTGGCATTGCGGGTGCTGCGGATCGGCGCCCTGGCCCGTGCGGACGGCGGGGCGTCGGCGGATGCGTGCCGTGCGTGGGTGGGTGTCTCTGCTTGCGCCGGATCCCGAAGGTCAGACCTCCGCCCTCCTTTTGGCCTCTTCCTCCCGCCGATCTGGTTCAGATGCTGGTTTGGGAGTTGGTGGGGAGTGATGGGCCTGGGAGAAATCCTTGGTCTTGTGACCACAGTGGCGGCGACGCTGTTGGGCGCCGTTTACCCTGGACGGGCCACTGAAGCCCCATCCTCCCTTATCCCCTACCCCCGCCTCGGGTGAAAGCCCAAAATCCGCCGGATTGGGTGGCGGCGGCGCCATGGGCGTCGTTACCTCCTTGGAGGCGCCATCTTGGGTGCGGCGGCGTAGTGGTGAAGGGTGCCTATTGGGTGGTTGTCTGCGAGGTGCTCGTGCCAGCAGGTAGCCAAGCTCCTGCCGTTCTCGGCTCTCTGTTCTTTCGAGCTCTGTGGCCGCTCCCGAGCTTTCCCTTCTCTTGGAGGTCCAAGTTGAAGCTTTGCTGCGCCGGTGTGCTCGTCGCAGCGTGAAGGCCGTGTGACTGTTCTCTGGTGTCCTCTCGAACTGCACACCTCCTGTTCTAGGGGGAACATCTCCATCTGCCGACGGTTCGGTGCCCTCCGATCCAGGGCAAGAGGGTAGGGACCCTCTCTCGGCAATGGAGGAGGAGGATGGTTGTTCTCGTTCACCAGAAGCTGTTCACGTGGTGTTTCCCTCTGGTGATCTGCTACTCCGTTGTTGCAGCTTCTGTCTTAGCGTTCCAGCGAGGAGGTCTTCGTCGGCTTCAAGCGACTTTTGTGTGCTTGAGTGGTGTGGTGTTGTAAGCTGTTCTCAGCATCCTTGTATCGTTGGCCGTATGGCTTTATTAATTTAAAGCTGGGCATTTTACCTTCTGTTTAAAAAGAAAGGTCTAGAATACGATTATACATTAGCACGAGCAACAAAGGTGCTACTGATACGAGTATCACTTCTCAGGCATCTTAACTATATTAATTGTCTAGAGGTGATGGTTGCCTGCCCGGTTGGTACGTCGCTCATTCATCTTCGCTCCTCGCTCCCATCCCGCACGAAAAAACGTCTCGCGAAGCATTCTCGCGCGCGTCTGTTTAGAAAAGATAAGAAAGAGCGAAAAAAAACTTAAATAAAGAGGACGGAGAAAGAACCGCTCCCCACGATCCATCCTTCGCTCGCAGTCCCAACGAACGCCCCCCTCGTCCTCGCTCACCTCGATAGCATTCGATCCAATCCCAAGTGCCTCTCCACTTCCTCCATCTCCGCCCACCAGCCATCCTCCTGCGAGCTTCACCCCCGCCTCCAGCCCTCCCGCCTGTCCATCCTCCGCTCCCCCTCCGTGTTCCCACCCCCACCTCCGTCCCGGCCATCCCTCCTCCTCGCCCTCCTTAACTCCCCGGGGCTGGCGAAGCAGAGGATGATGACGGCGTGTCAGATGGAAACGGCCAGGAGGCGGTCTCCGTCCTTGCACAGTTCCGGACAAAGCTCGAGAGCCTGCCGGAAGACCTCGCGGCGGCCGTTGAGGGCGGCGGAAATATCGGCGAGATGTTCGTAATGATAGCCCATAGTGAACTACAAGAATAGGTCCGGCAACTAGCCTGCTCATATCTTTTCAATGCTAATTTGTAGCTCTCGTGTATCTCCCTTCTTCCAACTCCCCATCGAAGATGCAATAGCATCACTGTCGAGGACACAGCTACGACCCAAGAGCTGTTGGTTTTCGATTAGTGTAGCAGGTAATTTTTAGTCTGACTTGTTTCCGTTTGCAAGATTCGTTACTGCCCTCCAGCTTGATGAGTGCGTCTGGGCTAATTACACTATCGGCTGGTGTTTATTAAACCAATAGATCACAGGAGTAAATGGTACGAATTTTATTGTTCCAACAATTAGGGAAGGGTCAGGATTTAGATGGGACACTAATTTTTTTGTTAAAGTACATCTAGAGCGTGCTATTTGTCATAGCCCTATGAAGATTCAGTGTGTTCACATATTGATATGATGACAAGAGGAAGATCCTGGATGGTACTCTAGGGTGCCCGAGTACAACCATCAGCCTATTGTATACTAGAAACTATTCATTTTGTATGACTTGCAGCTGCAATGTAATCTCATTAGCCTGCAATAGATCAGTTGAAAAAAAATGAAAGCTAAATTCTAATCGGTGCAGAGTGCAGACTGATATGATATCTCTCCATTTATCATTTTTTTGCTGGTTTTCATCACTTGGTTTTTATGTTTGTTGTCTGCTTGCATACTGTTTCGGGTTATCAAGAGACATGTGTGGTTATCAAATTGTATTATTGTCTCATATGTAGTAGGGGTATCTGTTTAAGTAAATTCTCCCAGATGACAATATATTTGCAAATTCTGTAATGTGAAGTTCGAACATAGGAATTCTCAGTTTAGTTTTTTTATCCATAACTAATGCTTGCAATGTAAATTAGTTAACTCAATTGAACATAGGAAGCCTCGCGGATCAGGGTTGTCGTCCAATTTCTTCCAATAAAAATGTAAGCTACACCACATTCTCAGTCATTCCCCTCAAATTCTGCCTTGATCATCATGCTCTCTTTGAATGACCTTTTATGATGTATAAATGTTAATTAGGCTGCTATTTGTACCTCATGATTTTCTCTTTCATGCTCCTTTCATGCGAATCTCTTATATATGCTACATTTATTTGATTTTTATATATATCAAGATATGCTTGCTTGAGTAAGATTTATAAGCTGTAGAGAAGTATGTAGATAATTGCAAATCATGCATCAATAAGATACTATATAGAAAATATTTACAAATGATTTTTTTCACTTATTTGTTCCTGATGTTAGCACCTATGGTTCTCATGCACTTTTGTTTTCTGGACGTTGGAAGCATTGGCGTGCATTATCATAATCTATTGAGATTTAGTTATTACAAACAAATGAGCTTTGCTTGTTTTGTTAACCAGGTGTTGTATTGCAGTGGTGACATGATTGGGCCAGCGGTTTTCCTCTACTAAGCACAGAGCGCAAGTTTTTTGGAGGTGAGTTGAAGCATCTAGACTGGGATCTATAGCTCGGTAGGCAGATAATCTATCCAATATCACTCAAACTACGATCCATCCTTGTTTGGCCTAATACATCTGATAATTTTGATAGAAAATCAATACAATGGTTCAACCGATTGAATTTTATGATGTATAAATGTTAATTAGGCTGCTATTTGTATAAATTAATGCAATGGTCTAATACATCTGCTGTTTCACAAGACATACACAAGGCACACAAGATAGAGAAGTACATAAGATACATGCCACAATGTCATCATTTGTGCTACTATCAATTGTTTACTTGTTCAAACAATTGTTTTGCTTGCAAGATTACATATGTTTACAATTTTCAGTTCCCCAAATAATTTAGTACATGCATCTGGTAACATGAAGTTTGGAGTATTTTGGCACCTGGAGTATCACCTGCTGCATCATTGACTACTTGACCATCATCTCCAGGTACTACTTCTTGATTCCGTTCTGCTCCTTCATTTGCGTCTTGATTCGCATGATAAGAAAATCAGATAAGTTTCTTACTCGAAATATGCTCCTATTGGTTCAACCATTATAATGTTTAACCATGAATAATTGGTGCAACCATTGTGATGTCGAAATAATTGGTTTTGCCATAGGACGGAAATACTGGCAGATGAAGTTCTTTGGATATGTCGGAGACTTGAAAATTTATTGTTCCTTTTTCCAGGAAGTAAGTTAAGGGTGTCAACAGCCTGCCACTCCGGTATATTGGCAAGGTCCATACAATTTGCTACTTAAGGTACATTTTCTCTTTTACTCCTAGGAACAACGGATTAAGAGTGTGATTGTGGGTATCCTTGAGTAAAACTTAGTACCCTATAACATAATATACTGTTTATGCAACCCGATTCTCTGAGCATACGTAGTGAGTTGATGCATGACCTGATCACTGAAAGTTTACTCTTTGTATTAGCATATGAGCTGAAAGTTTACTCATTGTAATTCACTCTCATTCATTGGCAGGTTGGAGATGAGCTGCCGAAGGTTGGAGACGAGCTGCCAGAGAAAATGCTGGAGATACCAGAGGTTGAGGATGCACTCCCGGAGGTTTGAGGCAAAGCTGCCGGAGACGATGATGGAGCTCCCGGAAGTTGGAGATGAGCTCCCGGAGGTGGGAGGCGAGCTGCCGTAGACGATGCTGGAGTTGCTGGAGGTTGCGATGAGCACCAGGAGGTCAGCTCTCCTTATCGACCTGCGTAACAGGAGTGCCCCAGCTGGATGCAAGCGCCGGTGGCGATCGATTATGTGGAGTGGCCTGGAGGAGCCACATGACAGCGGCATGTTGTTTGGGGTGATTGGTCATGCATGGTGTCGAGAAAGAGCTGAGCAGGGGATCACGGTGCCTCTGGTTGGCAAGCAAGAGCAAGAGGATCATGGCGCCGCTGGTCGGCAAGAAAGAGCTGAGCTGAGATGGCCAGGTGCTCGCAGGAGCAGGGGATCACACCGCCTCTGGTCACCAGTGAGGGTGGAGCTAATCTGGAAATAGGGCTGCCGTCATGTCTCCCCTGTACTCCGAGCCACTGCTGTTTTGGAAAGAAGCACAATACCACAGACAGCCATCACCTGGAGGACGAGCTGCGGCCTTAGCTGATGGACGATGAGATGTGATTGGGAAAGGAACAGAGCATTCAGCCCGGGGCAGAGTTGGAGGGAAACATGAATGTTCTTCATTGTATGTATGAGGAATTGATCTGAAGTGCGGGCATGAAGGATTGAGATAAGGTAGGGAAGTTAATGAGTGGTTTTGTACTTGAGAAATAGAGTTAAGAACTTTGAGCTTGTATCCCAGATAAAATAAAACAATGCAATCTGTTTGCCGAATATGACAAGATAACCATATCAGTCTGTAATTCTCTGTCATTTCTAGAACTGATTTTGGACCTTTGGTTCTTCAACACTTGGTTCTGCTTATAATAGAAAAACTCACACTTGGTTCCCAGATAAGATAAAACCATACCATGCAATATGTCTGCGTATGAATAGTTTGAAATTTAAATTAGACATACTATAATTAGAGATTCAAACTTGAGGGTATTTAAAAGATTAATTGAAATTGATCAAGAAGAAAAAGGTGGTGCTGATGCACGGGTTTATTATAAATGTTATAAATATTATATATGATTTTTTGGATCGTGGCAACGCACAGGTATTCAACTAGTCTTATTATGCATATGAAAATGTAGCGTGATGAATGGTAAAATCTCATTCAGGGCTCATTCAGCATATACATCCAACTCTCCTTCAGATAAATAAATTCCGATTGTACCATACACACTACCATAGTTACTCTAGTAGACATATTTCATGCTGGCTGACATCATACTAAACTAGCCTCATGGTTATTCATTTCTCAAATTGCGCCAGCATCTCCTGTGCAGTCTCACGCCAAACATCGTAGAGCTCATCCGTGAACAGAACAAAATGCACCTGCCAATTACAAAGTGGCTTACATGTTTAATCAAGATAGATGCCAGCATCACGGAAATAGGATAATGAAAGCAAACTTCATGTTTCTAAACTAACCAGTGAGGCACGATTTAACTAGTTGTCATAATGGATGCCAATTTAACTACTCCCTCCATGCCGGATTATAGGGCAATTGCGTATTTCGAGACAAACTTTGACTTTTAATTTTAGTCAAAAAAATATAAAATATATTACATAAAAATTATACCATTGGATTTATATTCAAAAGAACTTTCCAATGATATAATTTTTATGTTAAATATCTCATATTTTCTTAAGTAAAATTAATGGTTAAAGTTTGTCTTAAAATACACATTTGCCCAATAATCCGGTATGGAGGGAGTATTGGTTATATAGTTTCTGTATTTTAGTGTAAAATGGCATTTTGTTACAAATACCATAGTGGCACGGCAGTATAGTAACAGAGTGTTCAGATGAAGAGCTACGACTAACCTCTTTAATATCCCCTGAGAACTGTCGAGCAGTTGAAATAGCTATGTTTGATGCTTCCTTTGGAGGGTAACTGCATGACCAATCATGTCAAACCTCACAAACCAGCTACGAAGCACCGATACTTCAAACTTCGCCGTGTCCGCGTATGATACTCGACCGATACTCTGATACCCCGATACATGACCGATACTCCGATTTCCTCTATTCTAAAATAAGTGACTGAGTTTGTCTAGATATAGATGTATCTAGACTCATTTCAATGTGTAGATACATTCGTATGATCGTATCTAAAAAAATTTGAGTCACTTATTTTAATATGGAGGAAGTACAACAAAACGAGCTGGTATTTTGATCAGCATTCAATTATTTTGTCTTTATTCTATGATATTTTATTTTATTTATATATATACTCGACGTATCGCCGTATTGATATTTCTAGAAATTGCCGTATCACGTGTCCCCGTATCCGTATCGCCGTATCTATCTTGCCGTATCGGTGCTTCATAGCAAACCAGATAGTGCAAATATGCAGAAAAAGCACATGCATGAATGAGAAAAGGCACTTAGTACATACCGAAAAATACCACAGGATATAGCAGGGAACGCAATGTACTGAATGTCATTCTCTTTAGCAAGCTTCAGGCTATTTCTGCAATTAAATGATGCAGTTCAGAATTTTTTCCATGATTCACAGCTTGAATGGTCTTTTCTAATATATAAATTTAAAAGGGGGACTTACTCATAGGCATTCTTTAAGAGCAGCTCAGGCCGCCTATCCATATCATAAATGGGCCCAACTGTGTGTATCACACGGGACACAGGAAGCTCAAAAGCTCTGTTCACGTTCAGTGTAAAGGCAAACAGATATATTTATATGAAGATAGTATTCTGAAGCTACTAAAATGAATCGGAGAAGGTACTAACGGAGTAATTCTGGCTTCTCCAGTAGGGCAACGGACTCCAGGTTTAACCTCAGGAACTTTACGGCATGCTTGTACGAGTTGTGGTCCGGCAGCTTGATGTATAGCTGACATATGGGCTTCAAGTTAGTATGAGATAGTCACATGAGCGATAAGTAAAATGATTACGCCTCTCAAAAGCATGCTATCACCTCCATCAACACCTCCCCCTCCTAGCATTCGCCCATTAGCAGCATTAACCTGTCAAAATATATTTAGGTTATATAATCATTCTTACCAAATGAAGAGATTATAACTTCTGAATACAGAGAAAGATTATTGGTTTCAAGAAACTCACAACACAAATTTCGCACATCATTTAAGAAGTAAAACACAAATGTCACAACATGCATCGCAGCAAGAGATGTTTTTAGTAAATACACTTGCCCTCATAATAGATCATGGCAAATAAACATGTGAAGGCTTCAGGTGTAACCGGTCTAATGGGCTCAAAATAAGATATTTGACCAGCTTACATCTTATTTCTGCAGGAGGACTACGATTTTCCTGATGGTTTATTTTAGCTTAGGGGACACAGAACTCACTCCGTAGTCATACAAACAAGCTCATGGTCAGAGGGGAACTTGATTCAGACTTCCTGAGCAACATTTAAAGGGGTGATGGTCAAATCCAGTAGACTGAACCAAGATAATACCTTCAGCTACGCATTTCTCAGAAGTTAGGACGTTTAGCATTTCTCAGGAAGCAGATATAGAACCCCCAAGGGATTTCCCCATATCAGCTTGACGGCACAAGCAACTGATGCTGATATTAAAACCTAAAATAAGTAGTATATCTAAGAAGACCCCGGTCACCAAGACAGACCTAGCCAAAACAGTTTCCCTTCCGACTGAGACTCGAACCTAACTAAAAACCCCATCTGATGCTACCGCAGCTGGGTTGGGCTCCACATCTGAGATCAACAGCAGGCAGGCAAGCAAGCAGGCCACGCCCCAGACCAAGATCATACATAAATAGTACGGCGAGTACGAGACAAATTAGGATTGGATCATGGGATGTAGCGGAACCACGTACGATGGCGTCGGTGGCGCCGTCGACGGACCAGCGGGTGATGTCGCCCTTGTGCAGCTTCAGCGCGCCGGCCCCTGCCGCCGCAGACAGCCGGAACGTCTCGCCGCCTCCGAACCCCGACGCCGCCATCGCGAAGGCCCTCCTCGCTGAGCAGATGCTAGGTCGCCGCCGCTTGGGGAGTGGGAGTGGGAGCAGCGACGGCGTCAGGAAAAATTTGGTGGCTACACGCGACATTCGTTGCCAGCTAGCTGAGGTTTCTGTCCTTGTACCGGGGGCTGGAGCTGGTTGCTAAGGCCCATCTCCGTGGAGTTCTGGGCCTATTTTTAGCCCATTTATAAACTCGGCCAGCGTATCACATGTACTCCTAGTTAGTTCCTGTATTTTAGTGTAAAATGGCATTTGGTTACATTGCATTGCAAAATAATTCATGTGGATAGAGGCATAGAGCCATTATGCTTGAAACAATAAACGGTTGCATTCACACCTGCAACTCTCCCTACTTGTCCCTCTGTTTTTCGGAGGCAGGCTCACACTCTTTTGCTACGGAGTACTTCCTCCATTCCGTATTAATCGACGCGATTGCATGCATAGGTACGTTTATATTGAGTCGATTAAATCGAAACAGAGGGAGTATATAGCAAAAGCGACTCAGTGTACTCGTGAGTCATGAGACACCTCCCGGCCTCCAAGATGCGGGGTGCGAATCCTTCTTTCCCTTCAGCGGTGGACCAGTCGATGGAATTTTTGCTGCAGAAAATTTGGCCTGGCGATGATGCAGCCTAACGACGACCTCGCTTGATTTACAATCGTCATACGGATTATGAAAAGTTTGATATTACACAGCAGAAGATACATGGCCAGACTGGAGCTGTTAAGTGTTGCTCCCACCGTTACATAATTTCTGTCATGATTTTAGTTTAAATTTGAATCAAAACCACGACAAGAATTATGGAACAAAAGATGGTAACTAGCGACAGATTTGTCCAGACAGCCCTCGAGAAACCAGATTTCCAGCATCAAGCGTGTCAACAGAAAAAGAACACATTGGTTCCTGGATGAAAGAACAAGCTAAGCTTGGACAGGAGCTGAACTCATCCTTTGAGTTGATTGTCAGCATTGCATGTATCAACAAAAGAGATTATCATCATAATTTAAAAATTAACAGAAAGAAGTACAAAAACATAATGAACTAAAGCACACATAAGTGAAGAAATATTACATTTTCCAAGTAAAATTGAAAGAAAGCTGCATTTGCTAGTTCAAAATTGTGAAGTGCACATACTACACTACAAAAACACTACTACATCTCACCATTAGAAGAATACATTTTGTATCTGTTTGGCTTTGAATGGATACCCATCCATTTACAAGCTGCAGATCAATTAATGCAATGTTTAACGATGTGGTAGATTTTCTATAGAATTTAATGCAATGTTTGACGATGTGGTTGAATTTCTAGGATTGCCTGTGTATCAACTATGTTACACCGATGCTCTTGCAGCTTGGTCGCAGCCTCAATAATGTCCAAGCTGCAACAACACAAATGATAGCTCGCCATCTGAGCTTTAGAGATGATCTTATGTAGGCATTGTACCAAACGAATAGGATTCTCCCTTAGCAGAGGCTTGGATAAAACTGAGACGAATGCTTCAAAGATTCAACATCATCAACTGCAGTCCATGACTGCTCTTGCAGCTTGGCAGCCTCAGCAATATCAGAGTTGCAACCATACAGATGGATTGCCAACCGTCTACGCTTTGGAGATGACGACCTTATGTAGGTATTGTACCAACTGATGACGTCCTCCTTCCGAACTGTCCTTAGTTCTTCAGCTTCCAATTTGGACATATCAAACATATACCTATAACGATAAGAGACATGAAGCATTAATAAAATCCATCAGTTGTCATTTACGTATATATAGAACGGAAGCAAAGTACCCATGTGATACGTGCCGATTAATTTGAACTACCAAGTATTTCAAACTGCTGGTCAGGATTTATCTTCGAAAACCGGATGATTTGGGCGCATGGGGTTTCTTTTGGCCAAGTGATCAAAGTTACAATCAAATTCTGCAGAATATGAGGCGTTCGCACTGTTTTCTATAAGCAGTGCTTCGTGATACTACTGAGGAGGAGAAAAGTGAGACATGCAGAAAGACTGATTTACCAAAGCTTAACTAGAAAATTAGCAAGAACTGGTCATTTCCAACTTGTTCCCGATCAGTTGTTGGCCTGCTGCCTTATGGCAATTTTTTGGCAACACTTCACGGCGAGCATAAGCCTGGACAAAGGTTACGAAAGCATAGGGCTTGGACAATTTCTCAGAACCAACTCGTTAGAAAACCAGTATGTCCACATAGCCCTAACTGGAATGTTCAGTTTTCAAAGCTTGGTGCTGCCTAGACCTGTAAATCCCTGGGGTAAAGACGACTTGACTCAAATCCAAACCAACTCAGAAGGGTTCACTGTTTCATAACCAGACAAATATGTAGCACACGTTTAGTTGTGTTAAGGTTGAGTGGTCAGACCCAACCAACAAACACCCCCAGCCTTGATCTTAAATGGTTTAGCCTTAGGTAGACACAATGTACTTTGTTGCGCACAAATTCCAAATGATCCATAGCTGCATTTGAGCTAGAAAGAAGTTATACCTTTTGTCGACAATCTGCGACCAGTAATCACCAGTTTGATAGCTAAGGGAAGGATCCTTTTCGAGTTTATCAGCTATTAGTCCACTCTTGTGATGCTCAAAAGTCTCCTCCTCTAGCCCATCCTTCAAACAGCGCAGGTATTGAACAAAAGTAAGAGTAATTTTGAGGTACCAATTAATTGACATTTCAGCTTTCATAAATTAGAAAATCTGTCCTCAAAACACAACAAGAAATACAGGGACAGGTGAATACCAGCACTCCATAACCAACTTAATGTTTTGAGAATTCAAATAAGACGAAAACAAGGAAAAACTATGAAAAATAAAATAGCATTCCACAAGCTTAAGATATATTTTGTGTCTCTAATTGCATGAACAGCAGACATATATTGACATGAGTGATAAAAGTTTGTATTGGGATTTTCATATCAAATAAAAATATGACGCCCGGACGTGTATAGCTGTAGGTTTTAGGCCTAGTAGCTTAGGTTTTCTGCTGCCTGACGTTGTGGCTATGGCTGCAACGGCGGTGGCATCAAATAAAGGTGCTCCGGATACATCTTCGACGGGGATGGACCGGGAGCCATGGTATTCCGAACGGGGACGGCGTGGCGGCGGCGTTGTCCTCGATGCGGACTTTTGTCCTTGGTCTCCGCCGTCGCGATGGCGCTCGCTCTGGTGCCAAAGTGGGGACTGCAAGGTTGTACAAGAGCGCATTCCGGTTGCCGTCGGCCATGGCGGCAGCGTCGGTGGATGCTGGAGCTCGATTGGATCTGCGCCGGGTATGTGGTTGCTGGCTGGAGGATCTGTGTTTCTCCCTCGACGGCGTCGAGCGGAGCCCATAGATCTTCATCCTGGCGATGGCTTCAGGGTTTGGCCCTGGCCGATGCGCCACAAAGATGCAGGCTCTGCTGCTGGCGAGCCTTTCCTGAGGTCCACAAAGCTGCAGGACAGCGAGGGGGCCGCGCCGGGATTGGGATTGAGGTTCTTCGCCTACTCTTCTTGCGGTGGTTGCTCCGGCGGCTACGAAGATGGGCAGGGAACGATGGCTGTTGCACAAAGGATTCTAGGGACTGTTTTGTTAGATTTGTTTCTTTCAGGGTTCTTTGTGTAAAAGTGTGGAGACAGCTGGGTTTCCAGTGTCTTCTCGTGTGTGCGTACGTGTCCTGTACGACCTTGTGTTATGAATGAAATGAACACGTATTGCCCTCCAAAAAAAAAAATGAATATATAAGACAATTTTTCTTAGTGAAGACATGGATACATCATTACAAGGATACACCATAAAGTCAAGCAAAGTTCATTTTGAAATATACAATGAAGACAATTTGTTTAGGAATTCCTGCTTAGAATAAAGGTAAAATGTCAACAAATACTTATGAAAACACGAGTTTCACAATTTCCATAGGTCAGAGATAATCATCACTATGCTGTTATAAGAATCAAGCTGATGCATGTGGCATGTCAGCAACATATTACAATGTCTTCTAGAATCTTAGTAGTTAGATAAATATGTTGATTAACCTACATTTTCTATCAGGTGCAAAACTATAAGGTAGTACAGGGCTAAAGCAGAAATGTGAAGTTAGATAGAAGCATACCAGCAAAGCAGACACACCATCAATGAAGTTATCAATCCGGCTTTGGAGGTAAACAGGGCTATACTTGGAGGACATAACTCGGAAACAATACGCCAACAGGCGGTATGTCATCCGTGGACTAGAGTCCACCG
Organism: Dactylis glomerata; assembly: GCA_007115705.1. Taxonomy (NCBI): domain Eukaryota; kingdom Viridiplantae; phylum Streptophyta; class Magnoliopsida; order Poales; family Poaceae; genus Dactylis; species Dactylis glomerata. The sequence continues at coordinate 7,581,777 of QXEO01000734.1, forward strand.
TGTAACCAAGCTGCTCCTTTGTTCTATCATTGGAATACCAAGAAATTCAATTAGCAAGGTGGACGCAGAATGTAAATAATACCAGAAATAATAAGAGACTACTGGTTGTAGTATGTCATTAATAGCAATAGGGGTAATGCATGGAACACTGTAATTAACTATTTCTTATATTTGGTATCTCCTTGGTTTGTGCACAGGAGGGTCGTGATCAAATACTGTGAGTGCTGTATTTTGGACGGGACTTCATCTAAAAAAACAAGAAATATACCTCAGTTGATTAAAACAAGGTTCTTCAATGATATTGCTGAAAAGATCTGTAATAGCTCTGAGTCTTGTTGACTCCTTTCCAGTGTCTTGCTCGACTGGAAAATAAACCTGACAAGAAGTGGCATATCAGAAGGCTGTCCGATTAACATAAAGCAAAAAAAAATGAAAAGAAAAACGGCCTCTTGAGGGTTTTTGCACGTTTCTTGAGGTTCCAGGTTAGATGCCCATGCGCTATATCAAAGTGGTTGCATTATATATAGCAGGGTAATCCACAAATAGGATACTATTACAGTGAAAGGAAAGGTGCTGATGCTATTTAACATACAGTTTATAATTTTAAACGGCATCTCAAGAAACATGCAATAGAGGTATGCTTCAGTATACAGTTATGAAGATCTAACGAAAGGTCTACAGTAATTAACAGGGCACCAGAATATAACCCACCTCAACCACAGAATTCTCTTCAAGATCATTCTCCACCCGTACATTTCTAATAAAATTTGCACCATGAGGAATGCAAAAAACACTTTCCCCATGCCTTGCCTCCTCTGGCAGTGTCTGAGCCGACAAAGTATTTTGGAATACTTTTGATATATTTATCGCTTCCTCTCCTGACAGATTACCATGACATAGGCCCTCAATGTGCAACTGCATGTGTCCAAGGAAAGTGATTTATATAATCTAGCAAATGTATGCATTATATAATCTTGCAAGGGTTCTTCATTCTTGGATACCATTTGATGCATGTAAGAACAGGCAGTACCAGAATATTGTAGATATAAACATCATCGTTGTACTTACCTGAGAAAGAAGCTTTGGAACATATTCTGCCAGATCCGAAAAGGTTAACGTTGCAAGAACTTTACGTTTTTCATCGACATCCCAGAATATTTTACGTAAGAATTGTAGCCTCAAGTAGGTGGAATGGCTCATAGGCTTCATATTCGTGTTTTTGTAAGCTCTTTCCAGGTCCTCCTTGATGACCTGGTGAGTGCACAATAAAACTGTATATAAATACTAAGGTGCAGAAGTCTGTAGACGGTTTTGTGCTTTCTTGAATTCTCTTATCTATATGTTAACAACTAGCAAGGTGAAAATCAAAAGAACTGTAAATAAGCCAGTCACACAAGTGGTTAGGCTGCACTCAGTTGACAAGCTTCTCTAACTGGAAGATAACTATGTCGATAACTAAAACAGAAAAACATAAAGTTGGACCAAATGAATGCATTGTTTGCCTGATTTGATCATGTTGACAATTACATAGTTATCCACTTTTGTTGTGGACTTTGAAGGAAAAGATACAGCTCTAGGCAAACATATGAATTTTTTTTTACATTGACTCATTTATACTTCAATATGATCTATCACTTCAGCATAAAGATACATTACCTCAAACCTATCCATCTTTGGAGAGAAGGATTGAGAAGCAGCCAAGATGTGGGACAGCAGGACGGACAGCTTGTCATTGTATCCGTAAAGCTTTAACTCGAGGTTGCTACCAACAACAGATAACGATGTCTCAAGTTTAGCCACATAAGCCTAGGAGAGTCATAAACCAATTGTAAGATATAATTCAGATAACCAATTAACAATAGTCGATATGATTGCAGATACTGTGATTTCAATGCAAATGCAAAAAAAAGATGGGAGCAGAGAAGAAAGTTGGTTGTTATCTGATCTGGGAAGCAAAACAGAAAATCGAAATATTTGATAGTAGCTAGAATAAAAACTTTGTAAACCAACAATGCACAAATAAAATTCAGTAGACAAAGATGATCCCTAATTTATATATGGATAAAACTTTTCTACCCTATGCAAAATTTTGCATCAATAAAGGATTTTGGATCTGTAGCGAATGCCAGCTATCCAACTAATGTCAAGCCTTCTCATTTACACCATATCAGATGTAAATGTCAGTCACTCTTAATTAAGTTGAATAGTGACAAAATTAGCAGCGCCATGAAAGCATCCACAACCACAGAACTACTGCTACTTCCCAAGGAAGAGGGACACACCAAAGTACAAGTTCCCTCATGAGCTTCACCCATCTTAATTATCAAGTAAGTAAGCCTAGCTATATGGCTATAAAGAAAGCGCTTTACGGGAGGCAACCCGGTTGTTTTTGTTTTGATTTTCTTTGTGTCCTCTTGCTGTAACAAGAGACTTTGTTTTTTTGTTTTGCTACTGGAGTTTTTAATAAAGTGCCAAGTTTGATAAAACTTGTTTATAGTCTTGAAAAGCACATCACATGTGCAATCTACGCCCAAGAACATAAAATTCTACAGTAAGCTCATCAGACAAACGTTGAAATAAATCCAATAATACCCACCTGATAGAGGACCTCATTTAGCTCATCTTTAAGAAGATTTGCAAACAGATCTGTCAGGACAGAGTTTCTAAGGCTGCTACAGCCATCCTTGACAGAAATCAAAAAGTACGCATTGGCACGAGGAACATTAAATGCAGTATCCATCTTGTGCCAGAGCTTTATGAATGGTTCATCCACAATACACTGAGGATTGTCATCGTCTGACGATTTAGGAATGTTAGCATTCCGCAGACTGAAGTCCCCTGGGATAAATTCATTCTTCCGAGGTAAATGAAAATTAGCATCTATCTGCGCAGGGTTTCTCCAGCTTTCCATCAAAGATGACGGGATATCCTCTTCAATGTACTGTGAACCAAACCAAGGTTCACATCTAATATCTGCAGGAAACAGACTGCATCAGAAATGCAACAGTCAATGCCATAAGACAACAGGCATAATATGCAGTTGAACAAACTGTGACTTGGTCCCATTATTAGCCTAACCGTCCGGCATTTGGTGTAAATATAATGTCAAGTACGAACTCACAAACCACACAGGCTGTTGCTTCATACAACTCTACAAATAGGATGAGTTTTGATTATGGAAAGTTTGCATGTCTAGGTCAAGGCATGAAATAGCATTATTATTATTGCTATAAAACCATAATAGAATAATGGATACAGAATGTAAAATAATCATTTCCATTCATTATACACTACAAGGAGAGAACATAATTATAATGAAGACAACATGAGGCATCTCATTTGACTAGTACTCTAGTATGATATAACATAGGAGCATCAAATGTTGACATAACAATGTTGATTTGAAACTTTAAACAACTGCATCATGTTGCACGAGTCTAGTGTTCAGGAAGCCTGTCATAGGAGAAAAGACTGACAAGATGGACTGGTTACCTTGGGACTGTTTATCAAATGATCTGCTAAGTATGTCGACTCTCATGTTGTCTGGATGGAAGAAGCTCAAAACATGCTTGACTAACTCCGGCTGCCATCCCTCGTAGATATATTCTCCAGAAATTATATGCTTTTCAGAATAAAATAACATATTTTCTGCAAAGTAGAGTATAAGTAAACCCTGCATCTATTATCTACAAATTAAGAGAAAAACAAACATGGATAAGGTGATGACCTGAAAGATCTACTACATAATCATCTGGAGGTTGTTCTTCTGCAAATCTGAACTCCATGTACCCAATGTCCTGGAGTTCCTTAAATATCCATTCCTGCGGCTCACTCTGCTTAAGTAAATTTATATATTGGTACACAGCTGTAATGACCTCGAAGACCTGCAAAAGCATTCCACATGAGACAATGTTACAAATTATTAATTTGCTTCTCTAGCAAGAAAATAGTTATGCATGTGACTACATGAAATTTATCCAAAGAGTGGATGTGTTGCTGCTAGTTACAATATCCTGACGAGTATTAGTCAACAATGTTTGGCAGTTAAGTATAGGAGGTAGAAATTGATCCCAACTTAAAGACACATGTTCCTTAGCAAAAGGCATTGCTGGGAGTTTTTAATTGCAACAGTAAAAATAGTAATGTAGACTAAAGTACTTCGATTTGAGAAGAGTCTCAACCAACAAAGATATGCATATAGAATTAGAAAGGTAAACATCGTTGGAACCTGCATACATTTTTTAGTCCTGAATCAGTAAGGCGGATGGACATTTCAAAGATATAGGCATACGAGGATCGTTGTGCTCCTCCACTGCCAACGCCAGCACTCAATGAGCTAGCCAAGCCTCTAGCTTTCAAAGTATAAAGTAAGCTTCCCTTGCCCTCTGAAAATAAAAATAAAAATGGTCAGTTGCTGAATAGCAGGGCATGATTAAATGAAGATCAAACCTCTGCATGCTCCAAATCCACAGTTAAGTAAGATAGCAACCAACACTGGATTTTTTATTTAAAATAAACTATATTTATAATGCAAAAGATTTGTAAAGAGCTAGTGTGCTACAAGTACAAAATTCCCATACGTTAACACGGGATAAGATAACCCTGAGCAAAGAACAGAGGACATTTAGCACAGCGCTGCAGGTGAGGCATACACAGCTCAGTCCCAATGACGTAATGCATAAGAATATATATTCAATCAGGTAAATCTGTAATCCAACTGATACTATCATAATAAATGAAGATGAACATTGTCAGGATTTGAACCTACAGGGAAGAACGGCTACTATTGAACAGCTTGAAAACCCTCAAAAGAGGAAAACATAATGAAACAAATATTTGAAGAGGAAATCAACTCCATGCTTAGTATTCAACATATAATAAAAGCTACAGCCTACAGCACCTGCACCGAAGAGTAAAAGGTTACCCCTATAGGCAGATATTATTTACCATGACCAAGAAGATGTGCCAAGTAATCTTCTGGTTTCTTCATGTATTCCTTGTGCAGACAAGGAAGTGTCCATGACAGGAAAAGACTGTGAATATCTCTGACAGCCTCTAGCTTATAAAGTTTACCAGATTTCCAGAAAGGCATATCAGTCTTTGGACTTATTTCTAACAGAGGACCAGCTTTAACCTTACTGAATAGCTCCATGGTCCAAGCTTCTAGAGTGTCAAGGGGTTCTGAAACAAATGAACCATATATATACTGAATAGCTGAGAAAAAGAGCATCAATTCATTTTATTGAGTTAGTAAACGCATAATTTAAAATAGTTAACAAGACTCACCTCCCCCAATCATGACAAGCTTCATCATCCCTGCGTGATAGTTACTCTTGTACATCCGCAAAATCTCTTCCCTCAGATTTATTCCACTGCCCATTGCATCCGCCAAGCTTTTCTTGTTTCCTATAGACAATCTCAAAAGTTCAGCCCTAGCATAATTCAATGGATAGCACTACACAAAACCAACCAGATGATAATCATACCCCAGGTAAATCTATTCAATGGGTGCCCTTGAGAGCAAGTATGGGACTGCAGTTGGTAAAGACGGCAGTTATCGCTTTGCAGAACTTGGTTGAACTCTAACAAAACATAATAGTTGAAGCAACAAAATTATAACACATAATTCAGACAGCAAAACAATAACTAGCAGCGGTTACTGGTTAAAAAGAAAGAAAAAACACATACCTGAGTCTACTGCTAATATCTCACGGTCCATAGCTTCAGCCTTAACAAGGGGTGATACAAAGAACTGAGAAAATCTAAGGATGAATAAAAATCATGTATTAGTATAAACTTGAACTCGGAAATTAGGTTATAGAGTAAAAACATTAGAATGATAACTACCTGTCCAATGCTCCCTTTAGATACTCTCGTTTGACCTCAAAATGGTAGCATGTGTATTCAGTTTCCGTAAAAGCATTTGACGAACCACCATGTTTGGACAAGTAACTGTCATACTACATAAAAATATTTATCAAATTAATATAAAAGTTTTCGCCAAATCTACAAAATTAAGGTCTTCGTTAACAAATTATTAGGAAATATATAACATATTGCAAAAGTAAGACAATCAATTTTGCATGTGAGTGAGACAAATGGATGCAAAAGCTCAGGGACTATACGAACCATTATTCATGGCATGGGTACTGTGCCAGCAGGCAGCACGACAGAATACTACAGTAGAGAAAGGGCTGCTACATAGTGACTGGCTGCTGTTGTTGTATCATGCATTTGCGCATCAAGTACTGTAGTAGCACTTCTAAACGAAGATGTTTCAGTGGCAAGTTTGTATTTTATTCTAATGGTTCATTCGTATATCACTCCCACATTTTCGTCTACAAGGTATATTTTTACTAGGCACATGTGTTTATAAATAAACATCTTGCCATTTAAGTGTTGTGGAAATAGCTATGATTCTCTCTGTGGATAGTCATGCACTCATGCATAATGCTTAGGAACAGAATGAAAGGGCAGAACAGAAGAAATCAATCTAAGAAACTAACATCCGTTCAATTGCATGTATACACGCCTTAATTTTGTAACTAGATTATATAAGAGTAGTATGCCTTGTAGAAAGAAATGGAGTTAGCAAGGAAGGAGAATAAACAAGAAAGTTGCAAGCCCACCTTCACAGGGAGAAGAGGGGACAAAGAGGAGTTGCATTCATCACACTCATATCGGAGGATGAAGGTTTGCAAATAGAATCATTATGCAGTAGTATTGGCCTCTACAACTTCCATTTAATGTTGACTGGTCTAGTAACTACATAGCTCACAGAGTGTGATTTCATGCTATATCACCACTATACGATATTCACTGCAAATTAACGCTTCACAGAAATTTTTCCACCGCAGGCTATTCAAAACATTGATCCAAAGAGAACATGTGGTGGTAATAAAAATTAAGGCAACAGACATCAAAACGCACATAACTTTCTCATATACAGCTACTCATAGGGCTTGACTCACAGAACATAAGAAAGAGGCATAAAAGATTGCACATTGTACAAACCTCGTTTTCATCTGGAAATTCAGAGCTCCCCATGAAAAGCATGTGCTCTGCACACACAAAAAAATGAACTTTGAGGTTTACTACTATAAACTAAATCATCAGACTGGTGTCTTTTGGATAGCATCAAACAGAAGGCTCAGTTGTTTTGAGCTCTAACCGACGCATACGAACATCCATAGTAGGAGACAGGTAAGACAAAGATGGCAATGATTGCATACCTAGAAAATGAGCCAAGCCCTGTGCATTTGGAGGGTCAGTAAAGCTGCCCATTCCGACACACATTGCAGCAGCAGCCTGAAAATTCAATGCGTCATGTAAGCACAAGCAAAACCAAACAATAAACTTGCAACAGGCAGCAATACTCACAGCTACTGAAATCCACCCGACCACTTGCAGAATTATACAGAAAAGAACTTGAATGAACGAGTTACTCTCAGCAGTCCGATTTCAATTACACTGTTTATGATCAACCTGACTAATCGCTGCCAACATCACTAAATCACGCTAGATAGTAGATCCAGGTACTGTTCATAACGCAGCATCACAGCCACCACAGACGAGTGTGACCTAATGTACTAGCAGAAGTAGTTTGAGTAAACTAAGTAAAGGTCTGTAAGAGCAAAACCCATTGCTACCTTCTTAATGACCGGCTCAGAGCCGCCCTTGTCCTTCTTCCCCTTGGGCTCGCTCCCATCATCATCCTCATCGTCTTCTTCGTCGTCGTCCTCGTCGCCATCCGCCTCCTCGTCGCTATACTCTTCGTCGTCGTCCTCGTCCTCGTCCACGTCGTCATCCCCATCCTCCATGTCCACGTCTTCGCCGGGCTTGGTGGCAGAGCCGCCGTCGGCGTAGATCTCAGGGTCGTGGACGAGGAGGGCGCAGAGGCCGTTGGCGAGGCGGAGGAGGCGGTAGGAGCGCTTGTCGCTGGGGGACTTGACCACCAGCTCGTCGTCGCGCGACACCGCCGCCGCCATCTCGGCCGTCCGCCGCCGCCTCTAGATACGAGAGAGGGAGGTGGAGGGAGATAGTCCTGGGGCGTCAGTGGGAACCCGCCTCCTCCCCTGTTTCGTTCGTTTATATCTCGGTTTTGTTTATTAGGGTTGCATAGGCAGGGAGCTTTGTAGAGTTGTAGTGCAGCAGGGCATCAACGAATCACTTAATCACTTGTCTAAATGAATCTTTGCTAAAAGAAAAACGTTTCCTATCAGGCTACCGATCTCGGGGAAACATCGGTAGCCTAACGATTACATGGGGGCTCCTCTACACCGCTTATAGCGGCGTTTCGGGAAGTCGCCGCACCAGTGCATGTTTCCCGATCGAAGAAAGTGAGCCGGCCCATTAACTATTTTTGACATGTTTTTTTTTCTGTTTTTGTTTTATTTTTTAAATTTGAATAAAAACTTAAATTCGAACAAATTCAAAAATTGTGAAAAATAAAGTTCTGAAGAAAATCGAAATTTTGACAAAATTTGAAATTTGAACAAAATTTCATTATTGAATAAAATTCGAAATTTGAACCAAATTTCAGTTTTGAACAAAATTCGAAATTTGAACAAACTTTGAAATCTGAACAAAATTTGAAATCTGATTTTTTTTTATTTTGAACAAATTTTGAAATCTGAACAAGTTTTAAATTTTGAATAAAATTTGAAATTTAAACAAAATTCAAAATCTGAACAAAAGTATCAAATCTGAACAAAATTCGCTAATGGGCCCGGCCCACCCGGCACGCAAGGCTGGAAAGCCTGTGCGGTGCGAGCAGGACGCGCCGCTATAAGCGGCGTATAGGATTTCCGGATTACATGCCTCTGCTCGCCCTGTTTGCTGGTGCGCTAGCTATCGGCGGCCTGCTGCCTCTCTCCTCCAGCTTCGAGCCTGAGCCCCTCCTTCCCGCCACGAGCATGCCTCTCTCCTCCTTCCTCTTCTTCCTCATGGCAGCCTTCAAATTTATCAATGGCTATGGCCACAAAAGCTCCAAATTGGAGGGTGTTTCGAGCGCAAAAGAGATGAGCAACCAGTGGAATGTAATCGGGGTCGTCTTCTCCAGCGTCGATAGGCTCCGACGAGTCGAATTTATGATCGGCGACGCCGAATCGGTGAGATCTAGTCCGCCATGGATAAGTTTTCCTGTGCTTTTTATTCGATGTTGTATATGTTAGTTATCTTTGTAACACATGTGTAAGATTTTTGTAGCGAAAGTATATATACAAGATGTTATATTGTTTTTATCTAGATCTGCTCTGTTATGGACAACCTTTTCCAAAATGTAACAAATTCATATTATTTTTATTTGAATAGCATACTCAAGATGTTGCAGAGGTTTGCTACAAGTTCTGTGTTCTCATATTTTTTCAGTAATGTCCTAAAATGTTACAGATATGTTGTTAGTTTTGTTGTAATTATTTGTGTTTTTTGTGTAAATAGTTAGTGATTTTTGTTGTCAATCATTTTGATAGGAAATAATATTGTTACACTTTTTAATCATCACAAACGCATGGTTCTTATTCTAATAGTGATAAGGGTATAGCTAATAGAGCCCGCTAGTTGAGTACCCCTGAGGCCCGTTAAGCTAGGCCCAATTGTAATAATAGTCGAGATACGAGTTCTTACCGTATGTCGATATAGTAATCTGTATCGGACCCTACCCGATCCTCGAGACCTAGCCACCTATATATAGGGGCCAGGAGGGGACGGTGTAGGCCAGATTGAAAGCAAGCAAGGTTCAACACCCAAGTTTACTTTCGATATACACCTGTTTCGACTAACTTTACCTTCGAGTTCATCCGACGCCCTATCTCCCTGATCCTAAGTCCTTCATCTAGGACATTTGTCGAGTTAACCCTCGTCAATTGGCGCCGACCGTGGGGACAAAGGGCGTTGGAATCATGAATTCGACGGCTTTTTCGCTTTTAGCCAACATCAGTGCAGGAATCGATAAAAGTCAAGAGATGAAGTTGACGATCGGAAGTCTAAGAATCTTAATCGGACCCTCGGGTTCGACTTGCCTCTCGGATTCGACGAAGCCAGATCCATCGGCGAGTGAGCCCGAGATAGTAGCAATGATGGAATCATCTGAAGGCTCTTCCAGCGAGATAAACTCGCCGATCAGCTTAGGAGAAGCACAAATCGCAGAAGGCGAGGAAATTCGGGAAAAACTCGACACGGAAGTAAAAGCGTCTAAAACGCACAATAGTACAAGGGACTTCACCGCTAGAAGTAGTGGCGTCTCCAAAAGAGTACACCAGTTATGCGTCATTATCACTGAAGCAGAAGAAGAAAACAATAACGAGGGAAACAAAGGGGTCGACAAGCAAGTCGACAAGATAAGGGAGCACAACAAAAAGGAGAAGGAGAAAATTCATGTCTCAACCGGAGAGTGGAGGATCATCATAACAGCTATCAATCATGGCACAGAAGTATCCGAAGGCTCAAAAAGAGAAGTTCTAATGGGATATCAGTACGCATTACACCAGCACAAGAAGAAACTGAGAGAGGAAAGAGACATGTTTTTGAGAAGTCAAGATAATAACAGTATATCAAGGGAAGAGTATTGGGATGATTATAATGATGATTTAGAGTACAACAGGGAAAGGCGCGGAGACCTAAAACACAACAGAGGGACAACGGCGCAGAGTAGAGAGGAAAGGTACTCAAGAAGTATTACTCCACAGCTAGAGGAGGAGAAAGAAGAATTCATGCAAGAAACACCGGAAGCAGCGCTGATAGCAGCACAGGCATACCTACTAACCACGCGGCCAGAACCCGGAGATCCGCGGGAATACATGCACCAAGCCGCAATACGAAGCTTCGGGATAGTGGAAGACAAGATCAGGGGAAAAGGTCCAGAGGCAAAGTCGACAAGCTACAAGGAGAGGCGAAAGGATAAGTTCAAGCACAAAATCACACAAAACGAGTCTAGCGAGTCATCAAAAGAAGAAAGGCGACAAAAAAGGAAGGAGGACGCAAGAAATATAATAGCGCAGGCTCGAGTAAATAAATCGCGCCACGCGTGGAAGGAAGAAAATTATGAGGACGACGAAAAAGTGATGGGCGCGTTGTGCTTTACCCGCAGGGTTCGCAAAACGCGGGTACCCAAAGAATTCAAGTTACCGCACGACCAACAAAAATATGATGGGTCGCAAGAACCTACCCTATGGTTATCGGATTACCTGCAGGTAGTACAGATATTAGGGGGAACAAAAGTGACAGCAATGCAAAGTTTGCAATTACACCTCACCGGCGCAGCACAGTCCTGGTTGAATACCCTACCCAAGGAATCCATCGGAAGCTGGGGAGAACTCGAAAGCCAATTCGTAAGAGATTTCCGCTCGACATATAAGCGCCCAGCGTCGCTGGAGGAAGTCAAAGCGTGTGTGCAAAGGAAAGGCGAAACTCTACGTTCTTATATACAACGATGGAGTGTAATCAAAAACTTAGCAGAGGACATCTCCGACGAAAGAGCAATAGATGCTTTTTCGGCTGGCCTTCGTCGCTCAGACCTCATGGAAGAGATAGGAAGAAAAAGGCCAACAACAGTAGCCGAGTTAATGGAAGAAGCCAACAGATTCATTGACGGGGAGGATGCATATAACAACAAAAGAGGACGTTCACCAGAAGTCGACAGAACAAGTAGACAAAGGAGAAGACACCGCATCAGGGATAACCAAGAAAGGCGAAATCAGGCAGCCGCGGGGTACGAAGCAAAGGAAGAGGAAGGTTATGAAAAATAGGAAGTTTCAAGCAAAAGGAGCAGAAAAACCAAGATACTCCGGCCCTTCGGCCGAAGACATGCTATATGGACCTTGTCGAATCCACTACGCGTATCTTGATGGGAAAAGAGTCTCAAACCACCAGATGAAGGATTGTAGAACTTTCCTGAGGTTACAAAGCACCATGGGTTCAAGCCAAGGGGGATGGCAAGGAGAAAAATACACAAGTCAAGGATATCAAGTACAAAGGCTAGCGAGGCACCTAGAGTCGAAAGTTTACATATCGGCAATGATTCAACCGGTGCCCAAGTCAAAGAAAGAGCGAAAGAACATATCCAGGCAAGTAAACCTAGCAATATCATCGCCACCAGCCACTACGGAGTACTTGTGGTGGTCGGATCAACCAATTAAGTTCAGCAGAGCAGACCACCCAAGGAAAGTTCCCAGGTCGGGCCACTCGCCAATGGTGTTAAAAGCACAAATAGGAGGGTACGACATCGGGAGAGTATTCATGGATGCAGGAAGCGGCATAAACCTAATATATGCTAGAACCCTGAAGGCAATGTGTATCTCGCTGTCAAGCCTGAAGCCAACAGATTGTTCTTTCCATGGAATAGTACCAGGAGCCGCAAATTACCCTCTGGGGAAAATAGAGCTCAACGTCTGCTTCGGCAGTAGCAGCAACTATCGCAGGGAGAAGTTGGAATTTGAAGTTATGGACTGGCCCTCGCAGTACCACGCAATTCTAGGGCGCCCAGCATTTGCAAAGTTCATGGCAGTACCTCACTACGTGTATCTAACGCTAAAAATTCCAGGACCCAAAGGAACAATTACAGTACAAGGGAGCTTCGAAGTAGCCAACACTTGTGACAAAGAATTCAATAGAATGGCGCAAACTTTTGGCATGATAGCAGAATATGAGAGGCTGAAAGGAGAAACCGATCATAATGTGCTACCCGATGTTGGATGATCCCTGCCAGATCAGGTTTTCGACACAACTCAGGACTCGAAGAAAATCCAGGTCCACCCTACGGACCCGAACAAGACAACATCGATTGTGGTAAACCTGGATCCCGCATAGGAAAGCGCGCTCGTCGAGTTCCTCGGTGAGCGCTGGGAAATCTTCGCCTGGTGTCCTTCAGACATGCCAGGGGTTCCCAGGGAACTCGTCGAGCATGCATTAAATGTAGATCCTAAAGCAAAGCCAGTCAAGCAACCATTGCGACGATTTGATGAACCTAAAAGGAAGGCAATTGCATCAGAATTGCATAGGCTAGAAAACGCCGGATTTATCAGAGAAATAAAAACTTCGAGTTGGGTATCCAATCCAGTCATCGTACCCAAGAAAAACACAGACGTACAAAGAGTGTGTGTCGATTACACATCTCTCAATAAGCACTGTCCAAAGGATCCCTTCCCTTTACCCCGCATTGTTCAGATAATTGATTCAACAGCGGGATGTGCAAGGCTTTCCTTTCTGGACGCATATTCTGGTTACAACCAGATTAAGTTGAAAAAATAAGATGAAGAAAAGACAGCTTTCATTACACCATATGGGGTGTTTTGCTATCAAGTAATGCCTTTTGGCCTAAAAAAATGCAGGAGCAACTTATCAACGGATGATGCAAAACTGCCTTGGGAGCCAAATAGGACGCAACATCCAAGTCTATATTGACGATGTAGTCATTACCACAAGAAAGGAGGAATCCCTAATCAGCGACTTGGCAGAAACCTTCGACAACCTGAGCAGGTACAAGCTTAAGCTTAACCCGATAAAGTGTTCCTTCGGCGTATCGGCAGGACAACTTTTAGGGTTCCTGGTGTCAGCACGAGGAATAGAGGCGAACCCAGAGAAGATCCAAGCAATTTTAACAATGGGGAAACCCACGAAACTACACGACGTACAGAAACTCGCAGGACGCGTCGCGGTACTAAGTCGTTTTGTTGCTCGATTGGGAGAGAAAGCACTCCCTTTCTATGCACTTATGAAGAAGTCAGATGATAAATTTGAATGGACAGAAGAAGCAGATGCAGCTTTTACGCAGCTAAAAAAAGTGCTTTCCACGCCACCAGTGATGGTCGCACCAAAAGAAAAAGAGCCACTACTACTCTACATCGCCGCAACCCATCAGGTGGTGAGTACAATATTAGTAGTCGAAAGAAGTGAAGAAGGAAAAGCCCATGGCGTCCAGAGACCGGTATATTTCATCAGTGAAGTACTTTCTCTGACAAAATAGAGGCATCCGCACTATCAAAAACTTGCATATAGTGTCTTTACAACAGCATGAAAATTGCGACAGTACTTTGTGGTGCACCCAATCATAGTGGTCAATGAAGCACCACTATCGAACATATTGAACAATCCTTCAGCAACAGGACGTGTCTCTTTATGGGGAATCGAATTATCTCCCATGGACATCACGTATGAAAAAAGAAAGGCGATCAAGTCACAAATCTTGCCAGATTTCACAGCAGAGTGGTTGGAGTTGGAGAGCATGGGACCGCCAGATTTATCGAGTGTCTGGACAATGTACTTCGATGGTTCTAAAAGAATCCAAGGCGCAGGCGCAGGAGTAGTCTTGATATCACCACACAGTGACAAACTGAAGTACGTTTTAAGGATGAGTTTTCCACAGGCATTTAATAATGAAGCAGAATACGAGGCTTTACTGCATGGAATGAAGATGGCCAAGGCGTGTGGGGCAACTCATCTAAAAATATTCGGAGATTCAAACCTCATCGTCCAACAAGTTATGAACAGATGCGACACAATCAATGACAACATGATGGCCTACAAGAACTTATATCACTATCTCGAAGGAACATTCGATGGGTGCAAAGTCTCGCACATTAGCAGAAACAGCAACGAAGAAGCCAACAATCTGGCAAATATCGGGTCACAGTGCCTGCCCGTGCCATCTGGAGTCTTCTGGGAAGAAATAGTGGAAAGATCGATAAAAAGCGTCAAAAGTTCAACTACTGCAGTAGGCTCGGGGGCTGGTGCAAAAAGTGACGAGAGTGCACCAGAACCCGAAGAAGTCATGATGATAGAAGAAGCCTGGATGCAGTCATATCTCGCATACATGATAAATAAGAAGTTACCAGAAGATGCAGTGGAAGCCAAAAGAATAACTCGACGATCGAAAGCATTTGTCGTGTTGCAGGGGAAATTATACAAAAAGAGCATAACTGGCATTCTGCAGCGTTGCGTAACGCCCCAAGAAGGACAAGTAATATTAAAAGATATACACGCCGGAGTATGTGGCCATCATGCTAGCAGCAGGGCAATCACGGCAAAAGCGTTTCGAGCAGGATTCTATTGGCTAACAGCCATCGAAGACGCGAAAGATATAGTTCAAAAGTGTGAAGCCTGTCAAAGATTCGCGTCTCGACCACACGCGCCAGCAGCAGAGTTACAGCCAATACCATTGTCCTGGCCCTTTGCACAATGGGGTCTCGATATGGTAGGGAAGTTGCACAAATCCTGGCCAGGAGGGCATGTTTACATGCTAGTAGCAGTCGACAAATTTACCAAGTGGGTGGAAGCGGCCCCTGTAACAACTCAAGATTCGACAACAGCAATTAATTTCATTAAGTCAATAGTGTTTCGTTTCGGTGTACCATACAACATCATCACGGACAACGGGACAAACTTCACTTCAAAGGAATTCAAGAATTACTGCGAAGGTTTGGGAATCAAACTCAAGTTTGCATCCGTAGCACATCCGAAGACAAACGGACAAGTCGAAAAAGCCAATGGCCTAATATGCAACGGGATAAAAAAGAGGCTCTTAGCACCTCTCGAGAAAGCCAAGAGCGCTTGGGTAGATGAACTGCCCTCCGTTCTTTGGAGTTTAAGAACAACGCCTAACGCAGCTACTCAAGAAACTCCTTTTTTCCTGGTCCACGACGCAGAAGCCGTGCTTCCAGTCGAGATTACGCACGAAGCTCCAAGAGTGACGGCATACGACGAAGTAACCTCAACAGAAGCGTTACAAAATGACATCGATGCACTGGATGAAGCAAGAGATAAAGCACTGGAAAGAGCCACGCAATATCAACAGAGCCTGCGGAACTACCACAGTAGTCGAGTTCGTCCGTGATCCTTTTTGGTGGGAGATTTAGTCTTACGACTCAAGCAGGACAGCCACGGCAAGTTAGAGTCCCCTTGGGTGGGACCTTACATCATCACAGAAGTAATACCAGGAGGAGCTTATCGGCTACAAGACAAAAAAATGGGAAAAGACGAAAGCAACCCGTGGAATGCGGAGCAGCTAAGGCATTTTTACGCATAGAAGAAATCTAGTGACATCAGTATCTTCGAGTTGACCCTCTGAACCCAGAACATGAGGCCACAGGTCGGGTTCCTTGGGTTAACTTGACAAATTGTACAAATATTTTACTTTTCCACTCGGGGGCTTTAACCCTCGGGTCGTACGAAAGAAAGTTCAATACAATATGGAGATCTTTAAAGACATACTACTAGGTTGTGCGACAACCCGATATTCTTCAAACAATATAATTGGTTCAAAAGAACCCGATAATATACATAGCATACCTCGGAACAACGATTTATTCCCATGGTCTAACAAATACAAGCATAAAAACCAAATACGATTATTCATTACAGCTAGCACGGCAACAAGGCAACTCGAAAAGGAGATTCTAGTGGAAGTGTACTTCAGCCTCGTACTCCTTCTGGCATTGAGTACAGTCGAAGATCTTCACATCAAACTTCGACGTACCAATATGATAGTCGAAGGACATGAAGAAACCTCGCTGGATGTCGTGATCATCCACAAACTGGGACCAGCCGCCCTTGAAGTATTGTTCGCCAGCACCGTCATACTAGACTTCCACCTCGTAGGGAGTTTCTCCCCCGGAGTGTTCACGAAGAATTGCTTCACGCAACTCCCGCCCATCCATGAACTTGGTGAACTTTAGCGGCAACCGTTGAATTTCACGGCACTGCGCGCCGGCAATACAGAAAAATGAGTATATCCTCGGCTGAGGAGGAGAGGTGTTACCAGGAGGTGCACTTGGACCTGGGATAGCGCGAGGCACCTTTGGTTTATTCTTACTCCCGACAGGGCGGCCGGGATGACGCTTCACTGGAACGGACGATGAAGATCCTACAGCATCTGGTGTTGTCTTATTCTTGCTACCACGAGGGCGGCCGCGACCCCGCGGCACTGTCGGGGAGCCGAGGTTCAGACGGGACCCATCTGCATCAGCCATGGAGACAAGTTGGCAGCAAAGAAACCCTAGATGAAGAAGAAGATGATGCGGCGGAGGAGGAATCTGTTTAGGGTTTTTAGCCTCCCCAAGTGTGCTTTATTTATAAGCACATAGTAACGGGCCTCCACGAAAACAAGGCCCATAAAATATTTACAAAGGAGTTAAATTCTACACATAGCAGACGATAAATAAAAAGAATATCAAAGAAAGTACGGGAAACCTCGCCTTGGACTCGGGGGCTTATGACTTCAAGGGAAAAAGAAAAGGTAATGAGTGTACTAGGAAGAATTTATATCCTTTGAGCCTATACCTGGGAAAAATTTCTCGGCTATAGCTTCGGGGGCTACTCCCATCGGGAGCGCTGAGCGCGCACCCGATAGAGAATAGAAAAGTAGCAATAAAGATGAAGAAGTTATGGTTAAAGAGTTACTGGATATGGTATGAGTCGCCAAATATTTCGACAACAATGAAACTTCGACTACATAGTCGACGAAATATAGAGCGATTACTCCCATTGGGAGCTACTCATGAGAAGTTAATATAAATTCAAAAGATTTTGGATATTGCATCAGTCAAATAAAGACTGCGACATATGATGCTCGAGTTGCGTTATCGCAACGAAACTCGAATGCCGTGATTTATCACGAAGGTAAGACCCCGGGATCCGTCTTGTGTGGCCTAGTATACGCACATGGATGCGCTCTGCTGGTATGTATCCGTGTCTACGACGCGAAGAAAATCCTGGTGCACGCACTGGGTACCCTGAGAACTACTGGGATTCATTCTTTGTAAGTCCTAAATGCGGCAAAAGAGTGGGTTTGACCGGTCTCCCGAATTCAAGTCCAAGGGGATTGAATTTGAAGTAGGTGGCAAGTATCTGTTCCGACAGTTAACTGACCTCTTGATCTGTCAGAGTTGTCAGGCTTGTTCATCAAAACCCCTTGCGAGATATTATCATGAAAATAAGTCGAAAGACCAACTCGAAGATTTGAAGATATGAAGAAATTGAAGAACTGATCAAGTCAAAGACTTAAAGATTAGAGATTCAACCCGAATCTGCAATTTTGGTAGAATCTCAGGGGCTACTGACAAGGGTATAGCTAATAGAGCCCGCTAGTTGAGTACCCCTGAGGCCCGTTAAGCTAGGCCCAATTGTAATAATAGTCGAGATACGAGTTCTTACTGTATATCGATATTGTAATCTGTATCGGACCCTACCCGATCCTCGAGACCTGGCCACCTATATATAGGGGCAAGGAGGGGACGGTGTAGGCCAGATTGAAAGCAAGCAAGGATTAACACCCAAGTTTACTTTGGATATACACCTATTTCGACTAACTTTACCTTCGAGTTCATCCGACGCCCTATCTCCCCGATCCTAAGTCCTTCATCTAGGACATTTGTCGAGTTAACCCTCGTCAAATAGGGTGCATTTTTTGTTCAAGTAGTTGCTTATTTTTTATTATAAATTAATTTACAGCAAAAATAGTAGTATTATCAACTAATTTTGTAACATTTTACTTTTTCAAAATATTGGGACATGGTTTTTGTAATAGAACATATAGGGACATTTTCAACTAATTTTTTAACATTTTTTTAACTTTTTCCACTAATTTTGGGGATCGTTTTTTTAGGGAATTCAAGCAGCTGGAGAAGAATAAGTTGACCAGAAGGCCTCAGAGGCCCAATATAGGACCCACCACATGGGGTAGCACTCTAGGCCGCGTGGTAGGGCTCATCTGGAGCTTTGTGGCTCCTTTTACCTCATTCTTGACGGCTACGGACTCCCCTTGACCTAAAAACGCCTAATATACCCCCAGGGATTTTATTTTTCGACGAACGGAGGCGGAGATTGAAAACTAAGAAATAGAGAGATAGAAATCCGCCGTCAAAGGAGTTCGGAGGAGGGAAACAGTGCCTGAATCGCCTCCGATTGGCTCCACCCCCCTCCGGCATTATCACCATCATCATCTTCATCAACATCTTCATCCAATCCCCATTGTAAGCTCTTGGAAAACACGATGTTTGATGCAATATATTATATTCCGGTGACATAATGTATTGTTATGTCTTGTGTTGATTGATTACTTGTTCATTGCAATGGTGATATAGTTTGTTTTGATGTTTACATACATGTTGTCGTCTTCTATGATGGTCTTATGTATTGATGTATGAGTGCACGCATATGTTGGGGGATTGCATAAGGCTGTCACTATTGGATTGACTTAGAGGAGGATTGGTTAATGACATAAACATATATGTGCTTGAATCTAAGCTCAATACATATAGGGGGATAAACTAATGGGGGCCTTAGAGCTTTCGGCAATGGTTAGACTATTTGTGTTAATATTCTCTTTGTGTGCATCATTAGGTGGCTTTGAGATTAATCACTAGGGGTGTAATTGCACAACTGCACTTATTTATGGCTCCTCTCTAGAAGAGACATAGACTGATATTATTCATAGCTTATGCGATGGTTAGGCTTGTCCTTAAATAATTCCTTGATTACGTACGGTAGTGGCCTCGAGGTTTTAATCATCAAGTTCTTCACTATGGTTGTGTCGCATCACACTTTAGAGGACTCATGCATATAGCTTTTGTAGGATTTTGGGCTTCACTAAATGTGACAACCACGATGAATGAAATAGCTATTTTTCTTGAGCACTTCCTTCCATCATCCACCACTTCCACACACCTTCCCCGCATTTTTAGGTGTAGCTTTCTTATTTTAGTTTATAGTTTTAGCTTTCTAGCTTGGTAGTGTTTTCTAGCCTTGCTTTCTTAGTTTAGTTTCTTTGCATAATTGGTCGTATAAGAGGGTTATAGGACCGTATATAATAGATGTTTACCTTCAGCTTCTTGTGGGTTCGACACTCAATCAAAAGGTACTACACTGATCCCCTACACTTGTGGGTTATCAAGATACTTTTTGCTGCCGCTGCCGAGGAGCGTAGAGCTAAACTTCTATTTCTCATGGGCATTTTTGTTTGCTAGTTTTTAGTAGTTTGTTTTCAAGAAAAATAAATTGGTGAAAGTAAATGAAAAAAGATAAGTAATGAAGAAGTTGGGGTCGACCTTCAATATGCGTTGTTCATACTAATGGAACCATTTCAAAACCTTCATCTTTAAAAAATTATCCAGTAAAAAAAGAGGGTTCTTTAGTGACAAGGGTGTTGATAGTAGAGCTCGTCAGTTGAAGTACCCCTGAGGCCCATTAAGCTAGGCCCAATTATAATACTAGTCGATATACGAGTTCATGTTGTATATCGATACTGTAATCTGTATCGGACCCCTCCCGATCCTTGAGATCTGGCCACCTATATATAGGGGCTAGGAGTGGACGGTAAGGGACAGATTGAAAGCAAGTCAAGTTTACTCTATGTTTACTTTCGATACACACCTTGTTTGACTGAATTACCTTCGAGTTCATCCGACGCCCTACTCCCCCGATCCTAAGTCCTTCATATTGGACATTTGTCGAGTTAACCCTCGTCAATTGGCGCCGACCGTGTGGACGCTAGGCGTTGGGATCATGAATTTGACGGCTTTTTTGCTTTTAGCCAATAGCAATCCAATAGTCGACGAAAGTCAAGAGATGGAGTTGACAATCAGAAGTCTGAGCTTCTACGTCGGACCTTCGGGTTCGACTCGTCTTTCGAATCCGGCGAAATCGGGTCCGTCGACAAGCAAAACCAAGACAATCACCAAGTCTGGATCATCTGTGGGCTCTTCTAGCGAGGTAAACTCGCCGGTCAGTCCTGCAGCAACAGAAAATTTGCAAAAGAAACTCAAGGAATTCGATGAAACTCGGGGAGAGCCCGACGTGGAAGTAATAGTGGATAAGCCACACGACTGTTCAAGGGATTTCGCCAGCGGAAGCAGCGGCGTCTCCAGAAGCATACACCAGTTATGCGTCATTATTACTGAAGTAGCAGAAGAGAATAATCACGCAGACAATGAAGAGATCGACATGCAAGTCGACAAACTAAGGAGCAACGACAAGAAGGAGAAGGAGAAAGTTCACGTCTCCGCCGGAGAGTGGACGATGATCATGTCAGTGATACGTCTCCAACGTATCTATAATTTTTGATGCTCCATGCTTGTTTTTACACCATTTGCCTAATGTTTCGTTACACTTCGTGGCACTTTTATGCATTTTCTGGAACTAACCTACTAACAAGTTGCCACAGTGCCAGTTCCCTGTTTTCTGCTGTTTTTGTGTTTCAGAAGTGATACACAAGAAATATTCTCGGAATTGGACGAAACAAGTTCCTGAAGTCTTATTTTGTCCGGGAGCTTCCAGAGATCCGAAGGACAGTAGGAGAGGGGCCACAGGCCGCCCTCACGCCTGGCTGGCGCGGCCCAGGCCCTGGCCGCGCCGCCATGGTGTGAGGAGGCCTGGGGCCACTCCTGACATCGCCCCTTCGCCTATAAAGACCCCCCGACGGGAAAAACCTAAGTACCCGATCACTTTTCCAAAACACATCGCGATCCGCCGCCGCCGTTGACCCGAAGATCGGGAGGGTCCAGAAGCTCTTCCCGGCACCTTGCCGGAGAGGGGAATCGCCACCGGAGGTCTTCTTCATCGCCATGCTTGCCTCTGGAGCGATGACTGAGTAGTCTACCTTGGACTATGGGTCCATAGCAGTAGCTAGATGGTTGTCTTCTCCACCATGTGCTTCATGTTTAGATCTCATGAGCTGCCCTATATGATTGAGATCACCGTTATGTAATTCTACATGTTTGGTTTGTTGGGATCCGATGAATATTGGTGTTATGATTGAGTTGCTGTACTAAATTATATCTTTTGTTATCTCTATGTTGTTTATGATCTTGCATGCTTGATGTCTACGCACTTCTATTCTTGTAGACACTTGTTGGGACTCCAAGTGCAGAGGTTTGTAGAACAGCAGCAAGTTTCCCTTAAGTGGATCACCCAAGGTTTATCGAACTCAGGGAGGTTAGAGGTCAAAGCTATCCCTCTCAAGCAACCCTGCAATTACGATACAGAAAGTCTCTTGTGTCCCCAACACACCCAATACACTTGTCAGATGTATAGGTACACTAGTTCGGCGAAGAGATGGTGAAATACAAATGGTATAGATGATTATAAGTAGCAAACGTGATGTGAAATAAATATCGCTGCGAGCAAACAATTAATAAAATAGCAAGTAAACGGTATGCAAAGCTTGGAAACAAGGCCTAGGGATCATACTTTCACTAGTGGACACACTCCCAACAATATAACATGAATGAACAAGTAACTTCTCTTTGCTAAGGTACTCTGAATTACTCTCCTATTGAACATCACTAATCATTGTGTAGTGGCTACAGAAGCACCCCTTAAAGTTCATCAAGTACTTGACAAACACCACTCATAGAGACATCCAAATCAGATCACAATTCAAGATAGAAATCATTGCAACTTAAACCAAGTACTAACACGGTGCACACACTGTCAACATTACACCATGAAAGGAGGAATAGATCACTCAAACTATCATAGCAATAATTATTCTCATAATCCACAAGAGATCACAATCATAGCCTAAACCAAGTACCACCATGATGCACGCACTGTCACCGTTACACCATAGCAGGAGGAATAGATTACTTTAATAACATTGCTAGAGTACACAAAATATCTGAATAATAACATCTACTTGTTCAACATGATACAAAGCTCACGATCACATAAAGATCACATCATGGGAGAGAGAGGTGAACCACATAGCTACCGGTAGAGCCCTCAGCCCCGGGGATGAACTACTCCCTCCTCATCATAGGAGACAGCAAGGTTGATGGAGATGGCGGTGAGGTCGATGGAGACGGCGGAGACGGCGATGGAGACCGATGGAGATGGCTCCGGGGGCACTTCCCCGTCCCGGCAGGGTGCCGGAACAGAGAGTTCTGTCCCCCGAAATTCGTCGACGGTGGCGGCGGAGCTGCGGAACTGCTTCTGGAAAATTGCCGAATCCCTCAGGGTTTTCCGTCCCGAGGCTTTATATAGGCGAAGGGGCGATGTCAGAGGAGGGCCAGGGCCTCCTCACACATGGCTGGCGCGGCCAGGGGCCTGGCCACGCCACCTGTGTGTGTGGGGCCCCTGTGGCCCACCTCCTACTCCTCTTCGGATCTCTGGAAGCTTCCGGGTAAAATAAGACTTCAGGAACTTGTTTCGTCCAATTCCGAGAATATTTCCTGTGTATCACTTCTGAAACACAAAAACACCAGAAAACAGGAAACTGGCACTGTGGCACTTCGTTAATAGGTTAGTTCCGGAAAATGCATAAAAGTGCCACTAAGTGTAACGAAACAATAGGTAAATGGTGTAAAAACAAGCATGGAGCATCAAAATTATAGATACGTTTGAGACGTATCAAGCATCCCCAAGCTTAACTCCTGCTCGTCCTCGAGTAGGTAAGTGATAACAAAAGAATAATTTTTGAGGTGACATGCACCTACACAATCTTGATCATATAAGTAAGCATTGGTGAGCTGGGATCAATAGAACTTAAAACATGGGCATGAAGATATAATCATGACAATAAGAACTTAGCAACCATTTTGTAAACATGCAAATGAACACAAACAAAAGATCATGGTAATGAAACAATGAAAGTCAAACGTGTGTTCAAATCATAAGGAAAAACATACAAAAGGTTTTCAGCTTGTCCTTCAAAGAGAGCAAAACATAAATGCATAGGACACCTCAAAGTTTAAGAGGGCGACTAGATACAAATAATTTAAGAACAAGTGAAACCAATCATCATGAGTCAATCAATGAACTTTGGGACAATGCATATCACACTAAGAATGACAACTATGCTCTCTTAATGGTGCATAAAGAAAGAAGGTGGTGACTCAACATAAAAGTAAAGAAAGGCCCTTCGCAGAGGGAAGCAGTGATTGCAAGTTTTATAACCTTCAAAAATTATGGTACTTACCGGCTTTGAGCTCTCATTGCCCCCATCATAAGCATCTTGAATGGTTAAAGTTAATGCGAGAACAATTATGCTGCATATGCTTGACAAATCATAAGTTGAAAACCTCGTGCCCCGTGAATACGAGTACCCAAACCTCATTCTACTTTACTTAGAGTCCCAAGCAAGGCTCTTGTCATTGTAAGTATATGCATATCATTGAGAACCGCCAATGGGGTACCTCCGTGCCCGATGACATGGAACAAGCCCACACCAAAATGACAGGACAAGCAGACAATGAACACCTCGACATCTCTTTTATTTGCTATATTGTTTAGCTTTTTATTGTGAGATGCGTCGTCGAATGTTCACCATGGGTATGCTGCAAATTTCCACCATGAATTATGCATGGCTTAGATTGGCGGCCCAGCGTTTCCCTAACACATATACAAACTCCATGATCCCTACAAGATTCCCAATTCATTTCACACCGCGGGCATCCATAAACAAAAGATCACGATATCAACTCAAAAAGAAGTGCAATGTTGAAAGCTTGCCCCATGACAGCATGGCTGGGCTAGAATCCAACTTACAACTTGCAAGCATAACAACTCAACATAAGAGACCACAATGTCAAATTTTTAAGAACAGGAAAAAGTAAAGTGTGCCTTCCGGTTCGTGAGAGCTTTACTAACCGAATTTCGCATAACACTGGTAAGAGTTTAATTTGAAGAGAAAATAAAAGCAAGTCAAATTTACTTGGAATAGCAAATTGCTAGTAGGTATGTATGGTGGACACAATGGAAAACTTTGGCTTTTAGGAGTTGGATGCACGAGTAGAGCTCATACTCAGTACAAGGTGAGGGCTAGCAAAAGACTGGGAGCGACCAACTAAGAGAGCAATAATGGCCATAATCATGCAAAGCGACAAAGCGACATTAAAAGAAGCATAAGATGGCATCAAAAGTCAAAAACTAAATGATCATGAAGGCTATTGGCGAATTTGTAAGAGTCTAACATGTGTGAGCATGCGCCAAGTCAACCCAAATAAAGCATCAAGGAGAAAACCAAAATAATGCTTCCATACAATAAAAACAACGCATGATTTTTTCAAAGGCTCATTAAGCAATCTCAGTTATTTGAGACAAGTCATGCTACAGCAAAACCACTAAGCATACTATCAAAAAGACATCAAGCATGACATGAAAAAGCCTAAGCCGCAGTCTACACAAGCTCCTTCTTGTACCACTATTTTGCACAAAGCTTTTTCTCTTTTCCAACACTATTCAAAAAATTTATAAACACCTCTTTTGATGAAAACCAATAAAGACCAGAGGCAAAAATACACCTTGATGAAAAGATATAACAAGATCTGAATGCAAATCAAGGCGAAAATTGAAAACCAAAAGCAGTAGCAGAAAAAGAAGAACACTCGGTGAACGATAAGAGTGAAAAACTGAGTGTTCTTGGCAAATGAAAAGCGAGTTCATCTCCCTTCAAAACAACATGATGTGATCAAACCATTTATTGCAGCAAACAAAACTAAACTAACTAAGAAAACTAAAACAACTGACGCTCCAAGAAAAACACATAGTGCATGAAGCAATAAAAATATAGTGTCTTGAAAGGTGACCTGATTTTTGCCGATGAAGAAGGGGTGCCTCGGGGGCATCCCCAAGCTTTGACGCTTGTACTTCTTGGATATTTCTTGGGGTGATGCATGGGCATCCCCAAGCTTGAGCTTTTGTCCATTCTTCAACTCATCTCATCATTCTCCAATCCCTACACTTGAAAACTTCCTTCATACAAAACTAAACACAATTCTATTAGCAACATTAGTGTAAGCATAACATATAATCAACCTCTTTTTGCTTCAGGTTTCAACCCAAAACCACCACATATATAGCATATACTACTGTAGCAACTTCCCCAAAAGTTCCATAATCAAAAGAACTCAAAAGAAAGCGATAAAGTGGCAAACACAAATATTGGCAGAAATCTGTCAAAACTGAACAGCTGACAAAGGTCGAATTTTTGAGGGATTTTCTGTTGCTCAAATCGAAAAGTGTTCAACTAACAAAAGTTTGGATATAACCTGGGGCATATGCACAAGAAATCGCAGGTCCAAAAGATAAACAGAAAATTTATACGAATTTTTACGGTGCAGCACCGAAAACAGTTTCAGGACAGCAACATCCCCAAATCTTTACCTCACTCAAATTAGAGGCTTCTCTTGGCACAAAAACGAAATAAACAAGATAAGGAGCGGTCATTACAGTAGTAATGACTTCCAAGACTCAAATAAAAGAAAAAGTACTGAAAATAAAACAATGGGTTATCTCCCAAGAGTGCTTTTCTTTAACGCCTTTGAGCTAGGCGCAGTAATTTGCAAAAATGCTCATGTGGGCGTCATATAAGAGCTTGAGGCAAAGGCACCATATAGGAACTTAAAGCAATAGAGAGCATCAAAAAGCAAATGTGTAACACATTTAAATCTAAACCACTTTCTATGAAAAATAGTCTTGTAAAGAGACAAGTCATAAAAGCGCAAAGCAAAAAGCATAGGAAGGCAAAACAAGTGCAACTTCAAGAATTGAACATAAAGAGGGGAAACTCAATATTGTTGAGATCCATCAAACCATGTTTCCCTCTCTCATAATAACTTTTAGTAGCATCATGAATAGAATTAACAATATAACTATCACATAAAGCATCCCTATCATGAGCCACATGCATAAAAGGATTAATACTTCCCACATGAACAATAGTAGTTGGAGCAGATTCAACAGAATAATTATTCTCATCACCATAATCATCAAAGACAGGAGGCATATTGTAATGATAACTATTTTTCTCCTCAAAAGTAGGTGAACTAAAAACATTATACTCATCATCATAAACCAGAGGCTTAGTATCATCAAGAGATAGAGAACTACTATGTCGCAAAGCATATTCATCAAACATATCATCATAAGAAGGAACATGGATAGCACTAATGGTACAACAATTATTAACCTTAGAATTGGTACCAAAAAGATTTTCAATATCAAAAGTAGAGTGCTTTTCCCAATCATGATCACTAACATAGGTAACAGGCATAGGAACATCATCCCAATCATAATTATCATAATCTATAGCAGGATCATAACGCTTAGGGGAAGATACCGTGTCCTCTCGCCTTTTACTCCTCTTCTTCTTCTTCTTCTTCTTCTTCTTCTTACTCTCTCCTTTAGGAGGGAGAGACTTGAAGGGCATCTTCTCCACATATTCTCTAGGAGGGAAAGGCATCTTCTCCACATAATCTGGTTTGCAGACAGAAACAACAGAAGAAACTTTGGAGGATTCCTCCTCTCTATTAATAAGATAAAAACATCTATCAGTCCTGTCATAGCTTGGCAAAATATCAAGTTTTATAAGATTTTGAATGTAAGTATTTGCAAGGCAATCTTTAGCACAATAGAGATGACAACCACGCAGGGTGCTATTAATATCAACATCATTCATATCTATCAAAGCAATCTTTCTAGATATCTCTTCACACGCCAAGAACAAAGTGAGCTCATCATGCTGATTGGGAGTAATCTTGTCGTCACAATACAAACTTAAGGTACTAGAAGAGTAACTATTAGGGTTTGAGCATTGGAAATTAAAATGACCTATGTCATCGCAATGTTTACAAAGAAAAGGATAAAGCTCACAAACCTTTTTACCGATCTCACCTATATCCTTGTACCACATACTGGTTTCTTCATTTGCGTGGGTGATGCAATAATCTTCCTTGTTGTAACTCTGTTCACAAGGTCTATGTACTCCACAAAAATTAACATGCTTATAAGAAATAGGACTTTTAGAAGTTTGAGCATGTTTATTGCAATCATCAATAACAATATCACTTTCTATGCAAGTGTCCTTAAAAGGTTCATGATACACGTCCCCATTTCCTTTAGGAACATTCATATGGGAAGCAAAGGCTTTAAAGCAATCGACCATAATTTGAGGATCAAGACCATATTTAGCACTAAGCTCTTGAAAATTAGCAGTTTCAACGAAAGACTTAATGCAATCAAACTCGTAATTCATACCTGGTCCTTTACTTTGTCGCTATCCCAACCTTCAATATTGTTTTGAATTGTTTCAAGCAGATCCCACTTGATGTCAACATCCTTGCTTGTGAAAGACCCATCAAAGCATGCATCTAGATAGTCCTTGTAATATCCTGAAAGCCTTGCATAAAAATTATTAATAACAATATTACGGGGAAGATCATGAATAGGACATTTATGCATTAGTAACTTCAATCTTCCCCACGCTTGGGCAATGCTTTCTCCCTCATGAGGCCAAAAATTATATATCTGATTACGATCTTTATGAATCTCACTTGGAGGATAGAATTTAGAATAAAAGAGAGGCACAATTTCCTCCCATGCAATAGATGGACCATCTTCAAGCAGCCGATACCATTCCTCAGCTCTGCCTTTCAGTGATAAAGAGAATAGCTTCTTCTTAACTTGGTTCATTGAAATACCTGCACACTCGAACAACTCGCATAATTCATGTATAAAAAGCAAATGATCACCAGGATGGACAGTTCCATCTCCTAAATAGCAGTTATCCATAACACGCCTAACAATTTTCATAGGTATTTCAAAAGGATGAGGAGCACAAGCATCATTAGAAATATCACATATGGGAGATAAAATATCATCAGAGCAAACTTTCTCCACTAAAGCTGGGGGACTAAAAATATCATACTTAACAAAACCAGCTTCCCCAAGCTTAGACTTTTCCATAGCATTAGCAATAACAGGATTCAAAGCATTCGTACTAATAACATTGCTATGCGAAATAAGCTCCAAAGGATTTTCAATTTTCTCATCAAATCTAAACTCAGAAAAAAAGACTAAAGAACTCTTTATTTTCCATTAAGCCTAACTAGTGAAAATAAAAACAAGAAACAAAAAGATGTAATTGCAGAATCTAAAGGAAATAACTCCGAGCACTCACACAGGAGGATGCGAGTACCTTTTACCTTACCTCCCCGGCAACGGCGCCAGAAAAGAGCTTGATGTCTACGCACTTCTATTCTTGTAGACACTTGTTGGGCCTCCAAGTGCAGAGGTTTGTAGAACAGCAGCAAGTTTCCCTTAAGTGGATCACCCAAGGTTTATCGAACTCAGGGAGGTTAGAGGTCAAAGCTATCCCTCTCAAGCAACCCTGCAATTACGATACAGAAAGTCTCTTGTGTCCCCAACACACCCAATACACTTGTCAGATGTATAGGTGCACTAGTTCGGCGAAGAGATAGTGAAATACAAGTGGTATAGATAATTATAAGTAGCAAACGTGATGTGAAATAAATATCGCTGCGAGCAAACAATTAATAAAATAGCAAGTAAACGGTATGCAAAGCTTGGAAACAAGGCCTAGGGATCATACTTTCACTAGTGGACACACTCCCAACAATATAACATGAATGAACAAGTAACTTCTCTTTGCTAAGGTACTCTGAATTACTCTCCTATTGAACATCACTAATCATTGTGTAGTGGCTACAGAAGCACCCCTTAAAGTTCATCAAGTACTTGACAAACACCACTTATAGACACATCCAAATCAGATCACAATTCAAGATAGAAATCATTACAACTTAAACCAAGTACTAACACGGTGCACACACTGTCAACATTACACCATGAAAGGAGGAATAGATCACTCAAACTATCATAGCAATAATTATTCTCATAATCCACAAGAGATCACAATCATAGCCTAAACCAAGTACCACCATGATGCACGCACTGTCACCGTTACACCATAGCAGGAGGAATAGATTACTTTAATAACATTGCTAGAGTACACAAAATATCTGAATAATAACATCTACTTGTTCAACATGATACAAAGCTCACGATCACATAAAGATCACATCATGGGAGAGAAAGGTGAACCACATAGCTACCGGTAGAGCCCTCAGCCCCGGGGATGAACTACTCCCTCCTCATCATAGGAGACAGCAAGGTTGATGGAGATGGCGGTGAGGTCGATGGAGACGGCGGAGACGGCGATGGAGACCGATGGAGATGGCTCCGGGGGCACTTCCCCGTCCCGGCAGGGTGCCGGAACAGAGACTTCTGTCCCCCGAAATTCGTCGACGGTGGCGGCGGAGCTGCGGAACTGCTTCTGGAAAATTGCCGAATCCCTCAGGGTTTTCCGTCCCGAGGCTTTATATAGGCGAAGGGGCGATGTCAGAGGAGGGCCAGGGCCTCCTCACACATGGCTGGCGCGGCCAGGGGCCTGGCCGCGCCACCTGTGTGTGTGGGGCCCCTGTGGCCCACCTCCTACTCCTCTTCGGATCTCTGGAAGCTTCCGGGTAAAATAAGACTTCAGGAACTTGTTTCGTCCAATTCCGAGAATATTTCCTGTGTATCACTTCTGAAACACAAAAACAGCAGAAAATAGGAAACTGGCACTGTGGCACTTCGTTAATAGGTTAGTTCCGAAAAATGTATAAAAGTGCCACTAAGTGTAACGAAACAATAGGTAAATGGTGTAAAAACAAGCATGGAGCATCAAAATTATAGATACGTTTGAGACGTATCAATGCTCTCTGTTGTTAGTAGCTATCTTGGCCGAGTAGTTGCTAGTGACTCCAAGAGGGGGTATTTATGCTCGATAGTGGGTTCATGCCTCTATTTAACCTGGGGGAGTGACAGAAACCTCTAAGGTTGTAGATGTGCTGTTGCTACTAGGGAGAAAACAACATTCATATGCTCAAGGGCATATGCTTTGTTTACATTACACACTTTTCTTAATGCAATTATCTGTTGTTCGCAACTTAATACTTGTGGAGTTCTCGGATTGATTCGCCACAAGTGGATTATTAGTCATAGATGCAGTTGGATGGCGGTCTATGTATTTTGTTGTAATGCCCAGAGTAAATCTCATAGTGATCTTCTTGACATATCACGTTTATCTTTATTCTATCAATTGCCCAACTGTAATTTGTTTACCCAGCATGTGTTATTTATCTTATGGAGAGACACCACTAGTGAACTGTGGACCCCGGTCCTATTTCCATCATATTGCTATCACCTGTTTACTTTTCTCGCACTGTTTACTTTACTTGCACTGTTTACTTTACTCGCATACTCTACTGTTTTCCACTCGATACGCTCATAACCTTTGTTTCAAGCAAATCGGTGAGATTGACAACCTCATCGCAAGTTGGGAACAAAGTACTTGGTTGTGTTGTGTGCAGGTTCCGCGTTGCAGCTAGCAAGCAAAGCTTGGATGAGGCGCCATATATAAATTGTCCGAAGCTGTCGCAAACTAGCAAGCATCACCTTCAGTCGTTATTGTCTGCTCTTCTCCTGATCGACATACCTTGGTTTCTTAACTGAGGGAAAACTAGCTGCTATATTCATCACACCTTCCTCTTGGGGTTCCCAACGGGCTGGTCATTCACCACGCATCAAGCTCTTTTTCTGGCACCGTTGCCGGGGATTATAAAAGAATAAGCTCCCACATCAACTACATATTCCCACGTCAACTTGGCACCAGCAGCTTCTTTTTCTGGCGCCGTTGCTGGGGAAGAGTGGAAGACTTCTGCGAGGGGAGTTTTTCGCACACACATCCTTTACTTTGTTATTGTTTTGTTTTGCTTTACTTTATTTATTTTACCTGCATCGTTTTATATCAAAAACCCAAAAAAATTAGAATCCTTGGTAGTTATTTTTACTTTTTTACTTTCATTTTGCTAAAATGAGTAATCCTGAAGTAGATGTTCGTAGTTTTAAGCAACAAGGGGGAGAAAGTTTAAAAGATGCTTGGTATCGTATTAACAATGCTCATCATAGGTGTACCAAAAAGCACTCTACCACGATCCTCCTTAGAAATTTTTATGTTGGTATATCTAGTTGGAATAGGTATGTTCTCGATACTCTTACAGGAGGTAATTTTTTGGGTACTCCCGCTGGAGAAGCATGCACTATAATTGAAAGTTTAGTGGGAATACCACCTATTCATGTTGCTAAAACTGATACCACCTTGGAGGAGGTGGTAGAAAGGCTCGGCTCTTTAGAGAAAAGTTTGCCAAGTATCCTAGAAAATGCTAGCCGCGTTAGTGAATTAATAGAAAACATTGGTAAGAGAATTACCGTTTTAGAGGCTAGCACTACTCTTCATAATCAAAATTTAAGGATTGGTAAACTAGAGGAGTCTATGGAAACTCTTAGTTTAATCTTCTCTTCTCTTAAATTTAAGAAAGAGAAAGTGTTTGTTGGAAAAGAGCAAAAATTTATGTATGTTCCCAAGATTTCTGCGCTTAAACCTCAACATGTTCTTAAAATTGGTAAGACTTTTAGTTCCACTAAGAGTGACTTGCAGGTTGAATCATTTGCGGGAACTTCCAAAGAGCCTACTGAGGTAATTGATGCTTCATCACTTGAAGTTACTTGATTCGTAATTTTCTGCGCCTAGCTCAAAGGCGTTAAAGAAAAGCACTCTTGGGAGATAACCCAATGTTTTATTTTCAGTACTTTTTCTTTTATTTGAGTCTTGGAAGTCATTAATACTGTAATGACCGCTCCTTATCTTGTTTATTTCGTTTTTATGCCAAGAGAAGCCTCTAATTCGAGTGAGGTAAAGATTTGGGGATGTTGCTGTCCTGAAACTGTTTTCGGTGCTGCACCATAAAAATTCGTATAAATTCTCTGTATATCTTTTGGACCTGCGATTTCTTGTACATATGCCCCAGGTTATATCCAAACTTTCGTTAGTTGAACACTTTTTTATTTGAGCAATAGAAAACCCCTCAAAAATTCGACCTTTGTCAGCTGTTCAGTTTTGACAGATTTCTGCCAATATTTGTGTTTGCCGCTTTACCGCTTTCTTTTGAGTTCTTTTGATCATGGAACTTTTGGGGAAGTTGCTACAGTAGTATGTGCTATATATGTGGTGGTTTTGGGTTGAAACCTGAAGCAAAAAAGAGGTTGATTATATTATGTGCTTGCACTAATGTTGCTAATAGAATTGTGTTTAGTTTTGTATGAAGGAAGTTTTCAAGTGTAGGGATTGGAGAATGATGAGATGAGTTGAAGAATGGACAAAAGCTCAAGATTGGAGATGCCCATGCATCACCCCAAGAAATATCCAAGAATTACAAGCGTCAAAGCTTGGGGATGCCCCCGAGGCACCCCTTCTTCATCGGCAAAAATCAGGTCACCTTTCAAAACACTATATTTTTATTGCTTCATGCACTATGTGTTTTTCTTGGAGCGTCAGTTGTTTTAGTTTTCTTAGTTAGTTTAGTTTTGTTTGCTGCAATAAATGGTTGGACCCCAACAAATTTCCTTTGGAGGAGATGTACTCGTTTTCATTTGCCAAGAACACTCCGTTTTCATTCTTACAATTTCACCGGGTGTTCTTCTTTTTTCTGCTACTGCTTTTGGTTTTCGTTTTCGCCTTGATTTGCGTTCAGACCTTGTCATATATTTTCATCAAGGTATATTTTTGCCTCTGATCTTTATTGGTTTTCATCAAAAGAGGTGTCTTTAAAATTTCAAATGGTGTTGGAAAAGAGAAAAAGCTTTATGCAAAATAGTGGTACAAGAAGGAGCTTGTGTAGACTGCGGCTTAGGCTTTTTCATGTCATGCTTGATGTCTTTTTGATAGTATGCTTAGTGTTTTTGCTGTAGCATGACTTGTCTAAAATAACTGAGATTGCTTAATGAGCCTTTGAAAAAAATCATGCGTTATTTTAATTATTTGGAAGCATTATTTTGGTCTTCTCCTTGATGCTTTATTTGGGTTGACTTGGCACATGCTCACACATGTTAGACTCTTACAAAGTCGCCAATAGCCTCTATGATCATTTAGTTTTTGACTTTTGATGCCATCTTATGCTTCTTTTAATGTCGCTTTGCATGATTATGGCCATTATTGCTCTCTTAGTTGGTCGCTCCCAGTCTTTTGCTAGCCCTCGCCTTGTACTGAGTATGAACTCTACTCGTGCATCCAACTCCTAAAAGCCAAAGTTTTCCAAAGTGTCCACCATAAATACCTACTAGCAATTTGCTATTCCAAGTAAATTTGACTTGCTTTTATTTTCTCTTCAAATTAAACTCTTACCAGTGTTATGCGAAATTCGGTCAGTAAAGCTCTCATGAACCGGAAGGCACACTTTACTTTTTCCTGTTCTTAAAAATTTGACATTGTGGTCTCTTATGTTGAGTTGTTATGCTTGCAAGTTGTAAGTTGGAGACTAGCCCAGCCATGCAGTCATGGGCAAGCTTTCAACATTGCACTTCTTATTTGAGTTGATATCGTGATCTTTTATTTATGGATGCCCGCGGTGTGAAATGAATTGGGAATCTTGTGGGGATCATGGAGTTTGTATATGTGTTAGGGAAACGCCGGGCCGCTAATCTAAGCCATGCATAATTCATGGTGGAAATTTGCAGCATACCCATGGTGAACATTCGACGACGCATCTCACAATAAAAAGCTAAACAAATGGCAAATAAAAGAGATGTCGAGGTGTTTATTGTCTGCTTGTCCTGTCATTTTGATGTGGGCTTGTTCCATGTCATCGGGCACGGAGGTACCCCATTGGCGGTTCTCAATGATATGCATATATTTACAATGACAAGAGCCTTGCTTGGGACTCTAAGTAAAGTAGCATGAGGTTTGGGTACTCGTATTCACGGGACACGTGGTTTTCAACTTATGATTTGTCAAGCATATGCATCATAATTGTTCTCGCATTAACTTTAACCATTCAATGTGCTTATGATGGGGGCAATGAGAGCTCAAAGCCGGTAAGTACCATAATTTTTGAAGGTTATAAAACTTGCAATCACTGCTTCCCTCTGCGAAGGGCCTTTCTTCTACTTTTATGTTGAGTCACCACCTTCTATCTTTATGCACCATTAAGAGAGCATAGTTGTCGTTCTTAGTATAATGTGCATTGTCCCAAATTTTTTATTGATTGATTCATATTATTGGTTTCACTTGTTCTTAAATTATTTGTATGTAGTCGCCCTCTTAAACTTGAAGGTGTCCTATGCATTTATGTTTTGCTCTCTTTGAAGGACAAGCTGAAAACTATTTGTATGTTTTTCCTTATGATTTGAACACACGTTTGACTTTCATTATTTCATTTTCATGATCTTTTGTTTGTGTTCATTTGCATGTCTACAACATGGTTGCTAAGTTCTTATTGTCAAGATTATATCTTTCATGCCCATGTTTTAAGTTCTTATGATCCCAGCTCACAAATGCTTACATATATGATCAAGATTGTGTAGGTGCATGTCACCTCAAAAATTATTCTTTTGTTATCACTTACCTACTCGAGGACGAGCAGGAGTTAAGCTTGGGGATGCTTGATACGTCTCCAACGTATCTATAATTTTTGATGCTCCATGCTTGTTTTTACACCATTTGCCTAATGTTTCGTTACACTTCGTGGCACTTTTATGCATTTTCCGGAACTAACCTACTAACAAGTTGCCACAGTGCCAGTTCCCTGTTTTCTGCTGTTTTTGTGTTTCAGAAGTGATACACAGGAAATATTCTCGGAATTGGACGAAACAAGTTCCTGAAGTCTTATTTTGTCCGGGAGCTTCCAGAGATCCGAAGGAGAGTAAGAGAGGGGCCACAGGCCGCCCTCACGCCTGGCTGGCGCGGCCCAGGCCCTGGCCGCGCCGCCATGGTGTGAGGAGGCCTGGGGCCACTCCTGACATCGCCCCTTCGCCTATAAAGACCCCCCGACGGGAAAAACCTAAGTATCCGATCACTTTTCCAGAACACATCGCGATCCGCCGCCGCCATCGACCCGAAGATCGGGAGGGTCCAGAAGCTCTTCCCGGCACCCTGCTGGAGAGGGGAATCGCCAACGGAGGTCTTCTTCATCGCCATGCTTGCCTCCAGAGCGATGAGTGAGTAGTCTACCTTGGACTATGGGTCCATAGCAGTAGCTAGATGGTTGTCTTCTCCACCATGTGCTTCATGTTTAGATCTCATGAGCTGCCCTACATGATTGAGATCACCGTTATGTAATTCTACATGTTTGGTTTGTTGGGATCCGATGAATATTGGTGTTATGATTGAGTTGCTGTATGGAATTATATCTTTTGTTATCTCTATGTTGTTTATGATCTTGCATGCTCTCCGTTGTTAGTAGCTATCTTGGCCGAGTAGTTGCTAGTGACTCCAAGAGGGGGTATTTATGCTCGATAGTGGGTTCATGCCTCTATTTAACCTGGGGGAGTGACATAAACCTCTAAGGTTGTAGATGTGCTGTTGCTACTAGGGAGAAAACAACATTCATATGCTCAAGGGCATATGCTTTGTTTACATTACACACTTTGCTTAATGCAATTATCTGTTGTTCGCAACTTAATACTTGTGGAGTTCTCGGATTGATTCGCCACAAGTGGATTATTAGTCATAGATGCAGTTGGATGGCGGTCTATGTATTTTGTTGTAATGCCCAGAGTAAATCTCATAGTGATCTTCTTGACATATCATGTTTATCTTTATTCTATCAATTGCCCAACTGTAATTTGTTTACCCAGCATGTGTTATTTATCTTATGGAGAGACACCACTAGTGAACTGTGGACCCCGGTCCTATTTCCATCATATTGCTATCACCTGTTTACTTTACTCGCACTGTTTACTTTACTCTCGCTGTTTACTTTACTCGCATACTCTACAGTTTTCCACTCGATACGCTCATAACCTTTGTTTCAAGCAAACCGGTGAGATTGACAACCTCATCGCAAGTTGGGAACAAAGTACTTGGTTGTGTTGTGTGCAGGTTCCGCGTTGCAGCTAGCAAGCAAAGCTTGGACGAGGTGCCATATATAAATTGTCCGAAACTGTCGCAAACTAGCAAGCATCACCTTCAGTCGTTATTGTCTGCTCTTCTCCTGATCGACATACCTTGGTTTCTTAACTGAGAGAAAACTAGCTGCTATATTCATCACACCTTCCTCTTGGGGTTCCCAACGGGCTGGTCATTCACCACGCATCAGTCAACCATTAACCACGGGATGGATGTACCCGCAGATTCGAGAAGAGAAGTACTGATGGGATATCAATATGCACTGCACCAGCGCAGAAGGAAGATGAGGGAGGAAAAAGACATGTTTATGAGGAGCCAAGACAACAACGGCGCATCAAGTGGAGGATGTTGGGATGAATATAGCATGCGTCAGAGTCTAGCATAGAAAGGCGCAGGGACTCGAAGCACATCAGAAGGACAACAGCACGGACAAGAGAGGAAAGCCATACGAAAAGTGAAAGCGCACACCCATCAGATGAGGAAGAGGACTTCGTGCAAGAAACACCAGAAGCAGCGCTGGTAGTAGCACAGGCTTATCTACTAACTACACAACCAAAGCCCGGAGATCCACGGGAGCACATGCATCAAGCCGCAATACGAAGCCTCGGGTTGGTAGAAGACAGGCTAAGGAAACATCTTCCAGAGAAAAAGGCGACATATCATAAGGAGAAGCAAAAGGAAGGAGTCGGGCGCCAACCTTCGCAAAACGAAACAAGCGAGTCATCAGGCGACAAAAAGCATCGAAAACGGAGGGAAGATGCAAGGAATATAATAGCACAAGCAAGAGTAAACAAAGCGCGTCATGCATAGAGAGAAGAAAACTACGAAGACGACAACAAAGAGATGGGTGCGCTATGCTTTACCCGCAAGGTTCGCAGAACGCGAGTACCCAAAGGATTTAAGTTACCGCATGATCAGGAAAAATATGATGGCTCACAAGAACCCACGCTATGGTTGTCAGATTATCTGCAAGCAGTACAAATACTCGGAGGAACAAGAGTAACGGCCATGCAAAGCCTGCAGTTACACCTCACCGGCGCAGCACGGTCCTGGTTGAATACTCTACCCAACGAATCCATCGGAAGTTGGGGAGAACTAGAGAACCAATTCGCAAGAAATTTTCGCTCAACATACAAACGCCCATCGTCACTGGAGGAGATCAAGTCATGCGTACAGGGGAAAGGCAAAACTTTGCGATCTTACATACAATGCTGGAGTTTAATCAAAAATTCTGCAGAAGACATCTCCGACGAGAGGGCAATAGATGCTTTTTCAGATGGCCTTCGTCGTTCGGACCTCGTGGAAGAAGTAGGGAGAACAAAGCCAAGGACGGTGTCAGAGTTAATGGAAGTAGCCAACAGATTTGCCGACGGAGAGGACGCGTATAACAACAAAAGGGGACGTTCACCAGAGGTCGACAGAGCAAGCAGGCAAAGGCGAAGATATCACAACAAAGATAGTCACGCAAGGCGAAATTAGATAGCCGCGGGATATGACAGAAGGAACGAGGAAGGCTATGAAAACAAGGAGTTTCAGACAAGAGATAATCGGGGAACAGAAAAACCAAAGTACTTCGGCCCGTCAGCGAAGGACATGCTATATGGACCTTGCCGTATCCATTATGCGTACCTAGATGGGAAGAGAGTTTCCAACCACCATATGAAGGATTGCAGAACCTTTCTAAGGTTGCAAAATGCCATGGACTCAAACCAAGGAGCACGACAGGGAGGAAAAAGTATGAGTCAGGGATACCAAATGCAACGACTCGCAAAGCAGTTGGAGTCAAAAGTATATATATCTGCAATGATCCAACCGGTGCCTAAGTCCAAGAAAGAGCGGAAAAGCATATCCAGACAAGTAAACCTGGCAATATCATCACCACCAGCTACTATGGAGTACCTGCAATGGTTCGATCAACCAGTCAGGTTCAGCAGAGCAGACCACCCGAGGAAAGTGCCCAGGTCAGGGCACGCGCCAATGGTGCTAAAGGCACAAATAGGGGGATACGATATCAGGTGAGT
This sequence comes from Dactylis glomerata, assembly GCA_007115705.1. Taxonomy (NCBI): domain Eukaryota; kingdom Viridiplantae; phylum Streptophyta; class Magnoliopsida; order Poales; family Poaceae; genus Dactylis; species Dactylis glomerata. The sequence goes on from QXEO01000734.1 coordinate 7,620,528, forward strand.
ATTTATGGACGCAGGAAGTGGCATAAACTTAATATACGCAAGAACCCTAAAGGCAATGTGCATCTCACTTGAAAGTCTGAAGCCAACAGATTGTTCTTTCCACGGAATAGTACCAGGAGGCGCAAACTACCCTCTCGGGAAAATATAACTCGACGTTTGCTTCGGCAACAGCAGTAATTATCGCAGAGAAAAGCTGGAGTTTGAAGTCATGGACTGGCCTTCACAGTATCATGCAATCCTGGGGCGCCCAGCATTTGCAAAGTTTATGGCAGTACCCCACTATGCATATCTCATGCTCAAAATCCCAGGACCTAAAGGAACAATTACAGTTCAAGGCAGTTTCGAAGTATCCAACACTTGTGACAAAGAATTCAACAGGTTGGCGCAAACTTTCGGCATGACAGCAGAATACGCAAGGTTGAAAGGCGAAACCGACCATAATGTGTTACCCGACGTTGGATGATCCCTGCCAGATCAGGCTTTTGACGCAACCCAAGACTCAAAGAAAATACAAGTCCACCCCACGGACCCAAACAAAACTACCTCCATAGCAGTAAACTTGAATCCCGCATAGGAAAGCGCACTCGTCGAGTTCCTCCATGAGCGCTGGGAAATCTTTGCCTGGTGTCCTTCAGACATGCCAGGGGTTCCCAGGGAACTCGTCGAGCACGCACTAAACGTGGATCCCAAAGCAAAGCCAGTCAAGCAGCCACTGAGAAGATTTGATGAACCCAAAAGGAAAGCAATAGCGTCCGAGCTACACAGGCTAGAAAACGCAGGATTCATCCGAGAAATCAAAACGTCGACTTGGGTATCTAATCCAGTTATCGTCCCCAATAAAAATGCAGACATACAAAGAGTATGTGTTGACTACACGTCTCTCAACAAGCACTGTCCGAAGGATCCCTTTCCCCTACCTCGCATTGATTAAATAATAGACTCAACAGCGGGGTGTGCAAGGCTTTCTTTCTTGGACGCATATTCTGGCTACAACCAGATCAAATTGAAGAAAGAAGATGAGGAAAAAACAGCTTTCATCACACCATACGGCATGTTCTGCTACCAAGTCATGCCTTTCGGTTTAAAAAACGCATGAGCAACCTACCAGCGGATGATGCAAAACTGCCTCGGAAGTCAAATAGGACGCAACATTCAAGTCTACATCGATGATGTGGTCATCACCACAAGAAAAGAAGAGTCACTAATCAGTGATCTAGCAGAAACCTTCGACAACCTAAACAGGTATAAGCTCAAGCTTAACCCGACAAAATGCTCTTTTGGGGTATCCGTAGGTCAACTCTTGGGATTCCTGGTATCAGCAAGGGGAATAGAGGCAAACCCAGAGAAGATCCAAGCAATACTAACGATGGGGAAACCAACAAAGCTGCACGACGTGCAGAAGCTCGCAGGACGCGTCGTGGCACTAAGTCGATTCGTTGCATGGTTAGGAGAAAAAACACTCCCTTTCTATGCACTGATGAAAAAATCAGACGACAAATTCGAGTGGATAGAAGAAGCAGATACAGCCTTCGCACAACTGAAAAAAGTACTTTCCACACCACCGGTGTTGGTCGCACCAAAGGAAAAGGAGCCGCTACTATTATACATTGCAGCAACACATCAAGTGGTGAGCACAGTATTAATAGTCGAAAGAAGCGAAGAAGGAAAAGCTCATGGAGTCCAGCGGCCGGTATATTTCATCAGCGAAGTATTATCTCCAACAAAGCAAATGTACCTGCACTACCAAAAACTTGCATAGAGTGTATTCACAACGGCACGAAAGTTACGGCAATACTTCGCGGTGCACCCAATTATAGTGGTTAACGAAGCACCACTATCCAACATATTGAACAACCCTTCAGCAATAGGACGTGTCTCTTTATGGGGAATCGAATTATCACCCCTGGATATCACGTACGAAAAGCGAAAGGCGATCAAATCACAAGTCCTGCCAGATTTCACAGCAGAGTGGCTAGAACTACAAAACACAGGACCATCGGATTTATCAAGCGTATGGACAATGTACTTCAACGGGTCAAAAAGGATCCAAGGCGCAGGAGCAGGAGTAGTCCTGATATCACCACAAGGCGACAAGTTGAAATATGTCTTAAGGATGAGTTTTCCTCAAGCTTCCAATAATGAAGCCGAATACGAGGCTCTGCTCCACGGGATGAAAATGGCCAAAGCATGCGGAGCGACTCGATTAAAAACATTCGGGGATTCGAATCTCGTCGTTCAACAAGTGATGAACAAGTGTGACGCCATCAGTAACAACATGACAGCATACAGAAATTTATACTATTATCTAGAGGGAACATTCGATGGATGCGAAGTTTCGCACGTCAGCAGGGCCAGCAATGAGGAAGCCGACAATCTAGCAAATATCGGGTCCCAATGCTTGCCCATACCGCAAGGAGTGTTTTGGGAAGAAATCATAGAGAGGTCAATAAAGAACAACAAAATTTCAACTACAGAAGAACAAGTCCAGCACCAAGCAACAGGCTCGAGGACTGGCAATAGAGGCACAGCGGAACCCAAAGAAGTTATGATGATCAAAGAAACTTGGAGGCAACCATACTTGGCTTACATGATAAACAAAACGCTACCCGAAGATACAGTAGAAGCAAAAAGGATAATACGATGATCCAAGGCTTTTGTCGTGTTACAAGGAAAGTTGTACAAGAAAAGTATAACGGGTGTCCTACAAAGATGCGTTACTCCTCAAGAAGGACAAGAAATATTAAAAGACATCAACGCAGGAGTATGCGGACATCACGCTAGCAGCAGAGCCATTGCAGCTAAAGCTTTTGGCGCAGGGTTCTACTGGTTAGCAGCAATTGAAGATGCGAAGGATATAGTAAGGAAGTGTGAGGCTTGTCAATGTTTCGTATCTCGACCACACGCACCAGCAGTAGAATTGCAACCAATACCACTGTCCTGGCCCTTCGCACAATGGGGTCTCGATATGGTAGGAAAATTACACAAATCTTGGCCAGGAGGACATGTCTACATGCTGGTAGCAGTCGACAAATTTACCAAGTGGGTAGAGGCAGCCCCCGTAACAACCCAAGATTCCACAGCCATAATCAACTTCATCAAGTCTATTGTTTTTTGCTTCGAAGTACCGCATAGCATCATCACGGACAATGGGATAAACTTCACATCAAAGGAGTTCAAGAGCTACTGTGAAAATATGGGAATCAAACTGAAATTTGCATCCGTAGCGCATCCAAAGACAAATGGACAAGTCAAAAAAGCTAATGGCTTAATATGTAATGGGATAAAAAAGAGGCTGTTAGCACCTCTCGAAAAACCCAAACACGCTTGGGTAGACGAACTACCCTCCGTGCTATGTAGTCTCAGAACTACACCCAACACGGCTACTCAAGAAACCCCCTTCTTTCTGGTCCATGGTGCAGAAGCCATGCTTCCAGTTGAGATCACCCATGAAGCCCCAAGAATCGCGGCTTATGATGAGACATCCTCTACTGAAGCACTTAAAGATGATGTCGATGCACTTGATGAAGCAAGAGATGTAGCACTTGCCAGGGCAACGCAGTACCAGCAAAATCTACGAAACTACCACAGTAGTTGAGTTCGTCCATGATCTTTCATGGTGGGAGATTTAGTCTTGCGATTAAAGCAAGACGGTCATGGCAAATTAGAGTCCCCATGGGTGGGACCGTATATCGTCACAGAGGTAATACCAAGAGGAGCTTATCGATTACAAGACAAGAAAACGGGAAAAGACGAGAGCAACCCATGGAATGTAGAGCAATTACGGCGGTTCTACGCGTAGAAGAAGTATAGCGACAAGAAACTTTTGAGATATGACCCTCTAAACCCAGAACATGAGGCCACAGGTCGGGTTCTTTGGGTCAACTCGACAATATGTATGAATATTTTTCCTTCCACTCGGGGGGCTCAGACCCTCGAGTCATATGAAATAAATAAAGTTATTGAGATTTGGTATCTGCGATTATTCGAGACATATTTCTAGGTTGTTCTCAACCCGATATTCGACAAAACACAAGAATGGTTCAAGGTAAACTCAATAATATATTAAAAGCACACCTCGGAACAACGATTCATTCCCATGGTCTATTAATAGAGATGACACAAGATAAAGTTCAGCGCAACCACTTATTACAGAAGATAACCAGAACACGATATTACATAAGGAGATGATTAATGAAAATGGACTTCAGCTTCATACTCCTTCTGGCATTGAGTACAGTCGTAGATCCTCACGTCAAACTTCGACGTACCAACATGGTAGTCGAAAGTCATAAAGAAACCTTAATGGAGGTCATGATCTTCTGCAAATTGAGACCAGCCGCCCTTGAAGTACATCTCGCCGGCCCCGTCATACCAGACCTCCACTTCATAGGGAGTTCCTCCCCCAGAGTGCTCACAAAGAATTGCTTCCCACAGTTCTCGCCCGTCCATAAACTTGGTAAACTTCAGCGGCACCCGCTGAATCTCGCGGCATTGAGCGTCGGTGATGCAGAAGAAGGAGTACACTTTGGGCGGCGGAGGAGGAGAAGCATTATGAGGAGGGACGCTTGGACCTGGTGCAGTAGATAAAGCCTTGGGCTTATTCTTACTCCCTGCAGGGCGGCCAGGGCGCCGCTTTGGAGGAGCAGACGACGAGGCTACTACAGCTGGGCCTGTGGACTTGTTCTTACTGCCGCGCGGACGGTCGCGACCTCGCTTCTCCACCGGAGCGCCGATGTTCAGACGCGATCCACCTGCATCGGCCATGAAGACAAGTGCGGAGAGGAAAACCCCTAGATGAGGTGATGAGAAGGAAGATGATGCGGAGGAGGAAGATAATAATGAGAGAATTAGGGTTTTTTACCCTCCCTAAACATGCTTTATTTATAAGTACATCTTAATGGGCCTCCGCAGAGACACGGTCCAAATTACATTTAATGGGCTTATATATTCTGCCCAGAGCAGACGATAAGGAGGCGACAGTATGTCACAAGTAAAGATACGTGTATCAGGTGAAAAAAAAAGTATATATCAAGGAGCACAATGCACCTCGTCATGGACTCGGGGGCTTGCATCATAAGAAGAGAAGAGATGAATAGTCAAGCACAAAATCGTGCCGAAAAAATATCACAAGAAGACAATACTTCAGATAGACATGTTTATATTTTTTGAGCCTATACCCAATTTTTTTTGGCTATAGTCTCGGGGGCTACTCCCATCGGGAGCGCTGGTTGCGCACCCGATAAAAAGAAGTCGACATAAAGAAGACAAAGAGATTGAATCCTATGATCAAGCAAATAACCGCCCATAGCTTCAGAAGTTCTTACATCATGAGCACTGGTGGTGCACTCAATAATAAAGGACAAGCTGGTTGTCGACCGGTACAGGTGCAATCGACTACATTTCGTCGGCAACGAACTTCGACTTCATTGTCGACAAAATAAAGATCGATTACTCCCATCGGGAGCTATTTATGAGAAGTCTAGAAAATAAAAGAAAGTTACAACTTGAATAGTTTGCACATTCTAACAGTCAAACAAGGCTGCGACATATGATTCTCGAGTTGCGTCATCGCGACAAGATTCGAATGTCATGATTGAAATATATCATGAAGGTAAGACCCCAGGATCCGTCCTGTGTGGCCTGGTATACGCACATGAATGCGCTCTGCTAGTACTTATCCGTGTCAATGATGCAAAGAAAATCCGGGTGGACGCACTGGGTACCCTGAGAACCACTGGGATTCATTCTTTGTAAGTCCTAAATGCGGCAAAAGAATGGGTTTGACCAGTTTCCCGAATTCAAGTCCAAGGGGATTGAATTTGAAGTAGGTGACAAGTATCTATTCCGGCAGTTAACTGGCCTCTTGATCCGTCAGAGTTGTCAGGCTTGTTCATCAAAACCCCTTGTGAGACAGTATAATGAAAGATACTCGAAAGTCGAAGATTTGAAGATATGAAGAAGTCGAAGATTGATCAAGTCGAAGAAATAAAGATCTGAGATTCAACCCGAATCTGCAATTATGGTAGAATCTCAGGGGCTACTAACAAGGGTGTAGATAGTAGAGCCCCTCAGTTGAAGTACCCCTGAGGCCCGTTAAGCTAGGCCCAATTGTAATACTAGTCGATATACGAGTTCATGTCGTATATCGATACTGTAATCTGTATCGGACCTCTCCCGATCCTTGAGACCTGGCCACCTATATATAGGGGCCAGGAGAGGACGGTAAGGGACAGATTGAAAGCAAGTCAAATTTACTCTACGTTTACTTTCGATACACACCTTGTTTGACTGATTTACCTTTGAGTTCATCCGACGCCCTACTCCCCCGATCCTAAGTCCTTCATATTGGACATTTGTCGAGTTAACCCTCGTCATTTAGAGTTTGCCTATTGTAGAGTAAAATGGTTTCCTAATAAGTAATGGAGCTAATTGCATCTTGGGTGAAACTATAATTATTATCTATTTGGAGAACTAACCCTTTTGCAGGATCCAAAAGAATCATGGATATGAAAATATTTTTTTGTTGCACTTGAAAGATGACATGACGACGGAGAAGAACACAAGAACTGGCAAAACCAAAAGCTTGGGGATATCCATGCATCCCCTTCTTCTTTTAAGTAATGTAAGTTTTCCAAATCCTAACTCATGTGTTTATTTTTAGCATTATGAATATTATGTAGATATTCGAAATTGTGTGTCATGGTATTTTGATGACAGTAGCCATAGGGATGGCTTATCGAAGGGGCTCGTCGAAGAACAGCGATGGGTCCGGCTCGAGATTGGGTAGTGATGACACAGCACTTACCCAGGTTTAGGGCCCTCCTCGCCGGAGGTAAAACTCCTACGTCCTGCCTTAGTCTTTATTATCAGCACACGGTGGCTTATAGTGCTCCTTGAGCTGTGTTGTCTAGAGGAAGAAGAAGAAGTGTTCGATCTCCCTATTCTAAGGGTCTAGGCCCCTTTATATAGGCAGGGGCCTGGTTACAAGGTGTTGTCCGGCTGCCCGACTGCCGGCTTCTTCGTGGCTGTGGCTCTGGCGTAGGTCCCGCTTCCTCCTACTCCTCCGCCTAGACGCAGGCTACTTTATAAAGTGCCTTTGTCCCCTGGACCGGCATATCCGGGGTATATGCCCCCGGCTAGCCGCGGATCCTTTCATGGAGAGAGGTTTGCTTGGTGCGGTTGTTGGAGGCCGTCCGTGGCTGGCGTCACTCCGGTCTCTAGCCTCTGCCGCTCCTGTTGGGCCCCTGCAAGCTTTAATAAAGCAACGGTTAGGGGTTTCATCATCTTCGTCGGCTTGAGCCTTTGGTGGAGAAGACCCTGGCCGGCTGCTGGCACAACCGGCTCTTCGGTCGGAGCCGGTCTCTTCAGCCGGGTGTCGCAGTGATCCCTGGGATGCCAGCCGGCAGGTTGTGAAACGTCTCAAATGTATCTATAATTTTTTATGCTCCATGCTTGTTTATACACCATTTTCTTTGTGTTTTGTTACACTTCGTGGCGTTTTTATGCATTTTTCGGAACTAACCTACTAACGAGATGCCACAGTGCCAGTTCCCTGTTTTCTGCTGTTTTTGTGTTTTAGAAAAGCTACATAGGAAATATTCTCGGAATTGGACGAAACAAAAGCCGAACCTCCTATTTTTACCGAAGCTTCGCAAAGACCGAAGATGAGACGGAGGGGGGGCCAGGGGCCAGCCACACCATAAGGTGGCGCAACCCAGCCCCTGGCCGCGCCACCAGGTGGTGAGGCCACCTGGCCCACCTCCTGACGCTGCCCTTTCGCCTATAAATTCCCCTCGATAGGAAAAACCTAAAGGACGGATCGCTTTTTCTTGAAACATACTGCAAGCCGCCGCCGTCATTGAGCGAGATCGGGAGGATCCATGAGCTCTTCCCGGCACCTTGCTGGAGAGGGGAATCCCTACCGGAGGCCTTCTCCACCACCATGGTCGCCTCCAGAGTGATGTGTGAGTAGTCTACCTTGGACTACGGGTCCATAGCAGTAGCTAGATGGTTGTCTTCTCCACCATGTGCTTCATGTTTAGATCTTGTGAGCTGCCCTACATGATCAAGATCATCTTTGTGTAATTCTACAGGTTGTGTTTGTTGGGATCCGATGAGTATTGGTACTATGTCAAGTTGATGTGCTGAATTATTATCTTTAAGTTATCTCTATGTTGTTTATGATCTTGCATGCTCTCCGTTGCTAGTAGATATCTTGGCTGAGTAGATGCTAGTGACTCCAAGAGGGAGTATTTATGCTCGATAGTTGGGTTCATGCCTCTAGTAATCTGGGGGAGTGACAGAAACCTCTAAGGTTGTAGATGTGCTGTTGCCACTAGGGAGAAA